>OY282400.1:3082500-4282500 GCA_958295455.1 Coleophora deauratella | reverse complement strand
CTGTTCGTAACGTTGAGTGTACAAGTTCCGAGTGGTAGGAACTTTGTACTAGGTAGAAAAAAAGACGATTTAAAAGTACGTGTACAACATCTATTTAAATAAAAAATCATTAAGACTTTGACTGAACAACTTTTGATGTAGGTCTTCCCATATCAAGTTGGCTAATCGTATAATCGATCCGTATCAAAGAAAAGACCAAATTTTTTTCACGACTTTTATTACCTAAAATCGCAAAAAGAGCTTTTCACACCAATCGATAATGCTTTGTGGCTGTTTATAAAATAAAAAAAATACGGTTGCCAAAGTTGTTCATTGTGATGCAAAGCTCCAGTTAGCGAATCCTGCACATCTTTTTTATTACAAGATATCATTAGATTAGATTCATTTATTTCACATTGTAAATTTCAAATTACAATACTAGCTCCTTAAAAATGTCAAAGTATAATGTGATCGTCAAAATAAATAAATTTAAAAACTGAAATAGTCATTAACATAAAATTCAATGTCAATGTTAATAAATAATAGTAATCACACAATAGATAAATACAAAATAAAAATAAAAACAATATTACACAATAGTAAACATCAGGAATACGTATAAGAAATTAAAATAGTGTATTAATATATTCATTTACTGTAGTCAAAGTAGGTCAGTCATATATATACCTATATATCAAAGAAAATTATGCTGGAAGAAATTTATATTAGAAATAAGCTGTACCCTTTGAGTATGTTTTCCGTTAAGCTATAATTTGTAAGTGTTTGTATTCAATAAATTATAAAAAAAAGTAAAATAAAAGAAAAGAAGCAATTATCTAAGAAGGAACCTGTAATAAACTGCTCTCACTTACAAAATACATCAACGCGACTGTCACCTCATTTTTATTTGCATCGCGTCCATAGAAAAGACATCAACGAACCCATCACCCTTAAATAAATTTGCTTTTATTTGCCTTATTGTATTGGGGTTGTAAATACTACCTATTACCTACTTTAAAAAAATATTAGCCGACTTCCTAAGCAGGGGGTAATGTTTTCTGATTTACTCGCATGTACGAGTATGTATGTCCGTCGCTTTGTTACTTGATTCATTCACAATTCAGAGGTGTTGTAAAATTCGTCTTTATCCACGAATTGTCAAAGGATATATTAACTTTTATGCAACCTTGTTTGAACTTTTTTTGTTAAATTATTAATAAAAAATTGTGTTTAAACTTAAACACAAGGTTTAAACAACAACAAAACCTAATACAAAACAAAAAAAAAACACTCAAAAACAACAGCAATAAAACTTTCTTTGATGTTGACACTCACAATAATAATTGACTGAAACGAAACCTCGTTATTTAGCATGAAAACATAACCCTCACTTTAAAAAGCACCCTAGTTTGCATAACATTAAGCTTAGATTAAAATGCAGGTTTAACAACGATATATTGTTTACGACGGCTACCAGTAAATTTACACCTTCGCAAACGATGGCAAGACAAAACAAGCAAGGGAACTGACCACGGCCTACACTCCACTTGCAAATATGTTTAACACTAGCTGACAGCAGCGCGCAGGCGTTCCTGATGAGCCCATGAAAACCGGAATAAGTGATCTAATCCAAAAGTTCACTAGAATCATGAGCAGATTTGTATGGGTGTATTATCTATATACAGGTGTAAGAGACAAGTTTCAGAAAACTTTAAGGGCTTGCTCAGTAGGCGAAACTGAACAATTTTCCACAAAAATTTTTTTTAGAAAACGAAAAAAAATCGGCTTCACCATCAAAATTATTTTTTTTTCGTTTCCTAAAAAAATTTTTTGTGGAAAGTTGTTCATTTTCGCCTACTGAGCAAGCCCTTAAAGTTTTCGGAAACCTGTCCCTTACACCCTGTATGTATGTATTTAAACGTATATGTGTCTGTATATCGGTCTCTGGTTCCCATAGTACAGGGAATCCTAGTTTGGGGCCAGATGACCGTGTGTCATTTGTCCCGGATATTATTATTAATCGGCTCATAGCTTTTTATTAAACATAAGGGTTTACAATTGGTAAGTCCTTGGCGTCATTGCATCTGATAATAAGTGACGTTTGCGCTGAAAAATGGATGTGGGTTTTCCAAGATTTCCCAACGCATCTTCGTTTACAATAAAAGTTGAGATGGTGGTAGCTAGCCAGGCATGCTCAGAATTGCCCTCCAGACTGAGTTCTACGAAGTTGGATCCTGCTGTGAATCGATCCCGTGACCTGCTGATAGAAGCAAGTAGACTACCTACTCTACCCAAGGAGGCGATTATAATTAAAGAGTTTCCAAGTGTTAGATCCAAATGTGCCTTAATTATTAATCTTATTTGTAAGATATTAACTTAAGATACCTAAACTTAGCTACTTATTAAAATGAAATAGTTGAAAAGCTTTAAATAAAACCTTTTATTTAAAGAAAACTTTCATTGATATATGCCAGAATTTCGTTAACATCCTTCAATCATATAAATTCAACAACTTAACATGGAACTATAGTTACTCCAAGATACCGCAACGAAATCGCAAGCAACGAGAGTCGAGCTGGAAGTGGAGGGAGGCGTTCTAGACGGCTAATCTCCACCGAGCCTATAAACCAGCTACCTTGTCCTTATCGGCCGGGGACCGCCGTAATTTTGCCACCACAAGGCTCGCCCACTCAGTTCTGGTACACTCAGTGCCATTCGTACTTGTTTACTAGTATAACAGAGGGTATAACAAAATAGGTTCACACTACACTTCATACTGAACAACTATTGTTCTTATATTTGCTAAATACGCAAGAAAACTCTTCGAATCTTCATACCAATCGATCAGCTGTTTGGGCACACATATTGCGTTCTTTATTCCGTGCTAGTTATGTTGTGTAAAATCAAGGCTGCGCGTCGTATTAATTATTTCAATTTTACTTATAGATAGCCAGTTTCCCATTGCGTTGGGGAATCTTGGTAAGCCTGCTTCCATCTTTGGCATCATCATCACTTACCATCAGGTGAGATGATGCCAAGGACTTACCAATATCATCTCATCTCATCTCACTAATATTATAGATGAGAAAGTATGGATGTTTAATAATAATATTTTTTTTATTACAAAACACCAGTACCTTACAAAAACATTAACATTGACCCCACACTAAGCAGTACCTATATTGTGGAAGTCTCCTGTTCCTGGAAATGCCTGTACCGCCCATTCTCTTTTAAGGCGAGGTAGCATAGAACCTGCTGCGCATTTTGCTGCGCAGTACTAAACGCAAGTCTCACCCGCACGCGCCATGCGAATTATTTACGTTTTTGGTTATTTTGTATTTTTTTCTGAATGAAAGTGTTCAAACTAATGGCGTAGTTTCCTTTATATCGTGGAAACCAATATTATCATATATTTTTTTTTCTTTTGATATACAGGGAACTGTTTTAAGTTTTAAGTAACGGTAGACCCATCTTTGGTTTTTTTTTATCGACCCGAAATTGTTGAATCGTGCTTCGGATGACGTATGATCTTAGGAAATATAGTCAAAAATAAGTATTATTTTTTTCAGACTGGAAAATTCTATAGTTTTACGTCAAAACGTTCAAAAAAACGTCAGTTTGGTATAAGAGCGCCTTAATTTAAGTGAATGAATTCAATTAATTTTAATAATAATGAATTTCATTTTATTTGATTTATTTTAATAATATACACTGTGATTAATGAAATGAATTAATATTACCTAGGCTATTTTGTTATTATGTTGTTTGTCTTTTTAGTTTACATTTTTGTATCCTCAAATTTCCGACACAGTTGTAAAATATTGTATGGAATCAATAATAATAAAAAACTATTGTTTGTTTGTTTTACTTTCACACCGAAACTACTGAACGGAATTGGATGGATGAAATTTAGTAGGTAGATATATAAAGCACTCGGCTAACACGTAGGATTCTTTTTATCCCGGAAAACTTGGGGTTCCCGGAAGAATGGCTAAAACCTAAAATTTTGACTTTGTCACAAGATGGCGCTGCCTTAACATTTTGTTTCTCTCTGGACCCAATTCTGAAGTCCACGTAGACAAAGTCGCGGGCGGAAGCTAGTGAAGGATAAAAAACTTTTCCCAAATATTTTTGTCAGGACTTATTTTTGAAATAGTATGCGTACGAGTACATATTATTCAAATACAGTTTTAGTGGGCGCTGACTGTAAAATTGCCCTGTCAGTTTCTTGCTACTAGCGTCAAAGTTATGTTTAACATTGTTTAACAAAAGGTCATGGATTTTTATTTTGTTTCTGTCAGTTATCTTACCTTACTTATTGTTTACCTTTTATTTAAATTGGATTGAAACAAGGTTTAACAGTTTATTTCTTGATAATATCGTGATAGGTATGGGAAGAGACCCGTGCCCCTGCAGTGGGTACGATGTTGGTTGTTAACACACAATATAGTACTTTCTTAAAAAAAGTCTATAGACTGAAAGCATTAAACATAATGATCACAAGACTGCTGAAATCGTAGAAATACTACATTTTTAAACATTCCATGTAAAGTTGGCGAATCATCTAATCATTTTGTATGAAAAGTACTTTTTTGCAATCTTGATCAAAGTTTTAGATCAATTGTGTTAAACTCATTCTAAAGTACATACATAAGAGTTTATCCTGTAAAGATCCTAACAGACAGACTGAACGCAACGGTAGCTGGCCGAGCTACAGTATCTTGTATCAGGACTGTCACACTGAGCCCTGAGAGCTGAACGAACGGCAGCCAACGATAAGCTGTGATAATACCACAGACAATATAGAGGGACGATGATAATTCACTACAAATGAGAGTTTCCTCAATAATATGATCGAATGCCATTATATCGAAAAGCAATTCAAATAATCAGCAAATTAAAATTTAAAAGTCTGCTGCTAAGAATAAGGGAATTAAAATGAATAAAACGATCCTCGCACTAAATTTAAACTAAAATTTCAGCCAAATAAACATACATACATCACCCTTTAGGGCATCGTATATAAAGTTTACAGTCACTACATTTATGAAACCTGTCATCAAAAGTTAAAAAACCGCATTTATAATTTTAATACACTACTAGAACACTAAAAATATCCAGATATAAGTTACTAATTACTATGGATAATCTTCTTCTTCTTCTTCTACTTAGCGTTATCCCGGCTGGAGCCAGGGTCCGCTTTCCTACTCAATCTACTCCACTTTGCCCGATCTTCAACATCCTCTTCAGTAAGGTAATTTTCTCTCATGTCCGCTCTCACAACGTCAAGCCAACGCTTCCTGGGCCTTCCACGGGATCTAGGGCCATCAACGATAAGTTCAAGGCATCTTTTACCGACGTACTCTGGCGGTCTGCGGCTGACGTGACCAAACCATCGGAGACGACTTTCCTGCAATTTGTCCGCTACGTCTCGGACACTGAGGCTGCCACGGATGTGCTCGTTACGGATGCGATCGAGTCGCGTAACGCCACACATCCACCGCAGCATTTTCATCTCCGCGACGTGAAGCTGCTGGACATGTCTTCCAAGGACTGGCCACGTCTCGCTGCCATAGAGTAGTACGGGGCGTATGATGCACTTGTACACGAGGCCCTTCAACTTCACCGGCATCCTGCGGTCGCAAATAACCCCGGTGACTTCCCGCCATTTCGCCCAAGCTGCGCTAATCCGGGCATGAACGTCATGGTCGATTAACCCAGACTCGTGCAGAACAGATCCAAGGTACCTAAACTTGTCCGTCTTAACAACGGACTCTGCGCCTACCTTTATGGGTTCGGGATCCGTACTACCACAGGCCATGTACTCGGTCTTCGCGACATTAAGCTTCAGGCCGCCGCTCTCAAGCGCGCCCTTCCATAAGTTCACCTTCTGCTCCAGTTTCTGCTTGTCCTCGTCTATCAGCGCAATATCATCGGCGTACATCATGAGCCAGGGTGACGGCTCATGGACTTCTGCCGTGACAACGTCGAGCACTACGCTGAAGAGGAAAGGACTCAGGGCTGAGCCTTGGTGAACACCAACTGTTATTGGGAATGGGCGAGTATCTCCAATGGCGGTCCTTACAACGGATACCGAATCACGGTACATGTCTCGAATTATGTCAATGTAAGTTTGCGGCACGCACTTCACCTTTAGGGCCCACCAAATCACCGAGCGTGGGACGCAGTCGAAGGCCTTCTGCAGATCTAGGAAGCCCATGTGTAGGGGCTTTTTCTTTTCCCTGTACGCTTCAGTTAGTATCCTCAAGGCGAAGATAGGATCCATAGTGCCGCATCCAGGGCGGAACCCAAATTGACAGTCTGAGACAGTGCACTCTTTCCGGAGCCTCGAATCGATTATGCGCTCGAAGAGTTTCATGGTGTGACACATGAGCTTAATACCGCGGTAGCTTCCACAGTCCTGTACGCTACCTTTCCCTTTGTATATTGGAGTGATAATATTAATTATAATTTCAGTTCAATAGAAATTGCGGTTTGTCTGTAAAACAGCATTTTTACGAGAAGTTATTCGAAACTTGAAGTTAAATCCAGAAACAAGACACCGCACCGCTTAGTACATTTTGTAGGATCAGCTGAATTGCC
The DNA here is from genome assembly GCA_958295455.1 of Coleophora deauratella. Lineage (NCBI taxonomy): Eukaryota > Metazoa > Arthropoda > Insecta > Lepidoptera > Coleophoridae > Coleophora > Coleophora deauratella. The sequence goes on along the minus strand of OY282400.1, from coordinate 4,275,918 downwards.
AGCCATTTCCGTAATTTAGAAAGTGTGTTCGAGCCTTTATGGTGATTTTAGCTACCATTAGTCTAGGATAAATTCATATAATTTGTCTTCCACAATTTTAAATTTTTCATAAGTATACTTTTGGATTAATCATATTTAACTGGCTCTGGCTCATTGTCAGACCTGAATAAAACCAAGAAGATGGGTAAGACACCTAGACCTAGTACATACTTTGTTATCTTTTTACTACATACATGGCTTAGACATTAAATTTTTCTACTAAAGCTTTGACTACTAATAATCACTACATTAATTCACTTCAGAAATTTTACTCAGGATCTGTCTTAATGAGGATATCTCGATTTGCTTCACAGTACAAACACGGGCGAAGAGACAGGTTCTAACCGTTTGTAACCCAGTTAAGATGACCGCCCCTGGTGCCACTGGGGCTATAGTTGACCCTCTCTCGATATTATTGTTCATAACTAAACAAAACCAGTGCGATCCGTTAGTTTGCGACTTGCAGCTGTTGTGTTTGCTGAATTGTTTGTAAACTCTTTATTGCGTACTAAGATAACGAAGACACAGTTTACATCGTGTCTCTTTAAGGTTAAGGGAACATCATAAACTAATTAGGTAGTAGTCTAGCGATGTTTTTTTTTAAAGTAAAAGCAGTTTCATCGTTGTTTTATTGAAAAGACTTTACTCCAATATCAGCATCGCCAGCATTATTTTCGAAGCAAGGTTTGTCATATGGAATGAAGTCGGTGAAAATACGTTGTTCTAGCGTAAAATATTGAAAAATTATTTCTTCTATCCTAGCTATTAATCTATTTCAGTTTAATTTTACAAATAAAGTAAAACGGTTCGGATATAGATATACCTATAAAACAGCGCTGGTTAGTTTCTTAAAAAATCTGACTAGAATTTCACGATATTCAGGACCCGCTTAAGATCCAAAACTATATGTTTTAATTGATTTAAAATATGTTTCTAAAATTATTTTGTCTGCCTCCCAACTTTTAACTTCCTAGTACCTTATTATCTTTGCATTATTGTTTATATTATACAATATTGTATATATACTGTATATTTTGCATTACGAATTCTACATTTCACACATTATCTTAATTGAACATCAAATGTGATTGAAAGCTAGTGTAGTGATGGAATCTCTACAGCCGCGCATTGTGATCTGTTCGGCGTTAGAACGTTTCTATTAAAAATAATAAAGATTTAAATCGTTCGCTGTCGGATTTTGATAGTTTGGAACCAAGATTCTCTAAGGGTTCGTCATGATGTAAACATCTGTGTAAATATTTTAATAAGTTTAATTGGAAATAAACCGAAATATCTAAAAGTATCAGTATCATTTAATAAAGAACCCTATACTAGCGTTTCCAAATCCTGAATAAACAAAAACTACGCTCTAGTATTTAACAATCGTTATTGGAAACGAAAACGAATTTACTAACAGTTCTTTTGGCACTAAGAGAGCAAATTCCAAAATTGGAAAGTAAGTACACATACTTTTCTCGCAACAAGCCATATTATTATTTGAGTATCGCGTCATTAACTGGAGTACTTTTCTTAATCGACCGAAAGTCCAATCATACAATTTATCGACAAGTTCAAAACAAACTTTTGGTAACCTTTCCACTGTAATTACATGAAACGTGTCGTGATTTTGTTTTTCGCCCAGATGTGAAATGGTATTGAGCAATTATGGTGAGCGAACGTTCGAAAGTATCAAGTTCATTCGAATTACTGTAAATTATTGCATTTTAGTTATACATGGTGATTTTTAAAGGTGGATGTGAATATAATTTATATAAGAATGTATATATTTTTTCTATCATTTTTATAATCAACGACAAATTTTTTGAGCTCATAGAGACTACATACCATTCGAGCGTCAGATTGACCGCTTTTGTATTGTATTATAGTGCGGCCATTTTTGTCGTTTATTTAAAAGGTAGTTTGGCTTACCATATTTGGCCCGAATAATAGCCTTGATATATCGCTTACCATCAGGTGATCCGTCTGCTCGTTTGCTACCTATCACATAAAAAAAAATGTACATATGCACCATTAAAAAACCTTGTATAGCCTTTTTTTAAGGTTTGAGAAGTAAAAATATTGTTTGATTTTATTTACTCTTGAAACGACAAGATAATGAGATTTAAATCAAGCTATCCAAATAAAATACCGATAATTTATATCCGTTGTTTAAGAGAGTCATAAAGCCCAAAATTTAAAAGAACGCTCCAGACAAAATCCCCAGAATTTTTAATCAAAATATATTGATACAGATCCAGTATTTCACCGTTCGAATCGTACCCCATCAATTGGGAAATTATGACCCGGAATCCAGAGCAGAACCGCCGGTAAAACTCCAGCAACGCACTCTTAAGTTGTTGTTATTTTGCAAAAAGTAATTATTGCGAGCCATAAGACCGTTTATTTATTGGTATAAAGGTACAAAATATGACAGTGCGCGAGCGCAGCGGCGAGAGATGAAAGGGACCTGCACTTACGCGACCTCCAGTATTTATAGTCCGGGCTACGGTTTAAAGATTTTAGCAGATTTTGGCAGTTTTTGGTAGAACCACTGTTAACAAGGTGTTTTACTGATAACTCTAATTGTCAATCACCACTGGGGCATGTGTTGTGAGTTTTGACTAAGAAACGAAATATTTTGCTACGCGATACATTTAAGTGTAGACTGCTGAAATAACTAAGCACTTGATGAAAATTATCGGTAATAATAAAACAGTATCAGAAAAACAATTCTGATTAAAATGAAATATCATCGTGGTATGATACCAGTTTATAAAAACAATAAACCTTACGCGTTACTTCTTAATTCAGCACGCGGCGTAGTAGCAATATTATGGACTCTGCTCTTTGTCAAAATAAAAAATAATAATTAAGTACTCGGTTGCTTTTTTGTTCTTTAAAACGTATATACTTATGACCAAAAAATCCATAACTCCCGAAATAAATATTTTATTATGAATTGTTTGGAAAACATGTTTTTGCAAGACTTCTAACACAATAAAGATACCACTAAACTAAAAAGGAAAGAATAAACATAACTATAAAAGTTCGACTAAACTGACCTTAGTCCACAAGTCCAGACTACGCATGCGGAGGGCGCTGCAGGAATGTGCTACAGTTTAAATGAGGCTGCGCGGGCGCCGGAACCGGTCTCGCCTCCGCAACTTCGGGGAAAGGCCGCCGTGGTCGTGATTAACGACTCGAATTAAAACCTGCCTGCATGTTGTACTACTGGACAAAGAAAGGCACCTGATACCTAGGAAGTGCAAGTTTATGGTTGCTACTAATAAAGCGGTTGCATAGTTGGGATTGTTGGAAATGCAGGAATTAATCTGGAAATATATAAATATTTTTCGGTATCAACGTACAAAGATTTACTTTACAAAGATTTACTTTGAAACAGGATGTTTTTTTCATCAGCGAAAGAAAGAAAGAAAATCAATTTATCAATTTATTTAGTGACTAGTACTCATGTGACTTTCTCAAAGAACCTACACAATAGGAGCAAACTTAAGTATATTGGGTGTCACGTTAATTAACCAACTTTGTAAAGATAGTCCAAAAATTAGTTGAACAACTTTCCCTAAAGGACCTAGAACCATCTTTGCAAAGTTTCAGGTCTCTACTGTAGAGTGGCGTAGCAGTCGGGAGCACCAACTACGCTACTGACTCAGTCCCAAAAAAACTTACAATAATTGGCCGTAGTTACTGGGCCCAATTAATGAATGGACAGTTTACGATTTCAAATAAAATCTCTTTCGTGTTATTCTTGACACAATGCATGAAATAAAGACTCTTTAGCCTGAGAGGTCATGGAATAAAATCTCTTTTGTCTTATTCTTTACACCAATAGATGAAGATTGTAACAGGCAGCTGTAACCAATGAACATGTAATCAGAGCCTAGCTCGCACCTACAGCTGTGATTATCTGTGGAGTAGCTCAGTTTCTACCCATTATCTGTGCCTACAGATCTCGGGCCCACAATCACCGGAACAGCGGCCTGCAGTGTTATTAGGTAAGCACTGCGTATTCTGGTAGCTGTCTTTCTCTGGTACTTTGTCAGTGTACTTGTGAAATTTTGCATGCTACAATAATTAACGTTGTATATTTATTACATTAGTTGTCACATTGTGTTTCATACTAGATTGGAGTCAATTCTTCTTTTTATGTAACGTAATTAAGATTTTTAAATGTAACTTTTAAATCCTTTTTTTAAATAATTACTTTATCATACAAAAATATCTATTAAATTATATGCAACATTTAACCCCGACCGGTTCAGCGAATGTATTACCTCAAAAACACCAGAAGCGTTCCCAACACTTTATAATTTCAAATCGCAATCAAAGATAACGACCGCCGCATTATCCCCTAATTCGCATTGTTCTTATTGGTCCATCAATCGCGCATGCGCTGTTCGCCTCCTCCCGGGTATATATTCTGCGACGCGATAGCATCTTGCCAGTTGCGCCGCGGTCGCTCCGGCTTTATCTTGATCTGGACCTGGTAACTGCTGCCCGCAGGTCGTTCCATACAAATTGTATGGCGTATCTACTGCTACTTTTGGGCATAGTTAACCTTATAGCGCTCATGTTCGACGTTCTGCCGCTAATGGGGGCAATTCATCGCGTCAAGTGTGAGAACCGTACTGATCTGAGATACGGATGGAATTGTATTGGAAAACGGGTGTGGTTGGGAAAAGGTGCAGCTTAGCTGGATTTGAGGGCGGTTTATGGGTTGTAACTTGACAATAGATAGGTGACGATCAAAGGGAGCACCCAGCTGATATAAATCTTGGCTATAAACCCCAGAGAGATAAGCTTCAGGTCTTTCATAAATTGATTTTCACTTACCTATAGGGCAGGTACAGTTTCATATATAAACATTTACGAGAATTTGTATATGGTATACTTATAGAGTTCCTTCTTTATGCTTTCCACAGTTGGTTGCCTGTTATCACAGAAAAGGTACAGTTGATTGCCTGAGACATCAAGTTAAACAAACAATTGGATATTCATTCGGATTTTTTTTATAATCTGGTATAGTCGGATAAAAATGCATGTATTATAATATTAAAATACTGTCTAAAAATATTGTAATGAATAAAATAACATTTTTCGGGGAATAACTAGCTGTTGCCTGCGCATCTACCCGCGTGGATTTTGCTTTTCTTACTCTACTTGAGAGAGCAGGGAAATGTTTTCTCTAGATGCCCCTTATATTTTATTCTGTTATATTCTATAAAAAGGTATCCTATGTGTTCTGAGATAAAAAGTATCCTATGTGTTAACCGAGTGCTTTATATATCTATCTACCAAATTAAGTAGTTTCAGAATCAAATATAGTCTTATCATTTTTGCAATGTTCGCGAGAATATTGCAAAAGCCTACGTGTTAATCCAGTAATTCTTCTACTTCTTATCGAGTCGATAGCACTCTAACTAAATTTTAATAGATCCAGTAATTGATATTTCTACCTATCACATCTTCGATCCAAATCCGATAATTTTATCTAATATTTAATTCTAATTTTATTTAATATATTTTATCATATTTTTATATTTGTAAGATATATTGTACTAAATTTTATAAAAATCATCTTCAAACTTCGTGCCCGAAAATCCAGTTTACTTTTTATTTGGATCCGTGCTACATTTCGCGGGTTTCCACGAACGCGACCTGTCGTGCGCGAGCGCCTGTGTCAGCTCTCGTTGTCTTCGGGGCTCATTGGTGCGTGGAAAATACAAGACTGTGTTTAACAATGTATGAATTTATGTGGAGAACTACCGACCCAAGATTTTAGGAACCATTGTATAGAAAACAAAGAAGTAAATTTATGCGTTCAGATCAGACTTATTTATGAACAGAGTTTAAGGTTATGTTCTAGGTTTACTTTACCATTTCTGTTACAAAACAAATGTCATTATCTCCATCTATTTAAAATACTGACCGGAAATTGAATTTATTTCTCTCTACTAAGAAGTAATTTCAATTGTTGGATGGTAAGCTACTTATTTGACCATATGCCCATCATTTAAACTAACATTTTTTCTCTGCTCATCATCAATGTTTAAAATCACTAATAATTAGGTACATAAAAATATTAAAGAATTGAAGGTTTTTCTCGGACGTTGAAATAGTTTGTCTATAAATATTAATTATAAAACTTGCAAAGCGCACCATAACTATACTTCATTCCAATCAAAAAAAGCAAAACGTAAACAAACTTACTATGGAACTGACACATGTCAATGTCATCTGCATACTATGTTTGTTTACCTTTTGCTTTTTTTTGATTGGAATGAACCATAAATATATTGTACCTATTGTCATTCAATTTTGCAAAATTCTTAAAAATACAATAATATAAAATTACAAGACAATAAAATTATACATTGGAAATCGTGACGATACTATTATATTACAATTACACATACGTAAATTATCAAGATGCAAATGGCCTGTGGCGTTTCACGAAATGGTATATTTGGTGTTTTTCGAAAACCAAAGACGGCTTCAATTCGCTGATTATGAAATGAAATGAAATGAAATAATATTTATTCGAAGTAGGTATCTCTGTACACTTTTCGAACGTCATATTTTTTTCTACCTAATACGAAGTTCCTACCACTCGGAACTCGTATACCCAACGTTTCGGGAAGTGTTTGCGGAGAGAGAAGAAACGTCGGGCCCTAAAGAAACTCCCTCCAACACATTTTTTTAAATAAAATTCTTACATGCATGGCAGGCATATTTACTGTGGCGCAGATCGCTTTAAATTAGCGCATTCACATTGCAGCAAGGGCGATCAGTTGGCGCTAAAATATACTCATGGACATATAAATCGACTCAAAGTTTCATGCACGACTTTTGGAAAATTAACTCAATCTAGAAAAATAAAACTAAAACAAAAGTTCAAAAACGGTGTGTTTATGATGACTGTTTATGATTTTAGTTTGATGGTTGTATAGTTTTTTGCTTTTAGTGTTTAGCAGTTTTGTAGACTGAGTGATTTTTTCAAAAGTCGAGCAACAAATCTTGAGTTGATTTTTTAGTCCACCAGTGTATCTCACTAATATTATAAATGCGAAAGTATGTTTGTTTCTTCCACGTTCACGCCAAAACTACTGAACGGATTTTGATGAAATTTGGTAGGTAGATAGATAAAGTACTCGGCTAACATATAGGATTATTTATTATCGCGGAAAACTTAAGAGTTCCCGGAGGAATGCTTAAAATCAAAATTTCCACTTGATCACTAAATGGCGCCACCTTAACATTTTCTTTCTCTCTGGACCCAATACTGAAGTCCACGCAGACGCAGTCGCAGGCGGAAGCTAGTATTGACTATATCAAGAAAAACTGACTGAAAATGTCTGGACGATATACAAAAGAAACCAGCGCTATGAACAATTTAAAGATTGTTAAAAATTATTCGTATTCCAGAACGCGATTAGGTATGTTGTAATACTCGTAGACTAATCAATACATTTAAATACTCAAATTTTGTTTGCATTATAATAGTACGATGATCAATAAGAAAACTAATTTACCCCAAAAATTAAAAAAAAGAATACCCTTCACTTATTTTAACGAATATGTATGTCATTGAGCTATTCAAAATAATTTACAAAATTGAAATTACCGCCCCCGACAGAAAGAAATAAATGTCTCAAAAATTACTTAACCGATTTTCACCTAACATAGCTAATAACTATTGCTATGAAACCTGCCGTTATAAGAAAAAACTCATTCTAATTGGTCTACCCTACCCTTTTTAGAGAGGTGTATGGCCCTCAAACAGACACATAACCGCAGCTACATATATAAACTGAAAAGATTTATTACAACATTTAAGGGGCTTTTTTATTTCATTATTATTTTATTTAAAAACGCTAGACAGATCAATGTGAACCCACCCAATGTAGTGCACTTATTTCTGCACACTGCATGCCATATCGAGTGCAAAGTAACGGGTGAAGGGTAAAAGGTAGCGGACTTTTCAGAAACGTTTTAATTTAATGGCTTGTTATGGTCGAAATTTTAATTGTATGATTACATTTGTCATTTTTTCCGCTTATTCATTACCATTGAAAGTCGGGCAAAAGCTGTTATTGGATATGTCAGGAGCAATTACAGAATTCACGCACTCAGTGGAATGTCAAATTGTCGAAAAACATCGAATGGATTAAGTCGCACGGCTCCTGCTGAATTCATTCACTAAACTTCCAATTTGAACAATATCGTAGAGCAAAAGTTGTTCAGTTCACTTCTTTATCAGTATGAGAAGCCTAGGTTAGTCCTACACCTATTTTGTTACACTCTGTAGTAGGTATATGCTTCGTAATACGCTGTCCACGAAAGCGTTAACCGTTGTGATTTAGTAATCGTTGACCTGCCTGCAAATTGATGAGAGTGGGTTCGAATCTGCGAACCAGTGCGCTCTGGCTGTACATTATTATCTGCGAGATAAGAAACTAACCTCTAGTGGTAATCTATCACCTTTCTATTTCTGCACTTACCGTTATTAGGTGAGAAGCCGATCTCTCTCTGGTTACCGCCTGAAACAAAAACGGTAAAGTTTAATAAAGATTACTCGCTTTTACTTCTTAGGCTATATTTCATTTAACTTTGTTGTTTTAAGATGTTTTTACAATAGATGTGATCATATTCCGAATATTATTATTAGAAATGTGACAACTTTTTTATCTACTACTTTTAAAATAAACGTTTCGTTTCGGCTCTCCATACAAAAAATATCAATACGAAGATCGATTTGTATGTGTGTGGAGTTTTTGTCGTTTCTTTAAAAAGAGGTAGTATAATCGCCTGTTATATTAAAAAGATGGGAGATTAGGTGAATCCATCGTTTTTGAGAACTTCAGTCTATGTACTTATACAGATTCATCTAACAATCTAGCAAATGAAAACATTTTCAAAAGCACGTACGCATTTCTTTTTTATTTGAACATATGGCCTTAACAAATTCATGGATTCTTACCAGTATGAAGTGCCGTTACATTCTTCATCCCCTAAGTTTATTTTTAACCACAGTAGGTAACCCCATGGCATTGTCTCAACTCTCATTTGATGCTCAGCTATGGTGATACCGCGAGATGGGAGCGGGCTTACCAAGACTACCAAACTTATCTGTGTTGGAACAAATCAGTTCTGCTAAAATTCATATTTGGCGGCAAGCCTTAAATAAGATGGCGAGAAGCTAGCCAGGCGGGCTCAAAAATACGCTACCACCATACAATGCGCTACTTACAAAGTTGGAATCGAACCCGCGACGTGAAGTGAATGGACTTGATTCTAAGTCACAGAAATAAGGCGGTAAAAAAAATTTTTAGTAGTTATCCATTCGGGTTTTACATATTTTTATTAAAATTGCTTTGATTATTTGTATGGTATAAAATGTGCGACGATCTCACCTTTCGTTAGTAATTCCAGTAACTTGCTCGAAAAATGAAACTCCGAACTAAACATTATTGTTCCACACATACAAATGAACGCTGTAGTCAGCTATAGAACGATTTCACTTGAAACACAATGGTATTAGTGCAAAAACTTTTCCAAATAATGTGTTACTAAGTTTATTACTAATTCCGAATTGATTACACGGGTATACTTGTCGTAAATAAGGAGTTCACATAATAAAAGTTACGTGATAATAAATGTAATGGACACCACACTGTTTAAAATGTTAACACAATCAAGCACAAATCAAAACATCGAAGTTTGAAAATTACAAACAGACTGCGTTCGAAATCGAAACACTTTCGAACTCAATTCAAAATTCCAATTCACTAAATCCGAGACAGCACGGCGGCGGCGGCGGCGGCGGCGGCGGCGGCGGCGGCGGCGCAGAAATAGCCTTCTTTTTTGACACTTTTTATGACCTCTCACCGGGAGAAAAGAGATCCTACGCGTATGCGTATGGCACAAATAATGGTACTTTCAGTCACATCGGGTGCACGATTGGCGCGAAACGCTTAATTATGCCCGACCCGATTCATTAGTGCACAGGCCAGGGACGAATCGCTCCAATGCCAGGAACAAACTTTTATTCCAATTTATTTAATTAATTATCTATCTCTAATTATTCATCAATTCAATGTAACAAATGAAAGTGTTGTTACTGAAGACATCAAAAATCTACGATTGTACGTTCGAAAATTGCACCTTTGATATTCCCCTATTACAGAATATCTTCAGATACCATCCGGAGCATAAAACATGACCGATAATAACAGTGATGAAACACATAAACATGATAAGAAACAAGCACTAACTACGTTTGCAAATACTTATTCTAGAGGTCTGAAGGTTAAGGATGTAAAACTCAGTCACGAACATATTAACATGTCTCCGTGCAATCCATAAAACGGCAGGTAAATCCATGTTAAAACTATTTTACGGACGTTACGAGTGAAACAATGCATACATCGTGGATTTAACGATCCAACCGACTACATACAACTAACGCTTAGTCAAAGTATTGGCAGCCACGAACGGTTCCCGTTTATTTTGCCTGAACATTTTATTTGAGAGGCCTGAGTACGGCCCATGAGCTGTCTGCAGAGGTCAGGGTTGCCGACGCTCGTCTTTTGACCCCCTGTATTCACTGTCTCACCAACAACTGATAAAGTTATATCTCGGTCCCTCTCGTACAGGCCGCGACACAATGCTTGACATTTAACCCCTCACGTCATTGTCGCCACGTTCCCTTTCTGTTCTTTAAATTCTGATATGTTTCTGCTCCCGTCGCACAGGTTGTGACATATCGGTCGACTTTTGACCCGTGCGTCGAACGTAGCTCCGTCTTTTTCTTTCGTTATTTTTAACAATAAACTGTCCTTGTCACACGTGTCGCGACCCCTGCAGCTAGCTACTTGAATAGATTAGGTGTTCTGTGTTTTCGTTTGAGGTTCAATATTCAATATTGATAAATTCCTTAGTACATGTACTAGTTGATTGGCATTTTGGTATGTGGTTTAGTGTCATCTTTGTTTTACATAACAGAATTAAATAAACGATATAAAAACGATTACATTATCATTATTTATGACGACATAGCCGTCAAAGCCAAGAAACAGACGATCATCGGTCTTCATCATGTATGTAGATCTTTAAAGGGAATTCATTCGCACAGGCTTCGGACAGCAAACAACTTTGACGAGTTGTTCAACTCAACCTCCATTCAAAATTCAAATCCATTCCAACTTTTAAACCCTATTAAGGTAAGGCCACACTACGCGACTCGACACGTAGCGACACATATTCTGGTGATACCTATGGTCAATTTTGTCGCACAGTGTCGCGGCGCGTAGTTCCGCTGTCGCGTAGTGCGTTTTATCTCTTGCAATTTCATACAATAATATTTGGTCGCTACGTGTTGCGTCGCTCTACTGCAGTGCAGTTCCGCCTAGTGCGTTTTTACCTTTACACCTACCTATGAAACGATATTTGAAAAATGCTTTATCGACTACATCACCGTAAGGAACCTGCGTTCCAATTTTCAAGTTTCTTTCTTGTACGGTTTAGGCTATGCGGTTTATGTCAGTCAGTCAATAAGAGAGTCACGGTACTGTTTAGTATAGACTTAGACGATAAGCATAGATTCAAAGTTAGTCCAACCTAGGCTAGTCCACTTTATCTAACGCACACAGACAGCGGCGGCCTTACCCATTGGAGGCTCCGGGCGGCAGGTCTTTGCGAGGCCCTTTGTCCTTCGTGAAAAGTATGTGATGCAAAAGTAGGTCTGGATGTTTCGTTTACGTATTTGTCATGTTTGACGAGATATGCTAAAGATATACAAATAAATAACATTTTAGTTTTAAAATATTTCACATTGAAAGTTATGTTTTTTATTATGTATTTCAGCACCGAGATAATGTCGTCGTTTCCTTCATACACACGGATGAACATATTCAGTTCTTCGTACAATTCATGTCCATCAATATCACATGATTCTCCTGCTGTCATAGATATTTGCAAGTCGCTGCATTGCTTCAAAAGTTTACTATCACTAATTTCCTTTAATCTTTTTATATTATACATGAAACCAAATATGCTCTCATGATGTTTAAGTGCCTCAAACCTAGGATGGCAGAACCTTAATAAATAATAAAGGATCAAAATCAAAAGTTTAAAATAAAAAAATATAATTAAAAAAAATCTATATTTTTTAAAAAATTTGCTTGGGTTGTAGGGTCGCCCTGTTCGCCTCCCCCTAAGGCCGCCGCTGCACACAGACGGTGTACGGGGCTCGTAAGTTTTTCTCCGAGCTGCCCTGCGGCTATCCAGAGCGTTCCGGAGGTAAGAAGAAGAAATAAAATGGCATCGCTATTGAACGTATCGATGTAAATATAAGTTACATACCTAATTACCTACCTTTGTATACTTCTATGTATTTAACAAAAATATTGAAGTACATTTTAGTTTATTTAATCCCCAAAGAGACATACCTGAAGTGCAAGTTGCAAAAATATTTTTGAAGTAGTCTGTTGCCTTCAGAGTAAAAAATATAAGGTAAGTAGTTTTGGTTATGGATTCTTAAAATGTAGACAGTGGGTTTCAACAATAACAAAAATGGTAAATAATAAAAAAGGATAAAAAAGATAATGCTTAGGTAACTTTGCGGGAAATTGCGGCTTCATTATAGTGACAAGTACATAAGTTATTTTGAAATCATTTAGAAGTTATGACGAGCGATTACCAGCTGTTTGTTTGTCAGAATTGTTTGGGGTAAAAGGCGGATAGTACAAAAATGGGCCCTATTGGGTCACTGCGACCTGGGTAGATCTATTGTGACCGGAACCCATAGTGAATTCGCAAAAAAACTTTTTTAACGACTATGAGTTTCTTGAGTCCCAGTTTCTATTATTTTAGCTTAACTATTTTCTAAGACATTATTAATTAAATTGTACATGATGTAATAAATAGGCGTAGGACCCGATAACTGAAGCTTCTACTCATAACATACTGGAAAACTATTGTTCTGCGATTTTGCTGAAATCACATAAAAATCATTCTTCATAGAAGTCCAAAAATATTGTAATATGGACCTCCACCAGTAGGTGTTGTAGCGTAGATCCGCAACAACAAAGAAGAAAGCGCGATGTCGGCGCGGCGGCGCGTGCGACGGCCGTGTTTTTGCGCCGATGAATATTTATCGGCGCGCGCGCCATTAGTGGAGCTGTAGGGGTTGTCTATGTAATACTACGGCCTGTCTTTTCTCAATTCATACTGTTAAAAATATAAATGAATGCAAATAATTAATTTTATACAGGCTTTTTCGATGGGTCTCAAACCAAAAATAAATGGATTGAGCTGATTTAGATGTACCCATAGCAACACCCACAAAACCAATTTTGTGGGACCCATAGATATATTGTATTGCTTTTGTTGGTAATTCTTGAAGTAAAAATATAAAACCCACCAAATAAAAGAGAAAGACTACTAAGAAATTCTACAATTTATTTAATACTATTTATTTACAGTATTTACTATATGAATAATTCAATATACATATGCCAAGAAAAATGTTTTTTCATAAATACCTTTACGTAATCAATTTTCTCTCCTTTCTCGTATCTTTGACTAAGTCAGTTTTTTCTATCAACTATTCAATCCTTCAAAACATATATTAGCCGCATTACATGTTGGCCCCTTAGTTGCCGGCAACTGTACCACAGGTGCACCCATTACTTCTTGGGACAAGCGAACCGAGGATTGAACTTATCGTGACCAGCCGGCAGGGCTTGACCAAAGTGGACGACTCACGCTTGGTTGGGATTTCCATCCGGGATAAGCTTCACGGCCTTAGGTCAACCTTGATGACTTTTGATGGTATGTGATGGTATTAAGCTTCAATAAGCTTTCATATACATAATTTGCTGGTGCAGAACCTTTTGCAATGTGCAACTTTTTAGATTTGCAGGTTTCCTCGTGATGTTTTTCTTCACCGTTAAAGCAATCGATATTAAAATCGACTGACTCGGTGGCTAAGTGGTTAGCGGTCCTGACCTCTGATCCGAGAGTCGTGGGTTCGATCTCCACACATGGCAATCTTTCCTGTGATGAGCAGAATTGTTTGCTCTGAGTCTGGGTGTATTATATCTATATATGTATGTATTTAAAAGTATATGTGTATGCATCAGTCTCTGGTTTCCAAGATACAGGGAATCCTAGTTTGGGGCCAGATGACCGTGTGTGATAAAAAAAATTGTTCGTAAGTTTCTTAAACTTATTGGTAAATTGCCTAGAATTCGAACCCGATACCTCGGTTAGGAATTTGGAGTCACTAACGAAAGGCACTAGTGCTTTCATACAAAGCCGCGCACTGCGTTAACAACAGTGTAAAAGCTGCCGCAGGCAAAGCCTACTTTTGTCAAGATTGGTATACAAACTTTTTACTACCCATTTCACCCACTTGGGGATATACATTTAAAAGATGCTTCCTTACTCTATAGAAAAGTTAAAATTTTTCAAGTTTCCATGTCCTACGGTTAGGGCTGTCCGTTGTTCGTTCAGTCCCGTGAAACAATCCCAGTGCTGTTATAAGTATGAAATAAAGTTAAGTAGATATTGTCGTAGGTATCATGTCACATAGCATCGCGTAAACAGTTTTTATTAAAAGCAGCCGCGTATAATATAATACCTAAAGTTCAACTTACTATTATATAGTTTCCACTTATTTATCTTGTAGTTTTTTCTAAGTTTCAGTAACACACCATCAAGAGTCTAATGTAAGTACGTCCCTTAAAGATTCTAAAAGTAGTTACTGCAGATGTAGCCTAATAAGGCTTAACTACGACATTTTCTACCGCACTTACGACCGAGTTCACCGACATAACATACTCGATATGAATATGCTCATAATAAAGTACATGTTGCTCCAAGAAATCACTTTGCCACGAACGGAAGTGGCCATCCTTAGCAACCAACGCAACGTATGGAGCGATGCGCCCTACAATTACGGGCAAAAGCGACAAAAACTGGAACAACCTAACAGGACACGTATTCTAGTAAGAAAGTATTACTTCCGAAGTTGGCCGGGTAATGACTGGCACGAGCTACCTACAACGGAGAAAAAGTCTGCGTCTAATGAATGCGCGCATTATAGAGTATTCTATATTGTTTATGGTGAGCGCGTGCGCAGGAAATTGTTCGTTTCTTGTGGATATTGCTTTGAGATTGAGCTGTCTGTTTGTTTTATTGTTCTAAGGTCAGGCTTTTACACGAAGAAATAAGATCTAGTGTGATTATTTCTCGTAGGGAATGGGTCATCTTAGTAAACTCGAATACTTTTCGTCATTAAAAATGCCACTGAAAAGAACTTTTCTTTTTTAGGTCTTGTACACCCTAGGGGTGCATAGGGCCGAGACTACTTTTTTCCACTCGGATCTGCTCCCAGCTGTAGAGTTCACGTGCTCCCAGGTCATGCCAGCCGCCTTAAGAACTTTTAAAAGATCATAAATTAAATTAAAACGTACTAAAAGTATAATAAATAGTAAAAAATGAAAAAACAATGTCCTACATATTATGCATGTCATCATGTTTTAAAATACGTATATTATTAATTTTAGCATCATTATAATATTTTATATTTATTGTTAAAATTTCCTTTATATTATGTATTACAGCTTGAACTAAACATAATTTCAATTAATTTAAAAACAGCTACAATTAATAATTTAAAGTTTATAAATATGCCACTAAACACAACTATCTGTTTTATTTTCTTAAATTTTTTATTTTATATTATAATTATCATGCAACATGCAAACCTCTTTTGCAAGTAACACCTGCCGAAATTAATGGCTAACCAAACCAATATGTTAACTGCCAGAATGAAGCAACCGCATCATCTATTGAGGCAGCAAAATAGACTGCGAGGTCTGCGACGTAATCTTTCAAAATCGCTTATTAAAATCACATTCTCAAAGTTGTTTATTTACATTGGCAGACAGGTGTTATATCTTGTCTCAGTTTGATCTGGGATTCTATTTTGAAACTGAGCAACTTTCCATATTTATAGGTACTGTAATCGCAATTATAGGTATATAGTTTTCTTTCCATACAAGTTGGCGAACTAGCTAAACGCTACGAGTAGTCCAACATTTTTAGAAGCTTTCGCAGATCAATTCAGTTTCATAATTTCAATTTCTAATCCGATGATGAAAAAGGTTATCAAGTGCGTCAGCTCTGACTAGATAAAGTACTGTTGAGAATAATAAAATTTTAATTAAGTCCCAGATAAACAAAGCTTCTTGCTGCTGCGCTTCGTGTATAAAGTGATAAAATGTGAAAGCTACCTTCTAACTTAGTAAATCTAGAGATCGTACTAAAATTATTGATGTACGAACTGCTCATAACTCATTGCACTGCGTTGATTTCAATCTAACTTCTTAGCTACTTGAGTCTGGAGCCAAAGATATAAATGAGAAATCGTTTTAATGAATACCAAGTGGCATTAAGTTGAATGCAAATAATTATTATCGCGGTCAGGCAGTAAGATTTGTTCGATGAAGTGTGAAAAATCGATGCTTGCAACCAGCTGGTGCAAGTGGTAATAGAGTGATTTGGTCATCTTGTTTAATAATAATAAATAACATTAAATGAATGAATAATTGGAGACAGTTTCTTGCCCAACGTGACCCAAAAAATATAAAACAGTATATAAAGGCTGTAAATGTAGTTGTGCTTCAAATTTTAATCAGTACTTTTACTCCTGATTCTGATCAACTTTCCCCAAGGAACCCATGGTATCTACATACAAATCGATCGTCAGCTTATCGATTTTTATGAAGATACAAATTTTTTTTGCGATTTGACCATGGGTTCCTTGGGGAAAGGTGATCAGAATCAGGAGAAGAAGCAATGATTAAAATATGATGCACGACTTACATTTACACCCTGTATAGAAAAATGTTGAAGTAAAAAATAGTTATTTATTTTATTTATTTTTATGACAGAGGTGGCAAACGAGCAGACGGATCACCTGATGGTAAGCGATTATCGCCGCCCATAGACACCCGCAACACCAGAAGAGTCACAAGTGCATTGAACTATAACTTAAAAAAAATAAGAATGTTACCATCACCGACAGTAAAAGTCAAATAGCTCGAAAACCACTGAACCAGCCACACAGGTAAGGTAAAATGCCTTTTGAGGTACTTAATCTTAATTTATGTAATTAGGTAGGTAAACTATTAGCAATAACATGGCGACTACTGCGTCTATCTTTCGAGAGCGTGACAGACTAACTCCTCCAGAAAGTCCAGAATCATTCTAGGGTCACCGGCAATTTTTTTGAATGTTTCTAGGATTAGCTGAGTCTCAGTTTACTTCTATATGACCAAAAGATAACACTCGATTATCGTGTGTCACAGTTTAACCGTGCTATCCGCAAAACACTAAGACCAACAGATAACCATAATGCCTTTGCTTCTCAGTGCGTGTGCGCAAAGCGTCTCGCGTAATGACCTGTGTTCTAATTACAAATTCAAATCGGATACTACCGCACAAGAACGGTACACTTAATATATTTCTATGGAAACGGTTGCAGGTTTCAGTTAATTGTAATTTTCACTAGGTAATGCTGAATAGAGATAGTATTTATTGTTGTATAGGATCCCTGTTAGTGGGTTAGATCATAATCATATAGCCGATCATTCTTATGGTAAATTTTATGGTAAATCTTTAAACATGGCTTCCACTCATGAAACATTTTTTTTCCGAAGAAACCCATACAAAAAAAAATTTCAATAATTCTTTTGCGAATTCAGTATAGGTTTCATAGGATAGTTATTTAGTTTTATAACACCCCGTAAAATAATTTAGGAAATGGTATTTTTACATACAATATACTTTTTACTTCAACTTTTTTCGTTCGTCAACAAGATTGGCTACTGCAGCCACTTGTACACGAGACTCGAGAGGGCAAATCAGTGAATCCCCCATGACCAAAAGGAGCAGTTGCAGTAGCCGAATCCGGCATGGTAAATATGATGACGATGATGAACCTTTTTAACAACTTCATGCTTCCTAAATTCCCTGAAAAATTACCTGAAATTCAATAAAGTTCAGAAACAAGAAAACTTTTTTCTAGGAAAGGCCTATCCTAAAAACATTTTAGGGTTCCCTACAAAGTAGGGTAATTAGTGAACTGATTCCGAGAGACATTAGCAATACAACAAAGATATCGTTATAGCATAGATAACACTGAAATAACAACAACGTACGCAGAAAATAAGTTGTACATCATATTTCCGTCTGCCCATAGACAAATCATAATTTAAACTACTTAAACTATTGTCGGCCAGTGGCCTGTGTCACGTGTCGTGACTCTGTGACCATAATGACACACCCTGGGCTAAGGTACCTACTTACTAACGTTCTTTAAGGAGGACAATATGGGATAGAAATAGTTAATCAACAACTGTCACAGTCTGTGGTTCAAACGTTCAAACCCTATGGTTTGAACCCTATGGTTCCGGTTGTTACCTAGCTAGTGGAAAAGGCAAATGTCACAGAACGATGGAGCAAGGTAGTAATCAAAAGTCTACTCTATCTACGTATGTGAGTTCGAAGTATGTAATGGGTATCTATTAGTTTATTTTTGAACTTAGGTATTTTCAGACTAATTGAATGAATACTACCTAGTACCTATAATACAGAATATTTTATACTACAGGGAAGGTCTGTATTGAAAAATTTGCAAAGTCTTTGTGAAGTAAGAAGAGACGTTAGTCAGAAAAGTATCTAATCAAAATATGTACTTTATTTTTAGTTTATGTATTTTATTAGATTTATTTGACTTTCCACAAGGATTTACTTACCTCTATATCACACGACGATGGGTTAGCTAAAGTTGGGTCAATGTGTGAAGGTGATATGGCGAAATGTGTGAAGTCTGAAGAGATATCGCGACCGAATAATAATGATGTTTAAAAAAATCCGTGTTTCTCAGAAAATAATCCTTTTGAAACTGAAAATTATATAAATTAAGTAATAAAGTAATTGAAGAGAAGTCACGACAACATGAAAAATATTGAAAGTAAGAAGACCAAGCATTCACAAAAACTATTATTTCTTTCTAAATTTTAACTTCTAAAGCCAAAATCTCATATCAATGCACAATGCCTTTGCGAATATATTGTGTACGCATATTTTAATATATTTTGTAAAACAGCATACCCAACATTGACACGAAGCAAAAAGGTCTGAGAAAAAGTGTACGATTGCAATGATCTTACTGAATAGCTAGATGCGTGTGCGCTACCGTTTCTAAATGCCACCCACAGTCAAAACAATTTGCCCATCTACATACAGAACAAGGCTCATTACAATAACGCGGCGTTTTCCCGCCAAAAGGCTTCATGGGAGAGTGCGCGCGCGCAAGGGAATCATAAACCACGAGACTGGGATTTGATTGTAGTGCGTAGTTGTGATCGTAATACCTGTGGGGAGGACACCTAATGAAAGTGCTGTAGTAGTTATTTAAGCTAATTCTATATCTAACGTGTTTTCCCGTGGCTTCGTATTTCTGCCTATCTTTTCTAACAGCCTGTTACAACGTTCGTGTTGGCCCCTGTGTGTGAAGTATGCCATAATCTTCCTGAGCTACAAATAAATAAATGTAAATATATATGTTTATGAACAAATAAATACAATTTTAAATAATGAATAAAATACTTGATAAATATTATAAATAAATATTTACATTTATTCATTTGTAGCTTCGGACGATTATGGCATAATTCACACAAAGGGGCCAAGTCTGGATTATCGGATTTTGTGGAGTTAGTGGTCAACCTTTTTATCAGAATTTTTTAAGCCGCCTATAAGACCTCTGACATAGCTTAACGACTGTGAATTGTGCTATAACAAGTAATAGACGGCGGTTATTTGGTGTTGCACATAACACCACCCAGCGTCATTTTAATAATAAGTACTGCACCTGTCCAATAAAAGTAAAATGTTTAAAATTAAAATACAACAAAGTGAGGCATTCCAATAAAAGAATAATTCAATGAGAAGTCCAGCGACCGTGTAATAAGCCCTCGTGAAGCCGCAATTTTTGCAAAATACAACTTTCATTCACAATTACCCGTGAATGAATAACATAAGTGCATAATATATCACGGGAACTAAAAACTTTGTCTCAGAGTATTTTTTATTCTGTGTAGCAAGCAAAATTTAAATAAAACAGGGTATTTATTTAATTCGGAGCCAATTTTGTAAATCTAATATTATACAAGTTTTGCAAACGAAATACTAGGTACCTACTTCACTTCAGACAACTTTTTCTTAAGAATGAAATAATAGAAGTGTGTTAAAATTAGAGTAGCTATGTAGTAGAAATTACTAATAGCTTTAGGACTTGTACACTGAAGCTTCTACCCAACTAACTGAACGAGATTTATTCTCTCTTTAAACTCAATTGAATAATTTATTCTCTCATATTATAGCCAAACAAAAGCTGATAATTGTGAAATGTATTTTCTTACGATTTTAATTAAGTCGTGAAATAAATGGTGTTCAGAACAATGAGTAAAAGCCCCAATTATAAAGTAAGTATACCTATATGGTTACTCTCTATATACTGCCGCGTATACAAACTTGCTGTACTTTTTATCATAAGCACGGCAGTATACAAAGTTTTAGTGTCGCGGCCAGATGACCTTATGTAGTTTACCCCGGAATATTGTTACTAATAATTATATGAAATATCTGTCTGAGTACTACGATATTTATATGAAAGATCTGAGTACTGAATCTCCAATGGTAAGGAAATGACTAGCGACAACACCGCTAAGACCTCTTATCAAGCACCTTATTTTACAATAACGGTATTATAATAGGCTACCACTATTATTTCTCGAACCCACTTCGTTCAGAACTAAAACACTATAGCCAACCTTACCACTATTTACTTTCTATTGTCCTATTGCCGCCGGCTATCTAGATCCCTGCCCTACAGATATCTAACCAAATGTCCTATTCAGAGTACGGCGTCTGTACATTACCCCGACCCATCTTTACGATGTGCCGATCTTAACATCGGACGTATTGTACAATGTATGGTGCGTACAAACGTAAATACCCCGTGAGAAAATGCGACTAGCGAGTATTCTCAGACTGCATATTGTGCGTGTTTGAAAATATGCGTTTGTCGCAAATTCAAAAACTGCGACAAACAAATGACAGGTGAAGATGTTTATGAACAGACGATCTGTGTGTCAGGGCGCTAGGGACAGTCCATGGCGATAATTGATTCCAAAAATCTCCTTGTTACCCTGTTTAATTTTGAGAACAAAGTTTCGCCACTTAGCTTAATTTTATAGGAAAATGGGTATTAAAAATCTCAAAAGACAAAATCTATATTCAGCTTCGATTCTAATAACTCTCATTCGTTATGAATTACATATTTGTTTACCATACCAAAGTCAAATTTTGCGTCAGGAAAATAGATAATCTGTGACTATATTCAATTATTGTTGAATCATATAATTATATGATGCAAAGTATCTTATAAATAAGTGAATATTCCTGTGTTTCTATTCCATTCAATACTACCTCTGTATTTTTTTTACTTTTCGGCTGTTTTTATGGAATCAATTGAAATGATAATCGCCTAAGTCACTGTTAACCGTACTTGTGTTTTATATAATAACGTATCGTATTTTATTGGCATCCCAAAAAAAAAAAATTCATTTAATATGATATTTTTGCAATAGTTTGTATAGCCAACTGTACCTATGCCTTGCAGTTTACCTATGTAGTGTCCGGTCTGGAATTTTTAGTGCCAAAGTATGTGAGAAAGAATTTTAGACTTGCGTACGAACGAACTCATATCTCACATGTGGAAAGTAGGAAGACAAAAGTTACAAGTAGTTATTCATAAAATGAAATATGAAAGTCGGTATAAATAAAACGATCTGTTTATTTTCCAACAGTAACTTTTACGAGAGAGTAAATTTATTTATACGTGGTTATGTATTCATTCATTAAATATATAGTGGTATTAATGTCATATTAATCACTTTTATATACTTGTAGATTTCCGTATTGCGGTTATGGTTGTCCCGTCCAACTTTTGCTCTATTTCTGTCTGACTTTACTGATAAGTTATAACAAATAATTTTAAAGAACCTATAGTTGCCATTTTTCAGCTTATAGAGGCTGAATTTTTTTCTCTCAAAAGCGGAAAATGGATGCTTTTTATGAAACTGAACAACTTTCCCTAAAAAAAATAATTCTATACTAATCCTTGCTTATAATATAAATGCGAAAGCGTGTCTGTTTGTTCGTTTTTCCTTCTTTTACGTCGCAACGGAAATCGTAACAACATGATATTTTGCACAGAGTTAGTTGACGGGATGAACGCGTTTTATTGAAATTTTGAAAAAATCTTAGTACGCGGAACAACATAGAATAAGTTTATCTTGAAAAACTGTTTCCCTTATTCGCGAACCTTCACACCCTCAACAACACTAAAAAAAACTATATTATACTCATGCAATCGGAGCCGCGGGCAAAAGCTAGTTGTCAGTAATTGAATAGTAAATTCACAAAGTTTTTATATAAAAAGTATATAGGTACATAATTTCATGAAAAGTTCCATTAATTGTAGCTACAATTTGGCGCTTTTCGATCATTCTGTACAATTAATTACCTATGTATGACGTGATATACGATAAATAAAATTAAAGGACTATACAAATACAGTTGCCTGCAGTACCGTTTTCAGTAGTTTTATCTGAATTTGCTTTTTATTTTAAAATATTTAAGCACTAATGAGTTCAATATAATAAATACAGGTAATACTCCTGAAATACAGGTTTTTACAGACAGGTTTTTAGTTTAGGAGTTAAGGTCGACGATTTGTACCTTTCTTTGTTACAATAAAAGATTTTTGCCGGTAACCCTGTGTATATAAAATAAGTTGTGGATATAAACAATAGCATACATAAAATTTTCAATAATATCAACATTCACTACAATCAGATCATTACAATTAAGAATCCCAACGCTTTTTACGATCCCGATATCCCGAGAATTTTTTTTATGGCAATCTATACATTTATTGAGAAAGGCATATCCATACTATTCTTTCTAAAATCGAAATTGCATCCGAATTTCCGATCACAAGGGTTAATAACATATCAAAACAAGGGCAGCTTATTAACGAAAAGTATGACGGCAGGCATGAAGGCATCACGGAACTAGACAGTAGCCTTTCATCCCATACCTACGTCTATGATTGCCCAAATTGCCGCTGCTACCGGTGCCTAGAGCTGGGAGACTTCGTGGACGAAGTTTAGTGCGGCTGTAGACATGGCAAATATCATCAACCACCTGTTTGGACTTTGAACAATTAAAAGTTGAAGGCGACGAATAGTATTACCTACCACTCTATGTATCCGCAATACACTCCGCAATATTCGTACAATAAGTCTTACTAACAAGCTATGGATCTGAAGGTCTGAAATAAAAGATTTTATTTTATTTTATTTTGTATTATTTAAATATCGTAATAATAAATCTAACTTTTACAGGGTGTTTTATTCATTTCGTTCCCGTTAACTGTGATTTCTTCTCATGAAACTGAAAAAAAATCCCCAAGGAATCCATAGTTACTTCGCAAAAAAAAATTGCGATCTTCATACAAAAATTTTCGATCAGCTGATGAATTTGTATAAAGAGTCCAACATTTTTTTGCGGATAAACCATATGTTTCTTGGGAAAAGTTGTTCAGTTTCATTAGTAGGAACCACAGTTAATACCTGTAACCTGTAAAAGTTAGGTTTATTACTATACATATACAGGATAGTTTATCCACTAACCTTTCTCACCTCCACCCACACCCGAATTACACACGGCTCGCTAGTCACCAATAAGCTAAAATTTCTCTATTCATTCACCATCATACTAAGCCCCTGCTTGTGTAACAGTTATGTCTTCACCTGTAGCGAACAAAGGCCGACACAATGCGGCATTGTGAGTAAACGGTGAAAGAAAATTGCCTATCAATTTGATAGAGTGTGGACGTTGGTGTCAAAATTGTCTGATGGCTAAATTGAGTGGTTTTGCACCTGGTGATTTTACTCTTGATGAAGTGTACTTTAGATTCAGGATTAAGTCTGTATACATTCAGTGAATGCACTTTTACCCGAATGCCTAAGAGAGAGGTAATGTTTTTCGGATGTATGAAATATAAATATGTATGTTTTGTGTTAACGCCTGTAGCGAAAATCGCTTAATTAATTTTGGAATGCGAGATGTCATATCCCAGATTATGGATAGGATATAAGTTATTATTTTTATTCAATCAGATTTTACTTTATTGTTTGACAAACTGACCGGGGAGAGTATCGAAAAAATATGTTCTCCAAATGTTGACAAAGAAATAAGGCTTTATATGGGACCAAAAAGTCTCGATATACAGTAACCTTTCCTAACAAAGTTCCTATTCATCAACTTATGCCATAACTAATTGGTAAATAAGAACTACGCAATAATAACTAACTGAAAGACTAAATCAATGTAGTTAATTTAGTTAAATCTAAGGAAATATAAGTAGTACATTAAACGTTTACTTTCTAACTTTTATTTTACCACTAAAAATTATTATCTGGTAAGGAAAGAAATTACTGCTGTCGGTAATAAGTCATAATAAAAAAAAATGTATACGGTAGAAGCCTAGTTTTAGCGCGCAACGTATGCACAATCACATGAGCATGGAAACCGTTGGTCTATCTATATTGCATCTTTTTAGCCGGCAATTTATTAGCAAAATTTTACTGACTAACCGGTATTTTCATTTCGTTTTAAAAACTAAAATAAAAAACTTCCAATTATCTTTCCGAAGTTATTAACAGCTGTCTACGCAAACAATCCTCTATCTACTTTTTACGATTGCCGTACCACATACTCTAAATTATTATTTTTAAGGAAAATTAACAAAATAACGTTTTACAACGTTTACCATTATCTTAACAATTTACGAAACTCAACTCATAAAAACATAAATATCGAAAATTCGCAAGGAGAAACGAAGGAAACTATGTTCGTCAAAATTTATGTACAATACAGTAATGCTAGTTAGACGACTTACGTAGTCGGCAATATTAATATCTGTAGTAGGTCAATCGCAATTTTTTTAAATCTACCTGTGCAACGCTTGCGACTTCACCCGCATAGGTTCCAGATGAAATTTCCCAATGAACACATTTTCACAAAATTAAAATAAACTGTAACGCTTTATTTCAACTGATGTTTAAGGCGGGTCCCCCCCCCCCCTCTCCAAATGTAATATTTCAAAGTCAGATTTTCGTAAACAACAAGAGATAGGATTAAAAATTATTGATATTTCAACTTTAACACAGAAATGGAAAACTTCTCTACAATGTTTATTTATATTTGCGTTGTCTGTCAGTCGCGTACGGTACTGTTTTATAGGTAGGTACCGAACGAAGATAGATTAACTCTAAAAGGAATTGCACGCATATTCTATTCTTGCAAAGATTTGAGATACCTAGCTAGTGCATAAAAATTATGAATGCATAACGAATTACAACAGGCAGACTTCAAGCTAGGAATAGCAGGTCTCTCGTTAATTATTCGTTTGGAAATTAATTAGCTGTTTGTTTGAAGTGGACCGTCTTTTCGGACGTGGAGTATTTTTTTGTTTGGCGAGGTGGGAGTCACGCAGAAATCTCCAACCAAAACTTTCAGGTCACCTAATCGATTTATATGAAAAGTTTGATTTGAAGATTCGTCCAACGAAAGTACATTCCATGTTCCATGGATACATATTGATTACATATTGTTAAACACCCATCAAAAAGAGATTTTTTTACCAAAAATATTTATTTATTTTTAACTACTAAATAATCCGTTTTATTTTTGCGAATTCCGACTTGTTATCAAATCTAGACATATATGCAGTTGTAAATAATCTATCATAGTTATTGGATTAGTAAACACTTCACAATAAGCCGCGGCCCGCGGCAAATGCCAAATGCCCAAAAAAACAAATGAACGAGTGAGATTTAAATACCCAAGTTTATAGATTTATTTAATTGATAGCCTTTTTTCAGCTCAGACCAAAAAGTAGAGATATAGATCCCCACCTTATTGCCGTCATCTCATTAAAAAGTTATATGAGTTAAGATAAACCTAAAGAACTCATTGTACTTAAAATAAAGCTCACCAAAAATGCATTATTTATTTATTTATTTGATCCAAAAAATCTCACAGCACAAATATAGGTACTTATATTTAAATTCTTAAGGTTAATTCTAATGGCCAAAAACGAGATTTCAATGTTAGAATTAGGGCATGGAAATATTTGGGGGAGGACTTTGACCAGCAGTTGAGTCTTTTGGCTGGTGGTGATGATGAACGAGTGCATAAACAATCGACATTCTGAAAGTATAAACTGTAGTAAAACGTAGTGATTAGATACCCTTTAAGTATAAACTACAACAACTTCAATAAACCACGAACAATACCGTCGTATTACCGAGCGCGTGCCACATACATGCTTATTAGTGGTTGACAAAAACTACAGAATTGTATTTTTCCTTGTGCGCCGACCCGTGGTAATGGTAAGTACGATAGGCGACGACATCCGGGGCAACGCACTAGTGCAGGGTCCGAGCGAGCTAAGGGCTGTAATCTAGACCGCGAATAGGTGTTATTATTTCAACTGAGGTTGATCTAGAGACTGGCAAATAAATCGTAGGAAACTGTAAACTGTAGATAGGTACTTTAGGAAGTTTTTGGTTTAAAATTATTTTGTTGTAATGCGTTTTCTGAGTGAGCATTGAGTTTCAGTAATAGCGATTATTTTAACTGAAATAACAACACGTTGAGTCAAATTTCTCTCAACTTATCGATACGATAATATGAACTTCATTTTAACATTCTATTTTTCTGGCTGTTCAGTTATAGTTTACAGATTTATTAAACAAAAAAGTGTTTATTGATTTAAAAGTCTGAATACTTTGTGAACAACATATTATACAGTTTTATAAAGTTGTAACTTTTCATTATATTCTATGTATTTTATATTATTTAGGCTGAAGCCTTGAAAGAATCACGTTTTTCAACATTATCAAACAAACCAATGACCGGTAGATACAATCACCTTTCTCATTGCAAGTGCCTTGTTTGCTTACAGTAGTTACTGAGCAAACATAAAACAAAGTCGGAGCAATCTCGCGAGCAATTCCAGGCCACTGCGGTCGGCCAATCTCACCTGCAAAAAGCGAACGAGAGAAGCCGCTATCTGTGCCTAGTTTACTGTAGACTTTAAAAAACTACCGATGGTTGGAAGTAAAGAAAAGGTGGATTTCGTAAAATAAGAAAAAAATACAAATTGTTTAGACGTGAAAATGGAACTTATGCGAAAAGTCAACGATAACTGCCTAACTTACTCGTAGTATGAGACGACCAGTTTTTAATTGAGAATTGTCTATAAGTATAGTTTTCTTGAGAATACTTCTACAGTTTTATGAACAGTTTAATACATGTTTTCATTCGTGCCGATGGAATTCAAGTAACATTGCGAGTCTTATTTTTGATGACCTACATATTAATATTTACTCTTCATCATAAATCTCAACACTCAGCAAATGAAACACAATCGCCGACCAATAACATGAAATGTTTAATTCACCTGAATTAAACTTGAAATCACCTTCGTATTTTCCGGATCGCATGTTTTTTATACCTTGTAGTTACTTTAACAAGTCATATCATCCCCACTACTGGGGCATGGGCCTCTTTCAATAGCTCGGGAATGTAAGGCCTTGCTTTAAGCCTTAAAGTCTATAAAATCTAGTTGCCATCGCATCGAAATCCACCTTCCCATTGACCTACCCGGCGATACAGTTGGGTGCCCATACTCAATCGCCTAATGAGCACTCCTCACCGCGAGGCAATAAGGTGAAGAAGTGTAATTGGCCCGGCACGCGCGCGCCACGCGACTGCGCCCGCGCACCCATACATACTGAACGAACGAACGTATCTATCTATCTTATACGATTCATATACCTTTACTACTTAGTAGCTTTTCCTGAAACTTCTGCAAGTTTTGTCTGACTTTTTACGAGTGCAGTGCGCGAGCTGCAAGCGGCGGTATAAAAGATATGAAGTCTACATGAAGTCTTTGTAACTTCTCACCCCGTTAACCAGGGGGGCGACTACGTCGGCTCGAGCACCCACGAGCACGCTGGGCCGTAGCTGTATGTCGTTTTTGTTGCACTGCAGCCCTGAAGCCAAAACGTCTTTGCTGGTTTTGGTGTGCGAGGTCAAGTAGTATCGAAAAATTTTAAGGGATAACTCAGAATCAAGTATAGAATACAAGAAAAATATTGAAAAAATCCGATTTGCAAGTCTTTTTTTCAGTTTTCCATACTAAATCTGAATTGTTAATCAATAATTTGTATGGGAAACTGAAAAAAAGATCGGATGTTTTCAATTTCTTGATTCACTATTCAGATTTAGTATGGGAATCTGGGAAAAATTGAAGAGCGGATTTTTTCAATATTTTTCCTGTATTTTATACTTGATTCTGAGTAATCCCTTAAAATTTCAAACGCAGTTTTTTATTCTTTTATTTTTTTCTGTCTAGTCTACTATCATAGTTTTTAAGAAATCTTGTAAATACTTTCTAACAAATTATGGATTTTGAATAGTCCGAAAAAAAAGATTATTATTATTATTTAACATCCTGTAAATGTATATACTAGATGTTGCTCGCTGCTTTGTTTGCATTCGCTTGATAACAAAAAAAGTACATATTTATAATAAACAATTAATCTTCATCCATGAATAATAGAGGACTAGAAGCATTAGCTATTTAAATTATTAAAACCATAGGTTTCCACCTGAAGAACATTCTCTCTAACACATAAATAATCACTTCACAGATAACAAAAAACATTCACTCATATGTAAAAAACGCAGAAGTAAAAGTGCAAGGGTCATGTACAACTATCTTAGAATGTATGCGGCTTTTTGCAGGCACGTGCCCGTAATTACAATGGTCCGTTGGTTTTGCGATAATGCAATTTATGTTGTAGTGTTTTTGCTCAACGTTATTATGAGTGAAACGGTTTGCCGTGCGTGGAACGTTACGTGATTTATACTGTAAGATAAATCGTCTCGTGCCAGTCATTTCATTGGTGATTAAGAAATCTATCATATTTGGCCAACTGCCCCGGGTAATCTTTTGCGCATATGTGTGTATGCAATAGTTTTTTTGCAAGACTTCGTAATTAAAGCAACTACATAGGCGTTGTTTAATTGAAAATGGGGAATTCGCTTCGGACTCGGTGGTACTTTCTTCTCAAATATAATGCGGTAGGAAAAGACACTGAACTAAGCTGAAAAGAAGCTCTGTCACTGCGCATAACCGTGGATGGGATCCAAAACTAAAACATTTTTTTGTATATTTTAGTAAATGCTGTACATATTCTTTTAAATCGTAATTTTCTACCTAGTACAAAGTTCCTATCAGTCGGAACTTAACACACTGATCACTATAATAATTGCATCTCTTTATGAAAGTAAATAGTACAGAGTTCTATAATTTTAAAAGCTTATTGGTATAAAATATACTGCAGTCATCTATTATTCAAAAGTATACAGGTAAATAACTTTTAATTTAATAAAATTAATAAAAAAGTGTAAACCCAAAACAAATACAAGCTCCTTAGTGCTTCAGACATGCGCCTTTTTGTTCTACGCAGTGGTCCGACGTCTGGCCATAAACCATACATTCAATTATCATCGAGGACCCTTCACACTAGTAATTGGAGGCCTGTGCATTGCCTTCATAATAAGGTAACCATGTCTTGATTTACTCTAAAATTACCATGTTTTCATATAGGATACTTAAGATTTGTTACATAAATATTTTTTTATTATTTATTATTTACCTTCTTAAGATAATTTTACCTTCCGCATTCCTAATTTATCAATGTGAACCTACCTATTAACTGAAGATGGACGAAATCAGCTGCAACACAGTTTATTAACTAATATAACTATTCACGAACTACAATTTAGACTATTTTAAGTATTGCTACAAGAAATATTTAAAAAAATCCTGGCCACCCCACTCAAATAACACTTAAATTTAATGACCGTTGGCCACAATCGGCAGGCTTCCCCGGACCGTTCGAATCCCTGCACTGAAATGCGTGTTATTAACTATTGCTAGGGTACCTGATTTATTGCTGCTTCAGTTCCTGTTGTTAACAGTTCCTGTTGGGCTTTTGATTCTTCAGTCTTTTCATGCCTGAAGAGTTCAGTTCACTTCGTGTTCAGAGTTAGTGGTTCTGTCGCCAAAATATTGGAGTTCATGGAAATAAAGCATGACTTTATCTATAGTGGGTGTGAGTGTACAATTTCCGAGTGGTGTAAAACTTTGTTCTAGGTATAAAAAATGACGATTCAAAAGAATGAATACAGCATGTTCCGTGTTCATGTGACTTATTCTGCAAACTATAAGATAGACAAACAAAAAACAAGAAATAATTCTAGCAAGCGAGACCATCACAATTTTAGGAGGCATAAACCTAAGTGGAGTAATAAACACCTAATTAAACATTAACGTTTTAAAATTCATGTGATTAAAATATGTTTTACACAAAAAAATAATTAGTGCATGTAGAGCGTTACAATCTGCGAATCTCTAAACTCTAAATCGAGTAGCTTATGTTATTTTGAGTATGTTTAACTAAGTTTTTGCGTACGATGAACGAAGGAGTAAGTAAGGAAGTATTGTAAAAAAATCGAATAAGATTTAATGGAGATCGATTGTCTTAAACTAACAAAATTCAAATTGGGAACAAAAAATTATAGAATAAAAATTGCGTCTTAAGAAATAACAATCCTGTACATTTCAGGCGGCTAAAGGTTGTTGATGATAAGTGATGATGATGCCGAAAAATGGAAACGGGCTTACTAAGATTCAGTCAACAATAACCAAGTATACATATACCTTAATGTGCTATCAGTTACCTCATTAAAGGAACTAAGTTAAAAGCTTTCGTGTATCTGCCCTACAGGGCTACATACTATTGAAATTATGCTTTATACTTAGGTACATATAATAATTTTATTTTAACACATACCTATAGGTGTTTGTTCTATTTCCAGGAGTAATTCTGGAAGAGACGGTATCTTAAAGTGTAAAGACTGCTGGTTTTAAGCCTGGCCTCTTCGATTTCTTTTTTTTGTTTTTTTTTTTTGCATCTGTACTGTTACTATAACATAAAATTTTCTCATACATACCCTAGGTATTCGGTACATAACATAGACTAGAACCCACTGTCCAGAGACTAAACAAGGACCGGACGCGGCAGGTGCTACCGCGGGTTCACCAGGGTTCACACCCGCTCCCGCGCCCCGCACGCCTCACCCCAAGCCTCACAGCATCCGTGCAAACCAGTCCCTCTAATAATATAACGTAGAAATGAAAGATTAATGAGAGCAACCAGTGCACGCCTCTTTCACTTGGGGCTATAGGGGTGGGGTGAAGCTGATGTGTATCAGTATCGATATAGTTCGAAGCTGTGCATTATAAACCAAACATATGTAACCATGGCTTAAACCTATCAAGTGAACAAGATAATATGGATATTATTTAAATAAAAAAAAATAAAGCAACTTCTAAAACCTTTCAATCGAAATCAGTTTTAAACGGAACTACTGCACGTAACATAATGTTGTAATATTCCATACGTGAATAGTTTCACTTAAATCGGTCTAGTAGTTTACGAAAAAATCATAGTTATACTAACATACATATTTAACGGCTGAAAATAGAAGCACACTTTAAGAAACGAAAGAAAACGAAAATATTTTATTCGAAGTAGGTAGCAGTGTACACTTTTCGAACGTCATTCTTTTATCTACCTAATACGAAGTTCCTACCACTCGGAACTCGTATACCCACCGTTTCGGGAAGTGTTTGCGGAGTAAGAAGAAACGGCGGGCCCTAAAGAAACTCCCTCCAACACATTAAAAAAAAAGTCTTATATTTTATTACATCTTAATACTAGATCAATAAATGAATTATGCAATGTCATGTCTGTAAATAAAATATGAAAAAATAAGAATA
Organism: Coleophora deauratella; assembly: GCA_958295455.1. Taxonomy (NCBI): domain Eukaryota; kingdom Metazoa; phylum Arthropoda; class Insecta; order Lepidoptera; family Coleophoridae; genus Coleophora; species Coleophora deauratella. The sequence continues at coordinate 4,243,727 of OY282400.1, read as the reverse complement.
AAAAAAGAAAGGATTCAAAAGAGATAAAGTAAAAGTAAGTAAGTCCATAAAAAATCATATATGATATCAGCTAATATATTAGCTCATTATAAAGTAAATTATCACATACCAACATACCATTATCAATTATAATATCAGCGATGTGGTTATAAGTTTTGTAGCCACAGCGCTATGCTCAGTTCGGATCTTTTTGGCAACATGGGTTTATAATATTAAGTAAATTGTATTTTTTTACTAGTTTTTATCGCACCGCCACAAGTTAATTTGCTTACATCTTGTGCTATCTTCTGTAATAAACTTTTTCTTTCTTTACATACAGTTAGGTAAACTTCAAACAGCTTTATAGATCTGCAATTTTATAATGACTTTTTCCCATATATCAGCTAGTAGGTTAGGGTTGTATCAATTTTAATTTCAATAAATAGGTAATAAATATCATTAAGTATCGACATATCGAATTATCGATACACCAAAGGCCCATCCCTGAACCACGATCGCGGGAGCAATGAAGACCGCCCTGATAAAATATTAGCCGCACGCCGCAAGCCGGTGCCGCGGTGCGCCCGCGCAGCCACCGCGCCGCTCCGGTAGCGCTGCAGCAGCAATATATCGAGCGATGACAGGCATCTGACCTAGCGGAATGCGAGACTAACCTATGAAACCATAGAAAATGGTTTTGGCTTTATGACCATAAACAAGAAGACTGATATATGACCACAAGTAACTTCGAAGATTCAGCCTATAGGTGAAGGCGAAAAGTTGTCTAACTTTCAGGTTTTAAATATAATACATTTCGGCCCAGCAATTGTTCAAAGTACTTTTGCCATCTTACGAAGTTATTGTTTACTGTAATTCAGTGTTATGTAATAATTAATAATACGAGTAATACCGAGTCAGTAAGCTAGTTTTTTGACTTTCCAAATTCCAGTGCAAAGTTGACGCATCGTCTGGTTATTTAGTATGGCTTCCTAGGGGAAAGTTGTTCAGTTTTAAGCGTAAAAGCCGTGGCATTTTTTTCAGGTATTGTGTTATTTCACATTCTTGCTAAAGCTATTTTATCCCGCCCTAAATATTCTATCCGTCTGCTCGTTTGCCTCCTATCACATAAAAAAGAAGTCCTGAGCCGCACGCAATGACAACAAAATATGGAACACTGCGCTGACGTCGCGACCTGGCGGAATGCGAAACTAAATCTCTGTATAGACATTTCAAGTTTCTTGCGTGAGTATCTATCTATAGGATAGGATAATTAGGAAGCTGCCTCTTCAGCTAAAGTAAGTCTTATGACTGTTCTCATTTAATTCTACATTCATTTGTATATTTTAAGAGATTCTAATGAAAAAATTCTTAAGTACTATTTTATCAGCAGCATATAATGTCCAAAATATTCCAGACTTTTTAATTATCTGTCATTTGAATAAGAAGAATCTATGGAATCTTAAAAGAAAACAATTAGAAGAACCAATCCGAGCAAATAGCTCGCAATTACGATACATTCAATGGAATACCGGTACCATAGACCATAACTTCTATGATAGGTACAGCAATGAACCGATAACGCTTATAATTATGAGGAAGGCAAAAACTAGAGTGATGTAGAATGTATTGGAGCACGCTTAAGTGAACTGCTCGATCCATCAGGCATTTCAGCAGAGCTTGACGAGAAGAAGCGGTCGACGACTTGGTCTGTTAAATGACCTACCCTGGTAACAGTTGCTGTATGGAAAAGAATAGAAAATCTTTTATTTGTAGCAATGAAGCATGTAACAATGTTAGGTCCTGCTGAAATAGCTGAAAATCATGAACTGTGATTTCTTACTACCATGAAATTGAACAACTCCTCTCAAACAATAAATTATTGGACCTTTCATGCTTATTTGATCAGGTGATTTGCCTGCTTTGTATGGAGATTATTGGAGATGCCCAAAATAGGGTTTTTCACCATTTTTTGAAAAGTATCTCAAATTGATCATTAGGTGAGAAAAAGTAAAAAATATTTTTTTAAAATTTTTTTGAAACCTATAAGTACCCCAAAAATACATTTTAAATTACCATTTCCAATTAGCGCGCGAAAGCGATAGCCGCCATGATGCTTAGGTCGTGACGTCATTTCAGGAGTAAACAAAACAGCTCTGTACTAAAATTTTGACACATATCGCGTACAAAATGTCATTGTTTACCACTATTGTGACGTCACCTGATAACCAGCATGGCGGCTGTCGTTTCAGACATTTTAATAACAGATTAAAAAACTTGATTTTAGTAAATCAAAAATAAAATGTTTTTTCTCATTTTATTGTATAGAAATCATATTAAATCGATTACGTATTACAAATACCACAGTAAATAAGCAGTTTTAGACGTTTTCTTGTATAGAGTAAAATACCCTATTGTATTGCGAATTGACCACTGGTTATTGAAAATGTTGCTCAGTTTCATGAGTAGAAGCCACTGTGAAGTTTTGGTGGGGGGGTTCAAAAATAACCCCGTATGATCAGTACATACGCATAAATATTTTATTTGGACTTAGCATATCTACATAGTAGACGAATCAGCTAACTAATCAGTTTTGCAACTCCCCTAAGAAAAGAAAAATCATTTCAGAAAACAAAAATCCCAAATATTTTTAAGGTATTAATGGGGGAGGCCTTGGTTCCCGCGTGGACGTCTTCACCTTTGTGTGGGGTTTGAGATCAGTACAAGTGGTGAGGGTGGAATAGTTACAAGCTACAACATATTTTATGTCGATAATGATGACTGTAGCAACTTCATCGGTTCAAAAATATAAATAAGAAAGTAATCTTCTTTTATGACTTTTTTAATTGTGGGAGCGTAAATAAACTTTACTTTTTCACACCACCAATTTCCATTACAGTGCGAGTAACCTCTTTTTACCGTAATAATTAATAATTACGCATTAGCATAGGAGATGGCGTAAAGTGCGGTCGGCGCGTGCCGTCGTCGTGTGCGCATCGGGCCGTATAGAAGTCTGGGCTCTAGTAGGCCACTTCTGGGGTCTCTGTACCCAAGTTCGGCCCACACTCTGGCTGCATATGCTGGCTACTTAATCCGGTCAAATATGAGAACTTTTGTTCTACCAATTTGTAAAACGACAAAAAATAGAAACAATTATACAGGGTGTAACAGAAAGGTGTGATAATACTTCAAGGTTGGCTTACCCATCAAACTGAACAACTTTTGTTCTACAACTTTGTTCAAATCGCAAAGAAATTTTCGGACTTTTCATACAAACTTGGTTCGCCAGCTGATCGATTTGTATGAAAAGTCAAAAAAAAAAATTTTGCGATTTGAACAAGTAGAGTAAAGCAAAAGTTGTAGAGCAAAAGTTTCTTTAACACCTTTCTGTTACATCCTGTATATAGCTTCAATTTGCCTAGTTTCAGGTTAATTAAGATGATTCAGTACTACTATACAGGATGTTGGTCTGGCCAACAACCCTCTTTTTTAAAGGGTGATAGAAAAATTATCTTGAAAGTTGTCTCGTCTCAAAAACAGTTTTGCAGTTTTCATATCAAGTCGTCCAATAAGGCTGAGTGATTTCTACAAAAAAAAAAAATTAAGGGAATATTTTTTAAAATTTATACATCAAATATTCTGACACCTCTGAAAAGGGGTTTGTCGACCATAACAACAGCTGGGTAGTTATTACTATAAGAATTTTCTCGTAGAATTTTCTTATCTGTTAGAAAATAGAATTGTTTTTAATTGCTTTTAACTAGCGAAATTTTCGTCTTTGGGTATCGTCTCAGATCATGTAAAGCGTATGTTATAATACTAATTGCTTATCTATATTGCGACTATTTACAGCTAATTTACATCCAAACAACAAACATAAATCCGACACGATAATAATCTAATAAGTACCTAATGTAATGCGTACCGGAGCATACTGTTCTAATATCAAAGTGCAAACGGTTAGAACAAGACCATAAACAAGATAGATAAGGCTTTAAGGCTACTCCTCCGCCGCAGCTTAGCCATTTAGCCTATTGTCTTATTCTATGGCTGTCTTTGTGTGTGGCTGTCTGCAAACGATACCATTTCACCCTGCTATCAAGATTTGCGCAGCTCTGCGCAAAAGATATCATTAATTGCTACCCAAGACCAGTCACGCTTTCTAACCGTGTCGGGCGGTCTAAAGGGGACTCTATATCATACCTATCATAGATTTGCTAAAATAAAAAAGTAAGTGCTATTTGTATATAGTTTGAAAAGATAGTTCTGTTAGATAGCGGTGCTTTAAAAGAAACCTTAAATGATTTACTATTTTAGTTCTCTTATTATACAGACCGTAAGCTACTAAGGTAGATACCAATTACCACACCATTAGCATACATTTTAACTAGAAATATTACATTTATATTGTTTTTCTGACTAAAAATAACGGTGAATGAAAACCTGGCATTATTAATTAAAGTTTAATACATGCAAACTTTAGTTTGCCACAATTTGAGTTATATTTCATAGGAAAAGGAAGTTGAATATGTCAAGAACTAACGAGATGTATGTACCATTACCGCACAAGACGCAGTTGTAAAAAACCGTTTTAAATACCATATTTCTTCTATAGCTATAGTTTTTTAGGAGTTCGAGAAATTCCGTAGGGGTGCGTGGAGTATTTACCCTTTAAACAGGGGGATAAAAACCTTTCTTCCCCGTCGCATATCATTTCTTCAAGCTGTACTTATTGCTTGCTCGTTGCCTCTTCGATATGATAAGTAAGTTAAGTGACCCACATAAGGCCTACCTTATTTTTATCTTGACGTAATTAGTAGGTTTTTAAGAAAAACTCACTCATCTTTCGAAATATTAATCTTTATTGATTAAAATTTAAAATAAATATAGTTGAAACGTTAAAAAAACAAAAATCAGACTTCTGTGAATCAAAATATTAAAAAAGTCCTTTCGGCCTTATTGGGAGACCCATGCTGCAATAAGGCCATTCATACTAAAGGAAAGAAATAACAATTATTAAACTTTAGTTACTAAAACATATCAACGTAATATTATTTAAATTTAGTAAGATCCTTTAGTAATCATATTTGGGCGTTACAATCAGTCTTGATAATCGTCTCAACATTATCCTTCCTTTCTTCATTTTCTTCAAGCAATCTCCTGACAGTAATTTTTTTTATCAGCAGGGGTTAAGCCAACACACAGCTCATGATACCTACCAGATATTACAAGCAAGGCATTGCCGCATGTCGTCCATTCGATATTATTGGCACTTATATTATTTTGATTGGCTTTATTTGGACCTGGCGTATGTGTAAGAAAATAAAAATATTACAGAAAATACATTGAAAAAATGGCGTATAAATGCTTATGTAGGGGTTACTAAACTTTTAAACTAAATAACACACAAAAAAAATCTCGGCATGCGTGCAAAAATATTAAAATACTTACATCATTACCTGTAGAAATTTTATAAAACAGCCGTACTCTCCGCGTCCCAACTGTTTTCGACTACATGTTCCGACATACTCGTGGTAAGCGGCGCTCGCTATTCTTGTAACTGTCAGATAAATCCTTACGCACACCCCTGTAAACTTTCGCGGTTATTTGAAATGTCAAAGCGGGAAATTTGAAATCTAGGCCTTATTAAAAAAAAATTAAAAAAAAATCTTTTTATTTCAGACCCAGGGATCATATTGGGGCATAGGCTTTATTTGGGTCTCTTACCTCATTAGTCATTAGTCAGTAAGAAGGTTGTTTATTATCTACATAATACGAGGTTCCCAACAACAACAACTGATATAACTACCGTTTCTAAGATACGTATTGGTCTAAATAAACTTCCTCTAACGTAACAACTAGGATATCTTGAATGTAAATTGTGTTTGGCGGATAAACTTCTTTTCTTGCTTTCTATATCATACATAAATGTAACGAGAAAAATCAAAGAGATAAAGTAAATTGTATTGATTAATCAACTACTACAATAACAAAATTACGTAATGCCAATGACAAGACACAGACAGCTTCCGATCACGTATAAAACATAGTACGAGAGTCATCCGTCTAGTTATGTATTTATCGTAATATACTGTGATAAACGATAATGGGTACAATAATAGACGCATCTCTAAACCCGGATGGACTGATCCGCACTGATTCACTAGAGAAATTCTTATGATCTTCAGATCCGCAATGCTGCTTAGTTATTACATTAATGCTTAGATACTTAGCAGATTAAAGGGTGGCTCTGCCGACTTGATTAACCGTTATACCTAGATATTGTTAATTCAAAACTGAAGGATAAAACATAATATTGACGTGAATTGAATAATATTTTTTATCCAAATTTGGAAAGCCTTCGGCATTATTTGATATGGTGGTAAGCAAAGATGATGCACCAACGCAACGGGCAACGAACTATCCACCACTATTCCGGAACATATCAATGTTATGCGATTGTTTTTTAAAATAAAAATTGTCCTAACAACAAGAGACCTAAGTTGATTGCCAATCATTTGATTTAAATGCTCTTTGATATGAAATGAGTTGATGACTCGATACACCACGGAGGTGGATTGATACACCACGGAGGCGGATGGCTATAATAAATACAATATGAATTAAGCAAATTTTGCCAAATTGTGATCTAAATTTGTTGATGAGTGTAAACGTGAGGTTGCATAATCAACATTTATTTTAAAATTATTTCAGTCTTGTGCAGTCACTTCTAATACCAATAAAAGCGCTATCACAACTTTCGCAAAAACTACAAATCGAGAGCAAGCACCTAACATTTTGTTCTAAATTTTATACAATTATCTTCAAACGGACATCAGTCTTTCAGTTGAGTCAAGCTGGCTAATACCGAGGCTGGAGCGGAGTCCATTTGCAATGAGACGAATATCGATCATTATAAATTTCCAGTGGGCGCGGTAACGGCGTCCGCGCACGCGACCTCGGGTCAAAGACTATTCGGACTTGGGATAAACAGATGGTCAACTTGTGTGATGTTAATTGGAAAATATTTTTGAAATCTTACTGTCATACATTGATTCTACAAGATAAAATGTTATTTATTCATACCTCAACGTGTTCTCTACATAGAATCAGATTACATCAAAAAACTGTGCCAAAGATTTTTGATTAACGCCCTCGTTGCTACGTTACTTATCTACATTGTTAGCATCTTCCTTTTCAAAACCTTGTAAAAGGTCATCTTTAGCAGTTTCCTCTTATCTTTACTTGATGTCTCTCATATTACTCATATTTTCAAGAGCCACTTTAAGTTTTTTGATGACTGTTAGCAATATGTTTAACTCGTTGTCTAAATCATAAATGACTGACATAGCATGTCTCCTGCCACCAATAACCGTTCAACACTGTTACTCTATGGCTATCTGATCTATGCCACTTGCTAGCGCGCAGATTGCCCCGCGCTCCGCCATCTATACATCACTACGCCTGCTCTCTTTATTTACTCACGACCGATAGGAATTATCTGTGTTCCCTCGTGCTAGGTTTGACTAGACAATGTACTAGACTAGATCAAGTACCTACATATTGATATAAGTTGCTCGTCTGCAACAATGTTTTAAATATCGAGCCTTTTCATAATAACCTCAAATCGATGTCAGATTTAGGGCTTAAACCAGAGACATTTTTTCTATGCTTAAACACAAGTAGAAACATCCTTATCAGATTCTTATTTTTTTCTAGATATACCAAGTATTTTCGAAGAAAAGGTTTAGCCTCAGTATTTACATAGGTGTAGGTGTAACAACAAAATAGGTTGTTACGTTCTGATAGGACAAACCTACTTCATCAATGGTTCTATTTCATATATATTTAAACAACAAAATAGGTTGTGTTACACTCTGTTTAAATACCTAATAAATTCTATTTACACCTGTCTTACAAAATCCCAGCCACGCAAGAATCCTGCTGCAGGATGCAGTTGGTCTGCTGCCATAACTCGGGCCTCAACTCCGGAGTGTAAATCGCTGGCTGATTAACGCTATCGGCTGGATGCGCCGGCGCACAGCCGCCGATCGTTTCCACGGCGATTTATTCATTCATTAGCTAAATACCGGCTGCAGTAGGGTTGGCAAAGGAAATTTAATATAAGAAAATATATGTTTACACACGGCGTGGCAGCGTTTGATTAAACTGTCGACGTCACTTATTTGACTATGAAAAATAAAGATTTTACGGAAATAAGTGATACGTTTTTCGATTTAAGATCAAAAAACTTGATATTTGCCTTTACTTTCGTTTTATAAGTTTCATTTCTACCTGCCTTCCTTTATTGTAGACTGCGATTTGTTGAGAACAATTTTTAAACTAGGTACGTTTGAATTTGAAATATGTTAGTTCTTAGTAAAGGTTTACACTACACAACCTATAACACACCATTGACACAGATGCCATATTATTATATTATCACGCTGAAAAAAAGATTTCCACGGATTTGTTACATAGATTTAGCTTCAACTATTTTATAGCATTTTATTTTATCTGAACAAATGCGTAACGTACCTACGTAGTAGTGAGTGCAGGATCCTAACTAGGTGACATTTGTGGCTCTAACTGTCGAAAACTGATTGAAGTTTAAAGAAGTTATCGATAATATTATGGTCTCATGAACACCCTAGCTATCGCACACGCCTCCGCCCGCCAGATAATTGGATCGATCGAAGAAAGCTACCGTTTTAGGAAAATTAATCTTATTTCGAACCGCGGCCCGTTCAGCTTGAACTAACGCACACGATACAAAAAAGCACAAAAAAGGTACGATATGTTAAGTGCCCTCAAGGTTCTAAATAAAATTATAAACTTCCGTTTTATATGTATATATTTTAATTAAACTGATATAATTAGATAAGCATTTGAGCAATTAGATTACGTCACGATATCGTTCATAACTTTGTAAACGAATATAAGGTATAACAAAATTAGCAGAAACTAAATATTTAAACTGGGGTATTCTACTAATGAAACTAAACAAATTTTCCCAAAGAATTCATAGACACTTCGCAAATCTATAGAATTCCCGTACTACGTTGGCTGATTTATCGACTTGTTAGAAAAATCGAACTTTTTCACGTTTAGCCATAGTTTAAATAGTTTCTCCTGATTTTTATTAGACGTTTAAAAATAGCTCTAGAAAGTTTACTTTTACTGTTTTTTTTTATTTATTTTGGGTACGTAGACATTTATTTTATATGAAAATACATAATTATGTAGATATAAACAATAATTATGCATTGACCTTTGGAACAAACGCTTAGGGCAACAAATAATGCCGGTCAACATTTAAGCGCAACCAAACCTGACGAAATCGATTTATTTCACGATTCTTATCTTAGTATACTTAGGTTATACTTATGTTAAATAATCGGTTTAGAATATGTATAAATAACTATAGTAATTATTATACGGATAAATTGTAAATGTTTTGTTCATAAAGGCCATTTGAAAAGCTCAAAAACAAAATACGATAGTTATTTGTTGTCTTCGCTTTGTATTCGATTTTTCGAAAAGCTTAATTTTTTGTAAATAACATACTAACAGAAACAACCTTAAAAATCAGGATAAAGTATTTTTTACGTTTATATATAACAACTTTTAGACGCAAATATGCGTTGTCATTATCAAACAGCGATATCAAAATATTGTTATCACTGGATTGCATTGTTTGCCCCGCCCATTTTATCCTTCAATTACCCACCTTAAAACTTCTAGTTGACCTAGTATTTGTAATGTAAGCTAGATTTTGTAATGTTACCGCAGATTTAACAAATACCGATACTTGTCACCGATTCAGATCGCAACAAAGATAGTGTTATCAAAATACCGCTTTGTGACTACTCGAAATCCTAAATAACTTGTTTCTAGCATTACCTAACTAATTAAAATTAGTTTAAGGGTTGATTCTCAAAAACACACTAGAAAATAAATCCAAACAGAAACAAAATAAAAGCATTGATTAAAAAATTATAAGATGTTTAGTTAGGTTGACACGTACGGGAGTTCGAAGAGAGCTTTAAAACTACCAGCTGTTTTACTCATTATTAAATCCGATTTAAGCCTGAAGATTTAGGCTTGATAATATTAGGCGGAAGACGTCCACTGTTGGATATAGGTTAAAATTTTACTTTATTGTTTTGGCAGACCAGGTGACGTGGCGATGGCGTAGCGGTCAGCAGGTAGTATGCTACGCCGAGAGTCGTGGTATCGATCCTCACTCAAGACAAACATTTGCGAGACAAACAAATTTGTTTGCTCTGTGTATATATTATGTTTAATAATTATACCGCGGAGTATATTATAAAATATTAATTGAAACGTGAGTATATAAGTATTTTTTATCCGTCTGGTTTCCATAGTACAGTGAGGTCTAGTTTGGGGTCGGGTAAGTGTGTACTACCGGGTAACGTGTATTTTTCATTTATTTATTGTAGATCAACTTCTGAGTGGTCAAACATACATTCTCACCAATTATTCCTTCTTCTACAGGGTGTAACAGAAAGGTGTAATAATACTTCAAGGTTGACTTTTACCAATCAAACTGAACAACTTTTGTTCTATAACTTTGTTCAAATCGCAAATCTTTTTTTGGACTTTTCATACAAATCGATCAGCTGGCGAACCAAGTTTGTACGAAAAGTCCGAAAATTTCTTTGCGATTTTAACAAAGTTGTAGAACAAAAGTTGTTCGGTTTGATGGGTTAAAGCCAACCTTAAAGTATTATCACACCTTTCTGTTACACCCGGTATATTGTGACAAATCACATACCTAAACAACATTTTACCTACCTTAAGAGAAGAGAGTAAAAACAGTTAGTTAAAGTTAGAAACTAAAACCAACTAATCCAGAGCATAGACCACACCGATGAAGATAGCTTATCGGCGATCTCGCCATTGTGAGGAGCCCCTAATTGCGCGATGCGCGTGCGCCGCTCGTGCCCTTTGTCTCGGCGTAATTACTTTTATAAATACAACAGGGCCGTCTCCAGGTATACTTTTTAGTATTCCCACTTTCGGAGGACGTCTAGTGACCTCAGAATATTCATAGTTGATTTAAATTCTCAAAAGATGTTGAAATTGAAATTCTGAAAACTGATGTAGGCAGTACAAAGCTGTATACAAAGAGCTTTATCTATACATATACAGGGTGTAACAGAAGTGTGTGACAATACTTCAAGGTTGGCTTTTAGCCATCAAACTGAACAACTTTTGTTCTACAACTTTGTTGAAATCGCAAAAAATTTTTTGGACTTTTCATACAAACTTGGTTCGCCAGCTGATCGATTTGTATGAAAAGTCCAAAAAAAAATTTGCGATTTCAACAAAGTTGTAGAACAAAAGTTGTTCAGTTTGATGGGTAAAAGCCAACCTTGAAGTATTGTCACACACTTCTGTTACACCCTGTATATGTCGTGGCCAGACATAAATCATTAAATGACTATTATGCCCTAATCAATTTAACAATAAACACAACTACATAAGTGTCAAACACTCTTGTCTTTGCATGTTTTTTATATGTTTAAGTAATCAAGGAAAACCTGTAATTGGCTTATGGTGAATAAAAATTTTCTACATTACTTTGTGTGTTGAAAAGCTGTTGGTTTTCTAAATAAAATAAAAAGAAAATACAATAATACATATCATATCAAGATAAATCTAACCACACCCTTATTTAAAAAAAAAAAAACATAAATCTGTTTCAGGTACAGACAGTAAAACAAAACGGATATTCATGTATCTATCTATCTGTACATAGTTTCATACATACAACATTAGCCTCCCATTGAGCAGTCAGGAAACACCATTGAATGAATACGATTATCAAGAATTCTGCAGAAATAAAAGTTCCACGATAAAAATAAATTTATCTCACAGAAACATAAAAATTCGGAGTCCCTAAGTCCACTCCCAAATCTAGGCCCGCAATGATTGCCACTAAGCGATTTACATGTGCTCAGATAGCATCGAGCCAAAGGTTGTGACTTTTGTCTTCGCCACGGTCGAAATACCCCGTTTTGTGGCTTAGCACAAGATTATACACACGTGATTATTGCACTCGGGATTATACAGGAAGATGGTGATATATCAATCAGGAACTCCTCACACCATGGAGGCTTTTTTGCGACTTTTAATTACAATGAGGAAATTAAGATTGTTTTGGCGGTAAAACGTATTGCTAAATTGTTTTTATTTTAGATGGTATGGCAATCTTCTAACTCAAACCTCAGCATGTTTGAAAAATCTGCTTAACTTGTCAAATCTTGCTTAAGGGCTTGTACACAAAACTGCCCTAACTAATAGTGTGGTCAAGTACATTTTACAAGAACGAATTTATACCAAAAGAAATAATATCATACAGATGTCTTATTATAGTATCTTATCATATTATCTTATCATAGATCAATAGTACAAAACTTTATGTGATGAGGATATTGTTTAATAATCAGTCTATTTCACTTATCTATCCGTGACATCATTGATCGTGTCTAAGGCAAGTTATCGGGAAAAGAATTATTTAAATGTGAATAAATATACATAGTAGATGACTGACTCGGTGGCTCAGTGCTTAGTACTCGTGACTACTAATCCGAGAGTCGTAGGTTTTATCCCCACCCAGAGAAACGTTTCTGTGATGAGCAGATTTGTTTGCTCTGTATCTAAAGTATAAGTATAGGTATGTGTATTTATATCAATCAGTCTCTGGTTCCCATAATACAGGGAATCCTAGTATGGGGCTACATGACCGTATATAATTTCTTCTAGATATTCATTTAAGATAGATATATAAAAATATTCTAAAACTCACCTTTCATCTTGCTCTGGCACCTCAGCTGATCGATGATACTCGTCAGCCTGTTCTCCCTCTGATGATTCACCTTTACCACTTCACTATCATCACCTTCCATCTTCACCATGTCACCACAATCATCACCATCTAGGAGTTCACCTCTATCATTATCCTCGCTATGTAAATCACCTTTTACGTCTATCAAATCTTTAAGTTCAGATTTAACACTTTCTATTTTAAATTCACAGTTATTTTTAGTGTCGGCTTCAGACATTGTTTTTGTTTTTATCAGTTCAGCACAAATCAGATAGATGGAGGCTATTATTAGCATCAGATGTGATTGGATTTAGTCATTTTTGCGTTTCGGTTGTAATTAGATAATTGCACCTGTAAATAAAATAAATATGCTTATCCCAAATATGGCTTTATTTTCTACCTTTGATTTCCTATCTTATTATTAATCATTCAGATTTTGTTCTTATTATTCATCAATCAGATTTTGGTAAGCACTTCAATTGCGACAGAAAAATGCACGACCTTTTACAATATCAATATTTACTTGTTATTTTATTGTGATTGAGTAAATTTTTTTAACGGGCTAATTGGCCCATCAGATCCAAAAACTCATAAGGAAATTCTACCTTTATGGAACTATAATATTTGTTACTCAGGTTAGTTTAATTCAAAATTTGCTTAATTACAATAACACATTTATACAGGGTGTAACTGGGGCTCAAAGAAAGAGCAAAGAGCAAAGCCATAGAACAAAGGGTATTTAGAATGAAGAGTACAATCACCACTAACGACTCCTACACCAATTTCGTTACATCATGTATAAGACTAAGGTTACAAAAGGAAATAAAATTACACAGGGCAGCGTTATTGCTAGGTAGCAATTTCTTTCAGACAACCTTTAATACTCATATTTTATAACACAACATTTAGACACTGTGGTCATTTGATAACGATATTGTTTCCGCCGATTCTACTAATCAATACTAGATCATCCCTACTGGAAGGGAGAAGTTTTAATTTTCTCTTTAATCCAGACTTTCTCTTTAGTGGCAGTTGGCAGTATCTAATTTATGGCGGTTGGAAGAGTCCCGTGTCCCGGCAGGCAGTGGCGACATTTGGGTAGGTACTTAAAAGCAAACCTGTTGAACTTTAGATCTCTCTTCCCACTTCCCATACCTCGGGAAGGTTAAGCCGTACTCTACACACGGGGGCTACGAGTAACTCGTGGAGGTTGTGGGGCTAGTGACCAACGCCGTGTCAGAAGTTTTCAAGCCGCCTATTAGGCCTCTGGCCTTTGGCCTAGGCCTTAACTACTGCCATCTAATGATAACAACCAGCTTAACATGCCTTGCAAAGCACAGAAATTGTCAAGATAAATGTCACTAACAGTCAAACCTATCCAGGTTATGACCGTGTCTGTAGTCAGTTAACCTGCGTGATGCAAACTGCACTGAGCCACGACCACTTCTTTATCACATTATGTGTAAATGAATGGTGGCATAAAGGTATCAGTCACACCTGCAATAGTCAGATAACATGTACCGAGGCATTTAAGTGTCATGGCAGTGCTGATTATGATGAGTCATGTCACGGCTGCCTCAAATTGATGACGTTAACCTTTTGTGGTAGGGATTACTCTTTGAATAATCGTGGAATTATAGATATAACTAGCTTTTCTAATAAACAAAAGTGTAACTCTGCCCTCGTAAGAAATAAGGCCGCAAAGTATACGGAAACTCCATAGAATTTGCGGTCTTCTTTCTTATGAGGGCAGAACGGTTCATATTTTACTACCCATCTACGGCAAAGCGAGTTTTTTTAAGATGTAGTATCTGACGATGTAATATTTTGAAAGTTGAGACTGTTTTTAAAACCAATTTAAATGAAGGGCCATTATGAAAAAGAGTTTTGAAAAAAGGCCGATCCCGTGATCAAATTAGTATGAAAGGTCCAACAATTTTTTTGCGAATTTACCATTGGCTACTTAGGGAAAGCTGGTCAGTTTCATGAATAGAAGCCACTGTGAAGTTTTGGTGCAGGGTCCAAAAATAACCCTGTATGAATATAATAGAACCGAACTGATACTCGTAGTTGAGAAAATATTTACAGAACCAACCAATATTTCGAGAAAATTTAAAAATAAAGACGATTCATATAGTCACACTTCGATTTTAACACGATTTCTCACAAGGATAAACAATCACTCATCACACATTTCAAAAACTATACACAAATGAAATAAACTACTTTAGTCTTCTGGCTGGAAATGCAGAAAGAAAACCGCACCTAGTGCATATGCACAACAACCACAAAAGTAAGGTTAAAAAGGTAAATTCAACAGGTAGTCAGCGTGCTATGCTGTGGTTATCGCGACGGGCAACTGATAACTAGTGTCAGGTCAAACGAACAACTGGAGCGGAGGTACTGGCGGCGTGATAACACACGATAAGAGGCTCTTAACCTTCCATGGCTGAAGGACTGAAGGGTATAGGTGTCGGTGAATTAATACAAACTTAGGTTAAGCCGTGATGACGAGGCTTAGGCGAAAGGTTTGCTTGCCTTAGACTTGTCATTTGCTTCGGGTCATCAAAAGAAATACCGACTTGGATAACACGAATGATAATTATAGTAGTTCTTATGATAAGACGATATTAAATAGCTTAAAGGTTGACTGCGAATTCATATAACTATAAAATGATTGATGTTGATACGTTAAAAAAGTTTTAAGCGAGGTGTTTCGTCCGCAACGTAGAGAAAATGGAAAAGATCATATCGTCAAATTGAGGTCTAAGAGACTAACGAGCGGAAACTGGGATCTGTCGGGCTTTTAAAGTCAACTGGCAAGAATTGACACAAAACGGGGTTAGACTGGACAGTGACCAAACTTAAGAGGCCAACAAGTTGATACCTATATGTTATTGTTGTAAAATTGTAAAAGAATACTAGTCTCTTCCATTACAGGGAATCCCCGTTATGAGTACTTGGAAAGGTCTTTACACAAAATCGTTTTTAGACAAGTTGTTAGTACTTTAACCACTGTCAGTGCATGCGATAGACAGACCCTACATACGTTTGCACTTGTTTACATTTACAAGACAAATTCTGAAAAGTATATCGCCAACAAAGAACACACTATGTCATACCATACGACCGGTCACACATCGTGACTCTGATAACAATACGAGTATCTATCTAGTGATAAGAGCATAGCACTGCACGCCTCCACGACCGACCTCTGTTCGCCGTCTGACTTGTGTGTGTGACTGATAGCAAGTTATCAGAAATCAAAGGTACAGCAATCTGGTTCCTGGAAGGTGAAGTGGATATTATCATGATAAAAATGGTCGTTAGACATAGGAAAAATATAGGGTACTCCTAAAATATTGCTACGGCTTTACGCTGGGGGTCCTACATATGATTGTGAACAACTTTCTCCAAGGAACACAAAGTCAGTTCACAGAAAAATTGTTGTTCTATCCCTCCATAATCGATTTATATAAATTTCAAAAATGTTTTTGCGAATTGATTAAGTACATGTTCTGCAGAGACAATTGTAAAAATTCATGAGCAGACACCTCAGTTTGAGCCCTGGCCGATGAACACTTCATATAGGAATCTCAAGGCATCGTACTTTAAGAGCATTTACCTGGGAAGGAATCAACTTCCTTCAGAACATCACATAAATTAGTGCTTATAAGTTCATATGACAACTATTTTTCTTTACTGGACTCATTAGTTTAAATTCAAATCAATATGAGCAAGACTCTTTGTGTATCGAGTGCCAGTAGATATTATAGAATACGATAAAGAAGGTAACTTAATCGAAAAATACTATCGTAATTAAATTATATAGTTATTCTCATGATATGTTGTTCTTTTCTGTGATGAGCAGAATTGTTTGCTCTGAGTCTGGGTGTATTATATCTACAATATATATGTATATATACAGGGTGTAACAAAATTGGTGTAGGACCCGTTAACTGGGTATTTTACTCATCGTACTGAAGAACTTTTGTTTTACGACTTTGCCGAAATTACAAAAAAAATTTTGGACATTACATACAAATTGATCAATCTGTTTTGCCATTTTGTATGGAGAGTCCAATTATTTTTTTTTTGCGATTTGAGCAAAGTTTTCCCAGTTAACGGGTCCTACACCAATTTTGTTACGCCCTGTATAAAAGCATATTTGTATGTAGGTATATCAGTCTCTGGTTCCCAAGATACAGGGAATCCTAGTTTGGGGCCAGATGACCGTGTGTGATTTGTCCCAGACATAATTATTATTATTATTATATTATTAAATTTTACAGTCATTTTAACGTTTACATTTAAAAATGAAAAGCACAATTTCGTGTTTTGCTTTCATGTATTAGGTGCTTACCTATGAAACCTTACTAGATTGCCGATTAGTTGAAAAGATCAAAGAGAAAATTAATATAAAAAATTCTAAAGTATCATAGGATATGTAGAATATTGTAGAATTACATGTACTTTTGATCATATTTTGCATAACATTTCATGATTTTCATTTTAATTTCAGACTTTTTCGGTATAGAAAAAAATATGCATATTGACTTCTAAGAAAACGCCAATACAGCAAAAATCATCATCAAAAAATTTACTGAGTAAGGTTCCATTAAATTTAATTGAATTTTTTTCATGAGAGACATGACACTACTAATTCATGAAAGGGGTATGTAGTCAGAATATGATATATAATTTAATGGAGGAAAATTAATTTTCGGGTTAAAATTATTTAGTTGAACTTTCAAAACTGAAACGACAATTTCATAGGTAAGCAACTAATACTAAGCTTTATTAAAAACAGCTTGTTCATTTTCAAGAAATTTAAATCAGAAAGTATGAAAGACTCTTAAATAGATATCTGTTTCAAAAACCCGTAAAGTGCTGTATCATTCATCGTGGATACTTCTGTGGAACTGAGATGTCATATGTCGTGGCTTGCGGCAGTTGGCAGGCACCTGGTCGGGCTAATTTCGGCGCACGAGGTCGTGACCCGGCGCCCTGCGCGCGCGCACAGCACTTCACACTTCTGTCTTCAGTTCGTTAGACTATGAAGACATTTGCGTAGGGCGGTGTTTATTTGAAGACATTTTGTAGTTGTTATTTAAATGATTGTATAAAGCTTCTACTTTAATAATGAAACTTTCTGCCTTGCACAACCAAACTGTGGAATGAACTGTCGCCTGCGGTATTTCCGGACCGATACGACATTCGAGCCAGAAAAGAGGGTTCCTACTCCCATTTTAAAGGCCGGCAACACAGTTGTAACTCCACTGGTGTTGCGGGTGTCTATGGGCGGTGGTAATCGCTTACCATCAGGTGATCCGTCTGCTCGTTTACCAGCTATGCCATAAAAAAAGAAAAGAAATAACGTGCCAAATGCGAGTAGCGCTAGCTCACCAAGGAAGGCTGCCGTCTATCTCTATCTATCAGCCGAAATACGTCCACTGCTGGACAAAGACCTCCCCCAAGGATTTCCACACCGACCGGTCCTGTGCGGCTCGCATCCAGCGGCTTCCTGCAACCTTTACCAGGTCGTCGGTCCACCGAGTCGGAGGCCTGCCCACACTGCGTCTTCCGGTCCGTCCAAAATACCGCAGTGTCTCAAGACTAAAGTCTTTGACCAGTGTGTGTTGCCAGTGATTACATATGGATCCGAGACATGGTCGCTTACTATGGGCCTCATAAGAAGGCTCAAAGTCACCCAAAGGGCGATGGAGCGTGCTATGCTTGGTGTTTCCCTACGTGATCGAAAGGATGCCGTACCATCACACAATTATACAGGGTGTTAAAAAAGTGCGTTTGAAATTTTAAGCGGTTACTCAGAATCAAGTACACAATCCTATCTTAATATTAAAAAAAATTTTGAACCAATTGTAAGGAAGGGTTATAAAGGTAGGTTAATCGTCAATTTCAGATAGACGCCATAACAAATAAAGTCTAAACTTAATATTATTGAGTATGTGGGATGTGCTTTATATTTTGTAGAGATGAGATTTTCCAAAAACTTTATGATGAAAATTTCTCGATAAACAAACATTTACCTCTAATTTTCAACGATTCTCCAATATATTTTCATTATTTCATTTTTTATTATGGTATTAATTGATAAATATGCCAGTCAATATGTAATGTAGAGCTAAAATAAGCGGATATAATGAACATCACTGAATAAGTGTTTTTACAAAGACTATCCAAATAAGTTTCAATTTGGCCGGCTTCCATGACTGTGTATATTTCAGGAGCGGTGGAGGTTGTGACCCGGCCACCTTCGTCCCTCTGCCCTACCCTGCCCCGCCGTGACATCAGCAAAGTATATAATTGGCAGCAGAATTGAGATAATGTCCGCAAACTACCCTGCCCCGCCGTGACACCAGCAAAGTATATAATTGGCAGCAGAATTGAGATAATGTCCGCAAATTAGTTTAGAGACGACTGATTCCCAAATTCTTTGTTAGATTTCACAAATACTGAAAATTAATATTATTTATTTATTTATTATCTCCCTATCTCAGTAATAATATAAATGCGTAAGTATGGATGTTTGTATGTTTGTTCTACTTTAACGCCAAGACTACTGAACGGATTTGGATGAAATTTGGTAGGTAGATAGATAAAGCACTCGGGTAACACATAGGATTATGGACTTTTTACCCGGAAAACTTAAGGGTTCCCGGAGGAATGTTTAAAAACTCAAAATTTCAATTTCGCCACCTCAACATTTTCTTTATCTCTGGACTCAATTCTTAAGTCCACGCAGACGAAGTCGCGGGCAGAAGCTTGTTTATTTTAAAGTCCAAATCATAATATTAGCTGCTTACCTATAAAACTGCTGATTAATTTAAAATGTTAAAGAGAAAATGAATATAAAACATTAAACGAAATATGTTAAATAATTAGAAGGAGTACACTCGTTTTTGTGATAAAAGATTCAGTTGAACTTTTAACTGACACGGCAATTTTATTGGTAAGCATAGTTGCGATACGCCACCAATATGTATAATGGGTCTTATGTTACACCATACTACACCCTCTTGCACCTCAAGTTCACAAAATTATGGCTGGATTAATTATAAATATAGTTGGGTTATTTTCAATTCATAGCAGGTGCTATTCACGAGAACTTAAAACTTTTGCGGCGATAGACCTGCTGAAATGACTTTTTTTGAATTCAAAAAATTTTTGACGGATATTTAAGTATACAATAAATACACATAATTTTGTTTGGAGTAAAAAATATGTTCTTATTGGCTATGTATTTAGTATTTAGTAATGAGAAGGCGCAGTGTGGGCAGGCCCCCGACTCGGTGGACCGACGACCTGGTAAAGGTTGCAGGAAGCCGCTGGATGCGAGCCGCACAGGACCGGTCGGTGTGGAAATCCTTGGGGGAGGCCTTTGTCCAGCAGTGGACGTCTTTCGGCTGATAGATAGATATTGGCTCATTCGTTGCTTTAATTTTCAAATCCAGACTTGGCTCCATATGGTTCCATACTCTATACTAAAACTCTTAAAATTTTACATTGAAAGAACTGCTACTAACATCGCATCAATCATTTATGGTGAAAGAACTACGAAACTTGGCTCTTTATCATCGAATAAGGTATAATAAGTACTCGATGAACAGCCGGACAGCACGTGAACACTGCATAGCGTAGTACCTACCCGCCTCCATTACAAGTCTCATTGTGAAGGAATGATATAACTACAACACAATGCGTTGTATTTAGTAATGAGAAAATAGTCTAAAAAAATCAAGGCACCTGTTGTTTCTCCTAGTATCGTTTTTGAAATTGTTCAGTGAAGTAGCTTTATTTAATGTCTCCGCGAAATTATGAACAGATTATGGGTGAGTAATTTTTCTTCATTGTCGATTTGATCTCTGTAAAGTGATAATATTTTCTATCTTGCTAAAGCAAAATAAATAAAAATCGAAGGGCACTGTGAATAACTTGATGGTCATTATAGATAATCGCGATAGATAAGCATTTCAGATATACCAAAATTTCCTCAAGTCCCCTATCTTATTGTTATCTCTACTATTGTACATTAAATGTGTGCATTTCATGTGTGTACTTTCGTTGTTAGCCTCCGTATCTAAAACGGCTTGATGGATTTTGAAGCAGGAGGTTTCGTCAGATTTGTCTTGACTGACCCCCATAATGGCATGAGATACATTTTATACCGTCAGGTTTAATATTTTTTTAAATTGATTAGGTTATTTGGAAAATATTATTTTTGTATTATTTTATTCACCGAAGCACAAAAGACCAAACTTTTTATTGTTATCCGGAACACCAATTTTGAAACAATTTACCAACTACACTTAGATACTAATAACTAACATTTTGTATTTTTCAGATAATCCTCTTACATACAACCTGCTTAACAATACGAAATGCCGCACCACAATACGACTTTATTGGTCAACAGTACTTCCAAATGCAACAAATGCCAGGAATGCTACAGATGCCACCAATGCAACAAATGCAATCACTGCCAGCTGCAAGTTATTTCTCTGGCTTCGGGTCAAATCCTTCAGTTGTCTACGAGACCAGTGGTCGTCGTTCCCACCACCACAAACACAAAACTGCTAGAAAAGAATCGAGTGAAGACGAATACGATGACTCTTCTGACGTATCAAGCGAATGCAGATGCTCCTGCAACAAATGTGTCAGACCAAAACCCTGTTGCATACCAATGTGCGAACAATGTAATATGGTAGGAGCAAACCAAGGACGAGTTATGTTAGTACCCTACGCTTATCCTATATTTCTTACACACCCACCAGCCGAAGAAGGAACGACACGATCTACTACTACTACAGAAAAAAAAAGTAACGATGACACCGATAATAAACATAATCAGAAAGATGCCGTAAGAACGATACTAAATAAAGTAGAACATGATGAAACCCACGATACTGCAAATAATGAACTGGATGAGGTGGATATGAAGCTCATGAAAATAATTAAACTGGTGCAGTCAGCTACCAAGGAAACTAATGCAATGATTCCTTCGGTTGAAAAACCACCATCAACAACAACAACAACTACTACAGTAAAAACAACAACTTCTCCAGTAACAACAACAACAGCCCCTACTACTACTACCCCTACTACTACTACCCTTACTATTACTAACCCTATACCAATAACTACTACTACTACTTCTACAACTACTAGTACGACAACAACTCGAAAACCAAAAAAGAAAAGAAAAAAAGCAACTACTACGACTACAACCACAACCACTTCTCCAACAACAACAAAAACAACAACAGAATTGGAAAAAATAAACACAAGCATTACAGATGCACCGACGTTACAGACATTTAAAAATGTACGAAGGAATGTAATTTACGACGATGTTCTTTATAAAAGACCGCATCAAAATAACGTTCACCACAGATACATATTGACATCAATGAGACGCATGAAAGACAATTACTTGCCGAAATACGGTGTTGTTCCAATACCAGATGACGTAGCTGAAAAATTGCTTCAGAAACTTAGATCTTTTAGAACAGCGTCTGCGACATCCAGGTCGGTGACGCCTGAGAGGTTTTTCTCTGAAGAAATTAGACACCGCCATAATGTACCTTTTAATGTTAGAATTGGGTGATATTAAGGTATTTAAACCTATTGAGAAACAAATACATAGAGATATTGTAAACCTTGTTCACAGTTTTAAGAACAGTTTAAAAGAGACAGAGATGCAAAGATTATTTATTTAGCTCCGTCTCTCTTTCCCGTCTTTTGCACCATTCAAAAACAATATACAAAGGTACCTTAGACTTCCTATAATAATTTATTGTGGATAATTTTAAACATTCAGTTTCAACATTCTGGATTTACATCTATGTAAGGACTAAACGCGACCCACATCACAGGATGAAATTGAAATCGCGGACCTAATTTTAACCGTGCATGACATTGAACAACTTTTTCTAAATTACAAATTCAATCGCAGCAAAAAAATTTGACTTCCCTTACAAGGTAAGCTTACTCAGCTTATTGATTTGTATGAAGAGTCCAAATTTTGGTCCGATTGAAACATTATTGATTGAAAAATTATGTACTTCCTTAGAGAAAGATGTTCAGTGTCATGAACAGAAACTACGGGTATTTGGTCCACGATTTCAATTTCATCCTTTGCATGTAGTAATTATACAAGTACAAATATTCTTTATTTGCGAGTATACGAGTAGGTGCATGATCGATTTTAAATTTCTTATTTATGATGTTAAATTTATTATTAATTCCTATTTATATTAATCATAGCATAACTTAGCTATAAATGTTTGTAAAAAATATTGCAAGGAATAAAAGAAAATCATAAAAAATCAATATAAACTTTTTGTCGTTAAAATATATCTAGCAATAAAAATAAAATAATCGCAAAGAGTTTAGTGAGCGAGAACCTTTGTGTATAAAAAAATCTTTATTTGGGACCAAAGAAATCAATAGAATATTAGTGGGTTAGTAGCAATTTGTACAAAATATAAAACATTGAATAAAGATGTAAAAATAGTGAAGAAATTTCTTAAAAGTATTTTTTAAAATATACCAGAATAATAATATATTTTTAAGTAAGAATGAAATGGCAACCATTCGTAACTTATATTCAATAGTAAGTATAAAATTAGTTTCAATATTTACTAAACACATCAAAATTTCATCGAGATTTGAAATAGATTTTATATTTTAAAATATCTACGAATCAGTAGATATTTTAAAATATAGAATCTATTTCAAATCTTTATTTTATTGAAAATAGATTACAGGTACTTAGGCCCATGTCGGTATCGCAATCGTTTTCTTTCTAAATGAGCTTTATCGAATGAAATTATAACTGTAACTCAATGGATCATGAGTTATTCAATAAATCTATTAGATAAAAAGAGCCAGTAAAAAGCTTGAATTTTTCAGATGCGTGTTACCTTCATAGCGTCAATAATCATCCAACAGGTCACATGTAAAAGAAACAAGTGCAAATGTTCTTGTGATCAATGTTACCAACCGACCAAATGCTGTGAAGTCGTCTGTCTTAATGAATGTCAACAAAATCCTTTTGCTATCGTGTATGTGCCGTATCCAGTACCTATACTTCTACCGAGGCAATCGTGTGAGGATCAAGTTTGCGAACCAAGTACCAATGGAGTAACAGAAAAACCAAGTACCGATGAAACAAAAGAAAAACCTAGTACCCCAAATAATATTAAAATATTTTCACAAACTCCCGTTATTGAATTTCGAACTAAACCTCCTACAACAATTGATCTTGAAGGAAGAATTAAAAGACTTTTAGCAATAATAGTAAAGGAAAAAACGAATTCAACAACAATAAAGACACCACCAACAGTAGAAGTAACTAAAGAAACGACAACATCTGAGATGCCGCCGATGACAACTACAACTTCAACTACATCTACAACTACAGCGTTAACTACAACTACAACTTCAATGTTAACTACAACTAAAACTTCAATTACAACTACAACGACGACCCAAACAACAACAAATTCCAAAACTCCAAAAACAGCAAAGACGTCGAAAATAACTAAGACACCAAAAACAACTAAACCCCCAAAAACAATTCCACAGCCAGAAACTACCGAGTCACCAGAAACAACTACCCCACCAGAAACTACCAAGCCGCCAAAAAAATCTAAACCACCAAAAACGACAGAAACACCTAACACAGAGGCACCTGAGACTTCGACAGCACCGGTAGAGTACGAAGAAGAAACCACAACGTAAGAAATAGAAATAAACTGTCTTGACATAACAAATATTAGGAATTTAAGCTGTACATAATAATTTTCTAGTTGTCCTTTGAACGGACTGCTCCAGAGTCATGGTAACGTTCTCTCATGTTGTTATCCTTTGACTGAGCCTTAACCCTAAAATGACATAACGTAAACATAAGTAAGAAGGGTGTACGATGTTGATAAGACGGTGTCGTTAGATTTGTCTCAATTATCCGAGATTTATTACAAGTCTGTTAATATACACAGCGTGTAACAAAAAATTGCATCAATACCACAGATTATCTAATAGTCATTATTTGCAATATAATAAGAACCTCCTTCAAATGAAACTGAATAACTTAATTCGTGAAAAAAGTCGTTGAACTGCCAAAACAACGTTTTTTAGCAGATTACCATCAGGTGATCCGTCTGTTGGTTTGCCACCTATAACATAAAAAAAAATTATTTGAAATATTTTGAAATATCCCAACATTTTTGCAATTTCAGCAAATTCGTAGGAAAAAAATTATGAGTTTCATGAGTAGAAATCCACCTTAAAAATATTGCTACACCCTTTTTTAACATCTTGTATAAAAATTCTTTTTGGTGTTTTATCAACTGAATAATTATTTACTTCATTTCAGTATAGATCAATGTAAAGACGTACCAGCTTGTATTCCTAAAGATATGATCGAAGAAGGAAACGCCAATTCAAGGATAGTTAACTACATTACGAGACCCACGGTACGAAGACGTCAGTACACACAAAGACTCAGAAACACGAAAAACTATATTCTGCTTAGACCCCCGAAAGCTCATATGCTTGAAATAAGACCTACAAAAGGAAATAGGTTTAGAACGCTGGACTATCAAATGAAACCTACAATAGGAGTTCGATTAGCAAGGCTACATTCAATTGACTTCGAAAACCACATACAGGATAAGGATGAAGTCGTCGAACTGCCATTGAGAAGAAGCAATATTATCAAGCAGAAACACGTGACAGCTAGACGAAAAATAGGAAGACCCAATACTAATATAATGAAAAAATACAAATTTATAAAAGTAAGTGAAGAGCTTGGCGAAGAGCTAGATTTGTTACTGGGAAAAACAGATTACGTTGTTAACAACAAAGATGTGCCGTCAGTGGTGGTACTAAAATAAGTATCATTCAGGTAAAGAAACGAATCGCAATATAAATGCATTTTCTAATAAATAAAGTGATATGATATTGCATACTACAGTTAACTACATTAAATTAATCTGGTACAAAGATTTGTGTAAATGAAATCCTTTCAGCAAATGTAAGTAAATAGAAGGACGGAAGCTAGTTTATATTTATTTGGTTTTAAGGCTTAACTTACATTTTGCAGTACCTATATTTCATGGGTATTTTGTCAATTACTATAAAATCTCTCTACTTACACTATAATTTTGAGTTAGGTGATTACCAAATTAAAGAACTCTTTATTTTACCAAATAGGATCACACACTCACCTATAATCACTCTCACTAAAATCACAAAAAACCGACTCAGATTTTGCAATAAAAATGGAATTTTCACATTGTTCACTTAAAAACAAATTAGTTTTTCTTTTTCAGATTATTTATTTCACAGATCACCACAAATTCCTTCTAAGTCTTTAACATATCACTGAAATCTTCCCTATTCGTGTGATAGACGCACTTTGAGATGTCAAATTCAGCTAGCTGATTATCGATATCATTATCAATATCGCGACAATAGCCGATGGACTCCCGAACTGCGTGGCATGACCTTTCAGAAGACGCGGCGAATGCGCGCGCGTCGCACGGGGTCACCACAAATGTATTTTTAGAGTTGAAAGTTCAAAATAAGGCGGGTTGGGCGGCGAACAGGCACGTCGGGACTTAATGATCCCAGAGAATTCAGTTTTAGTATAGAAAAAAGGAATTTAGAGCTAAATAGATCAGCGCTTGAAAAAGGGCCAGGTAAATAACTGCGGTACCATATGGAGAACCTTTTCTTTAAGAATTTACCTATAAACAAATTTAACTTTACATGTCAATAGTAGATTGAACAGTTAGAAAGAGACCCATAATCTGCTAAAGGTTTTAAAGTCGACCCTAGCAGAAGACCTAGCAGCATGGTGACTATCTTACGCGCGACAAGAATTTCAAAACCTATTCGTTTCTTTCTAATATCATGGTAAATGAAAGGGATAACGAAACTATTTTCTCGCGTCTGCCGCGACAAACAGCTTTTTCTACATCTCATGCTACGTTGAAGTTGAAGATCCCCAGATGTGAAGTTATGGAACTAACAATTATCAGCTCTAGCAACAACATCTACCAACATTGTATAGTCAAAATCCATATTGTGTACATACACTTTTACACGTCTTAACTAGTGATTTTAATCAACTAAATCTAAACAACTTTTGTTCTACGACTTTGCTGAAATCGGTAAAACAATTTTGAAAGTCCAAAAAGAATAATTGCGATTTCAGTAATGTTGTAAAGTTATTGAAGTTACCAAAGCATCGACCCCAACGGAAGGTAAGGTTTTTCACGTGTTATAGGGTGACTGGTATACCTGAAAACTTTGTAACTGATGATTCTACTTACGAAACTTAACTTTTGTTTTAAAAGTTACTGAATAGTTTTCTGGAGTTTTCATACAAATCGAATCGATCAGCTTGTGTAAGCCTATGGAAAATTCATTTTTTTTTTGTCTATTTCGGTAAAGTTGTGTAATAAAAGTTATACATAATATATGTATTCATAAGATAAACTACCATTCTGCCCGCGGCTACGCACGCAAACTTTATTTTGTTATATTCACAGGAACCACTTAAGAAATCGGGACAAATTATAGCCTACCACGTCACAAGCTATGTGCATTCCGAATTTCGTGGAAATTGTAGGCGTCAACAGAAAATAAATAAGCACATTATAATATGTATTAGGACAGATTTTAATTTAAAAATGATAGGTTTTATACTTGATCCACAAACTCATCTGGGTAGTCTATGGAAGCTAAGAGCTACAGTGCACGTTGCAAGTGAAAAAATACTCTTTACCGTCATACTCCATACTACTTCAGAGTAGGTAACATGAGGAAATAGTTGTTTAAAATAAGTAGGTACTTATTTTTAAGACCATTGTTACTACTTTACTATTAAATCACCCATAAATTGTGATTTGCCAGGAGACTCTCGAAGATACTAAAAATCGGCTTAATAAAGTAAAACATTCTATTATTTGAAGTTTTAATTTATAAGGGTTGCTTTTATTTATCAAATCTGTCAATCCAATCTATCACTTAATAGTAAAAGTAATACCTAATAGAAACCCGACTACCTATAAAGAAACGCCTGTTTTATGTAGTTAGCAATTTACATTACTTATGTTTTCACATCAGGCGTGTTCTATCATTATACTCTTCAATCCCTTTATCATAGTAGTAATACCAGTGGGTCAATGCGGTGGGACCACGAGTCGGGAGCGGATCTGACTATCCTATCGTAACCAGTTATAATTTTTTAGTAATTTTAGTACATTTACTACGTTATACTCTACTAGTTCCGGAACGTTCGTTATTGTAGAATTCGGTAGTCTATATTAAAGTCCATGAATTATCAACTGTTGTCCGCCTCTGAAGTAACAGGTACGCTTTTGTATGGTAAAATTATGATGAAATTAATAATTGACCACGCTAAATACTTTAAAAACAACCAACTTCAATCGCAACAACTCCAATTTTGCTATCTTTTTGTTGATTTTCTCAAAAACCGCTGAATCGATTTCGATAAAATTTATATGGGACTACTTGTGAAGTATACCCTTTTAAACAAAAAAAGAATTTTCCAAATCGGTTCAGGCGTCTTCGAGTAATCGTTGACCATACATAAAAAAAAAAGATTCCGGCGAATTGAGAACCTCCTCCTTTTTTTGAAGTCGGTTAAAAAAGCCGTAAACGAATTAATAGATGATGTCACATGTAGGTACTTTTGAACCACGTTAAGGTCAATTATTGAAGAGTTTTCCATTTCATGATTGATCAGATCCTTCCCTTACCTAATGTCAATGGAATCACCACACTTTAGGTTTTTTTATCCACTATAAGTTAGCCCTACGTAAGTATACCTAACTCTTTCAGTAAAAAAAACGAAATTAATATTCAACACCATGCGTAAAAATACGTCACATATATATTTATATAAAGACAATTTTTACAACTCCTTATTTCTCAAAGACGTAGTCGGTCGAATGTAGCTTCGGTACATGCATAGCATATAAACATGAAGTATTTATTACTCTTGAATTTAGTACTGTTGTGGAATTAATCATAAAAAATTAAACTAAAACAATGGCCTTAAAAAAACAATATACATAACCATTCTGTGGTAATATTCCGTAACAGGCATAAAATTTAGGTACTTCTGAGCAAATACAATTTAATGTTATTTTTCCAGTCAAATTGGAAAAAAGAGTTTTAGCTACCGCTTGTATTTACAGGCTATTTGTGTATTTGTTTACTCAGTGTTTTATTAAAATAGATTACACAATATAATTTGCTATGTCAAGTATACGTTTGCAAACGTGGCTTTGAACTTTCCAGTGTAAAAAGACTAACATCTGTTACAACAATTAAATGACATTGGTATACATTCTTAGTCTATATCCACGAAAAGTATCTAAGTTGGAAGGAATAATTAATATATATTGTCTGATTCGTCTCTCCTGTACAGGGTAAAAATAACTCCGCGCCATTGTGCCACACCAGCCTAAAGCCACCTTCACCTACTCCTTCAGATGTTATGCACCTTATGGGTGTTCAGTGACCAAGGCTACCATCGCCTCACTCCTTCAGATGTTAGTCCATCTCTTCCTGTAGGTGTTCAGTGTGCTTTGCCCTTTCGGGACCTACTCTATATCAGTTTTAGCTTACCTTTCTTGATGCACTGCAAACGTACTCTACCCAGTCTCACTTCGACTAGGCGGTTTTTTAATGATATCTGTAATCCAGGTTTTAGAGCTTAATATTAGTTGTGGTGAACTTAATGTTTTTTTTTTCTTTTTGCAGATATTGACCATAATTTTCTGCATTCCATTCAAACTTATCACACCAAGTCCAGTGTTCCCTTATAACCATGGTTACGTACATCCTTATCAGTGGAACAGAATAGACAACAACATGCGATACAAAATCCAATCCAACCATTGTGTGTGCTCATGTAAAGATTGCCGAAAGGGTGATGCTTGTTGTCTAAATAAGTGTTTTCGATGTCGAACTAAAAAACCTATAATAATACCCTACCCAGTTCCTGTAATAATATCTGAAATTACGAAAAAGCCTTGTACAAACAGCACTACAACAACAAAACCTATCACAACAACAGTAACAACTACTACAACAACACTAAAACCGACTACAACGCAAAAAGAAACGACGACAGAAACACCATTGGAAATAACAACCACAGAAATACCAACTACAGAAGAAACTACCACAGAAATACCAACTACAGAAGAAATAACTACAGAACCAGCAACTACAGAAGAATCAACTACAGAAACACCAACTACTGAAGAAACAACGACCAACACACCAACTACTGAAACAACAACAACAGAAATACCATCATCGAATGAAACAACCACAGAAACACCGACCACAGAAGAAACAACTACCGAAACACCAACTACAGAAAAAACAACGACAGATATACCATCATCGGAAGAAATAACCACAGAAACCCCTACTACAGAAGAAACAACGACAGAAATATCATCATCGGAAGAAACAACAACAGAAACACCAACTACAGAAGAAACAACGACAGAAATATCATCATCAGAAGAAACAACCACAGAATTACCAACTACAGAAGAAACAACCACAGAAACACCAACTACAACGAAGCCGAGCAAAAAAACGAGATCAACGATGGTCATTACAATAGAACGCCCAAACAAAACGACAACTACAACAAAACCGAGTCAAAGAACGAGATCTACAATGGTCGTTACTATAGAACGTACGCCCACTACTACGACGTCCAATTCAAAGTCAGTCAAAGAAACTACGACAGAAACACTATCATCGGAAGAAAAAACCACAGTAACACCAACTTTAGAAGAACCGTCAAGTTATGAAGAGGGGAAAACAACGACGCAGATTCGTAGAACAAGATCTACGATGGTCATTAGTGTAACACATGCTAATGTAACACCATCAACAGAAAAGCCGTCTTCTTATGAAGAGGATACAACAACGGCACAGAGTCGTAAAACGAAATCTACGATGGACATTAGTATAAACCGTACCAATGGCACCACATCTAATTCAGCCAAAGAAACGTCGATAGAAACACCATCATCAGAAGAAAAAACCACAGTAGAACCGTCAAGTTATGAAGAGGAGATAACTACAACGCCGATTCTTGGAACGAGCTCTACGATGGTTGTTACTTTAATACCAAAGTTAGTAAAAGTATTTGATTGTTTCAAATATTTTGAACGGAGATAGAATGTAGAATAGGAGAACATAATGAATGAAGCGTAAAACTAAAACCGCACCGACTACTGAAAATGACACAAGTACTACTGCTATGAGTGTTATGAGACTCATAACTTTTAAGTATAAAACTCATAACAGTAGTAGTGTCATAACTTATGACACCTCTTTATAAACCTGATAGATCCTATGCACCTATATGAAACAAACTCAGTTATATGTATTACTACTAAATACACTTTTTTGTATATATAAATATTTTTTCAGATATACTTCAACCATCGGCTCTGTGTTTTATAGAGCACCATTGACTTCTTTCAACATCAACCGAAAGTAAGAAGCTATTACTTTTTAAATTCTATATTCCTTTTTTACCTAAGTTACTTATACTTACATACAATTTGAAACACCATTGGAAATAACAACCACAGAAATACCAACTACAGAAGAAACTACCACAGAAATACCAACTACAGAAGAAATAACTACAGAACCAGCAACTACAGAAGAATCAACTACAGAAACACCAACTACTGAAGAAACAACGACCAACACACCAACTACTGAAACAACAACAACAGAAATACCATCATCGAATGAAACAACCACAGAAACACCGACCACAGAAGAAACAACTACCGAAACACCAACTACAGAAAAAACAACGACAGATATACCATCATCGGAAGAAATAACCACAGAAACCCCTACTACAGAAGAAACAACGACAGAAATATCATCATCGGAAGAAACAACAACAGAAACACCAACTACAGAAGAAACAACGACAGAAATATCATCATCAGAAGAAACAACCACAGAATTACCAACTACAGAAGAAACAACCACAGAAACACCAACTACAACGAAGCCGAGCAAAAAAACGAGATCAACGATGGTCATTACAATAGAACGCCCAAACAAAACGACAACTACAACAAAACCGAGTCAAAGAACGAGATCTACAATGGTCGTTACTATAGAACGTACGCCCACTACTACGACGTCCAATTCAAAGTCAGTCAAAGAAACTACGACAGAAACACTATCATCGGAAGAAAAAACCACAGTAACACCAACTTTAGAAGAACCGTCAAGTTATGAAGAGGGGAAAACAACGACGCAGATTCGTAGAACAAGATCTACGATGGTCATTAGTGTAACACATGCTAATGTAACACCATCAACAGAAAAGCCGTCTTCTTATGAAGAGGATACAACAACGGCACAGAGTCGTAAAACGAAATCTACGATGGACATTAGTATAAACCGTACCAATGGCACCACATCTAATTCAGCCAAAGAAACGTCGATAGAAACACCATCATCAGAAGAAAAAACCACAGTAGAACCGTCAAGTTATGAAGAGGAGATAACTACAACGCCGATTCTTGGAACGAGCTCTACGGTGGTTGTTACTTTAATACCAAAGTTAGTAAAAGTATTTGATTGTTTCAAATATTTTGAACGGAGATAGAATGTAGAATAGGAGAACATAATGAATGAAGCGTAAAACTAAAACCGCACCGACTACTGAAAATGACACAAGTACTACTGCTATGAGTGTTATGAGACTCATAACTTTTAAGTATAAAACTCATAACAGTAGTAGTGTCATAACTTATGACACCTCTTTATAAACCTGATAGATCCTATGCACCTATATGAAACAAACTCAGTTATATGTATTACTACTAAATACACTTTTTTGTATATATAAATATTTTTTCAGATATACTTCAACCATCGGCTCTGTGTTTTATAGAGCACCATTGACTTCTTTCAACATCAACCGAAAGTAAGAAGCTATTACTTTTTAAATTCTATATTCCTTTTTTACCTAAGTTACTTATACTTACATACAATTTTGATTTACAGGGACGGCAATTGGAGATTTGATTACATGAGAAATTTACAAGGAATCTATATACGACCGACAAAATTACCTTCGGGTTGGAAATCTATCTACGGCACCGCGGACGATCTATACATAATTCCAACACATCCTATGAATGGTGAAACTTTCCTAGACTATGAAAGGAAATATCGGAAAGATCATTTGTATATGCCGATTTCAGAAGAAACGAAAAAAGAAGTTATATCCAACCAAGTCATTAATGAAGTGAGATCACAAAAAAGCAGCGAAGAACAAACATAATATCAAAGTAATGAATTATAGAAAAATTTACAGAGTTAAAGAGAACCCGTTCAACTACAAACTGAACTGTGGTCAGTGCTAAAGCAGATGGGTTGCTCGGTTGCTCTAAAGGACATCGAAATATCGTGTAGCTGAAGAGGTCGTTGATAAAGCAGTAGACAATTTCCGTCTGGAAACAGTGCGTGCTGCAAACCGTTGCAGTTGGCTCAACAAATTGCGAGCGTGTATCAAAGCCAATTTTGAATTCTTTTTACGCATAATTTCAAGAGAGAGGTTAAACATAAAATAAAATCAAAATCAAATTACAATAATATTTATATATATTTTCGTGCTAATTAATTCTTAAACTAGGAAGTACACAGCCATTGTTTGCACATATTATAACTATAGTAATAAAAGTTATTTTGCTAAAGCAATCAATACAATAATATAAGTATTTACATTTGATATTTCTTTAGCATAAATTAGATAAGTGTTTAAAATAGTGCGTAAATTAAACATAGACATTCATAAATAGAGATTCTCGGAAGTCACAGACTGCGCGCAAAAGAAATTATCTCAAATAGAAATCAAATTCTGCACCGAAAGTTCGATTTCTATATTACTCCTCACTTTCATCGAGTCCATGAGTTACGAGACAAAATAATAAAAAAACATTTACTAAAATACGATAGTTATTAGCTACATAATTGGGCTAAACAATATTAATAAAAATATCAAATGCAGAGTTCGCGGCTTCTCGAAAGAGGTCTTCACTTATACGACTTCTGAGGAGTACGAACTTAATAATAGGTACACTTTGGAGTATGCAGTGCACCATACTTGGAAAAAATATACGTATTTTTTATTTGATTTCACAAGTCACATTTTGAATCTTAAAAGCACGCGATTTGGGGCTAAGATAGAGTCGTTATTTATAATGTGTCCAATTAAGTTTTTTTAAAGAAGTAACGGCATAATGCAAGATGTGTAAAATATTTAAAAAATTACGATGGACTGCATCTCTGTTAAACTGTTCTTTTTTATTATATTTTTAGTTATTGTTAATCATCAAAAATTTAATAACTTTACTATTAAACTACAATACAATTAATATATTTAAAAATATGTACAAAAAACATTAGTTAAATTAATTATCTGACTTTGCAGCAAAAGATAACAACGACCTATAAAAAAATACTACAAATTAACTAGCTACTTTTAACGACGAATGGATCGTGAAACACCGAAACCAATTTATGGACTCAGTCCCAAAAAATACTTTAAACAACGCGCCGCTACATTTTACACTAACCATCATAAGATATACGTTAACTTTGTACTCAAAGTACTATCAATCACATTTCGTCAATCTACATACTAATAAGTTATACATGACAATTTAATGAATGTACAAACTTTTTTGCGCATTCACCATTTTATATTCTTTAGAATAGTTTCTTTCAGTTCGACGACTTCGCTGAAATCACACTACAGGAGAAATCCCATTTTTTGCGATTTCAAATAAGTAAAAGACAAGAGTTATCCTGTATAATGACTGGAAGGAAGTTCCAGATTACGTGATTTACTAGTAATAAAAAAAACTTCTATAACCTACTTCCAAAGAACATAAAATAGTCAATTTGAATTATCGTATAAAAATACAACATAGGTATGATTGAAATAGAATAAATTCAAATACAATTATAGCCTACTTGCAACTGTCTTATTCATACACAACGCGGTGAGAAAAGATATATGTAACAATAATACACATCAAAAACCGACCACTTAACAAAGGAGGTCAGCGATGTACATGCAAATTATGAAAATTATAAGAGCCCGCATTTATTCACAAGAAAGTCAAGAATGTAGTGTGGCCGGCAAATCTAAGAGTTGAAACTCTGAAATAATAGATGGCGCTATCATAATCACTAGCCAATGATACTGTCTATAAGGATACTGTACTCACAGACTTGCACCCCGCTCCCCCCCCCCCCCCCCTCTCTTTGACTGTACAATGTTCATATAGTCTCTATATAAACAATAGAAGGTTTTGTAATATAGCATGGCATTGGTAAATATAAGCCACTTGTCACGCTGCCAGCAGTTAGTGTCAATTCTTAGATTCTATGCCTAATAATCTGTACACTGTCTATCTTAAATTTGGCATTTCTTCTTTGCCACTGACAAAAAAAAACATTTGAATAAAAAGTTCCTATAAGACTATCACTTTTTAAACCTGTAGTTCGTTTGTCACAAGCTTGCTATAATAGTCTCTACTAAGTTGCAAGGGGAACTAGCTCACTTGGTTTGTACGTTGAGTGCTGCGATCAGGTCCTGGAAGTCCGTGACATACCAGCTGGCGCGTTTCTTCACTTCCTCGCGCACTACGTTACCGCCAAAACCTGGAAGAAAAAAAACTTATTGTTAGTTTCACATAAATAATGGTTATGACTAAGCAGAAGAATTTAAAACTAATTCAATATAAACAACAATTCCAAGAAAAAATTAAGTGTCTTTATTCAAGGAGCAACTAAAAGTACCCTCTCTCTCTCTTATCGTGTGGCACAATTTAACCATCCTATCCACAAGGTATAGGCGGCGGTTGCCTGGTGTTGCACAGTACCTGGTGTGTTTACCCTAATACAGTATTTAACTACTAATCATTTAAGTGACTTTTTATCAACTGTCAAAAACAAAGTTTTGTTTCGAGTTATTCGTGCTGCATACGTAAGAGTAAGAGTATGTGTGAAGTCTTTGACGAACTTATTTGTTGATTCTAATAAATATACAATTTTAAACGGAATAAAAATGTCAATCGAGTACATTTCTTTGCTATTCTACGAGAAATGCTATTTAGTGCTTGATATTTTACAGTTTATTTTTGATACTGTCGAATACCCTTTTAGGGTAATCAGGTCTTTTTGGACTTACAAAGAGCCGATTGGCGTGATGCGTTACAGGAAAGAGTGACGGAATTTGGTGTCGGAGGCCAAGATCCTCTTTGGGTCGCAGAGCCAGCGAAGTAAATAAGTAAGTAAGTGAATACCCTTCTCCTACCATATCTTTGTCGACTGAGATAAGATCTATTATAGTTTCACCAAGTACACAGGACTTACCAACAAATCCATCGGCAGGCGGGCAGGCCTCGGCATCAGTCGCGCCATCTCCGATCATGATGAGCCGCTGGTAGCTGTGCTGCTCTTTCAGCCGCCTGATGACCAGGCCCTTGCCTCCAGACCGGGAGGTAGGCTCGTTCTCATCAAAGCCCGCGTATTCGCCTGTAACAATAATCACGAATCATTTTAAAGATACTATATTGTAAAACTGCTATTATACATTTCGATGGTTATATAAGATACCGGATAATCATTATTCCACTCTGAGGCACTGTAATGAATCGTCTATAACAGACATTAACTATAGTAGTTAGTTCACATATTATTATCAATTATAACCTGTTATCGCCGAGAGCATTCAGAAGCTAAATGATCAGAATGTGATTATCCCATTTCAAGTCTGACTTCTCGCATTAGTCGGAAAAAAAAAACAATCACAGAAACACGATCCAAA
Source organism: Coleophora deauratella (assembly GCA_958295455.1). NCBI lineage: Eukaryota > Metazoa > Arthropoda > Insecta > Lepidoptera > Coleophoridae > Coleophora > Coleophora deauratella. The sequence goes on along the minus strand of OY282400.1, from coordinate 4,206,927 downwards.
AATTACAATGTTAGAAAATGTTACAATGTTACAATGTTACAATGTTATTATGTTAGATGTTATGTTACAATGTTATGTTCTAATGTTCAAACAGTGCCTAATAAGAAAAGAGAAAATTGATTACATTACCGATTACGCAAATTGAAAAAAAAAAAAAAACTACTAAGTGCCAGTTATACTCGGGCACCAAGGTTTACGTACGATTACACAATATATTTATTGTGTAGTGTGTTTACAAATATGTATATATTTTTTTATAATTTTAACATATTTTAAATATTTTTTAATTATTTATTTATATAGGCCCCTTGAGCCTTAGATACGAAACACTAATCATTATTATTAAAATTATTTATATGCTATAATGCTTGAATTTTTATTTGTTACGCATTGCTATGTTATATGTCCACACGATAAGACACACCCATAACCAACAAGTTAACTGCGTCATTATGTCGTTACTCTCAGTTGGATACAAGAACTCCATTTACTTTCTTTTCCACAATCTCCTTGTCATACCGATACCGGAGTGATATCGATCAATATATTAATAAATATTCTATACGGCCGACCTACTACGTATAAATAATTATAAATATGTATCAATATATAAATTTCAAACAACATGTCGTCATTTGGTGATGATAATATTTTAAAATCGTTTTATTTGTTGTGTACCACATTATAAGCAGAATTGTATATATACATCAACTATCTATATAACTGCTCAATACAAGCATCCTATAAATATTGTAATTAAAAAATATGTGTAAATGTGCAATCACCAACAACATATCATCATTCGGTAACAAACAAAATGTTTTATTTTTTATTTGCGTTGAACAACCTTATCTGCCATACGAATCACGCCTCCAAAAAGTGGTATCTTATCTATAGGTACACCTACCCAATACGACATACCCTTAATTAAAAGTGATTTTAAAATAAGCTTAAACATGCTACTAAAAAAACGTAATGTTGCCATGTGATTACATTTCATTTTGTATCCTACAAGGTTATTTATCATACGAATCACGCCTCCAAGCAGTGGTCTTGATATTATTAGCGCGCGTATCCAATAGGTTTATGACACACCCACAATCCACATGCAAAATAAACAACTAAATGTCATCAGCTGACAACTTGACATTTGACCCGGGGACGCGTCAACGGCGCACGCGGTGAGCGCGTGCGTATCGCACATGATAGGAGTGGGATAGATAGTAAGCATTTCACATTTGAGATTTCACAATGCGGTCATATCAGAGTTAACCTTTAGTTCGTAGAGAAATTCCGACCTAGAGTGTACAAGTTCAGACTGGTAGGAACTTTGTACTTGGTAGAAAAACAATGGCGATTTAAAAGAGCCTAGTACCTACACATATTTTGTTAAATAAAAAGCATTTTGAATTTTGATGATAAGAAAACTTGGGATGTACACTAGTATCTTTGAACGGACAGTTTGTGATAAAGATAATCTCTCTTACGTGGTCAACAGAATAATTTTAGAGAATCACATATACACAGCGTGTTTTCGTGGTTTTAGAAGGAAAAACATATTTATAGCCATTTAGAAATAACATTAACGTCACACAAAACAAGAACGTTTGACGTAAACGATGTCAGCGAACTGCTTATTCCTGTTTTTACCGTTTGTTACTTGTTATTGTATTTACATATTCAGCCTATTTATAAGAGTAACTTTAATTACTCATGCTGAAATACAACTACTGGCGGAGTGTACGACACATGTTGACTAATTTTACTACAGTCTATCCTATGTAAATACTTTTAAGGTTTGATTAACAACGAAAGTAAACCAAGTTCTTTGACAAAAAAAATAACTTAGTACTATAAAGACAAGAGAGAGACTTGCACACAAAATATCACAAAAAATAGTTAGACACAAATTGAATAGAGACAAACATGTTTGTCGCGAATAGTAACTGCAGCTTCGACCTCTAACTTTATTCTCGGGAAAGGAAAACAGTTCATTCACTATAATAGAGTAACTTCACAGTTGAATTATTTGCTAGAACAGCCTAGAAACATTATGCACGTTCGCAATCTAAACAATACGTAATGCCAATGGCACAAATAGACCAACTGAGGACGAAATACGTCGGACCTACTTCGAATAACAATAAAATTGGTATTTTCGTTACTAGGTGATATTTATAACGTTCTCAAATGAAATGAACCACCACAATTTCTATATAACACAGGCCTCCATATGCGTCCCATGCATCCGGTGACTTTTATCGAGCTTAACTAATACATGAATTTTCCTAGTAAGACGCTATTGTAAGAGAATTATTTCAAAAATCTACGAAAGTTAAAATATTTATTGCAAAATATTATCGTAAAAAAACCTTGGTCCTTTGAAATTTCTGCACATGAACGATTAAATAATCTGCTTCTAGATATTAAGTGATATTAAGGTAAAGACGACCGTAATTAAAACGATAAAATATATCCAATGTTAATAATGACGAATCATGATGACGTGACATATGGCCGACGATGGGTGTGGCAAGACAGTTGCTACGTAATATTTTAATTCGATTACAATAAAACATTCTAGTTTTAACTTTAAATCCCATTTAATGTGATAATGTGAGTTTTTTTCAACACCTTTTCGAATAGGACTTTTAGAGGAAAGGACATTATGAACCGAATCATTTTTTTCTGCTGTTAAAGATTGACAACAGACCGCACTTTCGCCGAAGAATAGCCTCCGCCATTTTACTTACTATATAATTTAATTAACATAATTACCAAGTTTGCAAATGGACTGAGTATTCATTGAAAATATTGAAGTCAACTTTTTTAATGCTCCAATTGTATTATTTCTGAAAAGAGAATTGTTTCATTTCATGAGTAGCCGTTTCACACTATTTAACCATTTTCCGTTCGCGATCTGTATTTGCATATTGAAATTTTTGTACATGCTTCTCTGTAGCATTTTCAAAACAAATCTCAAAACGACTCGTTTGTAGGTACTTTAATTGTTGAGAGTTGTGAAATTAAGAATTTCCATTGTTTTGTTTAACCTCGTGACGACAGATAACACAATGACCTGATTCAGTTTTTACGATTATTAAGATTGGATGTTTAATTATTCAGAATATTGCATCATAGTAACAAGTGAGATAAAGGCATGTTAGTAAAATAGAAGACAATGAACTTACCGTTAAAGTAGAACTTGAGTCTGTTAGCGAATATATTCGTTTTAGGGATCCCTAGTAGCTCTGCCACCGGTTCTATCAGACTTCGGAATCCACCAGACACCAAGTAGACTGTGACACCCCGCTCATGGAGTTTTTGTACAAGTTGTCTGAAAAGATAAAGACATTCTCCTAATTTTGTGGAAGGTTAGACCTTGACTTTGACTCCTATCTTATCAATAGTAAGTATAATCCATCCGTTATTCGTAATACAAAAGAGTAAGTAGGTATCTATAGATAAAATATATTAACATGTTTGTAGCTTTTTCGAAGTTGAAACAAATAAAAGCGACATGTTTATTGAGTTAGATATAATCACGAATTGTCTAAAAGATATTCTCAAAAACAAAGGCGGGAAAAACATTACTGATAATATGCAAAAAATACCTTCGTTAGCTACACAAAAGAGATAGAGCAAATGCGTGTCATTTGCGTGAAGAAAAACCTTTAATCAACAGGGCAAGTGAGGTCAAGCAATGATAAACCAGTTCTGTACTTCTGATCACAAGCGGAATATACTGGTTTTTTTGTGTAGATGATCCAGTTTTTACCGCCAAGTAACAAATAAAATATTTATCCTCCTTTTTGTAACTACATATTTATTGAAGATGACTTTTTGCGAAAAGGGGATCACCTTTTGTGATTTTGCAAATATTTTCCTCTTTCAATATCTTTAAATTGAAATACAAACTTAAAATAGGTTATTAATAAACTACATCTATTTTAGTGTAACTTATGTCTATAATAGGGAAAGTCACTACTTTCATCAAACGTAGCTTGATGCTTTAAATATAATATGATAAATCTAACAAGAACCAACAAACAAAAGAAAAAAGAGCAACCAGAGCAGCAATAAGGATTTTTTTACGAAAAGTATTCCAGATGGCGCCTGAAGCGATAAACTATCCCCTAACGTGATTAATTGATTTCGATTGTATTATTATAATTTTTTTTTGAAAAAAAAAAAACATTGTACTGTATTGTAACATCAATCCTATGCAATATATTATACCTCGGCTCTATGCAGTGACTTTAATACTCACGAGATTCCAGGTGTGAGGTTGATTGGGAAGGTTTCCACGAACTCCTTAATCTGACTGACACTCGGCCTGATGATATCCAGTCGTTTCTTTAGCGCCTCCTGGAAGGTCATGTTGCCTCCCATAGCTTCTGCCGTTCTACAAATAAAAGAAAGTAGATTAAGTTAAGGTAAGGTGATGAAAGTGATGAAAAAATAAAAGGTAATGTTTTTTTTTTGCTAAGAAAACACTTAAAGAAAACGGACAGATACAGCTCACATTTCTTTTTGTTTCGATAAACACTATATTACCTTTTTTGCTTATTTCCAAATACCTCTTTATTTATATAATTTATTATTATTATTTAAAAAATCATAACAAAATTTAAAATTGTACTGATTTCAGCGGAGTAACAAACGTACTTTTACTATGAAACTATCTTCCCCATGAATCTAGACTACTTTCTTAATTAAACACACACACACACACATTTATAATACTACAGATAAATTGGGCAGCTGATCAAAATCTTTGAGAAGCCCAAACTTTTTGCCATTTCACTAAAGGTTTCAAGAGTAGGAATCTCAGTATAACTATACTTATATTATCAAGTCTTCGCAAATATAAATTTCTAAGAACCTAAAAGTAAATGCAACCTCTTTCGTAAAGGGACTGTGGTTGGACCTCTTCTCTTTTTCGTCAGACCCACAATGTTGAAGATCACCTTATAATGATTGATTTAATAGTTTCTATGACAGAAATTTCCACAAATATCAAAAATTACATTAAATAAATAGCAAAGCTTCGCTTTCTACAAAAACTATGAAAATGTATGAGTCAGTTTTTTTTGTGCTATCTATCACAATGCGTTGACGACAAATACACGTGAATGTCTTTGTCTACAAAAATAAATTATATGGAAAAACCGTTTTCGATCATTAAGTAAACACACTATTGATATTTTGCAACTATGTCAATAAAAAATAAGTCATTATACGCTCTGCAAAATTTACCTTGTTACTATGTCAGATATAAGTTTCTTTGCCATGTTAACAATCTTATCTTCGCATGCAAATCGCATGTTGTGGAACATTAAAAAACATGTTGATAAAACTGGCACGACCCACCTCTTTGTCTTAGTCTTATCTTTATTGTCATTTATGACATCACTAGGAAGATTTCAAGTATTGCTTCAGCAACCTTTGTCCGCTAATAGTTTACACGGACAAATCTGACTAGTTTCAAGTACTTAACAAAATCCATACTCACAGTCGCTTAACCTCATCTCCTTTTCCGCAGAATTTGGCCAGCTCGTCAATGCCCTCATCCCGGATGACCGTGGAGTCCACATCGAAGCACACACAATCTGTGGTCCTGAATAACTCTTGGACACTCTGCGTGGGAGACATTACGCTGATGGAAACCAGCGAGAGGGTCTTCAGGGTTGCGTATTGGAGGTTGTTCTTGATGCTGCAAAATATGAGATGATGAGTGAAGAGTTTGTATAGGTTTATTTTTCTTATGGGAGATGATGAATAAAAAGATTGGATAGCTTAATATTTCCTAATTCATAGACTAGAAAATAGTTTGTAATGTTTATACTCTTGTAACTATTTTGTAGATGTCAGTAAAACTTTTTTTTTAACTTTTGCCATGAATAGTTTATGCAGAGGGTGACGAGAAGGACGTATATTAAATAGATTGTTGAAGAAAAATAAGTGAAAGAAAGTAAAACAGAGCGGCATAGCAAAGGAAATCTTCAAGGATGTATTAAGATCAGCTAGTCAAAGTCAATGTAACCTTTCTAGTTTATAATAATTTATCTTTAATTGAGTCTAAGAAACCTAAGAAACGGGTGGATCTAGTTTACCATGTCTATATAAAGTGAAAAGAGACTTTTATGTTACCTTTTATCTATTTGTCCTTGACTTGGAGACTAAGTAATCAATAAATAATAAAATATCGCAAAACCTGACATAGAAATAGACCGTTAAAAGTTATTCACGTGCTGTATATACATGTTACTGTTAGGTATATACCTTAGTACCTCTAAGATTATGCATGATATTTATTTATATATTTAAAGTTTAGATAGATATATATATTACTAATCGATATGTATGTCACGTGAAAACAGAGCTGTATTGTAGGCAATTACTGATTGTGAAATTGTAATGTCATTGCAGGATTATTATTACCATTTACATTTTTTCGAGTATAGCCTTCACTGAAAGTTATTTTTCATTGAACGTAAGCTTTATAGGGCGTAAAAATCTAAGGATACCGTCTGACCAAAAATTTGGTGTAGAACTCTTCATATTGAACAACTTTTGCTCTACAAATTTGCAAAAAGTTGTTCAGTTATATAAGTAGACGTCCCAGTTAACGGTTTCCACACCCATTTTGATACACCCTGTATCTCCTGTATCTTACAAGAAAGTATGATACACAGAATGTTCCAGCGTAAGGAGAGATCACAAATCATGGCTCAACTGGTTTTTATGTGCCGTAAAAGTAAGCGTCCTACCAACCAAACCGGTTAAGTAAGAAGATAGAATAAGTATTGTGTCCAGGTAAGCATGACTTAAATTGCGCAATATTTACGGACAAAAGAATTCTATATACATATTGTATTATACTCGGATGATATTTACATATGTAACCAAGACAGACCACCTGGCAGGAAGTGACAAAGAAACAAAGTCAATCGTAGACGCTTTACTCGTTCCTTTATACCGTAATTTTTTCCAAGGAAAAATAAAAATAAGATCATTTACTAAGAATCTTCATATATTATAGAAACAGAGTGAATATGATTTATTTTCCTGTTTTCTCCAAGGAAAGGCATTCAAATATTAATTTTAAGAGGAATAATAGCTTTCCACGAGACGAGGGTACTTTTAAATTTGGATAAACACGATCACGCTGATAGGATACATTGCAATTTTTATGTTCAGTTTTATCATATAAGAACAGGAGCTAGATAATTAACTACGCTGAATACGTTAAAAATAGCCGACTTCAATCGCAACAACTCCAATTTTGATATGTTTTTGTTGATTTTCTCAAAAACCGCTGAATCGATTTCGATAAAAATTATATGGGACCACCTGTGAAGTGTACCCTTTTAAACAAAAAAAGAATTTTCCAAATCGGTTCAGGCGTCTTCGAGTACCTAATCGGTGAACATACATGACGAATTGAGAACCTCCTCCTTTTTTTTGAAGTCGGTTAAAAAGGAACAAGTTTTAAAATATCAGACCGGTATTTGGAATACCTTATTTTGTTTTGTTACTACTGCATGATAAAAGTAATTAAAGGGTGTAATGATATTTAATTACCTAGTCGGTATTGTTAGGTATATAATGCATAGTATAAAAGTTGATATGACGTCAATTCAATTTAAATAGACTGCAGAACACGTTTGCATATTTGACTAAATATTATAAATCGGTGAGAGAGATTAATAAATGATGATTAAGTAAATGCCGAATGGTTCGTAATGATTGATTTCAAAAAAATTGTTAGGTAATGATTATCAACTAACAAAAAAAAATATTTTATATTACAAAAAAAAATGTATAAGATACCTGTAAAACGCCATTTCGCTTGTTTTCTTCAAAACTTGAGAATTCTAATTGCAATTTACTCGACTTATCAATCAAGTGTATCGCTATATCCTCAAAGGTTATGCGATCAATTTATGTTATATTGTTACCCACTTGTAAACTTCTTGAGAACTATAGAACACGCCTCCGCTGAGTGTGATATCATAAAGTACAGCGCACTCCACGCCCGTTTATCGCCTTATATTCACATGCCACCGCCGATAAGCGAGCTCACCGAGCTACTGAACTACCGTCTGAGAGCTACGTACTATGAATGACGTATGACGTATCGTCGCCGTTCCTCATTGAAAGACATATAGCTAGACAAGAGCCACACTACAAGTAGGAGCGAGGAAACAGATGTTGTCCTGCTCGCGCATGATAGAAGCCTATGGAATATTTGTGGAAACACTTGTTTTGCGAATTGCGTCGGGCGCAAAGCGATAAGGGATGCGATGATGACTCGCCATAATAAGCTTGTTTTTGTTCATAAAAAAATGACAGTGTTATTCGAAATATTGGTGGTGTATACGCAAATTCAAATTAAATGTATAAATTCTATTATATCTGGATATATCTTTTTATGGAGATAGATGTTTTTTAAATCTTATGATTTTTTTTTTGATATTCCGGAATACTTTCCTAAGAGGATTTTTTACCCTGACAGCAGGATAACCTAATAATATTTTAAGTTTAAGTGTAATAAAAGAATCAGACTCTTGTTAGTTAAATCTTGCCTTGGCTATGGAACGGAACTCAGATGGCATCTCGATGTTGATTTTGCCAACATTAGAAAAAGTTCAGTACCAATGCATGTGTAGAATGTATCCTGAGAGGGATTCTCATAATGTATCTTATATTAGGGTTTCAATTTTATTTAGAAATTTCATTAATCAATTTACTTACACGTTTAAAAAACAGGTGGCACCTGGCAATACCATTTGCTCGGTTAGGGTTTCACCTTAAATTTGATCCATGATATCGTACAATGTCCTTGTGAAGATCTGAAAAACAATTTGTATTTTGTTAAGGAATGTACTATGAAAAGATAACAACTCTATAGGGGGTATCTCTTATATGCTTTATCTCTAGCATTGCGTCCTTAGATTAGAGTTTTAAGTCAATAATATATCTAATACAAACTCAACCATCCTGGGCTTGATGAAATATAATCAATTATTGCAGTGAAAATATTCAAATAATTTCAAACTACTTAAGAACCTTCTTTTTCAACCGACTTCAAAAAAAGGAGGAGGTTCTCAATTCGTCGGCATCTTTTTTTTATGTATGTTCACCGATTACTCGAAGACGCCTGAACCGATTTAGAAAATTCTTTTTTTTTTTAAAGGGTATACTTCACAGGTGGTCCCATATAAATTTTATCGAAATCGATTCAGCGGTTTTTGAGAATATCAACAAAACATAGCAAAATTGGAGTTGTTGCGATTGAAGTCGGTTGTTTTTAACGTATTCAGCGTGGTCAATTATTAAATATGTACTTAACATACTTTAACATTTTTTATTTGAAACATATCAAAAGATACTTAAATAAAATATAAATATAAATACGAAATATAAATAAATATGGTTTTAATTCAAAAGGGATAAAATATTAGTGAAGGTTTGAACCCTTTTCAACCGACTTCAAAAAAAGGAGGAGGTTCTCAATTCGTCGGAATCTTTTTTTTTTTTTTTTCTATGTATGTTCACCGATTACTCGAAGACGCCTGAACCGATTTCAAAAATTCTTTTTTTGTTTGAAAGGGTATACTTCACAGGTGGTCCCATATTAATTTTATCGAAATCGATTCAGCGGTTTTTGAGAAAATCAACAAAAACATAGCAAAATTGGAGTTGCTACGATTGAAGTCGGTTGTTTTTAACGTATTCAGCGTGGTCAATTATATTATCTACATACATAAACCAATAAGTTTATTCCTAACTTAAGTAAAAATAATTTAAAAAAAAATTATAATTTGGCAACTGGGTAGGTTATTATGCAATTTCAACAATTGGCTCTAACATAGCAAAGATCATGGAGTCATGTGGGTTATCTACTTACTTCATTTCATACTATTCACGCATCTGGCGTATGACTGATTAAATTAATATTTTGCATTTTATTATCTATAAATAAATACAATGCAAATAGTTTCATACTAAGTAAATCAAAATCATCAATGCACCAAAGAATATGAAGTCCAAATGTTAACTATTTAACATCATATTTCCAAAGGCTGACATGTATTGGTAAACAACAGAATGTGATAGTTTTCTAAATAAAAAATATACCACATTTACCTCCAATTTTTAACTTTTTTCGATTTATTATCATTTAATTATTTTATCATGGTGTAATTATAAATATGCAAGTCAGTATGTAACCAAGAGCTGAAAACATATTATTTCCAATATTAAAAAACAGTTCTCAAGTAAGGACTTTGGCTCATACAATATTTTCGTCACATGCACTATGAACAGATTTGCCAGCTTCCAATGCATTCTTAAATAGATTGATAAATAAAATTAATTAAGGCGCTAATTCTTCAGGCTTCAAACAGTGAAGTATTATAACTTATAAGACAAAAATAATTTAAGATAAAAATAAAATATTGATATTAATATTTAAAAAGAATTGACACCTAGTTGTACCACATTCTAAGGAAATAATGGTTTACTTTCTATATAATTTTATTATAATATTTATGTAAGAAACCAATTACTTATGCAGGTTTACCTATAATTAGACCAGACTCAAAATATCTATTCACGAAAAAATTGAAACAAATAATGATATTAAGTACCTATGATAGGTACTGAAATGAAATGAAATGAAATGTTTTAATATAATAATGCAAAAACTAATGTTTACTTAATATCAATACAAAAACTAAATGTCATTTTTCTTTATTTTAATAATGTTATATAAGGTGTTACTTTATTAGTGCCCGATATTTTAGTCAGTGCTTCCACTACTGATTCTGATCAACTTTCCCCAAGAAACCCATATCTATCTATCTATCTATCAGCCGAAAGACGTCCACTGCTGGACAAAGGCCTCCCCCAAGGATTTCCACACCGACCGGTCCTGTGCGGCTCGCATCCAGCGGCTTCCTGCAACCTTTACCAGGTCGTCGGTCCACCGAGTCGGGGGCCTGCCCACACTGCGCCTTCCGGTAAAATACAATATGTTCCTTTCAAAGTGAATTTTTCTTATCTACGCAACTGTATAAACATGATCTACGTCAAAGATAAAAATAAGATACATACAAGGTGCTACTTTATTAGTGCCCGATATTTTAGTCAGTGCTTTCACTCCTGATTCTGATCAACTTTCCCCAAGGAACCCATAGTCAAATCATAAAAAATTTTTGGACTCTTCATACAAATCGATCAGCCGAGAGGTCAAATTAGTATGAAGAGTCCAAAAATTTTTTTGGGATTTGACTATGGGTTCCTTGGGGAAAGTTGATCAGAATCAGGAGTGAAAGCACTGACTAAAATATCGGGCACTAATAAAGTAGCACCTTGTATGTATCTTATTTTTATCTTTGACGTAGATCATGTTTATACAGTTGCGTAGATAAGAAAAATTCACTTTGAAAGGAACATATTGTATTTTACTTCACAAAAACAGCATTATGTGAGTTAAATAATATCCAGTTAAAACTGCTTCTGAAATCAGTTGAATGTTCCTACACAGTATGTAAATTTTATCTTAAAGGTGCAACTGGTTTGCACCAGATTTCTACTTAAGACAAAAGAACATTGACTTTATAATAAAACATTTAGGTAATGTCTAATAAAAATATAGACACCATAACAAAATCAAATAGAGGCTATCTCAAAATACTTACATTTATGTTTTTCCTGCAGTTAGGTTTTACCTTATTTACAGTAAGCAAATTATAAATATGATATATGGAAATCAAATAATCTTATCTATAGATAGTGTTGAAACATTTCTGACTATATTCTATTGTGAAATAATTTTGTTTGCAGCTGCCACATTATATACGCACTCAACTCAATGAAGCTAAATTGTTGTTTGTGACAACTACGGCAAAATAGCCTCAATAGTTGACCTTGCAAATGTTTTTCATGTTTGCGACTACGAGTCAATTAGTTACCTTGCAAATGTATTTGATTTGAACTTACAACAACCAAAGTAATATTTTTTTTACATTTGCTTAACCTATCTATCAGCCGAAAGACGTCCACTGCTGGACAAAGGCCTCCCCCAAGGATTTCCACACCGACCGGTCCTGTGCGGCTCGCATCCAGCGGCTTCCTGCAACCTTTACCAGGTCGTTGGTCCACCGAGTCGGGGGCCTGCCCACACTGCGCCTTCCGGTGCGCTGTCGCCATTCGAGTTAAAGTTACCGACATAGCTCTCAGAATCGCTAGACTTAAGTGGCAGTGGGCAGGGCACATAGCTCGTAGAACAGATGGCCGTTGGGGCAGTAAAGTTGCTTAACCTAAACAATATTAATTTGAATTCAATTTCAGTTACTTTCTAAAGCACACCAGAGGTTTAGAAGCATTATTGTGGTATTATAATTTCTAAATTGATACGTAAAACTGAGTTAGATGATATCATTACCTGAAAATAGATAAGAGCCTGTAGTTCAAGGTCCAAGATTAGTACATGACATGATAAAAACTCACAATATCATGTTTATACTGTAATGAAATTTTAATAGAAATTGTACCTATTAGTAGACTACAAAATAATGAAAATAATAGGTTTTGCTCTTAATGTAAAGGTTTATCACAATAAATAAACAGAAAATTAAAATTCCCACATTAAAATTTTTTGGACTTAACTGCATAGATGAAGTAGAATATGTCCTAAACTTAACTGACATTGTTTTTTTTTTTTTGTTCTTTCCTGCTTTTGCAAGGAAAAGGCAAAGGCTTCTCTGGCCATACAGCCTACTCTTACGTAGTTTGCTCTTTAAATATTTTTCTATTTCATTTGAGTTCTCATTTATCAATTTCTGTCGTCTTTAACTTTTTCTCTATTCTTCAACAAAATGATAGCACTTTTGATGAAGATTTCATGGACTTCTTGAGAGCACTCGAAACACAGTCTACACACTTTTATTTCATTATCCTACATATTAGACACTTAAATGGCACTTTATTGAACAATACACTATCAATATTATGCATTAAAAACCACGATATCTATTTTTTCGGATAATAAAACAAAAATGACAAACTCTTGCCGCGAGTTCCCGCCAAAAAGCGACTGACATTGTTTTTTTTTTTACCCCGAGATGGGGAAGGCAAAGGATCAGAGCCATACAGCCTGGTCTGTTGTAAATCTGCTGTTGTATTTATAGGCCAAAAGCCATTTCTTCCGTATCTCTTCGTCTTTATAGGAAAATTCAATTGAGGCCAAAGCCATTTCTTATGTATTTAAATTTTCCTATTCTTCAGCAAAATGATAGCACTTTTGATGAAGATTTCATGGACTTCTTGAGAGCACTCGAAACACAGTCTACACACTTTTATTTCATTATCCTACATATTAGACACTTAAATGGCACTTTATTGAACAATACACTATCAATATTAGCGACTGACATTGTTAAAGTGACATTTGACTTTTGTTTGAGTTTCGTTCCAAAACTTTGCAGGGAAAATAATGTCTGTCAAATACTCCATTGGGAATATTCCCGAGGGAATCTCTGTCTTTCGGGAATATTCCCGGGAACAGCATTCCAGTATTCAAACTTCACAAATATAGGACGTTGACTTTTGATTATCTGATTTTACTATCAGACAAGGCTGTATGGCCATAGAAGCATTTGTTCCAGCCTTTTAGGTAAGTAAATAAATTACATTTCTTGACCATTTGGCGCCAAAACAAGAGTTAAAAAAAGAGTTTTGATTTTATTGTATTTTGATTTGATATAGAGACATTTAGCTAATGGTTGGTTCGTGTACGATAGGATAAAGATGAGATGACGAAGAATTTGTAAAACATTAGTCAAACCATCAATGCAAACATGAATGTCGTGAAAAGAGAAAATAATGTGAAGAAACCAAAGTCAAGAATCAAAAACGAACTTGTGAGAAAAGACACAAGTTATTTGGGCAAGTATATCTTTGTATCATAAGTATTTGCTATCAAGGGCCAACGCACTATCATAAAAGATTTTTTTTTACCGTCTTAACTTATCAAGGTTTACGAGGAGCAACATCGCTACTACCCGTTTTTAATTCGAGCTCTCGTCGACCGGCTAGTATTGCGCCTCGATATCAGTTCAGCAATGAGGAGTCATCGTCGGCAACAAAGAGGCCGTCAATGGGCCCTCCAGCAGGTCCGCCTAAAAGTGCGAAGCGAAGGTAAGCATACTACAAATCAAATCAAATCATATACTCTTATTATCATACAAGAAACATGCAAACATAAATAATAACACAATAAAAAAGAAACAAATCGACAATCTGGGCGGTCTTATCGCTAAAAGCGATTTCTTCCAGACAAGCCGTAGTCCGGAAAAAAAGGCAAGAAGCAGAGGCACAACGCGAGTAACATTGAGAAATGATATAATTATAATTTATGTTCAAAATAATATATACCAAATTTAATTGTTAACTGTTAATATACTTACTCCATAACGTACTGTACCTATGTATTGCAATGTGGTTTTTGTCAATAAAGTTTATTATTATTATTATTAATTAAACTTATATTTAAACAATATTAGCAATTTAATACTACCTATATTTACCAATGTTATACTAACTGCAAAGACAATTTGCAAAAAGACTTAATCCCTACATTTTAGAAAAGGTGTTAATATACCATTTGACATAAGTTACAGAATTTACTTTTCCATTTATTTTTTCATACAAACATTTAAAAGATTTGACATTTTCAAACGGCTCTGCTGTAAACTTTACAAATCTGCACTTATAATGATTGTCTTCTATACCATCGAATTATTCCGAAACTTACATTATTATTAGCGACATCTAGTGATCTAGACATCTAGTGATGACGGTTAAACTGAGTCTAAAATATTTTTGAGATCTGTAGGTATAAAAAGTTTTGAGGGAAAATATTCTCTATTGACCAAAAAAAATCGTGTAAGTAAAGGTAATACCTACTTTTTATCATCCAGGATAATAAACTCAACATCGACGAGGCTGGAGTCCTCATCCAGTGGCATGCCAAGACCCCGAGTACTAGCCAGTGATTCAGCAGTTGAAACCTCTCACGACTTCTCCACTCCCATGAATCGTCCTACCGCATTAAGATACATCAGCAGTAGTAGTAGAGGTAGATTGAAAAGTGCACTTGCTAATATAGGCCAGTCGTACAAGACATTATTGGAGGTCGCATTGGTTGCAACAGTTCTGATTTTTTGGTATGTTGTTAGGGATGATAACAGTAGTGTAAAACAAATTTTTCAGCTTCGAAAGACTTGTGCTAACTGCGTGGTGGTCCAAAAACATCGAAATTTGCGGACTTTTTTCAGATTTTGGCTTATAACTTCTAAAAGGTACATCTTACGGAAAAAGTCATTATACACACTTATAAGAAGACACAATTTCCTATAATTTCAGTGCAATTGCAGCTCTGTAGGTCTAAAAGAACCCAAGATACAGCACTTCAAACATTGGCAATTTTCGCTAAAAAATTCGAAATTGTAGTTTTGCCGCCTTGAGAGCAGAATATCGGCTATAATACTCATTCTACGAGGAAAGTAGGGTAAGCCATGGTGAAACTGGCCCCTTGCAGTAACTGGCCTCCTGGTAGATTAATCTCTTAAAACAAGAGTTCCGTTACAGATACGCCATCTGTGAGCATTGCTGATAACTCTGGTGTTTTTAGCCTTTCATTTTAGTTCAGTTTTTTCCGCTATGCACACTAGTGACATTTTGGCCGTTAAATTTTTTGTCACTCGGCGTTTGTGTTTCGACTGGACAGGTAGTTACTTGTCAAAAATTTAACGACCGTGTTTGTTTCAAAGTGAATTTTCAGCCGCTAAAAATTAAATATCTTAATTTGACCGAGTTTTCTATGCTGCATTTAAGGTAAGGAACAATATTTACAAGCTGTTTGTGCATTTGAACCGATAGATGTCAAAATTATAGGGGGAGCCAGTTACTCATTATGAAAAAAGCTTTTTCGTAGTAACTGGCCGCCTATGCCAGTTAATGCATTTTTACCTAATCATCGAATTCAACCAAAAATGGCACGTATTTGAATAGTTTATAAAGTCCTGATTCATAGAAATTATTTTTATATTAATTGGACGTCAGGAAGCAGTAACTGGCATAGGTAGCCAGTGCAGGGGCCAGTTACTAATCATGACAATATTCTTTGCAGATCAGATGAAAAATGCCTAAAAACGACAATACACTAAAGAAGCTATGGATGAAGCTTTAAAATTCGTCAGTAATGGTGGATCTAAACGTGTTGCTGCTAGAATGTTTGGTGTACCAAGAAGCAGTATTCAGTTTAAATGTAAAAACCCTGATTCAAAATTTAGGTCTGGACCAGATCCAGTACTGACAGAATGCGAAGAAAACTCATTGTGTGAGCATATTATACAGATGTCGAAACGTGGATTTCCTAGAAAAAAAGAGGATATCCAGTTATGTGTCCAAGATTTTTTAAAAGAAAATCCTAGACCAAATCCTTTTCGAGACAACAAACCAGGAGATGCGTGGTTTAAAGCGTTTTTAAATCGTCATCCTGACATCACAATTCGAACTGCTGAAGGAGTTACAAATGCTAGCGCTTGTGTGTCTGAGGAAGATATACGAAAATGGTTTCGAGAAATTGCAGAGTACATAAACAAAGAAGGACTAACAGAAGTTATCAAAGACCCAACGCGTGTATTCAACGCTGATGAGACTGAGTTTAATATTTGCCCAAACTCCGGAAAGGTTCTAGCGGAAAAAGGAACTAAAAATGTTTACCAAATAGAAAAAGGATCTGCTAAGGAAAATATCACTGTCTTGTTCACCTTTTCCGCTGCTGGTCTTGTCTGCAAACCAATGATAATATATCCCTATAAAAGAATTCCTGACCGAGTAAGTTTGAGTGTCCCTGTGGGTTGGGGAATAGGCCGAAGCGATACAGGCTGGATGACAGCATCAGTCTTTCATGACTTTATTGCTAATTGTTTCTATGAACAACTTGTGGTTAATGAAATTGCACTTCCCGCCATACTATTCGTCGATGGTCACAAGACACATTTAACGATGGAGGTATCTGAACTATGCCGAAGCCTAAAAATACACTTGATCGCACTTTATCCGAATGCAACACGGATATTACAACCAGCGGATGTGGCAGCCTTTCGTCCAATTAAAGCTGGTTGGAAAAAAGGGTTGCGAGAGTGGTATGCTGCAAACGATTACCAGAAAACGTTGTCCAAGGAAAGCTTTGCTCCCTTACTCAAAAATGTTATATAGGGGTCTATAAAAAAAGAAACTCTCGTCAACGGCTTTCGTGTAACTGGCTTATTTCCTTTCAATGCCAATAACGTGGACTACAGTAAGTGCCTTGCATCGTCAAAACAGAAACACAAAAGTACAGAAATAGATGCTGAAAATGATATGAATATGCCGTCAAAACAAAAACACAAAAGTACAGAAACTGATGCTGAAATTAATACGAATGTGCTTACTTACGAAGATTTTTGTGATATCATCGGAGAATCAATTCTTGGAAAATGTCAAACAGCTACTGCATTTACCCTAGACACATCTGATGAGAATTTCAATGCGATTTGCAAACTCTGGCAAAAATACAATAAATGTGATAAAAACAATAACAACGATGATAATCTTAGTGTGAGTATTTTAAATGACTTTGCCGATGAAATGAATGAAGAACCTAGGTGGATGCTACATGAATATACTGGAATATTAATATCTGTACAAGAAAACGAAAAAGAAACAAAAGAAATTGACGCTAAACTGGAAACAGAAAAAGAAGAAATTAATGAGAAATCTAGGTGGATGCTTGATGAATATACTGGAGAGTTGATACCTATAAAAGAAAATGAAAAAGAAAAAAAGAAATTGACGCTGAACTGGAAACAAACAAAGAAGAAAGCTGTCTAGAAAAAAGATCTACAGAAATTCTCATGTCAGATTATCCACAAAAAACCAACGCGGATGAAGAGTTAGCCGGACAAAAATCCATTTTACACGATGTTACAGATAAAGAAAAAGAAGAAAGCTTTATAGAAAAAAGTAACACAGAAATCTTCGTGTCAAAATACACACAAAAATATAAAGAGGATGAAGAATTAGACGGACAAAACACCATTTCAGACAATGGTACAAATAATAAGAATGATAAGGGACAAAAAAGTTTGTTACATAAAACAGCACGGCAAGAGGATCAAGTACCATCATGCTCAACAGAGTATAAGCGTATCAATCTTGGACCATCAACATCTACAATTCAAATTATCTCAAACATATCTCATGAAAAAAAACAGACCTGCTTCGCCGAAAAGATTAGGAAAGCGCCAAATGGAAAAATTACCGTTTGCTCTGATATCTAATTGTTACGTAGAGATGATGAAAGCAAAGCAATTAAAAAAACAACAACAAGAGGCTGCTAAAGAAGAAAGAAAAAGACGAAGAGATGAAAAGAAACATCAGAAAGAGAACAACATACCTAAGAAGAAACCTAAGCAAACCGTCAATAAAGCAAAAAAAAAAGAGAATAAGAAAATAGTCACAAGCGAACGAGCGGCGCGCAAACGTGCAGCTGGGAAAAAACCCAATGTTATATGTTGTGACGCTTGCCTATGCCCCATCACAAGAAGAGTGCTAGAATGTAGCCAGTGCAATAATAAGTACCATCAGAATTGTATTCCAACATTTCACAGAATGCACATTCCAGAAGACAATGACGATGGATTCTTATGCCATATTTGCTATCGCGAAAGTAACACAGATTCTTCAGATGCTGATGATGATTATGGCATGTATAATTTTGTGTTAGACGAAGCAAGAAAACAAGGATTCTGAATTCTTACCTCGTGCAGTAAAGATAAAAAGTATTTTTGTGATTGGTTGTAAACTTGATCTCTAACTTTAATTTGTTGCCATATCTTTGATTTTTTGTTTAGAAGGTTAATAAGAATATACATAATTTAAGTTTTTAAGTTCCTATGTTTCTAATTTTGTGATATAATTCTATTTTCAGGTGTTCAAAGTGATTTAATATAAGGGGGCCAGTAATTACATAAGTTAAGGCCAATTACTGCAAATTGGGGGTCAGTTACTGGCAAAAATACACTTTTTTGATATTCATTATTATAACTCAGTTATTAATTGTTTTATTTCAATAATTTTCCTCTGATATCATACTACACGATCTGCTGTATTTGCCAGTGTTCAACAATCATTCCTATTCCAACAGACTTAGCCTACATACTGACGTTAAGTGGCCGAGGCGTTTAAAGGGCCAGTTACTGGGTAGTTTACCCTAATTAATAACAAAGTTATAGAGCAGTTATTTAGCTTTAATTTAAGCATAAATTGAACTTTGTAAGACCAATAGTTCCCTTGTAATCTGGATAATGCGAAAAATTAAGTTAATCAGATTTTTCAAAAACGGGTGACTGACAAATTGCAGGACTTCTGTAAAGGATAGGAAAGACATAAATCGGTGTAAAATAATTTATACTGATATTATAAAACGTAAATTACATCACTTGGTGATGGCGGGGCCTCAGTTGATACCTGCGATAGAAATATACATGAAATATAGAACAAAATGTCAATTAATATTTATTATAATGAATTACAACGAAGGGGTAGGTATATAATATTAAGTTTAAGATGGGGAAGAAAAATCTGATTTCCTTAATTTTTCGCTTTGTCCAGATTACAAGGGAACTATTGGTCTTACAAACTTCAGTTTGTGCTTAAATTAAAGCTAAATAACTGCACTATAACTTTCTTTTATGACTTTCCTCGTAGAATGAGTATTATAGCCGATATTCTGCTCTCAAGGCGGCAAAACTACAATTTCGAACTTTTTAGCGAAAATTGCCAATGTTTGAAGTGCTGTATCTTGGGTTCTATTAGACCTACAGAGCTGCAATTGCACTGAAATTATAGGAAATTGTGTCTTCTTACAAGTGTGTATAATGACTTTTTCCGTAAGATGCACCTTTTAGAAGTTATAAGCCAAATTCTGAAAAAAGTCCGAAAATTTCGATGTTTTTGGGCCACCACGCAGTTAGTACAAGTCTTTCGAAGCTGAAAAATTAGTTTTACACTACTGTGTATCAACCCTAACAACATACCAAAAAATCAGAACTGTTGCAACCAATGCGACCTAACGCGATTTTTATGTCTACGGTGACTGGCGTAATATTTTGTACGTCAACAATAAACTAATAATAGTTATGGGCAGTTCAAAATACAAAACAAAAAACAAAAATAAACATAAACATTCATCTCTTCAAAATACTTAAGTACATCTAGGTACATCTTTCTTTTTAGTCTTACGTGTGTTTTGTAGTTCGTATAGCTAAATCATATTATTAGGTCGAGCAAAGTTTCTTCGTATTTTATATGAAAATTCAAGATTTATGTGCCTCCTAGACTGGAAACGCTTGAACCTTTGTGCTACTGGTTGTACCGTACTATATACGTAGGTCCGTACATAGCCTATTTTCTTTTCAGAAGCTTGGGGGCCAGCCATAAATTACGTCACACAAATTTCATGATTTTTTGACCCCCCCCCCCCCGTCCTTGTCACAGATGGTCACATTTGTGGGACCACACCCTCCCTGGTGTGAGGTCACATATTTTGCAAATATGTATATTTTTTATTATTTATTATGTGACGTCACAACGATTGTGACTTCCCTACCCCTTGTCGCATTTTTAAATTTCAAAATGTACCGAATTTCTTCGACTCATTGAAACCATGGTAAAGAAACAATTGAAAAATAGTGGAAAAAAGCTTTTTATTTATCAAAATCAACCAGGTACAAATACTACAACCAAAAAGCGAAATACCTACAAAATAAGAAAATAATTTCTTTGCCTGACCTATTATGATGGTTTTTCTTACACAACTACGATTAAGAGAATGATCTGATTTATAGGAGGACACAGCTGTCCAAGATCAGCTCGATCCACGAGTACATCCGCAGTAGAGCCAAGTGTAATTCTAGGTAACTCATACTCATTTATTTCTTTCTGTCAAAGATTCGTTCTCAAATGAGATCTTTTTGGACGTATCTCATTATTATTTCAGCTATCTCGGAAGGAAGGGGCATGGCCAGAGGGGAGATAGGTATAGCTGCGGTTGACCTCAGGCACCCTCATCTGGTCCTCTGTCAGTTCAGTGACACTCTTCTTTACACTCACACTTTGACGAAGATCAATTTCTTCAATCCAATTGAGGTACTTGTATTCAGATCGTTTTTGCATTTAGTTTTCTCAAAACAAATCAAAAAATAAATCCCTTGTCTGTTATCTTTGTATGCGAGCATCATTTGTTATGCCCTTATCAAATAATAGGTACTTATTATTGTTAGGTATGACGTAGTGTGAATTGAAAATAAAAAACAATATCGATACAATGACAACATAATATGAAAGATCAGGATTATTAACTTAAATTGCTGTTGTCACAACACCTTACTCTATTTCTGCGAAGTATTGATAAGTTGGTACTTCTAACTCTACATATTATGCACTTTCAGATAATTGTGCCGCACACTTTCTGCGAAGGTGTACAACCAAGTCAGCTCTACAAGCTGATAAAAGATCACTATCCACTTGTTAATTTGACGACTGTACAGAGACGCCATTTCAACGACGCAGCGGGTCGTCAACAAATACAACAGCTTTGTGCGCCTCAATATAGCGCTGTTTATTTGCAAGTTCTACAAAAGTATGTTAATTGTGGTAAAAACTACCGATGTTTTCGGCGTCTGCATTGAAAGCTTACGTGTTCTTCAGAAATTTAATATAGGGTGTAACAAAAGTAAGACGTTTACCGCAACAAGTGGCAAATCTTCTCATCCCAGTAGGTATTACCCATGAAAACTTATTTTGAAAAAAATTGGACTCATCATGCAAAATCGTCTAAACAGCTACTTTATCACATGTGTGAAGAATCCAGTTTCAGGAGAGGAGAATTGTTTTTTGGAATTATGAGATGCGCCACAAAATACATTATGTCGGCACTGTATACGTGACTACACGTATCTTTCTTTTCCAATCCTTTTATTCTTTTCTACTACTGTCCATCTTCATCTTCAACATTACAGAGAAAATAATTTCAGTCTTACCAAGTACCATTTTTTCAGGTTTTATGCATTGACAGCAGCTGCAGCCGTTTTGAAATATGTGGAGTATATCCAATGCATTGTGTTCGCAAGGGAATCGTTAAAGATTGAATACCATTCGTCTGAAAACACTGTGATCATTGGTGATTATCTCTTATTATGTCAACGAATTTCAGTATCTGCTCAACATAGGTATAGTGGATCTTACATAAATGCCTAATATATATAGGAGTATAGGGGTATAGGAGATGTGAATTTTTGGCTCAAATTGTAAAACTACCATCTGTAAAAAAAAAAATGTACTTTTTAAGCGCTTATGTATTAAGGAGTCTGTAATATTTTGGAATGAAATAAATTATTATTATTAATTATTATATAATACAATATTACAGATGTAGGAACAGCGACCCAACTGGAATTGGTTCAGCCCTTAGTACCATCGGCGGGGCCAACATGTTGCCTTCTAGGAGTTCTAGGGCCTACATATACTATCGGTGGGATTCGAGCCTTGAGAGCAAGTATACTACAACCTTCCTGTAACAAGGAATGTATCGAGAATCGTCTTGACGCTGTGCAGGATTTGATTGAAAGTGATTCAGGATTAATGACTGCATTACAAGTACAATTGTTTTAATACTTATTCTCCTCATATTTTACGACAACGAATGGATGGATTTCGTAAATAACTATGTCGGTTTTTAGGATGTTCTCAAAAAGCTATCGGACATTGATAAGATTCTCCTATTGTGCATGGAGTCACAAAATCCGAATATCGACAAGCTTGGCGAAGCGCAACTCAATCAAACGCTGTTATTGAAAACCACAATGGATGTGGTACCGAAACTTGTGGAGGCTTTAGATACAGCACAAAGTGGAAGACTGAAGAAAATAAAGATGGTAAGCATTCGTTTTATACCTACCTAGCAATGTTTATTTAGGAGTAATTATTTCTTATTTCACAATAGTTGTGTTTTGGTGTTAGGAGCTCTTTTCTAAAAGAAAATAATAATGAAAGTACCTAATTAGGTATTTACCACCTTAGCATTATCAGCACTTATGAATTCGGCTTAAAAACAATATTTTAAATAGATAGGTGAATGTCATATTAACAGATATTTTTTATCTATACTGAAGATATCACTATTACGTGTCAACAGGATTTAGAAAATCCACATTACAAAGAGATAGCGGATCGCATACGCAATATAATTCAAGAAGATGCGCACTTGGAGAAAGGTGTTATGGGATGTTTGCAACGCTGTTTCGCGATCAAACCAGATATAAATGGCCTTCTGGATGTTGCAAGAAGGACTTACTCAGAGCTGATAGAAGATATACAAAAAGTTGTAGAACAACTTAGCGAAAACTATGATCTTCCGTTAAGACTGAATCAGAATGTCATGAAAGGATTCCACATTGTATTACCGATTGCTCCGAAGAATAGAAGAAATTTCAGTGACGAAGATTTGCCACCCATATTTATACAGGTACCTTTGCATAACGACACATAACATGAATAATGAATATGTTTATTGCTTAGGAAGGAAAAAAAACTCCAGTTTATTGAATTTCAAGGTGCAAAACAGTGGAGCAAGTATCTCAATGACGACAGAAGAATTGGTGGTCATGGATCAACAAGCAAAAGAGTCGCTGAATGAAATCCAGAAAATGAGTAACATGTATGAATATTTCGATTTTCGAGCCTATTCCTTCACTATGACAGTAAAGGATAGGGTTCATTTCATTTTATAAATTTTCATTCACTTTCGACAGCGTGATATCGGGTCTTCTAAAGGAATTGCGTCCATTCATGTCAAGCCTTTATAAGCTTTGTGAAGATGTGGCGGAACTGGATATTCTGTTAGCTTTGGCTCATGTGAGAATTCTTTCGAAATTGCTAATATTTAATAACGTCAGCCCTTTTTTATTTGCATGAATACATATATTAGATTGTCATCACTTTATAGGCAAGCACAATCGGCTCGTACATACGCCCAGATTTTAATAACTACCTGGACGTAAAGAATAGTGTTCATCCGCTCCTCGACTACAACAGTCAGGTCATGCCTGTTCCTAATGATATTGTAAGTTACTTTTGGCAATTAAGAAGAATCAATTAAAACGTTTAAATTATTTTGTGATCTTTGTGCTCTTATTTTGCAGATTGCATCACCGGAGCACAATTTCACAATCATAACAGGACCAAACATGGGAGGGAAAAGCATTTACATAAAACAGATTGCTCTTATACAGATTATGGCCCAGGTAGGTTAATTTTTCTTGTATCTGTATTGCTGTCCACAGGACCTGCTTTCATTATAATAAGATCTCTTGTTTCAGTTGGGATGTTATCTTCCAGCAACGAATGCTACTCTCCGTATATGTGATCGAATATTTTCAAGAATAGGTTTCAATGACAGCGTCGAATTAAATGCATCTACCTTTGTTATTGAGGTAACGGCGAAGTGTGTTAATTTTATACAGGGTTACAGGAAAAGTCGTACTGAATATTAAAACACGTTATTATTCAGGTGATTTCTGATGGATTTGATTCTATGATATGGTGTCCGAATCTTAACCGTTATGGAGATATTGAACTTTAAAGTTTTTTTAAAAAATTCTCAATTTTTGGCTTTTTTGTCGATTTTTTTGGTATTAGTGCTTCTGGGGTACGTTTTTTTTATTTAACTAGTTCGACGGCATGTCAATTAATAAAAATGAATAACCAAAACTGAACCTACTTCTAACAGCTTAAAAAGACTGCTTGACAACGGTTAGAATTAAATAATTTTCATTAAGTGTTTTAAGCTCTCTCTTTAAAAAAAAAATTATGGAACTTATTCTGCAAATAGTTTCAAAAACTTCTACATCTCTTTAGCTATTCAAAAAGGTACTTACTATTAAAACACTTACTATTAAATAGGCAAAATATTGACCAAATAACAGTTAAGTTAGCAGAGGGTACATTTTTTTGACAACTCTTTAGTCAAATTCACCTCCAAACGAAGAGCAGTTTTCTTCTCAAAACTTTGTTTAAGGCCTTAATTCTTGTTAATCGACTCTTTAATTTACAGATTCTCATCGATTAATAAGACTAAAGGCCTTAGGGTGCATTTCTACTGATGCGGAGCGGGGCTGAGCAGGGCGGAGAAGATCAGAGAATAGTAACAAGTGTTTCCACTGAAGCGAAACGGAGCTGAGTAGAGGAGAGTGGAGCGAAGTAGTGCAGAGTGGAGCGAAGTAGGGCGGAGCGGAGCGGGGCAGAGCTGAGCGGGATGGAGCGAAGCGAAGCTAAGCTGAGTGGTCTGGAGCTGCATGTGACTATTTTCTAGGTCTGCTCTGCTCCGCTCCACTCCATTCCGCCCTAATTCGCTCCACTCTGCTCTACTCTGATCCGCCCTACTTCGCTCCACTTTGCTCTACTCTGCTCCGCCCCGCTTTAGTGGAAGCACTTGTTACTATTCTCTGATCTTCTCCGCCCTGCTCAGCCCCGCTCCGCATCAGTGGAAATGCACCCTAAGGCCTTTAGTCTTATTAATCGATGAGAATCTGTAAATAAAAGAGTCAATTAACAAGAATTAAGGCCTTTAACAAAGTTTTGAGAAGAAAACTGCTCTTCGTTTGGAGCTGAAAAGGACTAAAGAGTTGTCAAAAAAATGTACCCTCTGCTAACTTAACTGTTATTTGGTCAATATTTTGCCTATTTAATAGTAAGTATTATACCTTTTTGAATAGCTAAAGAGACGTAGAAGTTTTTGAAACTATTTGTAGAATAAGTTCCATACATTTTTTTTAAAACAGAGAGTTTCAAATTTAAAAACACTTAATGAAAATTATTTAATTCTAACCGTTGTCAAGCAGTCTTTTTAAGCTGTTAGTAGTAGGTTCAGTTTTGGCTAATCATTTTTATTAATTGACATGCCTTCTAACCAGTTACATCAAAAAAACGTACCCCAGAAGCACTAATCCCAAAAAATCGACAAAAAAGCCAAAAAAATGAGGATTTTTTAAAAAATCTTTAAAGTTCAATATCTCCATAACTGATCAATATCATATCATATCATAGAATATCATAGAATCAAATCCATCAGAAATCACCTGAATAATAACGTGTTTTAGTATTCAGTACGACTTTTCCTGTAACCCTGTATAAATTTATCATAAATTACTTTTGTATATCTGTATTATGCGAAAACTTTGGGAAATACTCACGTGTATTCGTTTATTTTTGATAAACATAAACACGTGAGTAACCCGAAGATTAATGTTGCTTCAGTTTGGAAAAATAATTATAATTCAAATAGTACATCGTGTTCAAATATTTATAGAAATATTTGAAGATAAAAAGATTAATTTTATCGTTGTAGGTGAAAGAAATGCAACATATTTTAACAGGATTGACGCCTTCAAGTTTAGTTATAATTGATGAATTGTGCAGGTAAAAAAAACTCATTAACAAAGGATCCCAGCAAATAGCAATTTAAACACTTATATTAAATTAATCAATATATTCCAGAGGAACAAACATAGAAGAAGGAACCAGCATAGCTTGGGCTATTTGCGAAGAACTGGTTATGAGTGATGCATTCACTTTCTTCACCACTCACTTTATGCAATTGACAAGGCTTCAAGAACTATATTGCAACGTGGTGAAGTATGATCATTATTGATTTTTGTCATACTAAATAACTATTTAAAATATTTAAAAAAATCACTAAACCCTTAATTTTTAATATTAAACCGTTTCAGCCGACACACAATGGTCGATGAAGAGGAAGTAGGAAATTCTGAATGCCCACAGAGAAGATTGATATACAAACATAAGATAGAACTTGGAGCAACAAAGGTTAACCATTATGGCTTGGCTTTGGCAGCAAAAACGAATTTACCCGAAGACACCGTTAAACTCGCGATGGAAATTTCTGAACTAATAGTAAAAGACGGACTGGTTGGTAGAATGTAACGTTTGTAAACTAAATATTGATATTGATGGTCTAATATAATTTTATCTCATTTATCTAAATTACAAAAATGACTTTTCAGCCTCAAGAAATAAAGACACCTGAAGAAAGTGACGAAAAGTTACTTTATGAACTTAACGCGAAAATTAGGCAAGAATCGAGAAAATACTCCGACGCTAATGACAAAATAAAGGAAATAATTATAAATTTTAGACAACAAAATGAAATGCTAATGGAACGACTTAGGCTTCAAATGGGTCTCAATGCTACTAAGACAGATGAAAGTGGATCGGTAGCTCTTTCTCGTAAGCAGAGAACGTCTGAAGAAAACCTAATAATAGAGCCGGTTTATAACCCAAAAGTCCTGCACACTCCTATAAATGCCCAAAGATCACATAACAAGTCACAAACGAATGAAATCTGTGCACAAGGACCACCAAGCAAAATTAGAGAAGACAATAAAACGACACCAGGAACGGACCAGTCATATTCTAGAACTTTAAGGCCCTTTACAATGATTAATAGTACTACCGATGATAATAACAACGAGAAAAGCCATTACACCACAGTTAAGTCATCTACTGAACTTCTGACAACATTTATCAATGCTGACAACGACTATTTAGCAGAAAAAGTAATTTTACCAGACGAAAGCAGCAGAAGCGAGTCATCTATCGTCAATGAAGATAGTGAACCAGGATGTCATACCGTTTCACATTTGGTTGAGGAAACAGATGCAGCTGGTGATCTAAATATTAATAGTTTAAGTTTGAATAAAACGAGTGTTTCGACTGGCCAAGGGATTATTAAAAATATTGATATAAACAATAGTAGCTATAGCGATGATGATAACTCAGATATAGCTGACGCATTAACGCAAGTAATTGAAGAATGTTCAGAAGAAGATCTGATAGATAACACAGATGATGATTCTGTGGACGAAGAATTAATGTCTGAAACGGTAAAAGAAATTAGAAATGATTTGATAAGTGGTTTCAGCGTTGAAAATATTATTCTCACTCCTCCATTCGGTTTTAGAGATTAAAAAAATATTAAACTGTTATAGTTTAAAGTTATACTTATCATATAATCATCTAAGTATGAAAGAGAAATAAAAAAATAAACTTAGCGGTTGCTCATTAATTGCTAAATCCTACACTTGTTTTACGAGTATTACACCCTTTTTGTTTCACTGAGATAAGAGTCTGCGTTACTCATACCACAGACTTACACCCCACTGCTCTAGAGGGGCGGAGGGACGATATGAAACTTCTTGTTAAGTACCTAAGCGCGAAAGAATTGGTACGAATCAAAAAAGTTTCATATCGTCTCCTCTATCTCAATGAAACAAAATAGGTGCAGGATCCGGTATCTCGGGTTCTACTCATCACAACTTTGCTGAAATCGCAAACCACTTTTGGACTCTCCATATAAAAAAAAAACAAAAGTTGTTTAGAATATTGAGTAAATGTCCCATTTTCGTGACATGTACCCGGATTAAAATCATCCCAAAAGGCAAATTAATTTTTTTATAAAACTAGATTGTTCGAGTAAAGCTATTTGGAGAGGAACTTGAAAGGATTGAAGACTCAATAAAAATATTTTAAATTTAAATTGACTTCAAAAATAAGTGTGACTTCAGAAATTGTGTGAAACATTTGGCTTGATTTTGAAAGAGTTCAAGAAACTCATTGCTTCAAGCCAGCTATATTATATACAAGTTCATAGAATGGTTAAAAGATCACACTCTGAAACTTTATGAGTGTTTTACTCATGGAAACATAAATTCGTACAAAAAGGTCTCTGTATCAGGCTTAAAATAAATTTTTAACAGACTTCAAAAAAGGTGGTTCCGCCAATTATGAATCGATTTTGATGATTCTTTAACAACTTTTTCTGTGGAACCATTGGAACCAATATGAATACGAGAATTTTTTTTGAGTACCTATTCTAGCACGGGTTCTTTTGGAAAAGCTTCATGGTGGTACTTTTACACCTGTACAAGTTCTTTGAAAACTTAATCAATTTCACATTCGTTCTATTGGGGAAAACATTAAGTGGGAACCTCAAAAAAAATTACCTGATTTATATAACAATCAAATAACAAGAAAATAAAAAAAATATTTGAATTTCCCGCAGGGCCCGGCCCGTTCTGTATCCTCCATATTTCCTCAACCCTTAATAAAGTATTGCCAGCTATAAAAAGCAGAAACTACCAAAAAACATATTTTTCTCGGTTTTCGAGACTTTCTAGACTCTCGCAGCAGCAGCGAGAGTGAAATGTCATATTTTCTCAACCTATGCTTTCGTTGGAAACTGCTTTTAGTTAATTTTATTATTATTTAGAAAAATATACAAAAAAATAATAATAATAAATACCATTACACATAAATGATATACACATATATATTTATTGATATACTTACACTAAATAAACATACTTACATATATATTAAATAATATAGAATAAATATAATATATACATATAAAGAATATATATATAATAAGTTGCAGTAAATAAAAGAAAGTAAGAAAGTAAGGACAAGTAGTGTTCTTTAACTCTTCTCTTAAAGATGTGTATGCTCAGACTGTCACGAATTTCGTGTGGCAGTGCATTCCAAAGCCTAACAGCGTGTACAGAAAAAGATCCACCATAACGGGAAGAGCAGTGAGAGGGAAATTTGAGGAGCAGGGAAGTAATAGATCGGCAAGGCATACCTCTAGGGACCATATAATTAAAGCGCTCTCGAAGGTACAAAGGAGAGGAAGGATTGTGTAGGACGTTATAAAGAAGCGAGAGAGTGTGCATATCACGGCGACGGCGAATAGGGAGCCACTTAAGTTGAGACCTGTATTCCGAAACATGGTCGTATATTTTACGCTAACCAAAGATGAAGCGGATACATAGATTTTGCAATCTTTCTAATTTATTGAGAAGCACCTCGGTAGCGTCAAGAAAGCAGACATCTGCGTAGTCAATTATAGGAAGAAGAAGAGACTGAGCAAGAAGGAGCTTGGTTTCGAAGGGTAAAAATTTTTGAAGACGTTTTTAGGGATTGAAAAGAATAATGTACCTTTTTACTGATCGCATTAATCTGGCTGGTCCAAGACAGATTGACATCAAATATAACCCCTAGATTTTTGGCCGTGGGTGTTAACTTAATAGGGACTCCGTTGTAGATGACAGGCGGTAGCGCAGGCATGTCTAACTGACTTCGCAACAGAACTCCACCAATAATGAGAGTTTGAGATTTAGAAGGGTTTACGAGAAGACCAAATGATTTAGCCCATTCATTTATCCTGCAGAGGTCAGAATTAAGTTGGTTCACAGCGTCCGGTGCCTCCTCCACTTTAAAATGGCGGTACAACTGTAGATCATCAGCGTAAAGGTGAAAGTTAGAGGTGATTACATTAGTAAGGGAGTTAATGAAAACAGAAAATAATAGTGGGAAAAGTAGGTACACCGCCCTGAGGAACGCCCGCAGTGAGGTCGACCCAATCAGACGAAGTTTGATCAGAGCGAACGCACTGCGACCCTTCAGGTAAGAACTGATCCAGGTGATAGCTTGAGGGGACACGTGAAGAGAAGAAAGAATTCCGAGTAGGATGTCAAAATCCACTGTGTTAAATGCACTGCTGAAATCCAGTAAAGTGAGTATAGTTAATTGTTTTCTGTCCATGGCCTGACGAATATCATCAGATACTTTAAGCAAGGCTGTTACGGTACTATGGCCAGGACGGAACCCAGATTGAAAGGTACTTAGTAGGTTGTTGCTGCTGAGGAAGTTAGATAATGTTTGTGAATGATATTTTCAAGCACCTTGGACAGAAAAGGCAGTATCGAAATAGGGCGGAAATGAGAAGAGGAAGACGGGTTAGCAATTTTAGGCAAGGGAATTACGTGGGCTTCTTTCCATAAACAAGGAAAGGAACCAGTACTGATGGAATGATTAAAGATATGAGTGAGACAAGGTAGTAGTTCGTCTAGCAGAAGTTTGAACATTTGGGAGCTAAGCTCATCTGCTCCAGTAGCAGTGGAAGAGATGGAGAGGAGAGATTTCTTTACATCACCAGGAGTCACTTCACTTAGCATAAATTGACTGCAAGTAGGAGGAGATTTTAAAATGAGACCTAGATGGAAACTGTTACCATGACATGTATAAGGTACAAGTCCGAGACCGGCTGCAAGTCGCCGACCACACGCGACAGGTGACAGACCGCATTTATCGACCGCAAGTTACACTACTGGTTTCTATGAATCTCTATGAAAGTGATTCCGAGCGCGGCGACATGTCGCCTGCAGCCGCGGCAGGCGTCATGCGGCGGCTACACGCAGCGACTGCAAGTCTCAGGACCAGTAGTGCGGCCGACCGCAGAGCGGTTACACGCATTTCTTTTCTTTTTTTTGCATATAATAACAACAATTCGTCGTCATCTTCCTCCTCTAACAAATGACACAGTAAATTATTGTTAAACACGTCCGATATTCTGACTCGCGCGAAGGTACGGAAACGACAAGGTACAAAAGCTGACTGAAGTGCAGTTGCGTTTGGAATGACGGCGGCAGCGACTGCGGTCAACCGCAGCGGCCGCAGTGTCGCCTGCGGTTGACGCCTGCAGCCCGCCTCGGAATGATAGTTTTTTTTAAGAAAAAAAAAGTTGCCAAATCTCTTCAATAGGTGGCGTTGATGAAAAGTGAGGTGTCTAATTAAACAGCTGGCAACCCGTACTCGGCTTATATTTGCATGTGAAATTTGTATGGACTACACAATTTTCTTGCAAAGTTGTGGGACAAAAGTTTTTCAGTTTGATAAATATTATAGAATCGCTAAATCGCCCCTTAAAAAATACCTAGTTCAAATTTTCCTGATACTTTGTATAAGGCTGCCGACCATTTTGCTGGTATGAATGT
Organism: Coleophora deauratella; assembly: GCA_958295455.1. Classification (NCBI taxonomy): domain Eukaryota; kingdom Metazoa; phylum Arthropoda; class Insecta; order Lepidoptera; family Coleophoridae; genus Coleophora; species Coleophora deauratella. The sequence continues at coordinate 4,174,894 of OY282400.1, read as the reverse complement.
GTGCATGTTGTATTTAATAATCTTCTTTAATAAAGAATTGTAATTACCTATAAGAAGAATTACGTACAAACATGAAATCTCATAATTATTTATGACATTGACGCTCGACTTCAGTGCAGCGCCATCTATTGTCACTGCTGAAAATCACTAAATTGCTTGAAAAAGAAAACCCCTCATTGCACCTGTAGTCTTTAAATCCATACAAATACACGACGCGACCGACGCGACGCCACGTGTCGTCGGGTGTTTGTAGTATGTTTCTACGCATAGAATCTGTATGTGTTTTTTTTCGAAGATAGAAACGGGCTTACTAAGATTCCCCAACGAAATGGGGAACTGGCTATCTTATATCTTCATACCGGAACACATAAATGCTGTTAACATTGATGTTTGGCGGCAAGACTTAGATAAGATGGTGGCAGCTAGCCAGGCGGGCTTAGAAAATGCCCTACCACCAACCAAACCGAGTTCACAAAGTTGGACCCCGCCGGGAATCGAACCCGCGACCTCCTGATGTGAAGCGAGCGGCAAGCCACTACGCTACGGAGGCGGTTATAGGCGGATTGGATTTAATAAGGGTGTTGTCGGGTCGGGTGTCTTCACGTCGTCGTTGGGCACGCCCGAACATATTATTAGGGCGGAGCGGACCGGGCGAGTGGCATTTCAATAATATGTTTCCGCCTTAATACATTTTTTGTAGAACTTTCTGACTTCTGTTGAAAACTGGTAACCCTAAGATTAAGAAATTGCAAATGGCTGCTCAAGAAGCGTTTTCTGTTTTGCGTTTTTTAGGTTTTGTATTTTCTAATGTGGTGTAATTCTACGTGTGCAAATAATACCTCAACAATTCAGTGAATAGAAGTAAAGGTGAGTATCATTTGCGTATTTATCTTTTAGATATTGTTTTATACCGGCGGCGGCGTCAATAACCCACGTTAATATTTGATTTTGCATCGTCGATACCAAACCAAAACCCTATAGCCGTACATCTTAGCTCTTATAAACTAGCTAATTATAATCGTATTGATTCAGAAGGCGGTCAGCCATGTCGCTGCCGCCGTACCTGCTGGGGCCCAACCCCTGGGCCACTATGATGGCGCAGCAGCAACTCGCGGCGGCGCAACAGGCGGCGTTGCAGGCCCATGCTGCCGCCGCCGCCGCTGCCCCGCCAGTGCCGCCCTCGCAGCCTCCGAAACATCATCACATCCCGGAGGAGAAAATAAAGGAGAAAGGTCAGTGGATGTTTTATTTGATAGAATTTAGAGGTTATGTTTGGGTGCGAGGAGAATCACCACGTAAATAACCAATATAGAATTCTTAGATATAAAAAGTAGATTTAATAATTACATCAGGACATCTTTAATCCAAACAACTAAAATTTACCCCCCATTTGGATGCGTGGACCGTTGGGATTATAGTATGTAGACATTTTGAAAGGCATTTCTGGCAATAAAACAAAGGTGTTTATCATTGAAACTATGTTTTAATCATGCAAAACTTTAATACAACTAAATGATAATGATATAATTAATATTTTTTTAAAGAATTCCAGTATAGTACTTGGACGACTAGTATTTAGTGACATTGAAAATGCTTTATCCCTTAATTTATGCAAACGCATAACACAGGGCAGTCAAATACAATTCATGTAACACTTCAAATGTATACACTCAGTACTGAATTACAGGCCTGTTACAGCGACTTATGGACACAGCGACAGGATGCGTGTGAATAGGGGGTCGTTCAGATTATAGAGGGATTTGGATTAAAGACGTCCTGCTGTATACTCACACGACCGACACTGATAAATACTAGAATTCAGTATTGGAGAATACGTAAAAAAAAAGGTTGGATTCAAAATTGCAGAATATATGGCTAAAAGTAAGATAGATTTACCATATTGAAAGGAGATCATTCATTTTGGGCCTTTTATGAAAGTGCCGGCCATCAAAAAAAAAAATGTATGTATCGTTAGATCTAGCTATTTGGAGCAATAAATGTAATGAAAATTGCTCCAGATGATTAGCTCTAGCAACATCTGAACTTTCAGAAATCAATAAATGTATGAAAATGGCAATGCATCTAACGTATATAACATTATTCAGAATAACCCTACAACTTTTGTGTCATATAAACTTTTTTTTTTGGCCTTCTATTGTTTTTAGGCACAATTATTCCACCAATGTCAATGTGAAAGAAAAATCACAGTGAAAGTGATCATGACCAGTAAAATAAAGAAGATACTACTTTTTGGAGTTACTTTTGAGAAATTGTAGCACAAATTAGTATTAATTACATTCACCAGTACCTTAAACAAACACAAACATAATATGATACATATGAATATACATATATGTAAATTAAATAACACAACATTAGGAAAAACCAGGATTCGCATGATATATATCAATTTATATATATATCAACTGATATTTATGCTTGACATACAGGGTGTCCAAAAAGTGAAGGATAATCCTTCATCTGCGGATTGGTCTAATCATTTCCTACTACATACTAAAAATTTTTTCTAGTGAAAGTCCCACCATTTTTGTGATATCGGTATTTTTAGTTTTTTTTCAAAAAAATTGACCTTCTTACGTTTAATGCATGCCATTCCTACAAAGTAAGAAATTTTTAAGTCCTATTTTTTTTAAAATACTCGTGGATACATAATTCATCAAACACAATGGTGAATTATTTCTTAAAGTGCTGGAAAATCCTGTAAAAAAATAATTTTTGCAAATTTTTACAAAAACTTTTTTTAATAGTTAACTTCGATAGCCTGTGGTGTAAAAAAAATTACTAAGCTGATCATGCCAACAACTTTAAAAAATTGTTTAGTTATTGACAATTCTAAAATGGTATAATTGTTTGACATTACATTAAAAACATTTTTTAATAATAATTCTAATGACTAAGGTCGAATTTTTGGAGTTTTGCTATACTAAAATTCTAACGACATAAAGTAACTAAGTAAGACTTTGTTTGGTTTGTTCATTTGAATAACGAAATAACACGTTACGCCAGAATACAATGGATAAAAATAAAAGACAGTATGGATAAAAAATATCTTTTTTTTATAATAAATGTTCAAGCGTTCTTAAAAGATTTAGTCTATGCAACGGAGACTTCAAATATCACGCAGCTGCGAGAAGAAATAGACAGAGCTGCAGAACAAATTTCAAGAGAAGGATACGCCCGCCGCCTAAATAGGTCCTTTGTAAATAGATGTAGAGCATGCATAACGGCTAATGGCGGGAATTTTGAATACTTATTATTAAAAAGTTTTTTTAATAATAAATATTCCATACTGTCTTTTATTTTTATCCATTGTATCCTGGCGTAGCGTGTCAGGTCTTTATTCAAATGAACAAACCAACCAAAGTCTTGCTTAATTACTTTATGTCGATAGAATTTTAGTATAGCAAAACTCCAAAAATTCGACCTTGGTGCATTAGAATTATCATAAAAAAAATTGTTTTTAATGTAATGTCAAACAATTATACCATTTTGGAATTGTCAATAACTAAGCATTTTTTTAAAGTTGTTGGCATGATCAGCTTAGTATTTTTTTTTACACCACAGGCTATCGAAGTTAACTATTCGAAAAAATTTTTGTAAAAAATTTGCAAAACTTATTTTTTTTACAGGATTTGCCAGCACTTTAATAAATAATTCACCATTGTGTTTGATGAATTATGTATCCACGAGTATTTAAAAAAAAATAGGATTTAAAAATGTCTTAAGTTGTAGGAATGGCATGCATTAAACTGAAGAAAGTCAATTTTTTTGAAAAAAAAAACTAAAAATATAGATATCACAAAAATGGTGGGACTTTTACTAGAAAATTTTTTTGGTATGTAGTAGGAAATGATTCGATCAATCCGCAGGTTATCCTTCACTTTTTGGACACCCTGTATATCAAAAATATCTAATATTTTGATATTTATTATAAATATCGGATATTTACGAACCCTGGGAAAAACACACAGGATTTATGAAATTATAATTTAATGCTAAAAATTTTGATGTATTTAGCGAGACAATTAAAACCAAATGGTTTATGTCATATTAACTATTGCTCCAAATAGCAAGTTGTAATAATACATTTTTTTTTGTTAGCCGGCACTTTCAGAAAAGGCCCAAAAATGTATGGAGCCTGAATGATCTCCTTTATACTGAATTACCGATACGCATTTTAAGGATGTATTAATCCTTAAAATGCGTATCGGTAATATTGTTATGCTGAATAAAAAATAAAAATAGAGATAGGCTGGACGTGGCTTTTGCCAAAGTGCAGCTGACCAGCTGACAAAAAATATGGGTCGGATTCATTAGTCACACTTGACTGTGCAATTGTGAACCACTGCTGCGTGCTTCATGTTGCCAACAACAGTAGAGTCATGCTAGATAAATTTAATTTGATTTAATAAATAATTCACTGTAAATTACTAACACTAGATTAAAGTCCTAATTTAAGTTACTAATAATATGATCCAAAGATTGTCGAGATATAAATAATAATAATAATTAATAACATATTTGCACAAGAACAACTAGACAACAAAATTGAACACTGTAAATTTTCTAAGTGCTTCTGTTCATTTCGTTAAATTTGCAATTAATATTGTTACTAGCTGGGAGACCGAGCGTCGCTCGTTCAATCAGAGTTTTATAAAGTAAGATAACTTGTTTAGTAGTACAAATAAGATATATTTTCTATGAAACATTTTGCAGGGTGTTGTTTTAGTCGGTAGTGGCCCCTCTAAGGGACGAAAAGACGAGCAATATTTGTTCTGAAAATATCTATAATATTTTTTATAAATTGATTCTATTGAAAAAAATACATGAAAATTATCCTTTTTTTTTGATAAAAATACAGAAAAATATTCAATGATACATAATATTAGAAAGTTGTTCATCATTTATTATGATATTTAAGTCAGTAATATCAATCAGTATTGGCGACTTTTTAGAGATTTTCTTATTACAAATGTTATCAGCGCCATCTAGTTGAGTTTAGAGAAAGCCGTGGAAAATTCCCTATTGTCGAACACGGGGCAGGGCGGCATAATCATCAGGTATGTTATTCACTTATATGGCGAAAGATGGCGCTATTTGTCTCTAAAATACAGAGGTTAATTTTTTTTATCACTCTTAAGTCTTTATTTATTTACATAATATTTACGTAAGTTCACACAAAATAAAAAATAAAAAGACATAAAAACTATAAAGTCTCATGGGTAGGATTCGAATCCGGACCTAAAAGCAGCAAAACGTAAGTGGCTCGCACCAAAGCCGCTAGTCCGCCAAAGTACTCATAAGCGTTAGTTAAAAATAAGCATCATATGCGTTCTTCTTTTATGTAATTTCGCTCATATCTTAAATGAGTTTTTTCGAGGATAATTCCCTCATAGATCGATTTCTGGTGATTTTTAACCCCTAATCCTAGATTTTCGTCAAAAGGTTTTAAAGCCGTTTTCGAAATCGTCGGGACACTTATCTCGTTTAATAGTATAGGACTCGTTTAATAGTAGGATGAATAATTTAAACTTCTGTAGATTGTTGATTCTAATGGAGACAGAGAACTGAGGTCTAATGGAAATAGTATTAAAAGTTGCTGAAATTATAAATATTTGGAATAAAAAGACGAAATCATAATAACTGGTGAAATTAATATTGTAATTATGTTCTGATATCTGCCATATTATGACGCTGAGCGTCAGGCCATATCCATTATCTAAATTTCAGTGCTTATTTCTTTTTTTTCTATTTACCTTTCCAACATTATTATTAGTAATATATCAATTATTTCTGCATATCATGATATTTTAGATTTTACACATGTGCAGCCCCATTAAATACCAAACACTACATTTTAAGAACAACTTGTAGCTGTATTTCCGATGGGGTAAATAAATAAAATAATGCAATATGATATTACTTTTCCATCTGGAAGTTACAGTGGAAAATGCTGATTATTGCACACAACATTTAAGAAAATAATTTTTCAAGTTGAAAATTTCATCACTTTTCCAGTTACTCAGTGTTTTATAACTTTTTTTCATGCAGCCCAAAAATGGCTACAACTCCAATCAAAGCGCTTCGCCGAAAAGCGCAAGTTCGGTTTCGTCGATGCCCAGAAAGAAGACATGCCACCTGAGCACATCAGAAAGATCATTCGTGACCACGGTGACATGACCAGCCGCAAGTACCGTCATGACAAACGCGTCTACCTCGGTGCCTTGAAGTACATGCCGCATGCTGTTATGAAACTTCTAGAAAACATGCCCATGCCCTGGGAACAGATTAGAGATGTCAAAGTCCTGTACCACATCACCGGAGCAATAACCTTTGTGAATGAAATTCCATGGGTTATTGAGCCTGTGTATATAGCTCAGTGGGGAACAATGTGGATTATGATGCGACGCGAGAAACGTGATCGTCGACACTTCAAACGGATGAGGTTCCCTCCGTTTGATGATGAGGAGCCTCCTTTGGATTATGCTGACAACATTCTTGATGTGGAACCTCTGGAGCCAATCCAAATAGAGCTTGACCCAGAAGAAGATGCAGCAGTAGCCAGCTGGTTTTATGACCATAAACCTCTCCTTGGCACCAAACATGTCAATGGATCAACATACAGACGCTGGAACTTGACTCTGCCTCAGATGGCGACACTGTATCGCTTGGCCAACCAACTGCTCACAGACTTGGTAGATGACAACTACTTCTACTTGTTTGACTCCAAGAGCTTCTTCACAGCTAAAGCCCTGAACATGGCTATACCAGGAGGGCCGAAATTCGAGCCGTTAGTGAAAGACAATTCAGCTGGTGACGAAGACTGGAATGAGTTTAATGACATCAACAAGATCATTATACGGCAACCAATAAGAACTGAATACAGGATTGCATTCCCATACCTATACAACAATCTGCCGCACTTCGTGCAATTGTCTTGGTAAGTTGATTTTCTTCTTGATAATGTTATGTGTCATCATTATCTTCACTGAAAGACTTCCACTGATGGACAAAGGCCTCCCCCAAGGACACCGACGGGTGCTGCATCCAGTGGTTTCCCGCAACCTTTACCAGATCATCAGTCCAGTGTTATGTGTACAACTATTAATTTCTGTGTTTTCTTACTAGTGTGCACTAGTGTTTCAGTATGCTACAAAACCATTCAAATGGAGACAGGAACAATTTCTGTAATCAAGATTTAAGTTTTTTGCAGCTGCTATTCTTTAATTTCACTTAATTATAGGAAGACTATTTTTTCATCAGGTATCACACACCAAATGTTGTATACATCAAGACAGAAGACCCTGATCTTCCAGCATTCTACTTCGACCCTCTGATCAACCCGATCTCACATCGACATTCTGGAGTCAAGTCCCTGGATCCATTGCCTGAAGAAGAAGACTTTGCACTTCCAGAGGAGGTGTCTCCATTCCTGCAAGAGACTGCTTTGTATACGGACAATACTGCCAATGGAATCTCGTTGTTGTGGGCTCCAAGACCATTCAACATGAGATCTGGTAAGTTGTTATGAAATTTTTTAAATGAATATTCTAGATTAAGATAATGATCTAAAATAGTATGGGTTTTGTGCCAGCTTGATGAAATTATAATATAGGCAAGATGGCTAGATATGCGATACCAAACATTGGTATAAATTGCGCATCTGGAGAAGGTCTATAACCAAAACTGGAATAAAACAATGATACAAGTCATTTTACTTTATACTAGCTTTGTATTGTCATGTTCTTACTTTAATCTTGGTTTTACGTGTTTTACTAGTTCAGCTGTGAAAATACTTCAAAAGTACAATGTCGTCGGCTTGTGATTGCTTTTCTTGTGCCATATTCTAATTTCCGTTATCCTCCCATCAGGTCGCACTCGCCGCGCCATAGACGTGCCACTGGTGAAGACTTGGTACAAGGAGCACTGTCCGCCCGGACAGCCTGTGAAAGTGCGCGTCTCCTACCAGAAGCTGCTCAAGTATTATGTGCTCAACGCGCTGAAGCATCGTCCGCCCAAGCCACAGAAGAAGAGGTGAGTCTATGCAATCTATTTTTCAGCATTGTTCATTGCTTAAGGTCGTACCACACTAAGGCGTCGTCGCGAGTCGGTGCGGCCAGATATTATTTCAGCTTATTAATCCAATACAAATCAACAATAGGGATAGTGATCAAACTTAAATCTGGGTTTGTAAGGGAGAGAGGTACCTTTGATTTGATTTTACCTGGAATAACAAATTGACTAGGGCCATATAAACAAATAGTTATTAAAGTCGTTAATAACTACTATTTTAATTTGAGTGTGTTTGGTTGGTGTGAGTTATGGTCATTACAAAGCTAAAGTTTTGCTTCGTCTCCCGTAGATACTTGTTCCGATCATTCAAGTCGACTAAGTTCTTCCAAACCACAACCCTGGACTGGGTGGAGGCTGGTCTCCAGGTTTGCCGTCAAGGGTACAACATGCTGAACCTGCTTATCCACCGGAAGAACCTGAACTACCTACATCTCGATTACAACTTCAACTTGAAACCGGTCAAGACCTTAACTACAAAGGAAAGAAAGAAGTCGCGTTTCGGAAACGGTAAGTTGGTATCAAGGAAACTTCAGTAATTATTTTGTAAACACTGAAACATTTCTGGTCAAGGTCGCCTAAAGAGCGATGGAGTGTGCTATGCTTGGAGTTTCCCTACGTGATGGAATCAGAAATGAGGAGATACATAGGTGAACTGAAGCATTCAACATAGCTCACAGAATCACTAATACTGAAGTGGCAGTGGGCGGGGCGTATAGCTCGTAGAGCAGATGGCCAGGGCAGTAAAGTTCTCAAGTGGCGACCGCGCACCGGAAGACGCAGTGTAGGCAGGCCTCCCACTCGGTGGACCGATTACCTAGTCAAGTCGCGGGATGCCACTAAATGCGGGCAGCGCAAGACCGGTCGACGTGGAAATCCTTGGGGGAGTCCTTTGTTCAGCAGTGGACCTCTTTTGCCGATAATGATGATAAAACACATATTATTGCAACATGCGTTTTCTTGTCCAGCTTTCCACTTATGCCGCGAGATCCTCCGCCTCACGAAGCTGATAGTGGACTCCCACGTTCAGTACCGCCTAAACAACGTGGACTCGTTCCAACTGGCCGACGGACTGCAGTACATCTTCGCTCACGTCGGACAACTAACTGGCATGTACCGGTACAAGTACAAGCTGATGAGGCAGATACGGATGTGCAAGGATCTCAAACATCTGATCTATTACCGGTTCAATACGGTGAGTGCGTTTTAATGGATTGGAAAGTGTGTAGAGGAATGATTATGTTATGATCTTATTTTGAAAAGTACAACTGGATGAGTCTATAATACTCGATTGTTGTTCTATAACTGGAAATGTAGCGAGTGTTTTGGTGGGACGTGAAATTAAACGCGATGATGTCGGCATACGAAAGGTTACGCAAAGCCCTAATACAATAAGACAAAACATTCTCAGCAATAGAGGATTATAATGCACAAAGGATAGGGCACTAGTCCTATCATCTTCTTGATTCGCTTCTGGTTTTCAGTAACTTTAAATATCGATGCAACAGAGCACAAGAAAGCAAGTCATGTAGTCCAATATGTTTAACTAGTATTTCCCTCTTAGGGTCCCGTGTCGAAAGGTCCTGGCTGCGGTATCTGGGCTCCTGGGTGGCGAGTGTGGCTGTTCTTCATGAGAGGAATAACCCCACTGCTGGAACGGTGGCTCGGAAACCTGCTGTCCAGGCAGTTTGAGGGTCGACACTCCAAGGGTGAGTTAAACTCCAGATTTTTAACATGTTATGTAACATGTGTATTGTGTATACATTGCACCAAGGTATTGAAGAAGCAGAGGTTGTTGATGATGATGTGTTCGTCTCTGATAAAACGCAAAGCATTTCATTGTTTATAATGTCCATATTACCTCAATATCCTCTTAATTAAACAAATTGAATTTTTAATAGTTCATTTATGCAAACACTTGTTTTATTTATCTATCAAACATTTAATAAAATATATGGGCCTGTTCTTCTTGGCCTTTATTTTGTCAATTTACGGAAATAGCCGATCGTATTAACGTTTACTTCTATATAGAGACAAATGGTTTACCATAACTTTTTCTGACTAAAACATAGGAGTGGCCAAAACGGTGACGAAGCAGCGTGTTGAGTCCCACTTCGACCTGGAGTTGCGCGCGTCAGTGATGCACGATATAGTGGACATGATGCCTGAAGGTATCAAGCAGAACAAGGCGAGGACAATCCTGCAGCATCTGTCTGAGGCGTGGAGGTGCTGGAAGGCTAATATTCCATGGAAGGTGAGTCTTATACTTGGAAGGCTAACTTCCATTTGTAACTTGTTATGTATTTAAAGGTTAAACGACATTAACTAATAGAGCCATCTGCCATCACCACTTTGTGCTCAATTTTTTTTTTAATTCTTACAATTTAGCGTCTGATTTTTGACAATTTTATATGCAATCTCTTTACATATAACTTAGAATGCGGACAGGACTTATCGATCTTTCGCATCATATTTGCGTTTGTATGTTTGTAAGATATTCGATAAAACTTTCGTAGTCCGGTCGGCAAGCAACAAAATGTCACACATAGACACCTTGCACTTGATGATTCCGCGTTTTAGACAAAATCTTTCATTACCAGGTACCGGGGCTCCCAACTCCAATCGAGAACATGATTCTCCGATACGTCAAAATGAAGGCTGATTGGTGGACAAACACTGCCCACTACAATCGCGAGAGGATTCGTCGTGGAGCTACCGTTGACAAGACAGTGTGCAAGAAGAACCTTGGGCGACTGACGAGGTTGTATCTCAAGGCTGAGCAAGAAAGACAGCATAACTATTTGAAGGTGAGTGAGAAGGATAGATAAATGTGTGATATAAGCGTGGATTGTGCCTAATTTTTAACACGGAGTCCTGTATTGTGAACTCCTAGGTGGCAAAAAACTTAAATTTTTACTATGTCACTAGATGGCGCTGCCTTAACATTTTATTTCTCACTGGACCCAATTCTGAAGTCTCGCAGAGAAAGTCGCGTGCATTATTATCCAGTACGTGAAGTTTCGTGTCACTTTCACGAGTGTTGTTTTTACAGGACGGACCATACATCTCGCCCGAGGAAGCCGTGGCCATCTACACAACAACAGTGCACTGGTTGGAGTCACGGCGCTTCGCACCCATCCCCTTCCCACCGCTCTCATACAAGCATGACACCAAACTTCTCATCTTAGCACTCGAGCGGCTAAAAGAAGCCTATAGTGTCAAGTCTAGACTGAACCAAAGCCAGAGAGAAGAGTTGGGACTGATTGAGCAAGCGTATGACAATCCACACGAAGCGCTGTCAAGAATCAAGCGTCACTTGCTGACGCAGAGGACATTCAGAGAGGTAAGTATATTTACTAAGACATAGGTTTGTATTTCCACACATAATCAAGTCAGAAGTAAAATAATAGTTTATACTAGCTCGAGTGATTATGAATTTTATTATACGTACGTTACGTACGTTAGTCAAATAACTCGTAAACCTCTGCACCAATTTTAACCAAACATAGCTAAGAAACGCCGCGTGTTAAAAAAGTGGAGATTATATTTTAGTTTTACATAACAAAGTGCCAATTTCACAAATTAAGATATTTCTTGATTATTCAGCTATTGACAGCGGAAGCGCATTTACTAAGAATCATTATAAATTGTATCTTCTTTCAGGTGGGAATAGAATTCATGGACCTGTACTCCCACCTCGTCCCAGTCTACGATGTGGAACCACTGGAGAAGATCACGGATGCGTATCTGGACCAGTATCTGTGGTACGAGGCGGATAAACGCCGGCTGCTGCCGCCGTGGGTGAAGCCGGCCGATACGGAGCCCTCGCCGTTGCTTGTCTATAAGTGGTGCCAGGGTATGTATTGTGTGACTAGAGAAAATTGCAGTGGAATTCCAATTTTACTGTCTTTATCATTGTGTGTTTGTCTGCATTTCCTTGTACCTAGGAATTTCAAGAGTATGATTAATCTTGTGTGGCGTTACCGTTTATTTATATGATGCCTTTTTCGGATTCCGTAGACAAAGGGTACTGATAGGCCCCTATAACTGAGCCATGTCCATCCGTCAGTTCTACCTTTAAATGGGTCTGTCTTTTGACGCTTAATCGACAGCAGATTGTAATTTCCGCTCAAGAGCTAAGCTAGCGCCAAGGCTAGTACTATCTTTTTGAACGACGATGTAGCTTATAGATTGATGAACTTGTTGATCCCTAAAGCGTCACGAGAAGAACGAAGAAAACCCGAGGTGCGATTGCCCAAAGTGTGCGTTGTGGCAAAGGAGATCTACATGATAGAATCATCCCCTTGTTACAAACCTCACTTTGGTTGGTTGCCGTTACAACACTGAAGATACTACAGGACTGTTTACATGTGTATGCTTTGCGTGTTTAATTGAACATAGTTTATTTTTACCAGACTATGGCAAAGCCAAAGAAAGGGTTGTGAATTACACACCCTGTATATTGCATGTTTGTCGGTTAGATAGGGTGGTTGACTGCATCAACAATTAATTATGAACTATTTTCACAAAATACCTAGCTGTTTTAATAAAACAGTACAAAAACTAGCTAGGAATTTCATGCCATTCAATTTCAATATACTTGCCATGTGCATTTTTTAAATAAAAATTTCGTAGGTTATACGAAATTATAAAGTTATTGTTCGCTATTTCAAACATTTTTAGAACAAGTTTTTTTTGACATTTGATAAAAAGTAATTCAGATGACTAGCAGTCAACTACACTATTATGTCGCACAACCTATATTTTTAATTATTAACTTATTAAAGGATGTATTAAAACCTCTAATGTACTAAAAAATGATGTACTAAAAAAAATTTCTTGAGGCGACGCGGTATTTAAACTTTGATAATTTACGGATTAGAATAGACCTCCATTACATTGTGCAGATGCTTCGTACATCATCAAGCAAACCGTTAACGCCTTCATTCTGAACTCGCAGGCATAAACAACCTACAAGACGTATGGGACGTCGGTGAAGGAGAATGCAATGTCCTACTCGAGTCGCGATTCGAGAAGTTGTACGAGAAGATAGATCTTACCTTGCTGAACCGACTGTTGCGTCTGATAGTCGACCACAACATTGCTGACTACATGACCGCTAAGAACAACGTGGTTATCAACTACAAGGTCAGGACAATACCTTCAAAATTCATTTGAAAGTTTCAATGCGATCAGTTGTGAACTGTATGGAAGTTATTTCTAAGTCATTAGATTTTCTAAATAAGTAATTCATTAATTATGAACATTATTCACAGAAAAGGTAATAACAAAAGTGGGTTTTTAGTAGATTAGATACTTCACGAAATAGATCATGAAAATTATAGATATCCAGGGTCATAGTCCCTGTTTTCGGGGTGGTCTGTAGCTTGCCTATCGCAGCGCGTTCCACCTTACGCTTACTTAATAAACATGCTACAGTAAAGTCATATTCAGTTCATGATTGCGGTATATTCGATATTTTTAGTTCTACACTTTGAAATGCTTATAATCAACGTCACACATACTTATGGACTCTTCAATTCTCAACAGGACATGAACCACACAAACTCGTACGGCATCATCCGCGGTCTCCAGTTCGCCTCATTCATCGTACAGTACTACGGTCTAGTGCTCGATTTGCTGGTGCTCGGTCTGCAGCGTGCGAGCGAGATGGCAGGACCGCCTCAGTTGCCAAACGACTTCCTGTCGTACCAGGACAGGCAGACAGAGACGGCGCATCCAATAAGGCTGTACTGCCGTTATGTGGACAGGATTCATATATTCTTTAGGTTGGTGAAGACAAAGTAGATAAAAGATAACTTTCATAGTTTCATATTTGCCAGTAAGATTTAATTTCGTAGTTGTATGTATATGATAGTATGTTGTATTCTTAAACAACAGTTTACACTTGTTCCAAAGAATACTACAGAATCGCTCTAACCTTCATTCAGTCATCGCTCTGTTATCCCGCTTGCTTTTGCATCTTGGCCGACTTGTCAGATTGTCAAAGGCCGGATTGTACAGTCTCGTACAACTAAAAGTATCCAAGTAGTTCAAGTAGTACTAGATGGCACTGCTACCCACTAACCTATGTCTATGTCCACAGACTAACTTTAATATACGGTTTCAGGTTCACAGCGGAAGAAGCCCGCGACCTGATCCAGCGGTACCTGACGGAACATCCGGACCCCAACAACGAGAACATTGTCGGGTACAACAACAAGAAGTGCTGGCCGAGGGACGCGCGCATGCGCCTCATGAAGCATGATGTCAACCTGTTAGTATCTAATATTTATAACTTGTCTTTTTTAGCATTAAGCAGAAGTCTTCTTTTCGTGTGGAGTTTCGAGTGTCAGTTCCCTTATATTTATGATATTAGACAGAAGTAAAAAAATATATTACACGATACAGGCTATGCCAAGTGTGGAGTCACTGTGTAATATTTTGTAAATTGAGCTTTTTGGCAATTAAAACGTCTTTATCTTTATATTTATTAAAATACTGTGTTACTTTTTCAGATTTGGTTCAAATAAAGGTTTCTCCCAAAATATTGAGGAAAATGTTATTTAAAATTTATTTCAGTGTATGAATAACGAAGCTTATATTGTTAAAGATTATAAAGTATATCAGATGTCTTAAATTATTGGCAGCTAAACAACCTCTCATGCTAAAGAAAACCTTTTTGTATGAGTGTCAGGGATAATGGAATAATAGGTTTAGGGGCAATAATAATAATTTATTCTCGCAATATCAACTATGAATGAAATGTCTTTCTTCAGCGGACGAGCAGTCTTCTGGGACATCAAGAATCGGCTTCCTCGCTCAGTGACCACCATCCAGTGGGAGAACAGCTTCGTCTCCGTGTACTCTAAGGACAACCCGAATCTGCTGTTCAATATGGCTGGATTCGAGTGCAGGATACTGCCGAAAGTAAGTTGAACCAGTTTAATCACCTTGTCAAATGACTTGAAGGAGGAAATATACTTCTCATTCTGGATGCCTTGAGAAGTTGGATAACAGTAATGATAGGACATGTATATCAACGCAAAAAAGCGTTAACGCTGTAATCCACAAACTGCAAACTTTACATCAGAGGCGAAAACTTTGAGATTTCAGAAAAAATACAATTTCAATGCTGTACAAAATTTTCGATTACTCATAGAGCTGCGAGAACGGAACCATTAGACGCAGATTTTTTCTCTGATTAAGAATCTGCAACAAAAAATTACCATATGTGGGCTTAACAGCGTTTCTGTTTTATTGCGTCGATATATGACGTGATTATGGGCTATAAGAAAAGTATGATCTAGTCTCACTCTCTGCAGCCTTGTTAGTAAGGTATACATTGTTTTCTTTCTCTTAGTGTCGAAGCCAACATGAGGAGTTGTCCCACCGCGACGGAGTCTGGAATCTCCAGAACGAAGTGACCAAGGAGCGTACAGCGCAGTGCTACTTGCGCGTCGACGATGAGTCGCTAGCAAGGTTCCACAACAGAGTGCGACAGATTCTCATGGCGTCTGGTTCCACGACCTTCACCAAGATCGTGAACAAGTGGAATACCGCACTCATTGGTGAGTTAACTTCCAATATATTTGTCCCGATAAAGATTCACTTCACATGGTTCCAACCAAAGATAAAATAACAGTTCGCTCGTTCTATTATTATATTAATGGCGACGTAATGCGAAGTGCCACAGCTCGTCACGAACGCTTGAAATATTGTATTGCAGCATTTTTCTAAGTTCCTTAGTCCTAATAAAGATCCTTAATGATAACGAAGAAATATTCATAAATACCTTGAAAATGAAATGCTTACCAACATTATAGATATCGACGAGAGCTGTGGTAAAACTGACACAAGTAGTGCTATTTCTTTTTGAAAACATCTTTAACAAAAAGTAAGATGTCTGATTGAATTCATAGACTTAGGGATGGTAGACATGATGAATCGCGTAGGGGTCCTGAAACCAGAGAGTCCCTGTGCTCTGGGGGCGGTGCGTGACTTTGCGCTTGCCGATCGCAACGTGGCAAAGCGCGTCCCGTCTGAGACTACGCTATCTGATCTATAACCACTGCCCATTTAATTTCGTATAACAAGACCTTATAAAGCCTACTGGCTTAAGAATGGTACAAGAGACAGCTATATTAGGAATCTTTATCTTTAAATCAGCGACAAGTTAACAGCTTGATACAGGAACGTAAATCTTCACAGGGCTAATGACGTACTTCCGTGAAGCTGTCGTCAATACACAAGAACTCCTAGATCTGCTCGTGAAATGCGAAAACAAGATTCAGACACGTATCAAGATCGGTCTCAACTCGAAGATGCCTTCGCGTTTCCCGCCCGTCGTGTTCTACACGCCGAAGGAGTTGGGTGGTCTCGGAATGTTGTCTATGGGGCACGTGCTTATTCCTCAGGTAAGAAATTAGATGAGTCAATTTTTTTGAGCCTTTAGTGTACTTGATAATTAGAGCTATTACATTCTGTTGTGAAAACGGCAAAGTCATTCGTAGCAGCAGCTGCATTGAAGTACTAGTTTTCCGAAATTTACTATGTTTAGATGCAAATAGAACTTGGATGCATTATAACAATAGTCGTTGATACTCTGTGCCAACTTTCCGCCATTTCAATATCCAGTGCTACTAGAATCTCTCGTTCATTTTCTTTTCACGCCTTATTCAAACTACGTACTACGTGTTTAAGTAATACAGCCTTTGTAACCCTGACTTTGTATTCCAGTCCGATCTCCGCTGGTCGAAGCAAACCGACGTCGGCATCACTCACTTCCGTTCAGGAATGTCGCACGATGAAGACCAGCTGATACCCAACTTGTACCGCTACATCCAACCTTGGGAGGCAGAGTTTGTGGACTCGCAGCGAGTGTGGGCTGAATACGCACTGAAGCGACAGGAGGCCAATGCCCAGAATAGGTAAACACTAATTTAAACAGTCACATCAGTTCTATAGTCGCACGACCAAAAATCTGCTGATTACTAGTTTGTACTGACTCAATTTGTTTGCGAGTATGGCGCGATGCTTGTATTAATTTTTAAAACATGTTTTACTTTTTTTCTCATCGAGTTGCTAGGTTTATAGAAGACATGATGAATCGCGTAGGGGTCCTGAAACCAGAGAGTCCCTGTGCTCTGGGGGCGGTGCGTGACTTTGTGCTTGCTGATCGCAATGTAGCAAAGCGCGTTCCGTCTGAAACTACGCTATCTGATCTAACAACAAATCTACCATCAATTATGAAATAAATATAGAATGAAACTAAACGTAATGTTATTTTTTAGGCGTCTAACACTAGAAGATCTGGAAGACTCGTGGGATAGAGGCATTCCGCGTATAAATACGCTCTTCCAGAAGGACAGACACACGCTTGCGTACGACAAGGGGTGGCGTATCAGAACTGAGTTCAAGCAGTATCAGGTTTGTATGGAGATTGTGTCTTTATAACTTTTTATTGGCAAGATTTTGTGCACAACACTAATGAAACAATCTTCTCACAGGTCCTAAAACAAAACCCCTTCTGGTGGACACACCAGCGCCACGACGGCAAGCTGTGGAACTTGAACAACTACAGAACTGACATGATTCAGGCGCTAGGAGGAGTCGAGGGAATTCTCGAGCACACACTCTTCAAGGGAACTTACTTCCCTACTTGGGAAGGTTTGTTCTGGTAAGTACAAGTAAAAAAACATTACCCTTCTCTACTAGGATGCCTACGATGGAGAAAACAAGTAAGTTCTGCTTTCAAAACTATTCATTGGCTCACTTATTTAATGACAATTGAAGATGCCGAACATGAAAGGTTTACCGATTCCCAACGCAATGGGTAGCTGCCTTCATGCTGTTATTCTATTCTGTCTCTATTTCTCTCTGAACTCTTCTATGTCTTACAGGGAGAAGGCGTCAGGTTTCGAAGAGTCTATGAAATACAAGAAGCTGACTAACGCACAGCGATCCGGTTTGAACCAGATCCCGAACCGTCGGTTCACGCTCTGGTGGTCACCCACTATCAACAGGGCCAACGTGTATGTCGGTTTCCAGGTAACTGTCACATCCATTTTATTTTTATTTCCTCGATTTTTGTCAATAATAATGTACTAAATTCAACGACTTGTTTGAATGGTCGGCTGTAAGCCGGCGGCTTGTAAAGGTTTCGTATCCTCAGTTTGCAATTTCCTTTAAAAATTAATTAGTATCTGGAAATTATACTTCTTGTCGAAATCTTAAGAGCTCATAAAATATTTCTATAACCCCAGTTTAAGTATTCCAAACTCTTCTAACGTTGAATGAGAAAAGAAGCGCTTATCATTATGCATCCTATTTTAGGTGCAACTAGACCTGACTGGAATCTTCATGCACGGCAAGATCCCCACTCTAAAGATCTCGCTGATCCAGATCTTCAGGGCTCACTTGTGGCAGAAAGTCCACGAGTCCATCGTCATGGACCTGTGTCAGGTATTTACTTATATTATTAGGTATATTGTGAAGCCTGGTAAAAATAAATTTCGAGACAAGATGGTTCTTTCTTACAGTGTCATTTGTTTCAATATTAGTCTGATAAGTCATGTGTACAATCTCTAAAAATCAGTCCATCCACCATTTTTTTCGCAGTAACCAAAGTTGATCTTGCTTTTATTTATAAATGAGAAAATTGAAAGTCTTTGATGTATTTGTAGGCCGCGTGGTTCACTTTTTATAGTGATTATTCAAAATACGTATATTTTCCACCAGGTGTTCGATCAAGAGCTCGACGCACTCGAGATCGAGACGGTCCAGAAGGAGACCATCCACCCCCGAAAGTCGTACAAGATGAACTCGTCGTGTGCCGACATCCTTCTATTCTCAGCTTACAAGTGGAACGTGTCGCGGCCCTCGCTGCTCGCTGACACCAAGTAAGTCCCTCATCATCATCATCATCCGTCAAAAGACGTCCACTGTCCCCCCCCCGTCCCCCCCCCCCAAACTATTTACAAAAATTCAGATGTAAGTAAAATCACCGCATCAAATCCACCAATAAACAAAGAAATCTTACAATTTATTTATTTGTAACAGAGACACAATGGACAACACGACAACCCAGAAGTACTGGCTCGACATCCAACTGCGATGGGGCGACTACGACTCCCACGACGTGGAGCGATACGCGAGAGCCAAGTTCCTTGATTACACCACCGACAACATGTCCATATACCCGTCGCCGACTGGGCTGCTGATTGCCATCGACTTGGCTTATAACTTACACAGGTAGGGAAATTGGCTGGTACCATTTTATACGGTGATTGTGCGAGTTACTTTACACTTTGAAATCGTAAGCAAGTGTAAAAACAGCTGGCTCGTATCTTAGTGCATATTGCTTGTGCAAGTTCCGTTTAACTTTGAAGTCGTAAGGTTTTGTAGTGACTATGTAACAGCGATACCTCAAGACAGGTTCGTGCCTTCGAGATTTTATTTTTATCCCTTGTTCTCCGTAAATGTCAATCTCGTTTTTTTTTACACATTCCTTTTTATCGTCTTTTATATCTCCACGCGGAACTTGTACAGTAAATTTTTCGGGTAGTGTTAGCGTGTGTTAACAAAACTTAAGTCATGGCGTGTATTATTCATAAAACTTTTTACAGTGCATATGGAAACTGGTTCCCTGGCTGCAAGCCTCTCATCCAGCAAGCTATGGCGAAGATAATGAAGGCCAACCCGGCTTTATATGTGTTGCGGGAGCGCATACGAAAAGCGCTGCAACTGTACTCCAGTGAGCCCACGGAACCGTACCTGTCCAGCCAGAACTACGGAGAACTGTTCTCTAACCAAATCATTTGGTAAGTCATTCAAATAATAGTTTCATCTCTCTATAACTTATGTGCTCTGTATTTTGGATCCAACTTGTATTAGTTATTTGACTTTCAATACCAGTCGCCAGATAATTGTGTTGTTGTATATATTTTTATGTCAAAAGAGATGGTTCAAATTTGTATGGAGCCTTGGCTAGCACAGTGTACTTTCCTCAGTGGACGGCTTAAATTTAGACTTAAACTTTTGATCTGCAGTTTAACTAAGTTTCTTGCGTATTTTAGCTGCAAAAAAATAATTAAAAATGCTCGAATTCTACCACAATGGCTAAACATGACAGTACTGAATGAAAGCAGGTTCAAATGAGCGAATGAATGAATGGTAAGACCGTTTAATGACATAATGACATTGACAAGTAAATAAAATGGTATAATATCAGAAAAGTTAGAACGCTTGATATTGTTTTGTTTATACAATATAGAACGTATGTTGATATCCTCTTTGGAACAGTGAATGTATTTAGGGAGGGTATTAAAGAGCAGTCTCAATAATCTCAAATACAGCCTCGCTTAAAATCAAGACAGGATTGACTCATTGAGACTTCAAAACTCTGACCCAAGACTTTCAGGAAGAATCATACGTATAGCGGCAGGCTTTTGTTATTTCTTGTACGATTGCCGTAGTATTTATCCAATGTCACTCTGACCGTATGCTGTAAAAATCAATCTGTTATCAGTGACACTAACCAGTTCAAAGGAATCTTCTGGTTGGAATGCAGTTAAGAGGGCTGCTTATAGAACGCGAAATATTTTTGTGAGTGCTAAGTCCTATAAGGCCAACCCTCCTATGTGCACCCGAACCAATCTAGAGGAAGGTCTAAATTGCAATGGTTAAGTTGCTTTAAGAAAGCGATCTAAAGACAAAAGTAGCTAAAGATGATTATCCACTTCCACACGGTATGAATTAAAGTGAATTCAAATAAAGTGAAGAATGTGTAAAGCACCTAGGTACCTACTTAAAACATTTTGAGTTTGATGTACAGTGTAAGGTGGCAAAGAAGACTAATATAGCAGACCTTGTCCCTAGAAGAGAACACCAATTGAAGTAATGACAACAACACCTAAGCTATTCCAATATAATATGGACACAGTCACTTCTAAGCCGTTAGAATCACTAGAGTTTTGTTGTCATGTATTTGCAGGATTAAGGAGCTATTTGATTCAACTGCATTTTATATGTCATATTTTAGTGAACGCACATCACATACTTTTCTGAACCCGCCTGCCTGGTTAACAAAATCTTATGCCTTGTCGAACAACATCAATGTAAATAGCATTGATGTATTCCGGCATGGAGATAAAATATAGCTAGTTCCCCATTATATCAGCATCACTTACGATCAGGTGAAATAATGCCCAGAGCTTACCAATTGTGGATATAAAAGAATTGCAATGCACTTAGCTAAACACCCTACACGTGATCGCAGGTGATGCTAAGTGCAACACTAGGCAACCACTGTCTATACCTTGTGGATAGAACGACTAAAATCTAAATGTGCCACACGATAAGAAGAAGAATGCACTTATACTTAATTTTTTCTTACTTGACTTATTTTTTAAAATATTATAGCGTATCTACTCACCATTATTGATATTTCATAGAGTTTGAAAAGCTCTTTAGTAAGTTAATATAACGAACTTCATAACAAGGTTTCTCAACACTATAAAATGTTAATGGTAATGAGTAGGTACGCTATAATACTTTCAAAAATAAGACAAGTAAGAAAAAATGAAGTATAGCAGTCAGCAGTAAGATGCTAGAAAAGATACTCTGAGGCATGTGGCGCCGCCGGTGCGATCTTTCTGACATAACACAAATTGATTACAACCCCTACATAGGATGAGGTAGAGTAAAGAGTTTAAATCATGTGCCTTGATTTTTGAGGGAATAAGACATCATTTTACTATGTATCGGTTTATTTCATAAATCAAGACTAGTATCAAACCAGTTACTTAATAAGTTTTTTACGCGACTGCGAAACAGAACAGAAAGCCAATTATATGTAATTACCAAAAGTTATAACCATGATATCAAAAGTCCTAAAACAATTGGAACTGTTTATAAACAGCTCCAACTGTTTTAGGACTATAGCTTAGGTGAACACAATACTAATCGTGTGACTTCCACCACCACCCAAGCGTCACCACCACCACCACCACCACCTAAGCATCTCCACTACCACCCACGAATCGCCACCACCACCACCCAAGCATCACCACTACTACCCCAAGCATTACCACCACTACCACCCAAGCATCTCCAGCACCACCTCCCAAGCAACTCCACCACCACCACCACCACCACCCAAGCATCACCACCACAACCCAAGCATCACCACCACGACTACCACCCAAGCATCACCACCACTACCCAAGCATCACTACCACCACTACCCCAAGCATCTCCACCACCACCACCACCACCCAAGCATCACCAACACTACCACCACCATCCCAGAATTTCAACTACCACCCAAGCATCACCACCACCTCAGCGTTACCACCACCATCCAAGCATCACCACCACCACCATCCAAACATAACCACCACCACCTCAGCATTTCCACCACCACCCCAGCGCTACCACGACCACTCAAGCATCACAACCACCACCCAAGCATCACCACCACCACCCAAGCATCACCACCACCAACCCAGCATTTCCACCACCACTCCAGCGTTACCACCACCACGTCCTATGTAGTATTGTCTTCACCTAAACTCATTCATCAATTTCATTTTCTATATCTTCTCTTATTAATATTCCATCAAGAAACTGTGCTGGTGGCTCTATGTTATCTTGATGCCGCGCCCATCCCAGATACCAGACAATCGTCATGACATGAGCGCAGCACCCAACTGTCCGCTTTCCACAAATGCAATTACAATAGTATTGTTTTATTTTTTCTTCCCAAGTTTGGGCTTCTGGTGATAGTGTTATATAAGTGTTATATATTTTGTTAGAATGGTGACGTGACCTGATGCGCCCTCTTAACAGGAGTTCTTCAGAAGAGCCCAGCTCTGATATAACTTCCATGTTACATACTTCTACCACAAATGACCCATGTTGCCTTATATGTTCGCCGTAGTAGGAACGTGCCTGTTTTATTTGGTACGTCCCCAAAGCAAATAATATAAGGTCAGACATGGTCATTTGTGGAAAGATTTCCAGATGCGGGTTATTTTCATTTATTCTTGAGAAGTGGGCTCTTCTTCGATTTAGTTGATTTAAAATTACATATTCTGCCAATTCATTTGGCATATGAAGCCTATGCAAAGCCCTATTTAATATTTGTTGCGCATCAGGTCTATCCACTATTTCTTGATGGAATGCATTAATTATCGCTGCACAAATACGGAAATCTTCCATAAGATGGGGGGAGGCTATATTAAAATATTCTGTCCTAAATAATTTAAAATCTCTTTTAAATCTTCCGTTAACAACCTCTACTACCCATCTGCATAGCGTTACACACCTCGATTTATTGGCTCTTTCTGTTGACAGTTGTGTCTGACCCACTTCCAGCGTCTCAGGTTTATACACTTTGTATCCTAAATCTGTTAGTAACGGAATTGCATCACGAAAACCCCTGTCCAAGATGAAAATATCATCTTCTCTAAAAAATAATCTTAGATCTCCATTTTCATCTTGGAAAAGGGCTTTCATTATGTCTGCATCAGATGTAGTTGCTGGATATGGACCAAACACATCAATTATGTGACCGTCTGTAGCCACCATTAAAAAGGGTTTTACTAGATTTCTATATTTGTGCAAACTGTAAGTCTTTTTTTGAAATAAATAGTTACTGGATTTTTGTAGATACACATAAGTTCCATCTGCAATAATTATTGGCTTTCTGCTCTCTCCCTCTCCAAATAAGCCTTCTGGTATTGTAAGATTTCTGGAAACAAGATTGTCTCTTGTTATATGATTGATTCCCAAGTGCAACGGAACGAAGTCCATTGTCAAAGCTTCCCTTGCTAATTTAAGTAAACGGACTACTTTTGCCTTGCTTATTTGAAAGAGGGAGGCTAGTCTTTCATGGGAGTCTCCTGTTCTAGATTTCATTAAATAAAGCCCCAAAGCAGTCTTTGGAGCTTTACAATTGTTTAACATTGGCGTACTTTCTAGTATAACATGAAATTGATACTTATTTAATCCCGTCCACAACTTTACTAGAAAATCGTCCATTTCGTCAATAAACTCAAAATTAGCGAAAACATTATCTTCTTCAATCAATAAAAGGAACGCTTCGTCAATTTCTTCTTTAGTCAGCAACTGACTGAAGTCATCTTCATGCAGAATATTCCAGTCGTATGTTGTCTTGTGGTCTGCACAAACTCTCGACTGGTAGTTGACAAATATTCTTTTAGTTTTTAATATATGTTTTCGTAGGTAATTTGGGATGGTAAGCCTTTCTGGCCTTACGCATCCGGGCACGAAGCAATGAGAGCTTGATCTTGTAGTTATTCTCATTGAATTTAATTCAATTATATTTCTATTTGGCTGGATAAGTATACCTTCTGTTTCTGCATGCGCCCTTGACCAACACTCCTGACACACCAGAGCATCGTCAGCTACCTAAAATAATATTTTAGTGATGAGATCTTTTTGAAAAAAAAAAAAACAAATATCTGGGACAAATCACCTAAAATTTTTTGGCCCTAAACTAGGATTCCCTGTATTATAGGAGAACCAGAAACTGATATACATATACATTCAAACAGATACAATACACCCAGACACAGAACAAACAAATCTGGTCATCGCAGAAATGTTTACCCTGGGTCGGGATCGAATAGGTACATCCAAAGTATTTACCTCTCTGGGATAAATTCTTTCCGCAACAATATCCCTTTCAGGTCCATGCTGTAATCTACGGGCACTGCGCCTATGAAGAGATGACTGGCACCAAGCACATTCATCGTTTTGTTGCCTATTGTGTATTGGAATTTCCGGTTCATTGTTCACATTTTCTCTTTCTTGGCGCTCAACACTTCGCCGTGCTCGGATCCAGCATGCATAGCAAACGAGGCCTCCGACAGGAATCTGAATGAAAAAATATAAAAACTACAGTAATCCGAAGAACACTACGAAATAAATAAATATCCAGGACAAATCACACGGTCATCTGGCCCGAAACTAGGATTCCCTGTATTATGGGAACTAGAGACTGGTATATACATTTATGTTTAAATACATATATATATAGATATAATACATCCAGCCATAGAGCAAACAAATCTACTCATCACAGAAATGTTTGCCCTGGGTAGGGATCGAACCCACAACTCTCAGATTAACCACTGAGCCACCAATAATAATAATAAAGCTTTTTTATTTCCATACTTACACAAAGGAGTTTCTTTTACATTTCAAATGAATAAGTTTTGTTAGTATTAAGTTAAGTTCTAGTTATTAGTATTGGTTAGTTAACTATCGAGTATGGACCCCTTTTGAGCCACCAAGTCAGTTATTTTGGTCACGTGATGCGAGAGCCCGAACCCGTCGCAGGATAGATGCATTCGAAATGTGGTGCTGGCGCAGAATGTTCCGAATATCATGGACTGAGCGTCGTACAAATGAGTCTATCTTGAAGGAACTCAACATAAAAACGAGGCTCTCCACCATCTGCATGCAGCGAGTTCTAAAATTCTTCGGACACACGGTCAGAAATAGATCAGACAGCTTGGAAAAGCTAATAATAACTGGCCGTATGGAAGGAAAGAGGAGTAGAGGACGCATGCCTAGGCGATGGACTGATGCGATCAAAGAAGTCACCGGGATGACATTGCAGGCCAACATTCACCGTGCTCAAGACCGAGCGGCCTAGAGAGCTGTGGTGGCACGTGTGACCCATGATGGTCACGTCCCTCAGATATGAGGATACGACGAGGAAGAGAGAGAGATGCGAGAGAGCCCACAAGCTTAGAAAGATGCTATCTTTTTAGAAAAGTGGAAGGGAACAGACTACGGCGCCGCAGACCAGCTCAATGGGCTGATCTTGCCACAACAACGCTGAAGATACCTTAAGGAGGAGGATGATTCTCATACTCAGTATCTAGGCCAAAGATGTCATAATGGACTGAACTCGAACAAGTAAAGCTATTTAAGGGATAAGTGGGGGCCAAAAGAGGACATAAATAGTAATAAAAAAAAATATTAAAAAAGGTTCATATAATGGTGTCGATTTGGTGTTTACAACTAAACTTATTTGACAGGATTTAAGCGTCCTGTCCTTGTCTTTGATATAGAAAGAAAAAGACAGAACACTTAAATTGAGTTAATTGTGTCAAATAAGTTTAATTGTGAAAACCGAATCGACACCAATGTAATTCTGAACTGTGAATAAAACATCATACAGTTATGACATATTTTGGATTGGATTATTTGACCACAAAATGAAAATAAAATAAAAATTGTTACTTACCTGTCTTGGAAATATTCTGGATGCAATTTCAGCAGTCACTGGTCCTTCAGGGAGTGAATGCCTCCGCCTGTGGTTGAGGGAAACTTCACACCACACACATACATTAGTATTTGGCTCAGGAGCATTCGGAGCGCCGGAACTACTGGGCTGATTATTTATGTCCTCTCTTCTTCGCAGTAGCCTTGTGTACTCCCAACAAGTGTGACACACTAATGCACCTTCCGGTATCTATTAGCAAAAAAGTATAAGTAAATATAAATATAATTTATTAATATTTATCTTTTTTATTTTATTATAAGTAGAAGAAGTAGTCCTATAAATCCTAAAAGAATATATAAGAGAAAGACTCACTAATCATTATGTCACCGAGTCATCTTTACAAAGAGTTGCTTATGTCTAATGCCCAATGTTGCTTATGTCTCTAATGCCAACATATCTTAAAAATATACAGTGTTTATTATTGATTGAAAAAAAGCAATCTCAGGTTTTTGGAAATATATATTAGATTTGCTGTACTGCCATCTACAATAAAAACAAAGCTAGTTTTTACCTGTCTGGGTCTAATGTGCTCTGTTATAATATTCCTTTCTGGACCTTGGGGAATAGCATGGCAACGTCTTTGGTATAAAGACGATCTACACCAAACACAAACATTTGTCTCATATGGCAAAGGCATATTTTCTTGTACCATAGGTTCATAACGTTGATGAGGTAATGGTTGTGTCATATTACCAAAACAATGTTCGCATATTATCTCATCAACACCTGTGAGCTGTAAGAAAAGTATATTTTTATTTATGTACTGTGTAAAAGTGAGCATAACTGACTATCTACAGACACAGTCATAACCTAGATGGATTTGATTATTAGTGGCATTTATCTCAACTGTTTCCGTGCTTCGCAAGGCACGTTAAGCCGTTTGTGCCTGCTTCTGTCGTTAGATGGCAGTTGTTAAGCCATGTCGGAGGCCGCCTATAAGGCTTGAAAACTTCTGACACTGGGATTGGCCACTAGCCCCACAACCTCCACCAATCCGGACTTGGTCCCCGTGTGTGGAGTATGGTCTAACCTTCCCGAGTAAGACGTAATTCGTTACTTACAACTGTGTAAAATAAAATACAGTATAGAAGCTAGCAAAGAAAATATTTTGTGACATACCTCATAACCCATGTGCTGCTCAATAACAGAAATTAGTTCTGGCCCAATGTCACAAATGCTGTAACTCTGTTCATCATTCATGACAAATGAACTGCAGTTCACACAATGCGCCATTTTGAACCTTGAGGCAGAAAACCTGAAAGGATTCAACATAGAGTTTTTAACATATTACTTCAACATACCTGTTTCTAGCAGGAATCAGTTCATTATCAACGCATATTGTTCCATCTGCTGGGGTATGGGTTTCTTCCCATAGCTCGGGAAGGTTAGGCTATACTTCGTACAAGGGGGCCAAGATCATAGTGGAGAAATCAGTAAGGGCTTACTAATTGAGGGTAAAAGAAAAAAAGTGTACAAGGGAGCCAAGATCAGAGTGGAGAAATCAGTAAGGGCGTACCTTGTGGTATTTCTTCTTCTCTATTTGGCATTCCTCAAATGGTATTTACAATGGTATCGCAAATATGACTGGGGTGCACTTAAGGGAGCTGCCTTAGAAAAGAAAAGAAAGAAAGATTTTACATACCTTATCAAAACAGCAAGATTCCAATGAAAATCCAGTCGTAAGCAAATCTTATCCTTTTCCGTTAGCAGGGGTCGTACATTCGAAGAGCACACAATATCAAAAAACACAGCCAAGTTATAATATAAAAAATAAAGGAAGACGTAAAAGAGGACAGACGCAAAACACTCAAGCGCACTCGATGACGGACACGAGAGAAGAGAGTGAGTGAATGGAGAATGAATGAACTCAAGTGTTTCGTTCAAAAATCTGTTGCGAAACTTACGCATGTCACGTGCAAATGCAATTAACAATTAAATATATTTAAATAATAATAAATATAGAATAATAATAATAATTAAGTTATATATATAAAAATAAAATATACAACTGTGTAAAAAAAGAGCAAAACTTCAACTGAAGCATAGGTGACAAAAGTTTCTTGTAAGTATATTCTTATTTCCGAACGACAACATCTTTGGCGACTCTCTGGGGATACCAGAATCGAGATTTTTAGTTCTACAATCTTGATTTTAAATTATTTTTTTGCACCTTTGTACAGGAATATGTCCATATAATAACCTAACAGAAATGTTTGGCACATTTTTCTCTTTATTATCCAAAAGGTACACGAGATAGCCGGCTTAAGACCATCTCCTTTTCGTTTACACGTGCAAGTGTAAAGAGATAAGCTTTATCTTTACTCGCGATTGCCATGACGGACGACACCGTCAACGCTAGCGTGCGTTGTTCACATACGGTAATATTGGTGTGAAGGGTTTCATAGTCTGAACATTCTTTTGCACCGCCCCGCGGCCGTCCCTGTGTGTTGCGCTTCAAACAGTTAATCAGTCTCTGCCAAACATCTTTTCCTAGAGCGAGAAGCTAGATAACTCCGACTCTTGTGCCGTAGTTAAAATCAGATAACAATTATGCCATTGTCTCACTCAACTACTAGTTTTTCATTCACCTGTATTTCACTACCAGGTTCGTCGACGACACGAACGTGTACCGAGTCACCATCCACAAGACGTTCGAGGGCAACTTGACGACGAAGCCCATCAACGGCGCCATCTTCATCTTCAACCCGAGGACGGGACAGCTGTTCCTCAAGATCATTCACACCAGTGTGTGGGCGGGACAGAAACGTCTGGGACAGGTGAGAGAAAGGAACAACCATAGTTTTTTTTTGTTTTTTTTTTTACCCCGAGATGGGGAAGGCAAAGGATCAGAGCCATACAGCCTAGTCTGTTGTAAATCTTCTGTCGTATTTAAAGGCCAAAAGCCATTTCTTCCGTATTTCTTCGTCTTAATAGGAAAATTCAATTAAGGCCAAAGCCATTTCTTTCGTATTTGAATTTCCTGTTCTTCAGCAAAATGATAGCACTTTTGATGAAGATTTCATGGACTTCTTGAGAGCACTCGAAACACAGTCTACACACTTTTATTTCATTATCCTACATATTAGAGACTTAAATGGCACTTTATTGAACAATACACTATCAATATTATGCATTAAAAACCACGATATCTATTTTTTCGGATAATAAAACAAAAATGACAAACTTTTGCCGCGAGTTCCCGCCAAAAAGTCCACCCATCATATACAGGATTATTTGTGTTTAAACCTCCGGTGATTCTTTTCTACCCATGAATATGTAAACTTTTTTCTGAAATGGACTAAAAAGACTATAGTTGCATTCGTGGTATCTCTCTGATAGTGTAGCACCAAAGAAGTTTTATTTAGTCTCGAGGGAGCAGGGTGCAAGTCTGTGTGTCACAATAAACCAGCCAAAACATCATATACTTTACTGAAATATTTATTAAAATGTTTCTGTTATCTTGTACAGCTCGCGAAATGGAAGACCGCCGAAGAAGTAGCGGCGTTGATTCGATCGCTTCCGGTGGAAGAACAACCGAAACAGATCATCGTCACCAGGAAGGGAATGTTGGATCCTCTTGAGGTACATTTTCGGTCTCCATTTCTCAGAATAACAAGACTTATTAAGAAATGTTTGAATACACTTAGGAAAATTGTCTGAGATGAAGGCTTGATTCTTTGAACGTACGCGTCTCGATGCAGCTCCGCATTTCTCCAGATTGAAGGAGGCGGGTTCCTAAGTCTATTGACTTAATGAGGTTTAACACCTTCGCCTAAATGTTTCTTTTGAATGGGTGAGGTTCTAGATACCTTTTTACAAACTTTTGGTTCCATTCAATTTTCACGATATCGTTGTAACAATTTTCCTCCTATTGCAGGTCCACTTGCTAGACTTCCCCAACATCGTGATCAAGGGCTCGGAGCTGCAGCTGCCGTTCCAGGCCTGCCTAAAGGTGGAGAAGTTCGGTGACCTCATCCTGAAGGCCACTGAGCCTCAGATGGTGCTGTTCAACCTGTACGATGACTGGCTGAAGACCATCTCGTCTTACACTGTGAGTTTTAATATTAATAGAAACGGGATTTCGTATACTTGTCTATTTCCTAATCGCTTTGTTGGGCCAGTTAGTAACATAAACGGCTAGATTTGAACTGGAGTGTTTCACTAATTTCGTACCAATCCCATGAGTTAATTCTTAACTATATTCTAAAGTATCGTTTTTTTAATTAACTTGATTAGTTAGTTATTCATATTTTGGTTGCCAGAGCAAATTTGCGATGTACACAGTCAATGTTGACTAAAATTGAAACTACCTCAAGTTGTGAAGACTTGGTTAGCTCCGTCATTAAGTTTCCAATGTTATTACCAATTAAATTAACAGAAGGAGACAAGATACCACGATAATCTTTTTCCTTTCAGGCCTTCAGTCGTCTGATCCTAATCCTTCGCGCGCTCCACGTGAACACGGAGCGCACTAAGGTTCTCCTGAAGCCGGACAAGACTACCCTCACAGAGCCACATCACATCTGGCCCACACTGTCCGATGACGACTGGATCAAAGTGGAAGTGCAACTGAAGGACCTCATATTGGCTGATTACGGCAAGAAGAATAAGTAAGCTTTACTGCTATGTTGTACTGTCCACTTGTGTTGTTCCAGAAAGTATTATTTCGTTTTAAAAGTAAACAGTCACAGTAAACTTGTCATTGTCTATGTTTCGGCTGTTGTAAACGAACACCAACCCAAGTGCGTCGATGGGTAGCGCCAAAGAAGTTTTATATCGTCGCTCCGGAAGCGAGCCTGTGCGTAGCGCACAGCAGAATGGATGTTATTCTATACTGTTCACACCACAAATGTCATTGTCGCCGGTGTATTGTCAATGTGTGAATGTTTTGGACGGAATCAAATTATTGTGAAAAAAAAATTCTATCATAACTTTCTAAAACAAGGTGAGGTTTCCTTAAAAAAAAAATACCTGTGTCAGGATAACTCGCTATGTTACTCGCGTCTCACGGAGGTGGGCGTTAATAGCTGCGACACAGTCCGAAAGGACTAATGCAGTTGTTATCGTACGATGTATATTCTGTAAACTTTGTGTTATAAAAAATAAACTTTTATTTATTATTTATTTTATTATTCCATATATGTATTGTTACACCTCTAAAAGTATTTTTCTTTTTGCAAAACATACCAAGAAATTTCACAAACGTGCATCTTTTCAGCGTAAACGTAGCGTCGCTCACGCAATCCGAGATCCGAGACATAATTCTCGGTATGGAAATATCGGCGCCGTCCGCCCAACGGCAGCAGATCGCCGAGATCGAGAAGCAGAGCAAGGAGCAGAGCCAGCTCACCGCCACCACGACTAGGACGGTCAACAAGCACGGCGATGAGATCATCACATCGACAACCAGTAACTACGAGTCGCAGACGTTCAGGTGAGGTTTCAGTTTGAATTCTGGTATTTTGCGTTTCTGACATTTTGCGTGCGTAGTTTTAAGAACAAGTCCAAACTTTTTGGCATTTTTTAACTGACTTATCAACACTTTTCTCTCTTACGGTGTATACAATAAAAAAAAATGTACTTATCTAACAAGTCTGTTGTCTGTTAACAACCTGATTGGCCCATTTAGTATGGGAAGTCAATTTTTTTTTGCGAATTGACCATGGACTCCTTTGGGAAAGTTGTTCAGTTTCATGAGTAAAAGCCCCAGTTTAAATAATACCACCTATTTTTTTAACACCTTATAGAAGGTGGTTGCATGATGTTTCACTTAATCACCAGCTTCGCGTACACGTCTAGGGCATATAATTATATTTTCATCTAAGAAAGCGTGGAACGCGACCATCGTACACATTAATATACACAATTTTTGAAATCCTCTGTTCAGCAAGCACAACTCTGGAATTACATGTTACTGAATGAATAGTAAATAACACTAATATTACTGTTATTTACTATTCATTGGTCATATTTGTAATAAATAACTCTAAAAAGCTCCGTTTTTGTGCTTCGCAAGTCACGTTAAGCCGTTCGTGCTGGCTGCTATCACTAGATAACAGCCATGTCGGAGGCCTTACAGGCGGCTTGAAAACTTGTAATAGTGGGGTTGGCCACTAATCGCACAACCTCCGCCAATCCGGACTTGGCCCCCGTGTGTGGAGTATGGCCTAACCTTCCCGATGTTTGGAAAGAGACCCGTGCCCCTGCTAGTGGGGTTGTTAATTGAAAATCTCATCTGGACCATAATTAACAAGGAATAAAAATTAAACGTTGCTTCCCTCCGCAGTTCTAAGACGGAATGGCGCGTGCGTGCCATCTCCGCGACGAACCTGCATTTGCGCACGAACCACATCTACGTGAGCTCGGACGACATCAAGGAGAGCGGCTACACCTACATCCTGCCCAAGAACCTGCTCAAGAAGTTTGTCACCATCTCCGATTTGAGGGCACAGGTATGCTTTTTTAAAAATCAATAATTGATTAGCCCTTGGCATCATCTCAGAGATTGGAATCTAGGAAGATATCCGGTTTTTTATGGACGCTAAAATACATTACGTAGAATCAGTGGCGTGCAGTCCATAGAGGCAGAAAAGCACTGCCTACCCTGATAAATCTGCCAGTTTACAAACAAAAAAATTAAAACTTACGTATTATATTACACGATACTTTAACTTTCATTTACCGTTACGCCCTCCGTTTCCATTTAATTATAACAATATCTACTCAACTCGTAAACAGCGCCACCTACCGATTTTGAGAAAAAAACGCAGTACTAAAGTTGGTTAACAGAATCGTCTCATCGCATTATGTGACAGTGCTGCCGACTGGTGTCATAAGCAGACAACATTCTGCCTGTCTTTCGCCATTTTTTCACAAACACAAGTACAGTATTTTATACGATTACAGTGTAGCCGCTATTTATGTATGTGAATAATTTTGTACTGAAATTGCGCGTGTGTGCGTGATTTGTAGGCACTGCTTGTTTGATTACACGGCCATTTGAAGAAGTCTAATATGAAAGTAGTGCTATTAAGAATTTAGTTGATACTAACAATTTGCCGTGTATTTTTTAATAGCTGCAAGATTGTTGCAAGACAATGATGCTCTTTGAGTTTACAAATAAGAACCATTTCATTTTATTCTTGTTTTTTGCGAGTCCATTCTTGGAAATTATTTAAAATAATGCCATATTCTTTGTTTACTGGTTGCAAGTGTAACGAAGTTTGAAAGAAAATTATTATAAATTAGCTTATTGCGCATTTGTTGATAACTGAAAATAGCTATTTCTTGTTGCTAAATGTTTGAGTAATTCAGGATAATGGATAACTTTAGCTACGAGAACTGTGCTGGAAATGTGTGTTTAGAGCTAAACTAAAAGACGGCGTGTTTTCCAAGTGAGAAATCTCAAATAATAGCTAAAGGAAGGTGTGTGCTAGAGTTTCGTTTATTTCAAATAAATAAATATTAATTAATAACTGACTCCGCGAATTGTGTACACGGATATACTGTATTGTTTTCCGTGCATTTTATTGTCTAACAGTAAAACAGTTTGGAATGACACTGGCTTTAAATGCCTCGTTAAAATAGGTAGCACAATCTCTGTGAAAATCACCTAGAGTCTTGTTTAAAGTTTCACATATTTAAAAAGTCGTAGGTAACGAGACCAGTTGAAAAGGCCAGTTAAAGTTAACTGATACACTAATGGTAAGTTTACCATTTTTATATAAAATTTAATTTCTGCCTACCCTATGTGTAAACTCTGTGCACGCCACTGCGTAGAATGCATATCACGAATTGTAGAACTATTATAGAAGAGTATTAATTCATCATATAGTAACCTAAAAGTCAACCTACATTACGACACAATGTTAAATGTGACCGAATAAACATTTATTTATTATAGTCTACAGATAACATAATGTCCTTGTTCGCAGATCGCCTGCTACCTCTACGGCACGTCGCCGCCAGACAACCCGATGGTGCGCGAGGTGCACTGCTGCGTGCTGCCGCCGCAGTGGGGCACGCACCAGCAGGTGCACCTGCCGCGGCACCTGCCCAAGCACCCCGCGCTGCAGCACCTGCAGCCGCTGGGCTGGATGCACACGCAGCCCAACGAGCTGCCCCAGCTCTCGCCGCAGGTGAATTGAAAAAAACTGAGACTAATCACACACGGTCATCTGACCCCAAATTAGGATTCCCTGTGTTATGGGAACCAGCACGGGTAGCATAAGGCGTAGACAAAGCTGTTTGTCGCGCTAAACGCGAGAAAAAGCTCAGCTGTCTCTTTCATTAGTTAACCACTGAGCCACTGAGTCAGTATGAAGGTAGAATCATCATCAGTCAGTAGATGTCCACTGCTGGACAAAGGCCCCCAAGGATTTCCACACCGAACGGTCCTGCGCTGCCCGCGTCCAGGGTTTTCCAGCAACCTTCACCAGGTCATCGGCTAAAATGTACAAATTAATTAGATTAATAGTTTGTATAGCATAAAAGTTAAACAGGACACGAATGTCCTCAAGCTTGCAAATATTGGACAGTGATGCTTCGCCAAACAGTGATTCAGGAAAAGTCGTGGGTGTAT
The DNA here is from genome assembly GCA_958295455.1 of Coleophora deauratella. Classification (NCBI taxonomy): domain Eukaryota; kingdom Metazoa; phylum Arthropoda; class Insecta; order Lepidoptera; family Coleophoridae; genus Coleophora; species Coleophora deauratella. The sequence continues at coordinate 4,139,900 of OY282400.1, read as the reverse complement.
TATTAGTAAGAGATTTAAATGTACATATTGTGTTTATAGAAAAGTATCAGACCATATCTTCATGTCAATACGAACTAACCCTGCTATTGATGTTCTAGTTTTCTACGAAACTTTATTTACAATTTACCAACCGACTTTTCGCAGGACATCACGACACACGCGAAAATCATGGCCGACAACCCATCCTGGGACGGCGAGAAGACCATCATCATCACCTGTTCGTTCACACCCGGATCGTGCTCGCTAACGGCCTACAAACTGACCCCGAGCGGGTACGAGTGGGGCGCCAAGAACACGGATAGAGGGAACAACCCCAAGGGGTACCTGCCCAGTCACTACGAGAGGGTGCAGATGTTGCTGTCAGACCGGTTCCTTGGGTACTTCATGGTGCCTTCGCAGGGCAGTTGGAATTACAATTTCATGGGTGAGTCTTTGGGTTTATATTGAGTAGTGAAGTAACGTATCTAATAAATTTAAATTATGAAACACCACTGCTTAAAATATGACTTGAGTTAATGCTGTGACAAACTTAGCTACATACCGTTTACTATCAACCAACTTGGAAAAAATTACGAAGGTTCGAAATATCAGATATATTTATAAAATTGTTGCATAGTTGCATGTTTGGTGGCAGAGCGGTCAGTGCGCTCGCGGGCGCGGCCAATATATTTCGAGGAATTGCATGTGATATAGGAAGAGACGTAGTAGTGACGACGGTACAGGTTTTTGATGATGAACTTGAGAATCCAACAATGCGAGTACCACTTTCTTCCATGTATCGCACTACAGAAGGAGAATATTAAACTTTGACCGTTTCCCCCAGGTGTCCGCCACGACCCGAACATGAAATACGGCGTCCAACTCGGCAACCCTCGCGAGTTCTACCACGAGGTCCACCGGCCGGCCCACTTCATGAATTTCGCCGCCATGGAAGACGCTGCTGCGCCCACTATTCACGCTGACCGCGAGGATTACTTCGCTTAGTTAACAGATAGTGCTTGTTATTGTAAGAGCTAAGGATAAAGAATATTGTGTTTGTAAATAAGACTAATGTTTTAATACTTACATGGATAATAAAATTTGAAGAAAATTATGGAAATTTTATATTTTTTCTGTTCTTTTAGAGGTAGTGAAGAGAAAATTGTAGTATCCTGAATAATACTTTCTGACAAAAGAAAGGTATAGATGAGATCACTAAGATAAGGACGTATTTACGGTAGTGGTTTATGTAGTGTCCCTGACCCCAGCAAGCACTTTTTTTTTCTAGGTAAAGTGTTCACATTTTGGGAAGTGGTAGGAGTAGCAAGTGGCCGTTCCTTAGACGTCAAACCCCGAAAGAAAAAAGCTGTTAGTTAACAACCCATAACGTCCTCACTGCAGGGGCACGGGTCTCTTCCCATAACTCGGGAAGGTTAGGGCGTACTCCACACACGGGGGCCAAGTCCGGATTGGTGGAGGTTGTGGGGCTAATGGCCAACCCCAGGTCAGAAGTTTTCAAGCCGCCTATAAGGCCCCCGACATGGCTTAAAGATGGCTATCTAGTGATAGCAGCCGGTACCCTTGCGAAGCACAGAAACAGTCGATATAAATACCATTAACAGTCAAACCCATCCAGGTTATGACCGTGTCTGTAGTCGGTAAACTTGCGTAATCGACACGACCACACAAGCCGCACTGGGCCACGACCGCTTCTGTGTTGCTTTGAAATTACTATGAATACTTCTGGTCGTTGTGCCCAGATCAAGTCCAGATCCGAGTAATACTATGTCGCACGACGTTCCCGGGAATATTCCTGTAGACAGAGACAGCGCTTTATATTACATATAGGTAGTAATGGTAATATTCCCAAGGGTCAGACAGAGCTATACTTGATAATAGAGCGCTATCTCTGTCTTACGGGAATATTCCCGGGAATAGCACATCAGTAGTCGTGCGACAAACGAGTCGTGCGTGAGTCTCATGCGTGCGCATATTTTTCTCTTTATATAGCTTTGTCTCTTTCTTTATCATACTAAACTTTTATCACTTTTTAGAACGGCCCGGGCCCTATGTCAATGTCCTGGGACTTTTTGGCGGGAACTCGCGGCAAGAGTTTGTCATTTTTGTTTTATTATCCGAAAAAATAGATATCGTGGTTTTTTTTTTTTTTTTGTTTGGTTCTTTCCTGCTTTTGCAAGGAAAAGGCAAAGGCTTCTCTGGCCATACAGCCTATTCTTACGTAGTTTGCTCTTCTCTAAATATTTTTCTATTTCATTTGAGTTCTCATTTATCAATTTCTGTAGTCTTTAACTTTTTCTCTATTCTTCAACAAAATGATAGCACTTTTGATGAAGATTTCATGGACTTCTTGAGAGCACTCGAAACACAGTTTACACACTTTTATTTCATTATCCTACATATTAGACACTTAAATGGCACTTTATTGAACAATACACTATCAATATTATGCATTAAAACCACGATATCTATTTTTTCGGATAATAAAACAAAAATGACAAACTCTTGCCGCGAGTTCCCGCCAAAAAGTCCAGATATCGTGGTTTTTAATGCATAATATTGATAGTGTATTGTTCAATAAAGTGCCATTTAAGTGTCTAATTTGTAGATAATGAAATAAAAGTGTGTAGACTGTGTTTCGAGTGCTCTCAAGAAGTCCATGAAATCTTCATCAAAAGTGCTATCATTTTGCTGAAGAATACGAAAATTTAAATACAAAAGAAAAGGCTTTGGCCTCAATTGAATTTTCCTATAAAGACGAAGAGATACGGAAGAAATGGCTTTTAGCCTTTAAATACAACAGCAGATTTACAACAGACCAGGCTGTATGGCTCTGATCCTTTGCCTTCCCCATCTCGGGAAAAAAAAAAAAAATGTCAATGTCCTGTCCGTCAGTGTCAAATTGACATCTAATCTAAAACTCATTTTCGTGCCTATTCATAATTTGTTGATTTTCTTTCTCCCGATAAATTGTTACCCTTGCTGCAATATTCCAAGAGCAAGAAAAGTATAAGCTTTATCAAAACAATGGGAGACCACGACGATTATGAAGACAGCCAGTACCCAGACAACGACGAATACATTCCGTACGTAACCGCCGGTAACCTCGCACAAAGAAATGGCGCGAAAGTCGCTCTCTGGGGGCGGGTGACCAAGGTTTCTGCAAGCGAAGGTTTCTATGTGAAGACTGTGGATGACCAAGAAGTTCTTATTCGCTTGAAGAAGCCGTTGAATGAGCCTCTAGAAGGATGGTATGAAATCTATGGTGTATCTCAAGGCAAGAACGTCCTTTGTGACGAATATGTGGCTTTTTCGGATGATATGGCTAGGAATTTGGATACTGAGGGTCACAAAGGTTTGGCTAAGCTGCTGGCAGCATTAGACGACCCGTGGAATCTTGGTGATGAAGCAAATGGACTGCAGGGAGTTGTCCCAATGGAGTGAAAATGAAACAAGTTATTTAGTTGTAAGTTGATTATGTTAAGCCTCTTTATTATAAGAAATTGTATGTAATTTTTATCAAATATAGGTATTATCTTACATACATTTATTATTTTATTGTACTTAAACTACAGTAGAAACAAGATTACGTTAATAATGCTTAATACAATCCACTGATTATTATCATTTCACACCTATAGGCAGTACGGGAAATGTTTATAAATATGGTACTGGTTACAATACTTACTACCTATGTTGATTTTTCATTAATTTTTGTAAAAATGTACTTCATTTGCAGATTTAAAACCATTGCAAATGAGACAAAGCTATCCGCAGTGATCTTAATCCAGCGAAAAAATTCACTCAGACTTTTATGTCAATATACTAAACATTTGGCTGAACATTGGTCAATGTCCATTACTGACAACCTGTAGTAGATCTTGGAAAAGATTGGATATTACCCATTATGAGTATATATTTCTACATCCAGCATTGAATTCGAGGATAAGCCTTAACCTCTAGTTCTCTGTTCCGTTGGCGTTCCATCTTTATTCGTCTCTCATGCACCACCGCGTTGCTCAAAGCTCCCTCTATGCATGTTACTGGACGACAACTACAAAGAAAACAGAAAGATTTTTTTTATTAATCCTTTGTATCTTTCTACACTAAACAGTTACAGTTACAGTCTGTCAAGAAAGTCTTGAAAATAAATGAGGTTGCTGTTTGTTTCAACATGGCAACATTTGAGTACATTCAACCAATGAGGATCCAGAATTTTAAGGTTGCCATCATAAATAAATGTAGTTCCAATAAAATCCGCTTTCAAGACTTTTTGACAGACTATATACAAGTTCACAGTAGTAGGAACCTAATCTGAACCTTCTTTGTTTGTTTGTAAACTCCTTATTGCAATAAAATAAAAGTTGCAAATCACAGCAGTTGTCACACAGTAATACTTACACGACTTTTCCACTGGCATCTATCTTTTGGACTTCTGACCGGACCTTCATACTGAGAGGCCGACTCTTCCCACCCTTGAGAGCCATCTCTGTCAAGTACTTCTTGATGTACAACTTGAGTTGGTTGTTTTCTTTAGTTAATTTAGACTTTTCAGCTCGTAAACAGATTGTTTGTACTTTCACACGGTTCATTTTGAGCATGAATTTGTCTAGTTTCTTATATTCTTTGCATTCTTCCTGTAATTCAATTAAAAATATCAGATTATGTAGGTTATTGCCTTCTGACATACCTATGATCTGTTTTTGTTTAACATTAAGACAGTCCTCATCATCATCATCATCATCGGGGACAAAGGCCTCCCCCAAGGATTTCAACACTGACCGGTCCTGCACTGCCCGCATCCAGCGGCTTCCCGAAATTGCTCCATGTGTGGTGTTTTTTTTCTTCATCTATGATTAAGATACTACAGTTAAAGCAACCAACGTGCTTATATTTCCTATTGCCACAATATTAATACCTAAATTCTTAAAGGTGCATATTTAAAAGTGCAAATTTTGAAAAAGGCAGTTTAAAGTCAAATAAATGCTTTTTTAGTCTGAGCTTCAAGTGGAGATCGCGGTTTCGATTTCCGACGGAATCCAGATTTTTCAAGCTGACTTGATTAAGCTTCAACCAACCACAAATAAAAAAAGTCCGATATGTAGACGTAACGTATGTCATTCTCGAAAACTACTCGACGTATTGAATTGAAGTGAAAAATGGAAAGCTTGAAGCCGAGGGAAGAACTATACAGGACGTTAAAAAAGTAACCCCTTAAAATTTCAAACGCACTTTTTTAACACTGTGTAGTAGGTTTTGTTTGAAATTCGCGAAGTCCAGACAGTGGTTTTCAATATTTTCGGCATTATAATAATAATAATATAATAATAATTTATTTCAGATATTATGAAAATAAGTTTTAAGAGTTGCATCTCTCGTTGATGTCTTTCGTATGGCGGATACATTTGACTTGATCTACGCTAATGTTATAAATACCTACGAGCAACACAAATAAAAATTTAAAATACATGAGTAGAAAATATCCAAACTATCCAAACTTAGCGCCGTAATATCCTAAAGTCGCTTTTTAATTTCGGTATTTTAATTTCACACCTTAAAATCAGCAATAGCAGCCTTTATAAGCATAGGGAATATCTTTGAAAAATTTATAGGGAAATTAGTTTCAAACTTCAGTCATTTTAGTTAATAAGCATAACGTTTACATTTACAGGTCCTTTGGAATTCGAAAGCAGTCGACTTATTTCGATCTCCGATATGGAACTGAGATTTTGACGCATCGATCTCCGATAACCAAATGGGCTTCGAGTTATAATTTAAATTAACGTAATTGTTACTTACAATCATATACTCATTAAGGTTTTGAGGGTTTTCGTAATCTACCATCGTCATCTCAGGATTCCTCTGTTCTTCACAGCTCACTTCGGGGAGTTCATATTTACTGCAGATTTCGGCGAGCTGCATTATTTTGTTCAGTTTTTCTTGCAAACTCTCAAGTCTCTGAAAAGTTATTGCCGAACATTTACTTAGTCCTTGTGGATTTTCTATTTTCCTTTTTTCTGATATAAGGTCACCCAACTTAACATTTTCAACTCCTAACTAGCCAGGGTGCGTAGAATATACGGGGTGAATTTTTTTACAAGCGAACAAACTTTCCCCAAGAATACTATGAATAAATTGAAGCAAACACATCTTTTCCGATTCCCATCTGCAAACTTTCCAGATAGACATTGCATATTGACAAAGTAACGTCATCGTTTCACCATCATACCTCGATAGCATCCTGGCTAGCATTCACCATGACCATCAACTGATCGTCTGCCTTGGCCCGCATTTGCTTGGTTTCCCTTTTCATCTGCCAGTACCTCCTCGACAGGTCCTCTTTCCGGCTATTCATGCGATGTAACTTGTTAGCCATGATGTTGGTCATGTTTATAGATTCTTTGTGCAGGGATAAAAGGACCTCCTGTGAAGTTAAGGTACGAAGAGGTAGAAAGATGCCTGAGTAATTTTAGTTCATTCAAAAGCCATCTACTAAGAACATGGCGAGTAGGTGAAATAGTCTTCGTTTCAATTGTACAGGGTGCTTTTATGATACCTGTTGAAAGTAGCCGGGATTTCTTCTCATGAAACTGAACAGCTTTCCCCAAGCCACAGTTAATTTTTTAACGATATAAAAAAACACTAAAGAACATCATTATTTAACATTTCTTAAAAATGTTGACTTTCCCTTGTATCGAAGTACTTACCTAAAGAAATACGTATGTATGTGCATGGAAAATATATCACTAGATATATCACGGATTAATATAATCATCATCATCATATAATTTCACTTAGCATGGTTCTGAGCCATATATATTCTGCGGTTTCCCGCAATCTGAATAGATCTTGTATTATGACATACATATATTCTCGGATTAAAACCTTTAAGCGGACCAGACACTATCAGTAATAATGACAGTGTTGGGGAAAGTTCCTTCAAAAGTTGTGTAGCAGAGAAAGCAATCATAAATAGGAATTCACTAACCTCATAACTTCCAATGGTCCGGAGCATCCACAGGTCTAGAAAGCCACTCCCCGCACCACAACTGTCTAGATTCTTTGTGAGAGGCACAATATGTGTTATAAGGCACTAGGTACAAGCCACTGAAAGTACTGAAAGTCACTTAGTCCTTTGAAAATAGCATATAGAACACGACGACGATGCGTGTGCGCAGATAGACAGCGGTCAACTGACCGGGGGTGCCCGCGGGGGGTGAGGCAGGCACGGGGGGGTCAAGGCGGCCGCCCATACATTAAAAGTAATAAAGAAAGCGAATTACCTATTTTCGGAGAAAGCCTTCTCTGCATAGATAAATTTAATAGCTTAAAGTCCTAAACATACAGCCCCCCGCTGCGAAATCTCAAGATTTCCAGAAACTGTATCTTATAGTACAAAATTACATGATAGCAAACAATTGAATAGACGAAAAAATAAGCATTGCTTTTCATTAACAATTCAAAGTTATAGTAACTACATTATACAGTAAAAAGAAAGTAAACTAAAACTAGAGAGAACTACGTTAACATTAAAGTTTTTCTTGAAAGCTTACTCAGTATCAATGTCTACAGGCAGTAAGGAAAGCTTTACTACAGGTCTTTTAAATTCTTTTAATTTAGTGCCATTTTGTTCAGTCACGTTTATACGCACAGTAGCTACCCGAACGATGCCATCTTTACCCGGATGAACAGCAGTAACGCGACCAATAGGCCAATGCAGCGGTTTAGATTTGTCATCTTGAACGACTACCAGGTCATCTACTTGAAGAGGACGGCATTTCTCTGCCCACTTCGACCGCTGATTGAGAGTGTTAAGATAATCTCGATGCCAGCGTTCCCAAAAGTCAGCATGTAGACGCTGAATGAGTTGCCAACGCGCCGAGAGAGAAGGACTGCGATGACTGTCATCATGACTGGGGACCGCAGTTAAAGGGGCCAAAGTCAGAAAGTGGCCCGGTGTCAGAACCGAATAGTCATTGGGATCGTTGCTGATAGCACAGAGAGGTCGGGAGTTCAGTACTGCCTCGACTTGAGTTATTAAAGTTTGAAACTCCTCGAAAGTTACCAGATGATTCCCAACGACACGGTTTAAATGGCTCTTGACAGATCGCACTCCAGCCTCACTGATTCCATTAAAGTGAGGGGAAGAGGGTGGCACGGTTTTGAATTCAATAGATTCGCTTTCTGCAGCTGACTGCATCAGCGAAGACAGCTGGTTAGCTGCACCAACAAAATTGGTGCCACAGTCACTAAGGACGAGGTTACACCTACCTCTTCTGCTAACAAGACGTCGCAGCGCGGCGATGAAAGACTCCGTGGAAAGATCACAGCACAACTCCAAATGGAGAGCCTTCGTGGATAGGCACACGAACAAACAGAGATAGATTTTCTCAGATCGACATCCTCTACGACGACGACCGAGGATAGCATGAAAGGGTCCGGCAAAGTCACACGCGACCCGTTGAAAAGCTTTGACAGAAGTCACCCTGACCCTAGGAAGGTCACCCATGGGAGGCTGACTTGAAACAGGTTTGGCCCGAAAACACGGAACACAACGGGAAAGTCTCTTTTTTATAGTTCTACGGGCAGAAAGCACCCAAAAGTTCTGGGCTAATAGAAATTGAACCATCTGAGGACCTGCATGCAAAGACTTTTCATGCACGTCATCAATAATCAAGGCAGAAAGGCGATGGCTGGATGGCAAAATAGCAGGGTGTTTAGACTCATAGTCTAAATTTGAGTTTCTGAGACGTCCACCGACTCGCAAAACTTGATCGTCCGATAGAAAGGGAGAGAGTTTCTGGAAAGATTTTGGCAAACGCTTGTTCGCTTTGATAGCTTGAATTTCTGATTCAAAGTTAGAATTTTGACAATACTTAACGAGAGATGTTAGTGATTCATCTAATTCTTGTTGAGATATAGGGCCACGAGAGCTCGGCCTTTTTCGCAACAGATTGCAGAACCTACGCACGATTGCTACTACTCGCAAGATTTTCTTCAAGGAAGAAAACCGGAGCAATAACTTCTGAACGGGGTCACTCTCGGTTGTAGTAACAGTAACGAGAGTGGCTCGCTCTTCAGCCTGTAACTCTGAAGTTACGGTGTTTGGAAGGGGAAGAGAAGAAGAAGGCCACTGATCGGAGGGTTCAAGGAGAAATGAGGGTCCATTCCACCAAAGAGTGTGGGAATTTATCTCACCAGGAAGCAATCCTCGTGAAGCGGCATCAGCGGGGTTATTTTTTGTGCTTATATAGTTCCAACAAGCTGAGGGCAATTTATGCTGGATCTTGGCCACTCGGTTTCCTACAAACACTTTCCACTTGGAGGGGTGCGAGGAAATCCAGAACAGAGTGATTGTTGAGTCAGACCAGGCATAAATCGCTTGAAGTTTGATGAACGGAGAGATGGTAGGAATCAGAAATTCACATAGCTGGGCTAGAAGGACTGCAGCACACAGCTCTAGACGTGGCAACGTCACACGTTTTGTGGGTGCGACACGGGCTTTCGCACACACCAAGTTTGAAGATACAACTCCACGTTCATCCTCTACTCTTAAGTATACAGCAGCACCGTAGCCAGAAAGGGACGCATCACAAAAGCCGTGAAGCTGGCACGACACTGGAGATGAAGACGTGATTTGTCGAGGGATGGTTAGAGTGGACAGGTCAGACAGCTGGACAGAGAACTGTTGCCACAACTCCTTTAGTTCATTGGATGGTTCATGGTCCCAGTCGAGACCTAAGAGCCACAAACGTTGTATCATCACTTTTGCCATGAAAGTAACAGGCGATAGCAGTCCTAGAGGGTCAAAGACACGCGCTAGTTGAGAAAGGATATTTCGTTTTGTACATGCTACATGAGACGAGTTGACTTTATAGACGAACTGGTCAGAGACGGAATCCCAGTTCAAGCCGAGAGTTTTAACGACAGCCGGTGAGTCAGCATCTAAAGAAGATGGCTTGGTGACACAATGCTCTTCAGGGATAGGTTCGAGTAGCTGAGGTTTGTTACTCGCCCACTTACGCAACTCAAACCCACCTTTAGCAAGGAGGCTCAAAAGTTGGCGCTGAAGCTCTAGTGCTTCTTCAACAGTAGAAGCACCTGTGGTAACGTCATCTACATAGGTATCACGCATTAAAACTTCAGCAGCGGCCTTGTGCTCTTTACCGTCAGTGATAGCTAGTTCATGGAGTGTACGTATCGCCAGAAAGGGTGACGACGACACTCCGTACGTGACGGTGTTCAACCGATAGTTTTTCAATGGCTCGTCAGGATCGAAGCGCCACACGATGCGCTGAAAGTCTCTGTGTTTCTCTGCCACCAATATATTGCGGTACATCTGACGAATGTCACTAAGAAAGACCACATTGTGCATTCGAAAGCGGACTAGAATAGCACAGAGGTCTGCTTGTAACTTGGGGCCCGTGTATTGGGTATCATTTAAAGACAATCCAGCGCCATCTCTTGCCGAGGCGTCAAATACGACCCTGAGCTTGGTCGATTTAGCATCCGGAGAAAGCACACAGTGGTGAGGAATGTAATAAGATTCAGAAGAATCTTTATCATCAAAGTCGATTTCTGTCATGTGCCCACTATCGAGATAGTCTCGCATAAAGTCTTTGTACATTTCATACAAGGCCGGGTCTTTGGTTAGACGAGCTTCTAGCTTTAGAAAGCGACGGACTGCAATAGAGTGCACGTTAAGAAAGCTGGGCACTGATTTAAACAAAAGTTCCACGATAAACTTGCCTGTCTGAGGGTCACGTTTGTACGTAGACCGAAAGAGTTCCTCAGAGACTTGCTCATCAGGAGAGAGACACTGCTGACTTTTTGGAAGATCTTCAAGCTCCCAGAGTCTTTTCAGATCATCATCAAGATCACCTTTGAAAGATGTGTGCAGTGTTTGAACAACAGACAGATGAGAGAGGGACGAAGGAGTGACGTCCAGACAGCGCGAAGGCCCCATGAACACCCAACCAAAAATGGTGTTCATTCCAATAGGAGAACTGGAATCACCAGGGATCAGTCCAGGGAGAAAGATCTCATGAAAGAGCTCTGGGCCCAGTAGTACATCAACTGGCCCTGGTAAGGAGAAGGAAGGATCCGCAGGCTTAACAAAGCCTAATTTACTAGTGAAGGATGTGTCTAGCTTGACAGAAGGCATTTTGTCACAAATCTTTTTTATGACAATTGCCTCAAAAGAGAGCAATTTATTTTCAGCCCCATCCACAGGACGGATGGTGCACTGGACAGTACCCAGAACAGGCGTAGATAGGTTTCCCAAGCCAAAGACGGCTGGTGCATTGAAAGATATCTGAAGTCCTAGTCGTCGCACTATACTTTCAGTTATATAGTTGGCTTGACTTCCCGAGTCAAGCAACAGACGGCAAAGTTGAAAGTTATTCCATTTGTCCATAATCTGACTGCTAGCCGTGGACAGCAGGACAGTTTTACTAGCATCAGATGAAAGAGCATGGACACCGAAGGCAGTGTTAATGAGTTGACCACTCTGCGCGCCACCGCTCGACGGTACAATTGGTTGTGAAGGTACACTATGTAAAAGAGAATTGTGACGTTTATTGCATAACCGACACGTATTTTTTGAAGTACACTTTGAGACCACGTGACCTACTCTTAAACAGTTAAAGCATAACTTTTTTTTCAGTTATAAATTGTTCTCGTTGTTGTATGGAAAGCTGCTGAAAACCCGGACAGTGGGTTATAAAATGGGCACCTGAACAATACTGACAAGGAGGAGCCGCCCCAGCTGTGGGCGCGCTACCCGCTACTAACGTGGTCGGCTTAGATACGGACGGCCGGCGCGGACCATTGCCATGCTCACTGCGCGAAGGCTGCGCGGGCGCCGAGCCACGTGACACACTCGACATAGGGTCAGAGTGCTCGAGAGCTTTACAGTAGGTATCAAGATATTTTTCCAAAGTAGCATATTTGGGAATTTCTTGTGACGTAACTGTCATTTCAAAGTCTTGTCGAACGTTAGTATTTAACTTTGTTAAAAGAGTATGAAAGATAATAAAATCCCATTGTTCAACCGGAAGGTCTAAAGATTTTAAGATAGCTAAGTTTTCCTGAAAAGTATCCAAAAGTAACCGGAAAGACTGGGCATTTGCATTAGATGGCAGTTTACAGCTAGTAATACCTTGCCATGCTGAAAAAGCCAGTTGTCTTTTATTCTGATATCTATTTACCAAAGCTTCATAGGCTTTATCGTAGTAAAGGTCAGAAATAGGGAAAGCCTTGATTACATTTAAGGGCTCGCCTTTTAAAGAGGAAATCAAATATTGAAATTTTTCAATTTTTGAAAGGTCAGAATTTTCATGTATAAGTGTTCGGTATAAATCATAAAAGGTCATCCATAGCTTATACCCACCTTCAAACATAGGAATGACAATGCGTGGCATGCGAACACTAGATTTATGTGATGACGGTGAAGTCTGAGAGCATAATTCCCGCTTTGACTCATGAGTGGGAGTTTTCGCGTTATCACATATCATTTGCTCGATTTCTAAAATAGAATGATACACTTCATCAAAGTTCTCTCGAATTATTTCTGCCTCCGCGATTTCCGTCTCTTCCGTAAGGTTTGAGATTATCTTAACATGGGTTTCATCAAAAGTATTTAATATGTCTGGCAGTCGATCCAAATGTACTTTAAACCGCGGCATATTAGCAACATCTGTTATAGCTCGTTTCGCTACTGATAAGGCATCATTCAAGCGCTTTATCGCCAAAGAACGGCGTGCGATTTCTGATTGACATAAAGCCATTTTAATTCTTAATAATATATATCCCTTAGGCACTAACAAAAATACCTAATCTACTTATTTTAACTACAACGTAAAGTGCACAATGATAAAAAATATTTATCAAAAGGAAAGATTTTCTGATAAATATTACATATAATACACCATAAATAGTATAAAGGAAAGTAACCTTCGTACTATTGTTTGTGTTCTAAAAATAGTTTTCTAAGTTAAAAATCACGTTCACGGTAAGAAAGACATCAACGCATAGGTATATATCATCGAACGCGCAAGTGACAGTGTGCGCGCGGCTTAACGCAATGTTTAACTACCCGACATTTTATGTCGTGGAAAAATAAATTTATGCAAAATGCAATTTAAAGTTATTAATTATTTACGGAAATGTAACAAAAGTATGTTTAATGTGATTAAAATAGCCAAATGAAATAGATAATACGGATACTTATTGATTCTATAGTTATAACATAGTTTTCACCTACACATATGTACCTACGATAGTCAATGCTTATTTTTTCTATTGATAGGGAAAGTGTGATGGTTTTTGACTGTAAAATCCAGAGATTTCGGTACGAATTTTTATTATCCGGTACGCAAGGACCAAAAATATGTTGGGGAAAGTTCCTTCAAAAGTTGTGTAGCAGAGAAAGCAATCATAAATAGGAATTCACTAACCTCATAACTTCCAATGGTCCGGAGCATCCACAGGTCTAGAAAGCCACTCCCCGCACCACAACTGTCTAGATTCTTTGTGAGAGGCACAATATGTGTTATAAGGCACTAGGTACAAGCCACTGAAAGTACTGAAAGTCACTTAGTCCTTTGAAAATAGCATATAGAACACGACGACGATGCGTGTGCGCAGATAGACAGCGGTCAACTGACCGGGGGTGCCCGCGGGGGGTGAGGCAGGCACGGGGGGGTCAAGGCGGCCGCCCATACATTAAAAGTAATAAAGAAAGCGAATTACCTATTTTCGGAGAAAGCCTTCTCTGCATAGATAAATTTAATAGCTTAAAGTCCTAAACAGACAGTATTTTCAAGTAATGACATTATACTGACAGTGTAGTGGTTGGAATGATGGTCTGACGCATACTAAACGATGGAATGTCAGTATACTGATGTAAAAATACTGTCATTATTACTGATAGTGTCTTGTCCGCTTTAAAACTGAATTCCACTTACAGTAGCCTGTTGAATTTGTATCTCATTCCTCGCTATATCCCTCTGATAAAAATCATCTTTCTCCCTCAAGGAGTTGTAGTGTCCCATAATAGGGTTGTGTTGCTCCAAAAATGAGTTGTAAACTTCTCGCAACTGACTCCAGTAGTATTCGATTTGCAGCTGCTTGGGTTTCCAAATCATGCGCATGTTTTCTTCGTGCTGTAAATAAAAATATATATAATCTTTGGTCAACTATGGGTTCCTTAACCTTATCGTTATCATGAGCGCATGCATAGTCTTTCGTATCAAGAACTATTTTAAAGTCACCCTATATATTAGCTTCTAAGTATCCTTGAAGATTCTGAAGCTCGAGCAATCGGTATAATAACACAGACAATACTATATTTCGATTGCTTGAGCAGTAAACTACTAGCACCGCTGGCTTTTAATTTTACGTGCATCAGGTGTAGCTTATCTACCTACTCCTTGGACTACCACGGTTAATGCACGACAAAAAAAACTTGTCCAGGCTGCCAATCAAAAGCGTACGAATTACGAATCCCATAAATGTCAAGTCCACCTATACAACTATATCAGATCAGGGGCACCTATTGCATGCAATTTGCAATCAGACACGGGCGCTGCTTCCTGCAATTACGCGGTCCTGTTGATGACGAAGCTACTGACACCTGACAGCGTAGCAGATGTGGTGATGTGATGGTGACATTGTTGACCTGAGGGCTGGGCAAGTTATGGACTGTACGCTGAATATGGGTGCGCTACTTGTTGGATAAAAATGTAATCCTATACAAACCTATTATTCCGTAACATTATTTCTTAAAGATTGAAATACACGTAAGCAAAAATGCGAAATTCCTGAAGGTAACTGAAAATTTACTTTTTGAAATTAGCCTCTTCATTTCCAGGAAATCGCATGGTTCCCGTAGGACACCTTACAAACAGTCATAAAGCGACATCCACGCGGGCGGAGCCACGAGCAAAACCTAGTACACAATAAAATTAGCTTCACCTTCATTCATCGTATCTGTCATAGTGCCTGCGATATTTTGTTTGGGTGGTCAAGCTCTTGTTTGTAGGCTTTTGTGTTTGTCCAGGGGTAGTGAAGCGTGAGTTCTATTATATTAACGGTGTTGTTGGAAATTTTCCTCATTTGAACGGTAGCAGTGAAAGTCACAATATGTGTCTCGTTAAGTGCTGCGTTTTCGTATTTCTAGTTTTGTTTTTAGAATGCTATTCTGTGAGTACACATTAGTTGTTGTATATAACTATGTTAATGCTGAGTATTAGATAGATGTGTATATCCAGCCCTACAGGAATAGATAACAAAAAAATATTACAGATATCATATCGATAGGTGAACGGTTTCGCTATTTCTTTTAAAATTTTGCAGGCCTTAAACTGTCATTCAGAAGGTGGTCCAAAAGTAGAGGAGCTGAAGGCAATCTACATGACCTGTCTGAAAAGGCAAGATAGCAAAAACAACAGCAACAGAGGATTTTCTGGAGATGACAACTGGAGTTCCAGAGGACCTAATCAAAAATGGGACAGAGAGAGAAGATTGGGCAGCAGAGATGATAGAATGTCTGGGAGGGATGATCGGATGAATGATAGAGACTACAGCTCAAGTGGGAGTGGGGGAGATGACAGGACTAACTCAAGGGACGACAGGAATAGAATGAATGATGGTTACCACAGAGATGACAGTATGGCTAGTAGAAATAATAGGATGGGTAGTAGAGATATGATGGGTAGGAACGAAGGATACGGAAGAACCGATATAACAGGAAGAGACGACTTTCCACTGAATGATGATTTCGGAAGCGTAAGTAAAACATTCATTGGTGTTGCTGCTAACAATTATATTTTTTGAAAAAAATGGGAAATAATTACTTATAAGAAAGTATACATAAATAATACAGTTTTAGTTTTCCGGCCAGGAATCATCATACAACACGTTCAGATCCACAACGCAGACTCCTCGACGATTCAGGCGTGACAAACGCACAGGCATGAATTCGGGACAGAGAAGTCAGTATAATCCTAATGCTTCCACTAGAAGACCAGATTACGATGATTCATACAGAAATGAAGACAAGAACAACGAACACAACAATACTTCAAGCAACAAAGATATGGATAAAAAGGCTTGCGCACTGCACTGTTTTATGGAGAACTTGGAAATGGTAAAATTCTGTAGCTTTATGGAGAGTACGACACTATTTTAAACGGTTATTTTATGATAATTGATCTTGTTTATTTTAAGACGGCAGAAAATGGTATGCCAGATAAGTATTTGGTAACTCATTCAATCACAAAGGACGTCAAGAATGAAGATCTAAGAGATTTTTTGCAAGAATCTATCGAGGAATGTTTCCAGATTTTGAATAATGGTAAGCAACGCTGTTTAATGTACATTCACCAATCAGGAGACCCGAATCTCAGCAGGGAAACGGGCAGAGACAATCAATCACACCAAATTTGACGATAAAGAAAAAACTAAAAGCATTGTAAAAAAAAACACGTCGTTTAAATTGGAATCCTCATTCTTTTTTTACATTGTTATAGTGTAGATCCGTGATCATAATATTCAGTGAAAATTTCTATCTGCTACCTATTCCGATTCAAAAGATACAATCATTTAAAGGTAGGCATACACGGAATACATACATTAGACGGAATAAGCACAAGGGTCTCATTTTGTGCACATATCCCCATAAATTAGACTTCCGATACAAAAAGCGCTTTTTTAATTTCGACCAAATCTTTGAACAAAATATTTTATTCTTGAGTAGGAGTCACCATTAAACGATGTTTATTTTATATACCTCCGTATACATTTTATTTCAATTTCAGAAAATACAGGGGACAAATGCGAATTTTCAATGAACTTGCTGATGTGCTTGTCAGAGAAAGGGCGAGCTAACTGCGATGACTGGAAAGACGAAGCGATACAAATTTAGAAAAAATAACACCGGTGGCTGCGTATAAGCTACATCTGAGTGTTAAATTACCTATGCATTTGTATATTATGCGTGTAACTATATTTACTTAATTGATATCTAAACGTGTATGCCCAATAAACCTACCTCCGATGATAATCAAAACTTACAAATCTTTTAATACCTACTTAGTAACAGATTTCACGGTAAGTAGTGATTCAGTTCAGACCTCCTAACCAGGCGTCCCGGGTTAAAGTTCTGGCCCATGTATTAATATTTTTTTCGAAATTTACGTGCATTTTTATCTTTAATGGTGAAGGAAAGCATTGAGATACCTGCATATTGGATTACTAGATTTGTACGAAAGTCCCATTGCACATGGATGTCCATAGGTGTAAATCTAAATGTCCTTGTGATAGTATGGTTAAATGATACACCATACAACATAGAAAATACATGACGGATTTTATATTTGTTTCGTTCCCAATCCCTGTCTTCTAATCTTTGATTCTTAATAATCAAAGCTTCTAATTATTAAACTGAACAACTTTTCTCACCCTTGTGGTTAGTGCAATAGGTTATAAATTGATTTACTAACTTTGGTAAAAAAGATAATGAGACTTTGAATTGTATGCGCGATTTTTAGGTCCTTTAAAAATCTACTCACTTCCAATCTTGCATCGTTTTTCGTCGTCGCCATCTGCATTTCGGTTTCAGTCTTGTACCCCTGGAAGTCACGGTCCTGAATGTAGATGATCAGCTGCAGCTTAAACTCGGCCTGCTCTTGGTTTTCGTGTATGGACAGCTCCTCCTTATCCCAGTTTTCCAGGAGGCTATTCTTCTGGAACTCGTACTCTACCTGGAGTTTGTGGAGACTTTCGGCTCCGATGCCTACGAATAAATCATAAGAATAGAATGTAAATGACGCAGGATTATGATAAAATCAGGTTTTGATCAAAAACAGGAAGAAGACAAAATTATTAATTAATATTATCAAAAACCTAAGAAAATTCGGTTTTTTGATCAAAAACCTGAACTCGTTTATATTGTAGTATAATTTAAGAACTATTTAGAAAAAAAAACGTGTCTCCAAGGAACACCAATATCTATTTCTTATAATTTTAGAACCATTTAGGAGATAGGTAATCAAAATTGTTCCTCAAACAAATACTTATTCCATACCATACCTTATTCCAATTTGAGACCACCTAATTTGACAGAAAAATGTTTCTAAAATTATAAGAAATATAGGTGTTTTCCGGATTTTCTTAGGTTTATGATAATATTAAGTAATAATTTTGATTTCTTCCGGTTTTTGAATAAAATCCTAGGTTTTTGATCAAAACCCTGATTTCATCAAAAACCTACGACATACATATGTACGTTGATAACCAAGGCTTACTGAATACTATATCGCTTATTCTATAGCTATATTGTGGGGTAAAACTAGATATGTTAACCCTTTGAGCGCCACAGTCGGCTAGGGCTAGGGGTCGACAACCTGTTTCCGTGCCACAGGCGCCAGGATTTGAGATTTTCATACATTTTTGTCAGCTGGAGCCGACGTTGTTGGCGGTGGGGGCACGATTTGTGATAGAGTAATGGGTTAATAAGGTTGCACGTAATAGGTTTTTATGATACAGAAAAAACGCTGAAAATAAAGACTTCACGGAAAGCCTTTTAAACCTATATTCTAATATTCGTTTGTAATTTGTATAGCTGCCAAAATTTCATATAGGTACTTATTCTGTGAAAATTTGAACCAGATACAGGCATTTAAATGTAGGTAGCAAGGGCAGACAGACATATGTACCGTACGGTGAAGGCTTACTAATGGGGACCATCAGGGTCCCGTTGGAACCTTTGGCTACGGAACAGTAATGAAAATAGTTTTAGCACTAATTTTGCAGACGAATACTGCTCTAGCTACGCAATCGTTTGATGTGGGATTTCATATTAAGTTTAGATGAACCGTTAAGTTTTGCGCATAATTTATCATGATCTTGAAGAAAAGCCATCAATTCTTGTGAGAAATAAGTAGAACATACTTTACAAACCTAAATTAATTTAAGAAATCCATGTTTTTCCTATATTTCAAGGCAGTGAGACAATTTTCCAAGGTAGATGTAGATATCCGTGCCTTAGCAGTGACAAGACAACTTACTGATGAAGTAGCTTATAGTTTCAGTATGGGCCTGGAAAGCTCTCCTGTGCTGGTCATTAGCGTCCTCAATTGCCCGCACCAGCGACGCTATCTGCCGGTCCTTTCGTTCCACCAAGAAGTTGAAACTGTCCAACATACCCTGGAAGTCGAGAACTTATTGTTACAATTTACTGCTTGGCCCCTGCTAGTGTTTTTAAGACAATGTCTGGAAGAAGCCATTTGCACTAGAATATTGTGTTAGTAACTAGATTTAGGCATACCCTAAGATTTTGGAGAGGATTATATTGGCTCAAGAACCAACTACATATTATGGTGTTGATTTTCAGACGTACTACATCTCATCAATGATTTAGGAGGTTTGTTGCAGCATAATTTCTCGAACCCGATGTTTTTTTAAATTTTCATCCTTAATTGGTAAGCCCTTGTGGCATCATCTCACCATGACCCTTATTTACACCAGATCTGAGCGTAGAAGAACTAGGTATCACATGTTTGTTTGTTTGTAATCTCTTTAGTGTACAACACATAAATTTTACAGAACAATATTGTGTAATTAAAATAAATAACAGTTTGTACAAAGGCGAACTCTTCATTATCACATGTATTAAAATATACAGAATCATTTTCGTTGTCTATATTATTAACAAGATTGAAGATAGACGATTAAAATTGGTAAATAACACAATCTAAAAATCTCGGAAAATTAGCTAATACAGACAGATTGTTTATTTTATTGTATATGCCCTTATGCGTATACGAAATATAAGTAAGTACCATCGATGTGGGATAGAACCCACTTACCTTGATGTCTAATGCCATTTGCTTACACTTGATCTTTCTCAGGATGTATCGCCATCCCTGATTTATTTTGGCCGTATTCATCCTGCTGTATGCTTCTTCCTTTTCTAGTTTGTTCTGGAATTAGACGAGCAATCTTACTTCTACAACATATTAATAATAATATTATAAATAATAATAATAAATAAATATATTTCTATTATCTTCTATTCTATTATCTATTACATTAATTTTGATTTAAAAATATTAAATTTATTAAACTGGTTTTTGCTCGTTTGGACATTTTCTTTGTTTGGTTCTAGTGTAAGGCATTTTTTTCGTTTGTTTTTAGTGTAGTCTAAGTAAGTAAGTTTATAAATTAAGTCAATAAGTACGTACATTTTCAAACCGATCAGTTTAACGGCGAAGGAATAGGTACATCTTGAAGAAAATCTGCACATCTGATTATTAGGTGTGTACGAACGTCATGTTGCACACGTCGAAACCGTAAGTAGGCGTAAACTTAAATAATGCTTAGCGCCGACCCGTCTAGCCCTATGATAGCACGGCTTAAGTTCAATCACCCGATAAGCAGGCGAAGATTACGATAACATGAATGAAACCATCAAATGGAGAAGGAGTGTGTGTCGTAGCAGGTGGTGCACTCAGCAGGTATACCTTGATAAACCTGGCGATCAGCTCACGCTTCCTCCTCCTTGCTTCCTCTTCCATGTCAGCTCGGTGTTGCAGGTATCTCGCTCTCTCTTCATCTGACATACGTGCCAGCTTATTCACCTTCCCTTTCTTACCCATTTCTGCTTTTTGATAGTTTTGCTCTTAGAATATCAGTCTATCAAATATGAACCAGCTCGTATCGCTATCTGATGACTGTAAAATATAAAGAATCACATTTGAAATAATCAAGCAAGAAACATGTTTGTTAATTTTGGTGCAGAGTTTGACATCAAAATATTATAGGTAACATGTAAATCACTGGCTAAAATTTGCTAACTATACAGGGTGGTAAAAAAGAGGGTTTGAAATTTTAAGGGGTTACTCAGAATCAAGTATAGAATACAGGAAAAATATTGAAACAAACCCGATCTATAGTTTTTTTCAGTTGCCCATCCATACTCTTGATTTTCTATTCAGATATATTATAATATTGTTCCTGTAACCATTGTAATTCTGAGTAACCCCTTATTTCAAATGTACTTTTTTACATCTGTAAAAAAAAAATTGACAAAATAAAAATTAAAGTCAGTTTTATTTAATAAATAACAAAAAAAAATTGAAATCACAATAAAATATGATTTTTATTAATATTAGGTACATATTAAATAAATGAATAATATTCTGAATATATAAAGGAATTAATTAAGTGCAAACTAAACCTGTTAATGAAGCACGAACTCTTACAGACTACGAGTATTGAACAAACTATTATTTTATCATCTGTATAATACCGTTGTTGTTATAATATCTTATAGGTATGTGCATAGTAGCAACTAGTATCACGGCAACAAGTGTTGTTGATAAATTCTAATACAGGGTCTAATAATATATTTGTAAGACCTCAAATATAACAAGCGCATCTATCCTACTGAGAAACTTTAGTTCTAAGAGTGCTGAAATCATTACAAAAAAAATGTTAAGTTGCTTAATATTATGTAAGTACCAGTTAACTAATGCTGCTCCTATTTCGCAACACTTTTTTATATTATTTTCTTTATTAGTGAAAAGCTGATTGTACCAGTTTAGTATTTTTATTTTTGTAAAAAAATATATATTTTATTAAATAACAAAGAAGTACTTACTTTTATAACTTCACCCAACTTAAGAAATATTCAGAATTAGCAGAGTAACCAAACTACTCACAATTATTTAATGCGTTATCGTTGCCATGGTTACCAAATTAGCGTCCAAAAGTTTTGTCAATGTCAAACGTCTTTCATTTGACTTCATTATATTATCAAATTATATCATCTGTATTTTATATTTTCTTAACTTTTACAAAAACTTAAAATACCAAGCCCTTTTGACCTGGTTGTTTTCAAGGACATACTCTTCAAATAAAAACCAAGGTGTGTTGAGCTGGTGTCTCCCAAACATCCGTTGGCCCGGAGGCTCTAAGTATGATGGATGCTCAGTCTTCAGGTACCCTGCAGTCTCCTTCACTGTACTCCGAAAGCTCAACCAAGACTGACAGCAATCAATCAGACACTTCTAAGGTTGAGAGGGAACTAGATCTTACTAAGGACAATGGTGAGTGACCTAACATTATATTCTAGCTAGATACTAGCATTCCTTACTAATTCTTACTGTCCTTATACTAGGTACAATAATATTTTACAATATGCCTAATTGCGATTGTCAGTTTGCTTGTTTGTTTTTATTTCACGTCGCAATAGAGCAACGAATCGACTTGATTATTTGTACAGAGATAATTGATGGGTGGGAATTGACATAGGCTACAGATTATCCTGTAAAAGTGTCGAGTTCCCTCGGGAATAACATGGGACTGGTTATCTTGTCCATACCGGAACACATAAATGCTATTAAAATTGATGTTTGGCGGCAATACTTAGAGATAAGATGGCGATAGCTATCCAGGGGGCTAATAAAATGGCCAACTACCCACCAAATTGAGTTCTAAAAGTTGGACCCCGCCAGGAATCGATCCCGCGACTTAGGACTAGCCACTATACCATGGAGGCGGCTTTAATTTTTATTTTTACGGTCGGGAAAAATAACCGCATCGCGCTAACATGCGCTGTCTCTATTAGCAATGAAGAAAAACCTATTACGCTGTCATTGTTTTTCACTGCGTTAGATAGTCCAATTTTGTTCTTCATTCCGTCACCTTGATAGAGGTACTCGAATTTTACTCAATTTTACGACATTCTTACAGCCGCCTCCCCAATCGACCTGGAATGCCACATCCAGGAGGAGCGGATCACGAAGATCCTGGACGAGACCATCTACAAGACGAAGATCGCCATTTGTCTCCCCTTCCTGGTCCAGGAGTACAAGACCATCAACTCCATTCTCTCGGAACAGGATATGGATGACCTGATCTTCATATTTGAGCAGTACGACAATCCACTGTTCTCCACCAGTTTGCTCAATATGGCCGCTATGGAAGATATCAAAGCGGTTAGTAACTGACTTGGGTTTTTTCGCGAATACACCGTGGGTTCCGTTCCTTGGGGAAAGTTGTTCCGTTTCATGGAGTTCTAGTCCTATTTCAAATAGTTTTAGCTGATTTTGTTAGTCGTTACATTATATACTTCATCATTAGCCCTTATATCAGTTCACTGTTGGACGTAGACCTCCTGCAAGGTACGCCGGTTATACGTATATATTTGGCTATGCGCATCCAGCTGTCACCAGCAACCTTGAGTAAATCATCCCTCCACCAAGCCGGGAGGCGTCCCACGCAGTCTCCACTATACTTATGAAGTCTTAAACTATGTGAAATTTCTTGTAGTCACTATTCACGTTCGTTGACAGGGTGACGTCACTCTGAAGAACCGTCTAAACCCTGAACTGGGCCACGTGCTCTACATCATGAACAGTTACCGCCAGTTGAAACCCAAGGTTGAGGAGATGATCGCAAAGGTTTGGATAGTTTTTGGATTCATTTGAAAGCTACCAGATGGCATCTTGTCGGGTAGCGCACATGTCCGGTATGCTGAGGGTCACAAGTTCAATTCCTATCCTGATTATTTATTAGATATTTGTGTTTCAAACAACTACATCGCGTTTTCCATTTTTCCGTGAAAAATGCGTATACTTATGAGAAACTGTTCTCGTAACTGATGCTTTATTACGCGATATTTCAGAACACAAACCGTATTTTCACGTAATACGATTTCTGTCCGTTAATTCTTGAGATCGTAGAGTTAAGCAATATTGCAGATTGAAACCATTTATCCTAGAAATACCGTTTGTATTGTCATCCGTATTTTTTACAAACCAGCATAACTATATTCATGAAAAAATCAAAACTGAATTGCAAGTTCTTACGATGACAGACGTACAGGCATTTCGGCGAGAAGAAACGTCGAGCCATAAAAAATCTGTGTTAGATTTACTTTGGCGTTATTGTTTTTGCAGATGAAAGCTGATTACTTGAAGAATCAAGAAGAGGTAAGCACTCTGAAGGTTCTAGCTATCACAGGAGTATGCCCCTTCAACTGATAGATGAAGCCTCATGTGAGTAAGTAGGTACTTTAGAGCGCTCTATAAGTAGGTACAGCAAAACCTGATCCGTAGTGTTATATAATTTAAAAATATAAATGTAATTTGTATTCTTTTTTTTAATTGAAAGTAGATAAAATTAGCAATATCGGCATTCGGTACAACAAGCAGTTTTTGTTACAAATTTTTCTTATGGAACGAAAATAATGTAAGGGTAAATGTCTCGTTTTACTGTTTCAAATAATATGCTCTTAATCGGTTCTAACATGATCATAACCTAATCGCGAGATCACCAAATAGTTCCAACAATACAAAAGTTCTTCTACCCAACAGAATAAACAGGCGAACCCATCACTAGACTATCTATTGGCGTTCGAGAAGTTTCGAGACCTGATGGTAGTCCAGATGAGAACCACGGCCGCTGAAGAGCTGTCAGCCAAGATACAGACCAGGAAACTGGAAGAATCCAATGAGATGCTCCTTGAGAAGATTGAAGGTATGCAACTCTAGCTATCCATGTGAAAGGTAGTCTATTGTCACAAAATCAGCAGCAGTTACCTGATTAATACTTTTTATCTAAGTTCAGCGGTCGCAAGAGCCTTTGCTCATTAATTTAGTTTATCTTCTTCTTGGGTCCTTTACTTTTTGAAGAGCTTGGGTATATTATGACTTACCTAGGGCTTCTAACTCATAAAACTAAATAAATTTACAATAGGAACCGCTAGTTAAATTCCAAAAAAATTTTTAATTTAATTTTGTTATGGGAATTTGGGAAGACCACTACTTATGGGTTTTAAGAAGCAAGTTATTCAGCTATTTTAAACCGTAAATATATTTTATTTTGTATGTTTCCATTGCAATAGACTACACGAAAACTATACACGCCGAGCAGCAGCATTTCGAGAAGCAGATGGCTTCAAAGAACGACCTCATCGCCAAGCTGGAGCAGGAGCTGGTCTTCCTAAATCACGCTGTCAGCGTCAGGCTCAAGAAACAAGTGTGAGTTGCTTACACAGAAAGAAAAAAAAATCTTGGTACAAGGTCGACTTGATCGCACTATTGAAGCTTGTGGATGAATTAAGTTTTCTCTCTCTCTAGCGAAAGATCTTTTCGGGTTATTGAAAGGGATGGAGCGATTACATTTATTGATAAGTGCGGGTTGGCTGTTACAGCTTGGATTCAGACCGCCAAATGGTATTGAAGACGCGCACACATGCCATCAAGAACGAGATGCTGAGGGAAGAGGAAGTCGAGACCAGGGAGGGATATGACAATATTCTCAACAATCACCTTATGGAGGAAAAGAATCAAAGGGCACGGAGGTGAGGAATACCAAATTTTATATACTTAACTATGTATCTTGGGCTTACTTTCTATCAATTTTGAAAATATCAAACAAACAGAAGTGTATTTTTAATTTATATTCCGACTGCGCAAGCTTGTGTTTAGCAGTTGTATGTTTGTATCGTATATCAGTTTCATTGATACCCTCTGAAAATGGCTGTTTATCAAACACTTTGGTAAAAGCCATTTTCAGATCAGTCAATCTCAATCGCATATGAAATAGTGCGTTTGAAGAGTTTAAAGCAAATGCTGCTTCAAATGAAGGTCCTAGCAAAGAAACACTAATATGACCTCAGGTTTAAAGTGGAGACACAGCTGCTTTCCTGGCTGCAGAAGTACGACACGGAGATGACGGACAAGCAGGTGGAATACGATGATTACGAGACCAAGTACAACGACGAGAAGAAGAAGTGCGAGAAACTGGAGGTATGTTTGATTGTGATGGCGAACTACCTACTTCATTTGCATAAATACATCAAAAGTGTTGATACACATGAATTAGAGGACACTTTTATGCTTTTAAAGTGCTGATGCAAATGAATAATGAATCTATTTTAGTTCATAATGTCCGTGTCCCAAAGTATTTTAATGAGCTGATACGTAGTAAATAAACCACTAAACACCATAAAATCCGTTCCAACAATATATAGTAGAGAGGCCAATTGGAAAAACGGCAATTTTCGTAGGACCGAGCAGTATTATAGCGACAACTGGTACCGTTGGAATCAGCGTGGTCTACTGATTATCAAACCACTTGTTGTCGCTTTCTAAAGTGGTAGAGTGAGTATCTATGACGTAATCAAGATGGCGGCTGAACGGTTTGGTTTTTCAATATTTTCTCGAGAACCACTAAGTTTTATCCTATGTGTGTTATATCATTTGAAAGCTATTGAAAAGACCTACAAATAACATGTATGCACTTACTGTCGTAAATATTCTATTTACGGAGCTACATTGAAAAAACTGACTTTTTTCGATAAGACTGTGTGTTAATTCTTAATATAAGTCGAAAAGTAAGGGGTTTATCAAAAATTTGGTTATTATCTTTTTTGTAGAGCGGTTACTAAGGAATTCAAAAATGTACATTTCAAAGTTATACAATAAGTATTTTTGAACCAAGAGCCAATAACAAGACGCAAGTCGTAAAAACAAAATACGAAATCGGCAAGCTCTGTTTAGCTATAACTATACTATGTCTGTGGTATCATTTAAAAGCTACTAAAACCTTCTGGTTTAATACGGATTGCATGGTCGCATCGATCAAGTAGGTTAACTAACCATATTCAAGGTCATAGCCAGGATGGGTTTGTAGCATAGTAGTGGCATTTAGCTCGGGCGTTTCCGTGAATCGCAAAGCACATTTGAACGTTTATCACAAAATTATAACTATTCTATTCTATTTTACCACTGTCGGATTTTATTGATTATCTATTGAAAAAAAAAAAACCAGTTACTACAAACAAGCCGTCAATTACTGTATTATACGGGTAAGCTGCTGGCCGGCTTTATGGAGAAGGAGGGCCTCTTCATGATGAACTCTTTCTTCAAAAAGCCAAAACAAGCATGTGGACATGGCTGCATCCCAATGGCGTAGTAAAAAATGAAATTGACTTCATCTTGTCGACAAAAAGGCAAATATTCAATGATGTCTCTGTGATCAACTCGCTGAAGACAGGAAGCGATCACCGAATGGTAAGAGGCACATTGAATCTAAAAACAAAGCTAGAAAGATGTCGACTTGTGAAGTCCACGCTCTGACCAGCGCCTATCCAACTCCAAAACCCCGAAAGCTTTCAACTCTAGTTGCACAAAAATGTGGACAATTATAACGACAGGTTCATGGAAATTGTCCAAACGGCTGGGAATAAGGCTTTCAAAGCCAGCCGTTTAAAAAGAACATCTCGTATCTCGGACCTCACCAGCAAGCTCATGGAGAAAAGACGAAGCCTGATTCTGAAATCCTCTGAAGATGCTTGTCAGTATCGTCGACTTAACAAACAGATCTCCAAGTCCTTGACCCGCGATATACGCCAATTTGATACCAATCGTATTAAAGAGGCTATCGAGCGCAATAAAGGGTCAAAAGTATTCGCAAGGGGTCTGTCTGCTGGTCAAAGCCAACTGACAAAGCTGAAGACCGAGGATGGCAGAGTCGTATCGTCCAAGCCCGAGCTGTTGGAAGAGGTTGAGAAGTTCTACGGACAATTATACACGACTACACGCTTACCTGTCAGCAATCTGGCTGAAGACCCGAGAGCCGGATTGACCCGACACTATACCGAAGATATCCCAGACGTCAGCCTGTGCGAGATTAGACTAGCTCTCAAACAGCTTAAGAACAACAAGGCACCGGTGATGATGGAATTACGGCTGAGCTTCTGAAAGCAGGTGGAGAACCGGTACTTATAGCTCTTCAGAAGCTATTCAATTCCGTCATGCTCGAGGGACGAACGCCTACAGGAGTGTGGTGGTGCTCTTCTTCAAGAAGAGTGATAAGACTCTGCTGAAGAACTACAGACCCATCTCACTCCTGAGCCATTTCTACAAGCTGTTTTCGAGAGTCATTACGAATCGTCTCGCACGCAGGTTTGACGACTTCCAGCCTCCCGAACAAGCCGGTTTCCGAAAAGGCTTCAGTAGGCTACCATAGACCACATACATACGCTGCGGCAGATTATACAGAAGACCGAAGAGAATAATCGGCCACTATGCTTGGCGTTTGTGGACTATGAGAAAGCCTTTGATTCGATCGAGATCTGGGCTGTGTTGCAGTCTCTCCAACGGTGCCAAATTGATTATCGATACATCGAAGTGTTGAAGTATTTGTATGAAAACGCCACCATGTCGGTCCACCTCCAGGATCAGAATTCGAAACCTATCCGGCTGCAGCGTGGGGTGAGACAGGGAGACTTTATATCTCCAAAACTGTTCGCCGCTGCACTGGAAGACGTTTTCAAGCTTCTGGACTGGAGAGGACTCGGCTTTAACATCAATATCGAGTACATCACTCACCTTCGATTTGCTGACGATATCGTGATCATAGCTGAGACCTTGGAGGACCTAGGCGTAATGCTCGAAGGACTCAGTAGAGTCTCCCAACAAGTGGGTCTTAAAATGAACATGGATAAGACAAAAATCATGTCAAACGTCCGTGTTGCACCCACTCCTCTGAAGGTTGGAGACTCTACACTCGAAGTTGTTGACGAGTATGTATATCTGGGACAAACAGTCCAGTTAGGTAGGTCCAACTTCGAGAAAGAGATCAATCGTCGAATCCAACTCGGCTGGGCAGCACTCGGGAAGCTTCGCAATATCTTCACGTCCAAAATACCGCAGTGTCTCAAGACTAAAGTCTTTGACCAGTGTGTGTTGCCAGTGATGACATATGGATCCGAGACATGGTTGCTTACTATGGGCCTCATAAGAAGGCTCAAAGTCACCCAAAGGGCGATGGAGCGTGCTATGCTTGGTGTTTCCCTACGTGATCGAATCAGAAATTAGGAAATACGTAGGAGAACTAAAGTTACCGACATAGCTCTCAGAATCGCTAGATTTAAGTGGCAATGGGCAGGGCAAATAGCTCGTAGAACAGATGGCTGTTGGGGCAGTAAAGTTCTCGAATGGCGACCGCGCACCGGAAGACGCAGTGTGGGCAGGCCTCCGACTCGGTGGACCGACGACCTGGTAAAGGTTGCAGGAAGCCGCTGGATGCGAGTCGCACAGGACCGGTCGGTGTGGAAATCCTTGGGGGAGGCCTTTATCCAGCAGTGGACGTATTTCGGCTGATAGATAGGTAGATATAATTGAACTGATTGAAACATTGGTCACCGTTATGACAAATATCCTCCATGCATTTTTGTTTCCGTTCAGCACATCCACAACGGGATGTTCTGCATCCTGTCTTGCATTTACAAGAAATTAATTCCAATTTTTTAAGAGTGATAGGCTCTTGCAACGATGTAATCGGACGTAGTTGCCTATCTTCTAACTTCCAGCCATTATCAGTGGGTTTAGGTAAATTCTGGATTGGCAAATCAGCAGTATGCCAACAAAATGCTTGGTAATTTGCCCTTTTAAGGTGTACCTCCAGAACATGTTTCGATGGTGGCAGTTTCTCAAGCGCTTTAACTTGCTGGAACATAGATGGCCTCAAATTATCTATGTTGTCTAACGTATTGAATGTATACGTTTATAAGCACGTATATGCTTAGGATTTTAGTGGTTTGTATTGAGCGGACACTCTCTTATGTATACTTTGTGGTGTGGCGATGTAGCCAGTAAAGTGCGTTGACCTCGGTGCGGCGGCGTGAAGTGCGGTTTCGTATACCTACTTCTAAAGTTTTTTTGCAGTAATTTGAATAAATAAACTAGGTATATGTTATTTTTGCATTCAGTGAAACAAATAAACTCAATGATATTTTTGCAGTCATTTGAAAGGATAAAGAAGCAACTAATCCTTAAATTGTAGGTTTTTCACTTTAACAATGTACCTATATCATGTACACTACAGAAGCACGGGTTCCGTCTCGTAGCACGGGAAGGCATGGTTAGGCTATACTTCATAGAATGGTCCAGGTCGAAACTGGTGGAGGTCATGGGCTAGTGGCCAGCCCCAGTGTCAGAAGTTTCCAAACCACCCATAAGGCCTCTGACACGGCTAAACCTACCATCTAGTGATAAAAGCCGGCATCAACGCTCAAACGTACTTTACAAATCAAGGAAACGCTCGGGATAAGTGCTAATAATAGTAAAACCCATCCATGTTATGACCGCGAATGTGGTCAGTTAACCTGCGTGATCGACGCGACCACGCAATTCGCATTAAACCAGAAGGTTTTCAGTAGCTTTTAAATGATACCACAGACATAGTATAGTTATAGCTAAACAAAGCTTGCCGATTTCGTTTTTTGTTTTTACGACTTGCGTCTTGTATTTGGCTCTTGGTTCAAAAATACTTATTGTATAACTTTGACATGTACATTTTTGAATTCCTTAGGAACCGCTCTACAAAAAAGATAATAACCAAATTTTTGATAAACCCCTTACTTTTCGACTTATTTTAAGAATTAACACACAGTCTTATCGAAAAAAGACAGTTTTTTCAATGTAGCTCCGTAAATTGAATATTTACGACAGTAAGTGCATACATGTTATTTGTAGGTCTTTTTAATAGCTTTCAAATGATACCACACACATAGGATAAAACTTAGTGGTTTTCGAGAAAATATTGAAAAACCAAACCGTTCAGCCGCCATTTTGATTACGTCATAGATACTTACTCCACCACTTTAGAAAGCGACAACAAGTGGTTTGAGCATCAGTAGGCCACGCTGATTCCAACGGTACTAGTTGTCGCTATAATACTGTTCGGTCCTACGAACTTCGTAAATAAAGCACTTTCGACGAATCGGCCTCTCTACTAATACTAAAATAATAAGATTTGAATAATTTTAAGAACTTATTTTCATTATTTCGTAATATTAACCGTTGCCCATTACCCATCTTACAAATCCAGGAAGATCTGGCAGAACAGGACAAAGAATACATTCCGCTGATGGAAGAAAGAGATGCCGAATACCACCAAGAAATGACAGAGAAGATGCAGAAGTTCCTCCTTGAGCACGCAGCAAGAGTCATCCAAACAGCCTGGCGAGAGGTGCTGGCCAACAGAGCTGAGAAAAAGAAGGTAAGTGTGATATTCTTTTAATTTGAAAGACATCATTATTTCCGAAAACAAGACTCGTTACAATCGCAACGAAGGTTAAAACTGGTGTGACAAAATACTTTGCGTTAATTCCTATGAAAACTCATACCATCAGCTTTATACGACTGAAAAGAGTAGGACAGAAAATCAGAAATTTATAAGGTAACAAATAGATCGTAAATGACCTCTTCGTGACTAACGATTGATAATTGTTTCTAAGATACATAAATGTTTCTAAGATCTAAAGTCATACATACAAGTAGTTTACAATATAATTAATCAAAATTGTTTCAAATTTTTCACGCTGCAGAAAGGAAAAGGTAAAAGAAAGAAAAAGACGTAATAAAAACTAGAAGTCATGAGTATTATTTTATCCTATCCCATTCCAACTTTCCAATTTCAGCTCAAGAAGCAAGTGCAGAAGATGAAAGAAGCTCAGGAAAAAGCAGAGAGAAGGGCTGAGGCTCTTGCCAAGGCCGCTGCATTAGCTGCCAAGAAAGCAGCGAAGGCAGCCAAGAAAAATAAGAATAAGTAGATAGAGACAGATGATGATTATTATATTGTACTAAAAAATGCGCGGGTATTAAATTAAAATATACAAGTTGTAAGGAAATAGGTCTAGATCCCGGTCACTGGGGCTAATATCTAATAATACCGTAAACAATATTTTGGACTCTATACTCTCCAAAGCATTCGATCTTGTCTCGTATGATCTACTCTGGAGCAAACTGGAGGGGTCGGGGGTGCCTGTGGAGGTGGTTCAGATCTTTCGGTTCGGTATTGGTATGCTAACCAGCGGAATTATGTCAGGTGGGGCGATACGTATTCACGGTCATACGGTCTGCAGTGTGGAGTGAGGCAGGGAGGGCTCTCCTCGCCGCGTCTTTTTAATCTTTATGTAAATTACCTGACCGTTGCACTCTGCAGCACACATGTCGGTTGTCATGTGGACGGTGTTTGCTTTAATAATATAAGCTACGCAGACGACATGGTGCTGCTGGGTCTAACGATCTCGTCTATAAGAACTCTGCTGGAACTATGTGAGCTGTAATGCTACCAGTCATGGCCTGACGTATAAATGTCAAAAAAAGTGAGTACTTGGTGTTTAAGGCGGGTGGCCGGTGTCCTGATTTCGTGCCAGATATTTGCTTATACGGCACCCCTCCGAAGAGGGTGTATTCCTTCAAATACCTGGGACACTGTATCACTGATGACCTTAAGGACCGAGGCGACATTGAGAGGGAGCGCAGGGCGCTCTCTGTAAGATTTGCTCGCTGTAATAAAGTGGTTAAAATAACGCTGTTTAAAGCCTACTGCCAAAGTTTTTACACGAGCAGTCTGTGGACCGATTACACACAGAGGGCGCAAAACTCACTGCGTGTCCATTATAACAATGGGTTTAGGAGGCTGATGGGGCTGCCCCGCTTTTGTAGTGCGTCAGGGATGTTTGCTCAAGCCCGCACCGATGGCTTTCACGCCATAATTCGTAAGAAAGCGGCATCCCTGCTGACACGTATACGGGGTAGCGCCAACACCCTCCTAAGTGTGATAGGGGAACGGTGGGATTCCCCTATTATCAGGGACGTATTTTAGATTTTCACACCCTGGGCGAATACGATCGGGCCGCCCCTCATCCTCCACTGCCAAAGGAAACAACAGTAGAACAGAATTAAATAGGTATAGTAATAAATAGTTAAACGAATTTATTAGCTTATTACGATGAGCGACGATGCGACATTTGTTCTGAAAAATCATCAAAATACGCTTACCTGCCAGTAATCTGGCTGAAGACCCGAGAGCCAGACTGACCCGACACATACAGAAGATATCCCAAACTTCAGCCTGTACGAGATTAGAATGGCTCTCAAAAAGCTAAAGAACAACAAGGCACCGGGTGATGATGGAATTACGACTGAGCTTCCGAAAGCAGGTTAGGCACCGGTACTTATACCTCTTCAGAGGCTGTTTAATTCCGTCACGCTCGAGGGACGAACGCCTACAGCATGGCACAGGAGTGTGGTTACACCAGAGACAAATGGTTACACTCTTTCCAATGGTGCCAAATTGACTTTCTTTCAGTTGAATTATCGAAGTATTGGAGTGCCTGTATGAAAACGCCACCATGTCGGTCCGCCTCCAGGATCAGAATTCGAAACTGGATGCAGCGTGGGGTGAGACAGGGAGACATTACATATATCTCCGAAATTCTTCACCGCTGCCCTAGAAGACGTTTTCAAGCTTCTGGACTGGAGAGGACTCGGCATTAATATCAACGCCGAGTACATCACTCACATTCGATTCGCTGACGATATCGTGATCATCTGAGACCTTAGAGGACCTAGGCACAATTCAATGCCCGATGAACTAGAGCCACCCAATAAGTGGGTCTCAAAATGAACAGGGACAAGACGAAAATTATGTAAAAATATCCGCCCAATCCTTTGAATGTTGGAGACTCTACACTCGAAGTAGTTGGCGAATATGTATACCTGGGAAAAATAATAGTCCTGCTAGCTAGGTGTAACTTCGAGAAAGAGATCAATACTCATCGAGACTCCCGCGCCCGTGTAAATTCTACATTACTTACCTATTTTTTACAGTCAGCTAATTAAAAAATGAGAGTTGTTGGAGAACTGGGAGAGCCGCCCCTTGGGACGGGCCGCCCCGGGCGTTCGCCCGAATGACCCTATGGAGAATACGTCCCTGCCTATTATAAACCATTTGGTTGGGTTGCATGTCGGAGGAAACTAATGTGTGGTTTCTTTTGACATGTAACCTAACCAAACCTTGTTTAATTACTTATTAAAATTATAACTTACATATGTACTATCATAGTTTTAAGTATCTACTGTTACTAACACATATCATGGACTTCTTTGTCTGAAATAAAGAAATTTATTATTATTATTATACAAAACTGGCAAAACTGTTGATCAATTTGTATAAAGAGTCCATAATTTTTTTGTGATTTCTGCTCAATCGTATATAAAAAAAGTTGTTCAGTATGATGAGTAGATGCCCCAGTTTCAGTTACCTAGCCTACGCCTATTTTGTTACACACTGCATATTTTGAAAATAGCGTAGGTTTTCATGTCATCACTGTTTAAATTGATCATGATTTCATTATGATAGTTTGAAACGATATAGTGCTAAATCAAAACATGATCAGTTCTCTAAATGTTTATTTATTATTTCAAGCATGTAAAGTTTCTTTTTAATTGTTGCGAAAGCATGATAACTATATCTTCATATGCCAAATTTTCAATAGTTTTTCTCGTTAGCATTATTTTTATTATCATCATTATATCATAATTTCTCATCGTCAACAATAATTTGAAGGTGCTTGATAGCTCTGACATCTATAAGGGTGTCTGAAGAACTCTTTGTAGTAGGTACGAAGGAGATGGCTCGCCTAGCTCGGTCACCATTTCGGAGTACTGGGTTCAGATCCTAGAAAAAAAGTAAATAGTGTAAATAGGATTTTCATCGCAAATCAAGAAATGTAAAATACGTATTTTTTGAATAAATAATATCTAGTTTTATTAAATATGTGTAGTATTTTATAGATATCAGTAGGTGAAAGTGACTCACTCTTAACTGTACATGAAGTGCCTTAGCAGTGAGTTCAGTCTTAGAAATCTTCGCTTGCGCTTCTTTTAGTTCAGCATCTAGCCTCTGTTTTTCTTGCTCTAATTCTTTGAGACGCCTTTCAGCTTCTGAAAATTAATTAACAAAGATTTCATTCAAAACCTCATTAATTTCCGTATCTCGTTTAAGAATTTCCGACTTAAGACTGACCTTTAAACTGGGCTTCTTTTTCAGCTTGCAACATTTCAAACTGCTTTCGTTTTAACCTCTCTTCTTCTAACATTTTATTTTGTTCTTCTTGTAGTCTCTCTAACTCTTCTCTCCTCTCCCATTCTTCTGCTAATACTCTAGCTTGTAATGCTCGTACTATTTCTTCATCTCTTTTAGCTTGTGTTTCTTCTTGGAGTAGTCTTTCAAGCTCAGTTTGAGCGTGTTTTAGTTCTTCTAATTTCTTGTTGTCTTTTTGTGCTAGTTCTGCTAACTCCTGTAAGTTAAAAAAAAACGATTTATATTAGCTTCTTCAAGGTATCTGTAGGTAAGTTTGTTATTTTTTAGGAGTCTGAGTATTGATAAAGGACCTATAAGACTTTTATTAAGAAGTTTTGACGTGGATCATTAATTGCGAAGCGGTCATGGCTCAGTTCAGCTTGCGTGATCACGTCAATAACGGGGTTGGCCGCTAGCCCCACAACCTCTTCTGGCCACTAACCACACTAATTCAGACTTGGCCACCGTGCATGGAATAACTTTTCCAAAATATAAGAATGAGAAGAGCTTCTGCTTACAATTATTTTCTCCGCTGTCATATTGTAACAGTAAGGTCTCAGAAATGAGAAAATACGTAGGAGAACCAAAGTCACCGACATGTCGATGACTTTGGTTCTAGCTCACAGAATCGTTAAACTGAAGTGGCAGTGGGCAGGGCACATAGCTCGTAGAACAGATGGCCATTGGGGCATTAAAGTTCTCGAGTGGCGACCGAGCACTAGAAGACGCAGTGTAGGCAGGCATCCCACTCGGTGGACCGATGACCTGGTAAAGGTTGCGGGAAGCCGCTGGATACGGATAGCGCAGGACCGGTTGGTGTGGAAATCCTTGGGGGAGGCCTTTGTCCAGCAGTGGACGTCCTTCGGCTGATGAATCATCATCAGATGAAGGTCTCACCTGCGCCTGAGCTTCAGCGGCCAATCTCGCTCGGACTTCGTGCTGCAGCCGCGCTTTAGTCTCGCGCACTTCCTTCTCCCGTCTCGCTCCCGCGCCGCGCCGTCCTGCTCTCGCACGTCTCTGGTAGCCGTCTGCGCCGCCTGACACGGCTGCCGCTTGTCGTAGAGCTGAGAGCCATTGGAGACGGCTCCTGGAAATTAACCGACTCAGTAAAATTTTTTTTAGAAACATGTTTAGACTCACTATTGAGGAGCCTATGCTTTTGTTAATATACCTAATAGGTAAAAGACTTGGAATCTTTTAGTATGAAGGCTGGCCTATCTACTGTATGCCATTATTTATTTTTTTGCAAAATAGCGGCCAAAATATTCAAAGCCTTCTGTGGTCCGTCAAGACACGAATAGATAATTTAAGTAGTTTATATAGGTTGACTTTAAATTCATTGACAAGCGTTAAATGGTAGATACTACTAATGAAAATCGAAGAAAAAATACTTCAGAGCAAAACAAAAAATCAAAGTAAGAAAATCAATCAGTCTGCGGACTTTGTGTGAAAAGTATTTTTACTAATATGGCAACGGTACCATTTTGACCACAACCATAACATACAAACAAACAAACATACGTGCATATTTACCAGGGAAACATAACCCTCGTTGTGGGGCAGTCTGAAAATAATGCAAAATACCGCAAGAAAACTCACTTGTGGTCCTGTGTTCCAAACTCGAAGGTTCTCTCAGGCGTTATGAGCTGGAACCTCTGAATCTTCCCATCGCCCGCTGCTGCCTCCACCGAGCAGTACTCCCCGATGCTGATCCTGCCACACTGCTCCTTCTGGGACGAGCTCTTGTAGTATGTCAGGGCGCACGGCTGGAGGACGCACCAGTATTCCCTCATAGTGGGAAGGAGATAGCCGCGTTTGAAGAGGTAGCCCTGGAATGTTAAGGGTTATGTGAATGTCAGTGACATAAAGTACATTATCCCTAACTTACTTTATGTCAGTTGGCATAACTTCGGCCACATTTGCAAGTGGAGTTAGCTGACTTTGAAATCCACCGACACAGTATCGAATATTGAAAAAATCCGATCTACATTTTTTTCAGTTTCCCATACAAATACTTGATTCACTATTCAGATTTAGTATGGGAAACTGAAAAAAAAATGTAGATTTGGTTTTTTCAGTATATTTCCTGTATTCTGATTTCTGAGTAACCCCTTAAAATTTTAAACGCACTTTTTAACACCCTGTATAGTTTTGTAGATAACTGCAACTTGCACGTCTCGTTGATGTCTTTTATAAGAAGTCACTCATTGTGTATTTCGTTGACATCTTTTCTAAGTACCAATAGGTCTCACCTTCTTTATGATATCTTCAATGAAGACGTCATAGATCTCGTCGACCGCCTCCACCAGCGCTTCAGGGTGTATCTGCTGGTCGCAGCAGTACTTCGCCTCCAGAACTGCTAGGAAGGCGGCCCACTTGAAGTGGCCTATCGAGGAGCCCAGGGCTTCCCAGTCGGCGGCGTCCCATCGCAGGCCTAGGCAGTGGACCAGCTGCTCGGCGACCAAGCCAGCTTCAGATGGCTGGAGGACTACCTGAAATTCGGATGTTATATTTTAATCCTCTTTGACTTAAAGAATCAGGTCAGGGTGTAAAAACCTCTACTACTACTTCTACTTACTAGAACTATTACAAAAAAATCACGTTTTTGTGTTAACTATAACCGGATCTTACTTGCAAGGGGTAAGTTTCTTTTATAGAGGGTATAGGGAGTGGTCATACTGTACACGGAATTCTAATTTGGGACCAGATGATCGCTTGTGATTTGTTCAATCCTAGTGATTTATTTGATAAATAATTTTACTGTCTAAAAAGTTTAACTCGATTTATCAAACGTGCGCTAATTAAAGTCATTGAACTCAGCTCGAAACATAAGTGCTTGTAAATAAATAAGTTGAGAACATCTGGCTAACATATTGCGGATACAACGATGGACAGTTGAGTACTCATATTTATGAAGTGTGTTAAAAGGAAAAAAAAAAATTCTGATACAATATTTCAACTCTCGCGAAGAATCTGAATGGACTCACTGAATAAAGTTATCATCTTATATATGGTAAAAAGGGCGTAAAAACTTAAACTAGAGCCCCGTTTAAGTTTCTACTGATGATATTGAATAACTTTCCCTAAGGAATACTTACTGAATTCTCAAAATTGTTGACCATTTCATACAAATCTGTCGGCTGCTCGGCGAAATTTGTATGGGAAGTACAAAAAAGTATTTGAGAATTGAGTATGACTTCCTTGGGAAAACCTTGTTTGTATTATAAGTACAAATTATAGTTTTAGTTGCCGGAAGAACAAAATACTCCCTGTATACAAATATAGCTAACCAATCGGCTATTAGTAAAGGTAATGAAAATCAAATGAGTAAAGGGAAACCTTGAGGCTTGGAGTCCTCGGAATAAGTTGTTCATTTTTATTAGTAGGAATAAAATTGGTCCAGTTATTATAATAAGCAATAATTAACGTAAAACATGGTCTGGTAGTCAGTCGTATTAGGAGTTGAAGGATAGAGCGAGGGATAGAAGGAAATGGTGCAACGACAGGGGACTTAAATTAAGGAGAGGAGAGGAGAAATAATGTAAGAGTTCTCTTGTTCATACCACATAATGAGCGGAGTCGTCGACGTCCTGCACCAAGTCAGCCAGGAGGCAGAAGATCCTGAACAGCTTGAAGACCGAGTCATCACTGAAGACCGGCTTCTCACGAGACAGGTGGCTTTTTCGGCAGACCAGCCAACATACCTGATAAAAGCGATTTTTAAACTTTGGAAATAACATCATGTAGTTACTCGTATTAAATTTGTTTAAGCTGGAAGATTTTAACCGATGGCTTAGGCCTGCTTAATGCTATTTACATAGATGTTTGCCGCAAGACAGATAAGATGGTGGTATCTAGCCTAACGGGCTTAGTAAATGCTCTACTACCCAACAACAAGTTGAGTCCTAAAAAGTGGACCCCGCCAGGAATCGAATCCGTGACCTCCTGATGGGAAGGGAGTGGCCTAGCTACTACGCCACGGTGGTTGTGCCGCGTACAATTGTGAGAAAACAGGTAAATGAAAAGAAAATGAAAGTAAATTAACGCCATGTCTACTGGCATGTACAACTTTTCGAGCGACCATATTGGAAATTATCTTAACCCACTTTCGACAGCTGAATAATGCCATCCTACATACATTTACGAATTGATAACAAGTAATATATTTTGTTTTCAGGTTTTAATTAATTTATTCTACTAATTAAATTTTATTCGAGATATTTTTTGTGCCTATCTGTAAGTACTCGTAATTTCTTCATGTGCTTATTTTTCATAGTTTGTTATATCTGTAGTTTCAATTTTTATTCTGGGGCGTGGCGATGGGGGTTTTTATTTATTATATATCCTTTTCCGATAACAACTTCATTTTTATGGTTCCGTAACTCAAAAGGAAAAAAGGAACCCTTATAGGATCACTTCGTTGTCCGTCCGTCTGTCTGTCTGTCAAGACCCTTTTTCTAAGGAACACGTAGACGTATCAAGTTGAAATTTATATCAAATACTCAGGTCTACAATCCCTTGAAGCTGTGAAAATCAAACTTCTATGCCAACCCAATCAAGAGATACCCTATAGGTATGCGAGTGTCCAAATATGCTGCATAAACAGCCGTATCTCTTGATTGCGTTGGCATAGAAGTTTTATTTTTTCACAGCTTCAAGGGATTGCTGGCCTGAGAATTTGATATAGAGTTCAAGACATGTGTGAATATGAATTTATACGAAACCCTCGGTGCGCGAGTCCGACTCGCACTTGGCCGGTTTATACTACGGTGATTGAGAATGATATTACAAAAACAGTTATTTAATTTGTAATTAAGCGTTCTTGCGTTGCATCACCATTTCATCAATTTTTAAAGTTGTAAACAAATAGGTACTTCATTATAACGGTAAGTGGCTTTAACTCCATCAAATCGCGCACCCAAGCAGAGATCCGTCATGGCAATGTAAACTTTCCTTACCGTCTTTCGTAGAATGGGTGTCCACTATAAATTTAATAGTCCTAAAGTTTATTTCTAGTCATAAAGTGTTTAACATAAAATTATATTTCCATAATAATAAAGTTGTATGTTAAATGTATTATTCTGAATTATATAATCTTGGGACGCTGTAGTAATAAAATACATTTCTTATACCTATGTTCTCATAATATCTACAGGATGATGGTTACAATGTCATGCTTCTCTGGAAACTGTGGAAAGTACACGATCTCAGCAAAAAATCTTCCAATTGATCAGTCACTATGCGAACTTGGTATGCCAAGTCAAGTAGTAACATTTTTTTGATCCAAGCATGACTATATGGTGTCAGCATAAGGTGATTGATCTGTTATGATTACTATGTAAAATTATTCATATCTAATATGTATGACGCGGCTACTGTTTGGCCATACGTGAGCGGTATATTACAAGTAGGTACTATTGTAATCACTTGGCAAGCCAATGGAATCGACCAAAACGAGAGGTGAGGTCCTGACGCAAGAACCTACTTTTCTTGTTTAGTCATCATCGTTAGCGTCCTTCATGTAACAACGTGCTTATTTCATAATTAGATACATAGGCACTTTATTTTAAGGTTGGTTGGGTCGTATACATATACCCCGTTTTCATCTGATTGAAGGAAAACGAATCGTAAAGTTGGCTATATAGATGACGGTTACAACTTACAAGGTGATATTTTATTTTAAGTGCGAATATGAACATATTCAGGCTTTTAATCGGGTCAACAGTGTAGATAAAAGCCAGTTTCCTACAAATTATGAAAAAAGTATAGTTAGTTAAAGCTGCGTACAAAATGCCGGTTTCATAAATTGAAGGAGAAGTAAAAAAAGTTGTTGCGTCGTCGTGTACCTATAACTTATAATTTAGGGCCAGATAAGTTATGTACGAGTTCTGAAAAGAATAGCGGGCGACATACTGTTAGACCCAAGCCACCAATAATTACTAATATGACGATCAAAAGGTGGTCTGGAAGAAATCGCTTATTAGCGATAAGACCGCCTTACTGTATAACTTTATCTCCTATGTTGGACTGTTTTATATTTTCTTGTTTTATGTACACTGAGAAATGATATAAAGGTGGAGGTTTCATTAGTTTTATGGTGTGCAATAAACAATTCAATCACGAAATCTTTACGATTTCTCCTCC
Source organism: Coleophora deauratella (assembly GCA_958295455.1). Classification (NCBI taxonomy): domain Eukaryota; kingdom Metazoa; phylum Arthropoda; class Insecta; order Lepidoptera; family Coleophoridae; genus Coleophora; species Coleophora deauratella. Next base: position 4,098,806 of record OY282400.1, on the reverse strand, counting down.
AAGAGAATGACTAGGAGAAAAGGAGTACTCAGGAGAAGTATACTTAAAATACCTTAATCTACAAACCTCACTGATCTTCTTCTCATATTCTCTCGCAACGGGCAATGTGATGGTCTTTGGAAGGGAGCCGAAGACTTCGTTCTGAAGGTAGTAGCGGAACTCGTCGAAGGTCAACTCCTGGGAGGAGCGGTAGTGGTCAAGGCCTTTCTCCACGCCGTAAAGGTCGAGCAAGGTCCCTATGTTTGCTGTTAGCACCTGGAGGAAAAAATCTTGCTGTGAAATGAAAATCTTTGTTCCTACGGGCACTATTTTAACCGTCTTTAAAAAAATAAGGTTCTCAATTCGTATGTTTTTGTATGTTTGTTACGCGATTACTTCGCCAATTATTATGAATTGATTTTGATAATTCTTTTTTATTTGGTAGGTCATAGTGCAGAGGTGGTCCCATATTTTTTAAATCTAAATTGGTTCACCGCTTTTTGAGTTAGCAAAATTATAGTTGAAGTCGGTTGTTTTAACGTGTTAAGCGTTGTCAATTATTAAAATGAAGATACTAATAAGCTTTTATTTTTGTAGAACAAAAATAAAGAATTTAATAAAAACATAAGTTAGTTAATGGCATCTTTATTTATATGATTCCAATTTAAGAGGCCAATAAACTATTTTTGTGCAATAATGTACTTATATCTGATGGATTGATTGATTCAAGTTCAAATCCGACCAATAATGTACTTATATCTGATGGATTGATTGAATCAAGTTCAAATCCGACCAATGACATAGGTGTTATGTGAAGCTAATGACTCGACAGGCACGCGCCTGCGCATTATAGCACGTCGAGCTACAAGTATTGTGTTACCAGTGAGTAACTAACATAACCATTGCCTACATTACACCGCATGCCTGCATATGTATGGCATTCAAGACAATATGATAGGTTTATAAAATTCCTATAGCACCGATATCACCGTGTTAATGTTTTAATTAAATAGTTAAGTCGAGTAATGACTGCTGAAGGAGGGTAATGATTTTCGGATGTATGTATGTCTGTTTATTTGGCTGAGCGTGTAACCTTAACATGTTGGTCGATGTTTAACTGCGACGACGACGTGTGAAATTGCATATTTCGAATCATACATAAAGGTACAATGGTAAAAAAGCATTTATTTGCAACAACATAGTAGGACAATTATTACTTACGCATTTTAAATAGTCGGAATAATTTTTCATTAATTTAATTCGTAATTAATTATAAGAAACGGTCGTGGCTCAAGTGTGGGTTTTCGCGGTCGCATTAATCGGTCATAAAAGTTAACTGACTACAGAAACAGTCATAACCTGGATGGGTTTGATTTGATTGTTATCTCGGCCGTATCCGCCAAGCTTCGTTATTTTCACTATCACATCAGTCGTTAAGCCTATTCACAGGCCTTATAGGAGCTTGAAAGTTTTGACACTGGGGCTTTTTGACACTCGCCACTAGCCTCACAACCTCCACCAATCCGGACTTGGCCCCCATGTGTGAACTAACCTTACCTAACCTTCCCGAGCTAATGAAAGAGACCCATGACCCAGCAGTGGGGACGTTATGGGTTGTTAACGTAAGTACTTAAGATTTCAGTGTGTATGGCATCAGAAGACTCGATGTAAAGGACTCAGGTTCAACAAAGATATGATGTATCTATGCCTACCTACATACCTTTCACATTCATACCCAGCTCGGAGGTAGAGTGGCGTTTAAAACTAACGAGTCACGCAACACCTTCGTCTTTATTATTAGTGATATAAACAAAAAAATATATTGTAGGTAACATACAATCGATCTCAAATCGTGACTATAGTCCAACCTTCGCCACCATACCTTACTCAATTTTTAATCAGCTTTGTTGTCAGTCAATATTGGAGATGACTCACTGTCTGACTGACTACTACAAGCTATTATTCAATGTTGATAAAAAACATAAATATACCTACTAAAGTGTATACTATGTTTATATTGATGTTTCGATGACCTTACGCCCACTCGTCTAAATTGAAACCTTGTCATAGTCAAATATAGTATGAATTAAGATAAATTAGTGTTCTTTGCAAAATTCATTGTGAATCCAAATGGTTTTAGGAGGCTAGGTCGTTCCATTTGGTGTTATTATACCTAAATATAAAAGATAGGTTTATTATTACGACTTCTTTCACCTATAAAAAGCGAAAATGAGTGGGGTAGATGCCATAAATATAAGCTTTTGCCAAAAGCTTGGGATTTACGAAATACAATCTGAATTCTTGACGTAGAATTAAATGTGGTCAATTGACCACCAAGTTTTATGTGTGTTTCACAGAGAAAATGCAATTTTAAACACCTACATTTTTCCATTTTTTAAATAATTACATATTCCCGAGAAAATGTTTTTCTCAATCAGGGTTTTATAGGGTGACAACTAACTTCAAAAAGTTGTTAACTCAGGTCGAGACGGAGAGGGTGCCAACTGGGAGACATCTAATTAAAAAAAGTTTTTTAATTCGACCTGACGGAAAGGCTTCATACCCTATACGATCTAATAAAGAAAATAAAAGAACTATCTCAAGCCATCGACTTATATATTTATTGTCTCGAACAATATTAACTATGTATAAAAAAGTATTGTAATTGACGTTTTCGAAAAGAACTTTAATTAAATCTGTGGTACGCTAGAGTTTTTAACTTGGCTACCTCTACCTCTATTTATATTATTTTTCAATTAATTCCCTCTCCTAAGTACGTATTTTTTTTTTAGATAATAATATTATACAGTTTTCCTTATGGTGTTGTTTCTCTTTACCGTTTGTAAATAAATACTAATGTAGGTAATAAGAATAAGTCTCAAAAAACTCATTATTGCGTTTAGCCCGGATTTAAACCTGAGGCCCGAGACCTCTGGTTAGGAGGTCCCTGTTCGAAAGATTACTATGGAGCTAATACCGATATTTTTTACAGTTTATATTTGTAAAAAAGTAATACTGTTTAGTTAAAAAAAACATTCTTAGGCGCTTACCTGCCTAGATAGATACTGCCCGCCTGACTGATAGTTTGTGCAAACACTAGATAGCCTTACATTAGTCAAACCAGTTACAGCCTTGAAATAAGCTAGATAGTTTTAGATGGTTACTAGGTAGGTACTCTAGGTACTTACTCTGTGTATATGTTGCAGCGAGAGTGTAGAATTATCAGTTTTACAAAATCGCTACCTAACTGCTTTGTAAACTACTGTGTAAAAACTACGAATTAAACAGAGTCGGAGGGAGCTTCGCATCGCGGAGCTCCTGTTTACGGTGGCACCGGACCAAACTAACCTTATTAGCAATTTTGTAAAACTGATAATTCTACAGTCTCGCTGCGACATATCAAGGTAATATTTTAATGGCAGATATAAACATATCCGTAGGCTTTTATTGAAATCGAAAGTGACCATTTTCTATGAGTCCATTTTTTTATTTATTCAAAAAAGTGGTACTTACAAAAAAGTTTTGTAGCCTGGATACGTTCTAATTCATCGCAAAAAACACCTTGCAGAGTTTAACAAATTAAATGTAGGACTCGTTCACTGAGGCTTGTTCAGCTGTTTGGCCAATTTTGTACTGAGAGTTTAGTATTTTTAGGGTTCCGTACCTCAAAAGGAAAAAAGGAACCCTTCGTTCGTTAGGATCATTTCGTTGTCCGTCCGTCTGTCTGACTGTCTGTCAACACCCTTTTTCTCAGGAACGCGTAGATGTATCGAGTTGAAATTTATATTAAATAGTCAGGCCTGCAATCTCTTGAAGCTGTGAATAAATCAAACTTCTATGCCAACGAAATCAAGAGATACGGCCGTTTATGCCGCATATTTAGACACTCGCATGGGAATCAAAACCTATAGGGTACTTCCCGTTGATCTAGAATCATGAAATTTGGTAGGAAGCAATGTCTTATAGCACAAGTAAGGGGAAAAGTCCGAAAACCAAAAATGTTCGGTTACATCACAATTTTTTTATGTCCGTTTGTAGTCTAAACGGCTTGATAGAATTGTAAGGTGTCGTTGGATTTATCACGAACCCCAGATTGACATTGGATATTTTAAAACAGACATTGGATATTTGGATATTTTTAAATTGGATTTTTTGTAAATTAGTTACGTTATACGCAGAGGCTTTGTACTATCAATATAAAACTACTAGGTAATTACTGTGATATAAATAATAGTATAAATAGTCAGTTTTATGTGATCTTTGTATTTCATAAAAAGTGAATATTAAAGTCGGTCAATTGTATTACAAGTTTTTATAATAATCAATAACTACGATAATAAAAGAATGCATCCAACTGTGACACAGTATAAAAGAAACTGATGTTTTTAGTTCGCTATAAAAAATACAGACTGCGATAAAGTGAAAAAAATACAAAAAGTTTAAAAAAAAAAATAATTACCGTACTCCGTACGAGTACTATACCTATTATAGGCTGGCAACGCACTTGTGACTCCTCTGGTGTTGCGGGTGTCTATGGGCGGCGGTAATCGCTTACCATCAGGTGATCCGTCTGCTCGTTTGCCACCTCTGCCATAAAAAAAGACAATAATAACTGGATTTCGTAGAAGCCTTCAGAAACCTATAATAGAGGTATTCAAGGCAAACTTTACAATTTCGAAGAAAAATTGCAGCCTTTGGAGCACTAAATGGAAATAAATTGAAAAGTATAACGTTCGCTTTAACCGGTGACATTTCAGGAGAGCATTTAATGGACATTTAAGCATTTGTTCACTATATAGGTATGAGTACATAATTTTGTGATTAAGTATTTGACAGTTTGATTAAACTTTTCGAAATTCGCGGACTCACAATTGCGTACTTAATTTATGATTTAAGTTGAAACTTGGCGCGATTTTTGTGTAAGTTATGTTGATAACTTGCAACAATTTTTCACTATACTTAGGTACTTACTTTATTCCTTGATATTAAGAATAATTTACGGGCAGTGAAGAGAGACCAATAAAAAAGGTTGGACTTGTCACAAAAACGCACGATAAAATAATGTTTTAGTACCTACATTTTTAAGTACTAATAAAATTACTAAATGTAGGGGTCTTATGTATATTCAACAAAAAACTCCTTGGCTTTTAAATTTAAGTGTGTGTTTGAACTTTTATGTCTGAGAAGTGATTGTCTCCTTTTATTGGTGGCTGTGTATTCTCACTTGACGTGTTAAATATGATAGTTGAGTTGGTGGACTGATGATCTAGTCAGACTGGCAGGAAGCTGCTGAAAATATATGAGAGACAAAATAAGAAGTATCGATAGAACTGGAGGAGACCATAACTTGAACATAGCGAACTTTGAACTAGGTAGAAATCTGGTAGAAATGAAGCTAATAATGGCTTGTGAAAAAAATATTTATAAAAATGGATCTACTCAAATAAAAAAAAAAACTTTTTCTTCAAGAAATCTAACAGCCACTTCGTAATATAAGATTTAACAAAATCAGCTGAAACTGTTTAACCTGGGGCGCCTACTCAAGAAACTGAACAATATCAGTTTGCGCAGTTGTGTTTCAGCAAATTTTGTTAGACTTTTTGTGTTTAGACTTTTCATGTCTTGTTTCAAATCTTGAATCCGGTAGTTGACTGCTAGTCATTTGAGTTACTTTTGATTAAATGTCGAAAAAAATTTTTGGTTCTAAGAATGTTTGAAATTTTGTACGATGACGTCATTGTTCAATGTAAGGTAAAAATAAAGCCTATGCCCCAATAAGGCCTAGGTTTAAAATTTCCCGCTTAGACATTTCAAATAACCGCGAAAGTTTACAGTGGTGTGCGTAAGGATGTATCTGACACATACAAGAATAGCGAGCGCCGCTTACTACGAGTATGTCGGAACATGTAGTCGAAAACAGTCGGGACGCGGAAAGTGCGCCTGTTTTATAAAATTTCTACAGGTAATGATGTAACTATTTTGATATTTTTGCACGCATGCCGAGATTTTTTTTGTGTTTTATTTAGTTTAAAAGTTTAGTCACCCCTACATAAGCATTTATACGCCATTTTTTCAATGTGTTTTCTGTAATATATTTTTTTCTTACACATACGACAGGTCCTAATAAGGCCTATCAAAATAATATAAGTGCAAATAATATCGAATTGATGACATGCGGCTATGCCTTGCTTGTAATATCTGGTATTTATTATGAGCTGTGCGTTGGCTTAACCCCTGCTGATAAAAAAAATACTGTTCAGGAGATTGCTTGAAGAAAATGAAGAAAGGAAGGATAATATGTTGAGACGATTATCAAGACTGATTATATCGCCCAAATATGATTACTAAAGGATCTTACTAAATTTAAATAATATTACGTTGATATGTTTTAGTAACTGAAGTTTAATGATTGTTTTTTCTTTCTTTTACTATGAAAGGCCTTATTGCGGCATGGGTCTCCCAATAAGGCCTAAATGACTTTTTTTATTTTGATTCACAGAAATCTGATTTTTGTTTTTTTAATGTTTCAACTATATTTATTTTAAAGTTTAATCAATAAAGATTAATATTTCGAAAGATGGGTGAGTTTTTCTTAAAAACCTACTAATTACGTCAAGATAAAAATAAGGTAGGCCTTATTTGGGTCACTTACCTTAGTAGTTTGCGCACTTATTAAGATTATTTATAAATTAAAAATTGAACATGTAATAAAAATCCAAGCGAATATGTTTTTTTACAGTTTCAATAAAAAAAAAACTACCTATTTTGTGATCAATATTTCATATTTTAATTTTGATGCAGGCAACTCGCGGTTAGTTTACTTTGTATGAAAAGTACAATATTTTGTTTTTTGGACATTGAATTAATTCGAGGTTCCTTAAGTTAATCAGAAACATGAGCATTAGCTCTGTTTGAAAGGCTATTCTCAAATAAATGAGGACCTTATACATATTTACTATAGTTCCTACTTGCAATATCTACTTCATATGAACCTTCTATATTCGTCTACGTGCCGATAGTCTCTACCTACATTTATATGCGCATACGCAATAAGTGCCGCAAACGCCATTATTTATCGCTGGACAATTCGAATTCAATTTCTTATTGGAATTATATTCTATCAGTACGTGTCCTTGGCATACTTAGGGTTGTCACATCATAGTTATTATTCATAATAAAAGAAAAAAATTCTTTTGTTTGTTTTTTTATATCGTCGCTCCGGGGAGCAGGATGCAAGTCTGTGGTCGGAACATATTGTTTTCTTAGTTAGTCATGAAGTCTTTAAGGATAACCTACTCACTCAAATAACCGCAATTCGAGATTTAACACGTATATATCTGACAACAAAATCAATCTTCTTCAGATGACCACAACACATTAGAAAACTATATTTTCTGAAAAAAAAAAGGACGTTGGTATGAAACAGCTCTGGAAGGTTTACAAATCAGTTTCTCGTTCCCTAATACAATTTTTGAGAATTGTTTTCCATATTTCTGTGTGAAAATAATTATTATTTTCACCCTTGCTATTCGCTTCTACAAGTACACAGGGTGTACAAAAATAGGTGTGGTACTAGTAAACTGAGACTTGTACCTACTCGACATACTAAACAGTTTTTGTTCAACCAAAGTGGAAGAAACCGCAAACGTTTTATTGGTCTCCATATAAAATTGGCCAATAAAATGTTTTTTTTTTATTCCGAGTATAAGTATTACGGTTTACGCGAGCTAACACTGAAATATCTACGCTACATGTATCCCATATATCGTATCTAGGTATTTAATTTATTCCTCGATATTAAAAGATACCTTGCTAAATATTAATGCATTTGGTACAATAATGCAGACAAAAGTTGCTCTAAGTGTAAACACGTCAATACAGATGATCGGAACAGCCTTTCGCATCTTTCAATTCTAATTGCCGTACTTATTTTGATGATGATGATCTACATACAAGTACTGTTTTACAGTTATATATTGCATGCAGTTTGTACAACACAACTGTACATTTTGGAATTACGCGCATACCACGCTCTACTTCAATAAATGAGTAACTGCATCTCAAGAGAGAAAGCTCGCTTCGGTCATAATTATTAAGGGTCGGCAATAACCTAAAATTGGATTTGGTATGGTTCTAAATAAACATGGTACTATCGGTAGTACCTGTAAGATATGAAGTATTACGAAAAAATACAAAATATGGTTAAAATTAGTACTTAAGCACTTTAGAAAATACTCGACAAATTCATGAAAAAGACAGAATTAGGCATTTTCGCATGAAAAAAATTGTTTAACTCAAACTAAAAATGTTTTATTTAAGTAGTTAGGTGTTTAAACACATTCATTCAAATCGTATTTTTACCTAGTATCTCTATACTAGGTAAAAAGTTGCTTTTGCAACGTGGCCGAGAAAAGCAAATTAGACCTGATAAAAAATAATTATCCTAGAGTACATCGAAATATCTTTGGTTACGTTGCACTCACAGCGATGAAGGTAAGTTAGCTAACTTTATAGGCCGTTGGCTATCGTTTTTTTAATAACCGCCGAATTTTGTAAAGTGGTGCTGACCCTTAAGTGATGATTATGTTCTGACCGAGTTTAAGTATGTCAATTGTCACTAAATATAATAAAGCATCGGTGGCTCCATGGAAACGACTCGGCCCTTCTAAGTAGAGGTCACGGGTTTAAATCCTGCATCGAGGAGTTAAAAGAAAGTTTTATCATTCTATAATTTACGTACCAATTGTCTAAAGGTGAATTAAAATTAAGCGGTGCTCAAACGTATGCAGCCTAGTGCACACATGATAACTTATACAAGGTGTTAACGGATTAGCTAGCATTACTTAAACTGGGGCTTCTACTAGTGAAACTGAACAACTTTTCCCAAGGAACCCATAGTCAATTCGCGAATTTTTTTTTGTACTTTTCTAACAAGTCGGTCACCTGATCGGCCCACTTAATATGGGAAGTCCATATTTTGTTCCTTTTTGGAAAGTTGTTCAGTTTCATGAGTAGAAGTCCCAGTTTAAATAGTATCAACTAATTTATTAACACCTTATATGTATGTGTATTGAAGTCGCGATGCATTTGCACAATAAGTGCACTCAAAAACACGTGACCGGGCGATGTAAGTAAACCAGGCAGCCACCGACTGTCCCTTGTAATAAGTTCAAGCCGCACGAGAGGAGAAGGGATCAATAGTTTTACGGCTTTTATCACAGGCAGTCAGCGTGTTAGATTAGAACTGTCACGTTCATTGACAAACCGACTCTGTTTACGATAATGTGGTACAAAATAAATGTTAGTCATCTCGGCAAGTCTACAGAGAAGTACAATAAACAATTCACTAAAGTCGCTAAAATTCTTGATTATGCATTATGTTACGTCGATTCAGAGTTGAATTTAAATATATGTTGCAGGGATATTGTCAGACTCGTGATACCTCCGGAGTGGTATTTTTACACACTGCTGTATGAAGTTAAAAAAATCAGTTTAAAAACTTTTTGAACTGGGACGTCTAAGTAGGTACATCATCATTAATTCATACTGAACACTCTTAGTTCTAAGAATTTGTTTAAATCGAAAATAAATATTTTTTTACTGTCTTACTCTCTCCATATACCAATAAATTGAACAAACAGCTGATTAATTTGTATAAAGAAAGAGTCCAAATTAATTTTGTGATTTCAGCAACGTCGTAGAACAAAAGTTGTTTAGTCTCTTATTTTTCTTCATGATTAGTAGAAGTCCCCGTTTACTTATCCTACATATTATAATTACATACTTATATATAATACTATACAGTGTGAGTCTTTATAAAGTATTTAATCTTTAAATTTTTTTAAATGGTGTTTATTTTTTGAGTAATTTTTTTAGTGGCACGTCTATCTACTACGAATCCTCACTTTCCTCACCTTCTAACATACTTAATTTGAAAGTTACAACGTTTTGTGTACTTGGGGACAGCAGATGCTATTTAAAAAATAAATGTCCATATTTTTTTATTTTTACTTTTTTATTTATTTTAATATTTTTCTGGGCGATAAAATTGGCTCTTATTTCACCCCCTTTCATATGTGCCCTTTATAAAGACTCACACTGTATATAGACCTCCAATAAAAACTATAATTATGTTGAGGAAAACGTTAATATTTTGCTGTTGTACCACACTTTGGAAAACTGGTTAGTAGTTCCAATTTAGATACCCTGAAACTTGTGACGTCATATGCCCTTCGACCGGACAGGCACTAGGCTTTGTTGATATAGGTTAATGGTGTCACCACTTTCTTCATATCCCGCCCCAATAAGCCCATAATGGGGTAGATGCCAGATAGAGACTCAATAAAACCTTTATGACCTACCTAATTGCCTTGCGTTTTATACTTAATTTTGGTAATCTGTTGATTTTATGAAGTCACTCTCGTTACTCATAAAGAAAAAAAACTGGTTTGTAGATGTGATTGCAAATTATTTTAACAGAGTGAATACTTCTTAAAATCCGGGATTTCTTAAGATTTTACAGAAATTCGTAAGTGACGCACAAACTTTGAGTTTACCACTAGGTATGTATTTACTCGTATTTACAAGATCACTTCTCGAACAAACTTTGGCACTCGTTTAAAAAAGTATAAAAAAATAAAAAACTTACCTTCAACTTCGATTTGTGCACCAAAGCTTTATTTTGCAACGAATCGAACGCATGCCAAATGCAGTTCGTAACGTTTTTCAGAAGCGCGCTCATTTTTACCAATCGATCACTTTTTTAAGACACATAGGTACAGCCAGTTGTAACGTATAAAAACTTTTTGGACTTTATTTTAATACTGGCTTCTGACGCGCACGTGTATCGCCTGCGCGTTCGATATTCAAACTGGCTTGACTGATGACAACTTCGCGCCGCGCTATCATAGTCTGAGGAAGTTGGTAGAGTGGAACACGCAAGATTAGGGCTGTCAATTAACACTTTACATGAATGCATAAAGATAAATTGAATTCTTTGCCAGCTTCTGTGTTTAAGGCGAGAGAGTGAAAAGACGATAATTCGAAATTCGTGTGTGGGTTCATGTTTCCATTCATTTACTTAACCACATTGGCGATTCTGTCTGATTGCGTTAGTGCTCGCGTTTATGTCTTTCCTATGATTGTTTTGGTTCGGCATAACAATAGCTCTATTTCAAAATTTCGTCAATTTGGCATGAGTAGGCGAGACTCATCATATGCCTAATATTACCCGGTCAATATTATTTATTTATTACTTCTTCAGATGCCATAGTTGTAGAGGCTAGAAACACGCTTATAGCCTGGATATATTTGACATTTAGCTCAACCGTTTCGATTCTGTTTTTTGAAAGATGATTTAATTATACTCCTAGGTAGACAGGTTAAAAACATCTAAGAGTTCGTCAGGTACGCCATTAACCTTAAATCCTGCACCAACTACCTCAAACCGGACTTTTGTTAATAATGGGGTGGCAAAAGATGGACGGCCCACCTGATGAAAAGTGGCTACCACCGCCTAGTAGAGTTATTCTTCTTCTTCTTGGTTCCTTTAACTCCTCAAGGAGCAAAGGGCCTCAATAACAGCTTTCCACTGCTTCCGATCGGCGGCGACAGCGACAATCGCTGGCCAGCTTTTGTCTAGAGAAGCGGCTTCCAGTGCCACAGTCTTCCGCCAAGTAGACTGCTTGGTGAGACGGGAGTCTTCTTGCCGCAGTGTGTGACCAATCCAACGCCATTTTCTGTCGAGGATCTCTACTGGAATATGACGTTGATTCGTTAGTTTCCAGTAGTAGAGTTATTAGTGTCTTATTAATCCTTGAGGGCTAAGATAGATAGCGTCTTATGCCGGTAATTTGCTGGCTATCTTGCCCCATCCGCCAGAACTCAGCACGCTACTTATCCGACCTTGCATAATAAGGTTCTATCACTAGTAAGACTTGGTCTGTGCTTGACTATTACCTAATTCTTTACAACATACGAGAAGAAACCCATACCCCAGCGTTGGGGACGCTATGGGTGTTAACGGCCTCCTTTGTTTAGTGGCTAGTCACATCAGGAGGCTGCGGGTTCGATTTTCGGCGGGTCCAACTTTGTAGGACTCGGTTTGGTTGGTGGTAGGACCCGGAGCCCGGATTGTCAGAGCCCGCCTGGCTAGCTACCACCATCTTATCTAAGTCTTGCCGCCAATCATTAATGTGTTCCGGCATGGAGATAAGATAGCCAGTTCCCCATTGCGTTGGGTAATCTTGGTAAGCCCGCTTCCATCTTCGGCATTATCATCACGCACCACCAGGTGAGATGATGCCAAGGACTTAGTACAAATTGTGGATAAAAATATCGATCGATATTTCTCTAAGACCCACTATTTATTCTACAATAGAAAACCTTCCTTCTGACTATAAATACAGACATAGGTCTGCTATTACCATATTGGAAGGAGCAACATGCAAATAAGTCAATTCTATCGGAAGCGCTGGAAGGTCGCAGCCATATTTGTCACAGACACGGTCATGCAGATAACTTTCAAATAATGTGGCGCTATATGTGCAATAAACGAGATTGGATTTAGTTAAGAACGCATTTCCCATAGAATGTTTAAGTATTAATTATTTAATACACACCAGAAATGGAAAGACCTTTTAAGACATTCTGTCTTATATTTTTTGTAAGTAAAATAATATGTTTAAAGAAGTTTTATTTTATCGCTACGGGGTAGAGCAGTGCAAGTCTGTGGAGCCGTTATGTGGCTGCGTAGTTTCAATTCAAAAGACTCATTGGTACGAATGCATTGGCCGTCTCAGGATGCGAACCCGTGACCCACTTAGCTTGCTCTAAGCCAGTTAGAAAGGTTATTGTTGTGACGTCACTGACGCTGCTCGTAGGCAGGTGGTACTTACCGGCTAGCTGTGATGTGCACACTGCAAAACCATACAGACACATTCATTAATATAGAGGTACAGTCCAAATTATTTGATTCATGACATAAATGCAACTCGTACAACCCGACATGCCTTTTACGAAATGGGAAACAAATACTTACGCGCATGACTCAGTCGTTGCGTACGCGCAACTTCAACGAATATGGAGAAATCATCCGAGGACGGCCTATGCTGTGATGAGTAACAATTACTTATATCGGTCGGAGGCAGTTCGGAACTACTGAGGTCGGCACCGGAGTTTTGGTTTTCTATATAAGGTCCGGACAATGCACTGGATTTCTTAGCTTATTCACTGACCGTATAATCACTATGTCGCTTATTTTAACTGTCGAATTTTCGAAGACCACTCGATTTCTTTTCTATGGTGAAACCAAAGCTTTGTTTGCGATGTCATGCGTTTCGTAAGTTTAGGACGAAACAATGGTGAGTGTACAAGTCCGAGTGGAAGGACAAGGCACTTAGTTCTTTTTTTTAGGAATCTTGAGATCTACGCATTTTGAGCTTCCTATATGCTAGACGACTTGAGACCTGGAACTGAAGACTAGGCCTATTATTTCCTACTGGCAGAGCTTTAAACTGAAAACTAGATTTTGGTAAAGCTCACAGTTGTGAGTTTAGGAGCCGTTAACACCGATGCGATGCGACGTGAGACGCCTTTTCGCTAGTCTTACTGGTAGGACTATTTGGAGTTAAAAAGTCCAATCTGTTATACTGGTAATTATGACCTTATATACAATCTAACCCAATTTCTTGCGGCGTTGCAGCTCGGTATACATCGACATGTACTTATTCAGTTTGCTTTAGAGTTCTCATTAAAATAAAATCTTTTCATGTTGTTTTATTGCAGTGGTTTTCAACCTGTGGGTCGCGACCCCCTGGTTCGCGAACCACAGGTTGAAAACCACTGCAATAAAACAACATGAAAACCCCCCCTGGGGGGTCGCGAAGCCTTTCTCAAGGGGTCGCGGGTAAAAGAAGTTTGTGTTTATATGTCCTACACTGCAATGAAAAAAAATCGATTTCAGTGAGAAGGCTGGATTCTATTTTGGAGACGTTAATAAGGAAATCATTTTCTAATTGAAGAAAATTATAAACGTAGTCTTTCAAATCACTAACATTTTGTATATTTATGGCCCTAGGGGGGTCGCAAGATTTTTTTAACTTGTAAAGGGGTCGGGTATTTAAATTGTTGTATTAAAATTGTACTGTTCTATTGTATCACTAATTAAAAAATCCGCGCTGCCCGCTGCTGCAACAGTGTCGCACAGCTTGGTCTCGGTTGTCTAAACTAATATTATATTTTTTAATAAGGAGACAGGTCTAAAGGTAGGTAGGTCTATGCATTGTTAAATACGTATAAACCATAAATAAAAAAGATAAAGCACATATAAATTTTCTTTGGTAAGACTTTATTTAATTCAATATTATACCTACATAAAGACATAAAAATTACTACCCACTACAGACAATGTAATATCGTTAAAATGACGTTTTTCTTCTTCACTGTTCACATCTTGAGGACCTCTAAATGAAGCAGTGTCCCATACAAACTATTTTGAAAATCAACAGGTCGAGTCTAATGAAATTATACACATATAATCAAAACGCTAAATTCTAGTGCTTTGTTCATTACCGTATTTTTTTAATTAAAAAGAAAAACTAAAAAAAAATATTAAAAATTACAATAGAACTGTTTATTTTTAAGAAATTTGTATGGTTAAGTTTATATGGGAGACTTCTTTTTTGGGGGTCCGTTCACCTCAATGATAACAACATTGAAAACCTACTTAAAACTATGAATGAATTGGCAAAGTGGATACATTGTTATTTTGAAGTACATACGAAGTAAGATGAATTTTAATAATTCTAATAATTTTAAATTACAATTTAAAAAATATATACTTAATTAATATTATTAATTGCAACTATTGTCGATATAATAAGAGAAATGATTTAAAAAATGCAGGCAGGTAGATGCATTATTTAAACTATTTTTATATAAAAGTAATGAAGGCGAGATTCACCAAAATGGGTTTTAGACAAATAACAATTTTATAGCAAAAATAGAGTACATAAGCATAAAGTAAATAAATTATTCAACAAATAGGTACTTTTACCTAAAAATTAACAAGAATAAAAACATAGCCTAGCAATCTATGATCCTAAATGTTGTTTAAATAAAATAAAAACAACATAATAATTATTACTAACAAAAGAAGCTAACTGGAAAATGGTACAATTATAAAACTATTTCATGAAATTTATTTGAAATATAGCCTTAGCTACATTATCCTAATAATTCATGAAATTCACAATCTTCCACGGAAAGAGGTGATGTAAGTACGCTTTTCATAAATAGTATAAAATCGAGGTTTTAGAAATAAATGGAATGTAATGTAATAATTGTGCAAAAAAAATATCTAAACGCATATACAATGGCAAGAAACTTATACAGAAAACAAAATATCAATTAAATAATACATCTAATCTTACGTTTACAAATAATCTTACTTTACACTTGCACAATTCATTCCATTTCTATTTCCTTCTATCTAATTAGCCTACAGGTAAAGTAATTTTTTAAATTTCAATACTTAAATAATGGGTATTTCATTAACTCTTTTAAATTTACTTCTTAACATATTCAAATTAAATACCCGTGATGTTACGATAAAAATTATGATAAACACTTAATAAGTCATTTTCTTAATATGAACCGTTTCATCAATTTATTTTAAAATTTTCGTAAATTTGTGTTTTGCAAGATTACATTTAGAAGATTGTTTAGAAACAACTTTAAATAAATCTTTTAGATCACTTTGTCATTCTTTTCACAAAAGAATGAAGTTATAATAAATTGATAAAACTACACGGAGTCATATTTAATTTGACACTGATATACAACATCAATGTTTTTTTTTTGTTACATTTTTTAATTTATTTACGTGGAACACTAGAGTATGACTAGGATTTCTCACAGAAACGTGACTTATTCTAAGGAGTACATTGAACGTCTATTTTATCCTACATGTTTGTGCCGCCCCACCATGCGGTTAATGAAAACGAACATTCTGTGCTAAGTTGTCAAAAAGCTGCATTAAATTGAAGAATAAAATATTTCATGACAAACAGTCTTAATCTCGAGCCAACAGAGTCTCGAGCTTGGCTTCTGACGCATCAATTTTGAGACTGACGATTCCCAATTTCCTTTTCATTAGAAATTGTTTTTCTTTAAGTACGTATTACTGTTCCTTCAGAAGAGGTACCTCTGATCTTCACAAAGGACTGGGTAGGTTGTTCTTAAAGAAATTATTAGAAAGGTCTTTTAAGTATAGCAAGTCTGTGAGTTAGGTACTTGAATACTTTTATTTCGTTCTACAGTTGGCTACACGGCACATACCATCAGATTGGCACATAGCCTGTTTGCAACCCTTGAATGGAAACTTTGACTGCGTCAATGCAAAATGACATACGTGAAAATGAAACGTCATGCATGACTAAGAAATAAAAATATAATAAGATAACATGACTCACACCATTTATCGACAAATTTTCATGTAAATTGCTGTGACTTTTTAAGGGTTTCTAGATGAAGTAAATCTCCTATACAAACTTTAGTTATTCAAATTTCTTGAAAATGAACTTAACAATTATAATGAATCTTTATTCATACATAAACAAAATATCTTTACTATTTCGAAATACGTTTATTTTTAAAAGTACTGTGGAAATGTTAAACTTACACGTGGCCATCAAATAAGTTAACTCTAAATTTCCTCTAAACTATAAAAGTTATCAAGAATCGGTGACGTGTCAATTTTCAAGAGATTTGAATTCTAATTTTGTATGGAAAACGACCACTTGTAGGGACCTCTATTCATAGAGAAATTCTATTCAGCCAAGCTTTTATCCAAACGCCTCCATCAGTGATTATATGCTCAGAGCCAATAACCTTCATTATTTACGTATAAACTAACTAACCTTCAATTCCCTTACTTCATTCATAAGGCAACATATTTCAGTCAAGTTATTTATTTCATTTAGGACGTTAAAACAAAGTATATTTATCACACAAGCTATATGTCAGGCGCTGTTCTAAATAGATTATCTTTGATATTCTCTTCACAGAGAACGCGTAGTTCACGAGCAGGGATAAATAAACTTCTAAATGGAGAAATAGGTTTGCTTCGGGCGCACTCTCTTATCTGGCCCAGTTTCATTGGCAATAAAAAAAAGCGGGGAGGGTCTCTTTTTATCATCGCGCTGGCAACCTTAAATTCATCGTCTTTCCAATTCCCACAGTTTTTTCTGTAAAGAAAAACTCTCTTGTAACGCTGAATAAAACCTTAAGGTCTCTTCAGACGATGAAAGTTATTCATTAACGACAAAACCTCAATATTTACCATCTGAATAACAGTTTATTAAGGATCCAATACGTCATCATAATTAACATAAGTTTCCAAAAACACAATAGGACAAACTTCACTCGTTATTTTTTCCCATAAACAGAACGCGCGAAAAAGCGCCGTCTTTATCTGTTTTTGAAAGCTATCAATAGCGCTGTCACCGCTTCGCATTACTGTCTTTTTTAATTTCTCGACTTACTAAAAAACTTACTACTAAAAAAAACTATTCGAGTAGTACTCATCTCGCTACAAGCATGAACTGAAATTATCGCTTGTGTGATAACGGGTAGGGATCGAACACTATTCACTGGTCCACACACTTCAAAACATATTGATATGGTATAGGTACAATAATACTCAACACAATATAATATTAAAAATTTTGCTATAAAGTTTTATATACACAACAGTACAAATGAATCGTCAGTCTCAGCAAACATTGAGCAAAGAAGCCCTGAGGAATACGGGACCCTGTATCAGGAACTGGCACTAGAGAATTATTTACAAAAAATCGGATAAAAACCTGATTTTTTTCTTCACTTTTTGCGGTAATACAATAATTTTTATATCCCAGTCTGCAAATGAATACACAGAACTTTGGCACTAAGACAATGGTTCTGAAATATTGCGGTATAAAATTTAATACAACCTTCGCTATGCTTGAACATTTTATTGTAACATATCGTTTGTTAACAGATACAGACACCTCTTCACAACCAATACTTACGTTTTCTAAACAACTCATTAAACATAATTCCTGATGCCGAAACATGTGACTAAGTATATGCGTTTTTAACTTGAGGCATCTTTGGTAAGTTGTCGGAACAAAATTCGAAAATTTAAAATGATAAGACATGATTTCAGATGGATACATTAGCTCATGGCACAAAGATATATTTTTTGATACAGATAGATTATTTTTTAATGAAAAAGTAACAGCTAGTAGTACTAAGTAAAATAGCATAGAGACTAGGTTAAAAACTGATTGAAATTTAGATTGAAAACATAATGACGCGAGACTGGGATCTGACAGAGATACAAGCTTTGAATTCTTATACACTGACAATGCTTTACGACTTGAATACGGTACCAATATTGTCATCTGTATAAAAGCTGCGGTTATCCACAAATTCCACGGAAGGCTTGAATTCACACAGGAAGATGAAATCATACTACAACCTGTAAAATAAACGCTTGTATTCAATGCATCACATGACATCTTGATTAGGATATTGTCTGTGTTTAGATGCACAGAGCTATATAATTTCATTACAAGTTATAAAACAAACATCTGCAGTTACTGTAGACACATCCGCAGTGTCTGTAAAAAGTGTGTCTATGAAAACTGAGACTGGTCACAGAAATATGCCATGTCACTGTAAGCTTTAAAACATTCGCACGTACCATTAAGAGTAGTGGTATGTAGATGTGCACAAATAGATGCGATTATAAAACAAGCATCTGCAGTTACTGTAAAAAGTTTGCCTATGACAACAGCGGGATGAGACTGGCCATGGAAACATGAAATCTGTTTGTAAGGTTTGACATATAGTGACGTAATAGTGTGTAGTGTGGGTGTGTGCACAGAGGTAACTTATAAAACAAACATCTACAGTTACTGTAAAAAGTTTGCCTATGACAACAGCGGGATGAGACTGGCCATGGAAACATGAAATCTCTTTGTAAGGTTTGACATGTAGTGACGTACCCATGTGAGTGGTGGTGTGTAGATATGCACAGAGGTAACTTATAAAACAAACATCTACAGTTTCTGTAAAAAGTTTGTAAGCGGGATGAGACTGGCCACAGAAATATGCAATCTCCTTGTAAAGTTTGATATACAGGTGTCCCAAAACAAATGCGACAAAAGACAATGCCCGTTTGTGCCCCAGAGTCTTATTCGTACTTATATTTTCATTATTATATTCCGAAATATTACAAAAATAAGATAAAGTAAAAAACCGTAACACAAATAATTCAGAATTTTACATTTTTCTAAATTTCTGTAGAAGTTGGGAGAAAAAAGATAAAAAAATATTTTTGTAGATATTTGACTAATTCACGCGAGTTACCTGAGGAAGATAGAAACATTTTTGGACTTGTATTAATTTTTTTTTACCCCTATGTATTACAAAAATAAAATTACGTGACATACCTTAAAATAATGAATTAATAATTATGGGTATTCTCTACCCTCTTTAAAAGTTTGGAAAATAGATAATAAATAAATAAAAAATACTGCGATATACGTGATACATAAAAGATTGATAGGCATTTGATTTTCATTCACTCATTCAATAGTGTTGTGAAATTATCGGAAAAATGAATCAATTTAATATGTAATATTCAAACCGATAACTTTTATTTAACGAGTATTTAAAAAATACCAATGATTTATATATGTAAAAAAATGAAAATGATAGAAACGACAAAGAATATACAAACTCACGAAATATTAAAGATTAATATTATTACTTATTATTGCAATTCAGAATGAGAGAGTTTTTAAATAGATCTATGTAAACTCTACGAACGGTATGCAATTCTCATTTTAGTTTTTAAATCTTACTGTCATTATTTTGTCAACTACTCAGGCTGAGAACACACCGAGCTTAATTTAAATTATTTAACCAAATATTTCACACGGGTAGAAGGTACCAGTGATTCTCCATATTAAATATTATATGGTCGACTTATTATATAATTAGATCCGCGAACATGTATCCTTCATTGAACTGAAGTAACTAGAAGAGCAAGTCGGATCTAGTGTGTTAATAATCCATCCCCACTGCAGGGGCACGGATATCTTCCCATAACATCGGGGAGATTAGGCCCTATTCCACACACGGGAATCCTTTGGTAACTGGAAGAAAAATCACGTAGCTACGGTTTAGCCAGACCACGATAAGGATTGTTCAGGATCCTCTAAAAATCTCAGACCTAGCCGTTTATTTACCATATCATTTCATTATAGATATAGATTTATTTTGTATTAATTATACATTGTCATTTGTCATTTCGTTTTAAAAAACAATTCATTTAAAATAGTAAAATTAATTAATTTCATTTTAACTTTTAAAATAGAACCAAAATAGATAATAGTCAAAATACGATGCAATTAAAAAATATTAAAAAGCGGCCAAGTGCGAGTCGGACTCGCGCATGAAGGGTTCCGTAGCAGCAAGTAATATAATATAAAAGTTCTTGTTATGAAATGTTTTTTATTTATTTTTATATTTGAGTTGATTGAATGAAAGGCAAATTGCGGTTTACGATTTATGACGTATTAAAAAAACTAATCTAGTTCAAATCAATTTGTTTTTTATGTTTCACAATAACATGAGTATAATTATTCCTTTGACATTTTAACAATGCTGTTTATGAAAGTTTCTTTATCAATAAACCGATTTTTCCATAAACTCACGAAATATCCACATCATACATCACTACACTGACGTTTGATCTCCGGAGATTAAATGTCAAAATAGCATTACATTATTTTCGGCTGTAAATACACCATGCTAGATTCACACACACCAACAAGATGCATATAACTATATACTAGACTACTACAAACAAACCTCTGAATTTATTTTCAGTTGCCTCAGTATATTATAAGACAACCTTTGTTATAATATGTAGATAGTTACTAAAATAAACACACCGTAAGCATTACATTTAGTATAATTTAGTTCTGTTTTGTTTAAAAAAAACATGCTTTATTATTCTGTTGGTCCGGATAAATTAGTTCTTTCGATCAGTTCACCTACCAAGGGTCCTAAGTTTATTAAGTCATATAACAATATGTAAACGTAAACCTCAATGTGAAACCTTTAGTTAGATGTTTAAATATCACAATATTTATATTCAGATTAAAACAAGAAGTAAAAAAGCGGCCAAGTGCGAGTCGGACTCGCCCATGAAGGGTTCCGTAGCAGCAGGTAACATAATATAAAAGTTTTTGTAGTTCGTTGTAACTTGAATGAAAGGTAAATTGCGGTTTACGATTTATGACGTATTAAAAAAAACTACTTACTAGATATCGTTCAAACCAATTTTCGGTGGAAGTTTCCATGGTAACGTACATCATATATTTTTTTTAGTTTTATCATTCTCTTATTTTAGAAGTTACGGGGGGGGGGGATACACATTATACAACTTTGGAAGTGTCTCTCGCGCAAACTTTTCAGTTTAGAAGAAAATGATATTAGAAACCTCAATATCATTTTTGAAGACCTATCCATAGATACCCCACACGTATGGGTTTGATGAAAAAAAAATTTTTGAGTTTCAGTTCTAAGTATGGGGAGCCCCCAAAATTTATTGTTTTTTTCTATTTTTGTGTGAAAATCTTAATGCGGTTCACAAAATACATCTACTTACCAAGTTTCAACAGTATAGTTCTTATAGTTTCGGAAAAAAAGTGGCTGTGACATACGGACAGACAGACAGACAGACATGACGAATCCATAAGGGTTCCGTTTTTTGCCATTTGGCTACGGAACCCTAAAAAGTAACTTGACAATTTTAACGGTAAGTTTTAATGAACGTTGCCAGTCCACTACTGGATGCCTACCTATAAGGCAATCATAGAGGAATAAGTATATTGGAACATAATCTCCTCATATGAATTACAAGCATCATCTGTGTTAAACCTTATTATCATTTATCATTCAGTCATTCATTCAAGAATGTAAACATTAAGTTACGTTTTATAAGGTTAGCAAGGGTAATATGGAATGTGCGTCAATAGAAGATGGACAATTTAGAGAAGAAAAGTTACCATTTAAATATTTATTTCTAATTTTGTATTAACTATTTATCTCTTTATTATTAATTTTACGATTTTTTACAGCCGTAAGCCGTAAGATTTGTGAAATATATTATGTTTTCTCACTATTATTACAAGGCACTAAAAAGTCATCCGCTATTACCCCATCGTACCTTAGGTAAGCATCACTTTAGCTTACAAGTTAATATTTCTGTTCTCCCAACTTTTGAAGGTAAAATGGCAATACGGTTTTATTTTACAATCAAACAGCTATCGTTTGATATATAAATCATTCGTGTAATATGTGTGCATTGCCTATTTTCGGGCTGGGGCACGACAGTATGGCCAGCTTGGCATTGTCTTTTTGGCTGGTGATAGCCCTTGGTGGTCTTGATCAACAAGACCTATCAAAATAACGAAACATATGTTCAGCAAAAGTTTATGGTTTTCGGGTTATATAGATTTAAAAAAAAATTAAAATCACTACCTCACGGTGGTTTTTTGAGCTTTTGTTATTAAAAAAACACTTAATTTGTAATTTTTTTGCACTCAAATATTTTCGATTAGTGTCTCTACCCGAATCTACTATTTTACAAAAAATTAAAGATGCCATCAGAAATACATCATCAATTCAAGAAAAATCTTTAAAAATATCCGATAATGAAACTTTAAACATTGGCGACGTAAAAAAAATGTACTGAATAATTGTGTCTAATATGTTATAAAAATCCTTGTTTCATGCCCATTTTAGAAATGTATAATACTTGGAAATTTTCCTTGCAAATATTGAGTTAATTACTATTTTTGACCTCAAGGTGCTGATTTAAAAAAAATCTTATATTCGAGGTTTTTCAAATAAAAATAATTAGATTGATTAAAATAGAAAGGAGATCATGCGTGTGTTCTACAAAGTCACCGTAACTTTCTACCTGAGATAAAAAAAAAACCGGTCAAGTGCGAGTCGGACTCGCGCATGAAGGGTTCCATACCATCGTACAAGAAACTCCAGAAAACACGTCTCTTGTATGGGGACCCCTTTAATTTTAAAATATAGTTTTATTTTACTATATTTTTAGGGACTATAGCAATACAAACTCTGTGAGCATTTCATTTAAATTGCAAGAGTGACAGAGCAGCGGCGACACTGTGCCACAAAAGTACCCTAATCGGAGACAACTGTACTATTAGATTTTGAATACAAGCTACTGTTTGGCAGACTGCCTGAACGAAGTAGACAAGACGAAGACGTTGTTTTGGAAGAAATACGGAAAAGTGGCGGCAAAATGTTTCTTTTTTAGGGTTCAAAGTTTAAAGGCCAACGGGACCCTATTATTGTACTAAGGCTCCGCTGTCCGTCCGTCCGTCCGTCCGCCCGCCTGTCTGTCTGTCAGCGGGCTGTATCTAATGAACCGTAATAGGTAGACGATTGAAATTTTACAGAGTGTGTATTTCTGTTGCCGCTATAACAAAAAATTATAAAAATAAATTAAAGGGAGCTCCCCTACTAGAAACGTGTTTTTTGGGTGGTTTTGGCTCGATTTTAATAATAGCAAGAGGTAGACGCTTGTATGAAACGCTCACAAAGTTTCTATTACTATAGTCGCTTAAAAAATATAATAAAATAAAATAATATTTAAAAAAAAAGGGGGTCACTATACAATTTTTGGAGTTTTTTGTACGATGGTACGGAACCCTTCATGCGCGAATCGAACTCGCACTTGGCCGGTTTTTTCTTTTTTTATCTCAGTTAGTAAGTCACGGTGAGGTGACCTTGTAGAACACACACATGATGTCCTTTCTATTTTAAATTAATCTAATACATATTTGAAAAACATCTTATAAAAGATTTTTTTTTAAATCAGCACCTTGAGGTCAAAAAAAACATTTAACTCAATGTTTGCAAGGAAAATATCCAAGTATTATACATTTCTAAAATGGGCATGAAACAAGGATTTTTTATAGCATATGAGACAAAATCATTCAATATATTTTTTTTACGTCGCCGATGTTTAAAGTTTCATTATCGGATATGCTTAAAGATTTTTCTTGAATTGATGATGCATTTCTGATGGCATCTTTAATTTTTTTTTAGAATAAATAGTAGATTCGGGTAGAGACACTAATCAACAATATTTGAGTGCAAAAGATAATACAAATTAAGTGGTTTTTTATAACAAAAACTTAAAAGACCCACCAAACAACACAGACAAATCTGGTATAACTCGAAAACCATAAACTTTTGCTGAACATATGTTTCGTTATTTTGATAGGTCTTGATCAAAGCTATCACCGGCCAAAATTTGTCGCATTAGTTTTGGGACACCCTGTATAGTGACGTACCCATGTGAGTGGCGTGGCGCGGCGGGGCGGCGACGGGCGGGGCGCGCTAGGCGCGGGGGGGCCGGCGGCGGGGGCGCGCGCGTCACCGCGGGCCGGCGCCCCGCCCGCGGCGACCCGGCCTGGCGCGCCGGTTGAAGCCCCTGTCACACAAAACAGTCAAAATTTACATACATAATAACGATGTAATACACATTTTATAAGGCTTACCGATGTACCTGCGCAGTAGACACAATTTTAATAACGCGGGAAATTGATGGACCAATCAAATAGGTTCATTGTCACCCGCCGTTACACGTTCCTAAAATATCTGCCGCTATTGGTTGACTGATTTCGCGCCTGATTCAATGAAATCGTCAGCTGTTAGAGAGCTGTCACCGTGCGTTGATTGTTTCGGCTGTTTCCGTCGATAGTTTGTTCTTGTCTGCGCGAACGAAGATTACCGACGCACCTTTTGTGTACTACTATACATACATATACTCACGCCTTGTTCCCATTATGTAAGGCAGAAACTACGTATCGCCATTCGCGCCCATTCTGACATACTTCTCTTTAATACATTTTCAATTTTATATTTATAAAAAAGCGGTCGTGACTCAGCGAGGATTGTGTGGTCGCATGGCACGTTCATTAAACCTGGATAGGACTGGCTCTTAGTGACATTATGAGAAAAAAAATGTCTGACAGATCACAAAAAGTAACTGATTTGACTAAAAAGATTATTATAAACGAGATGACACAGGTATGTTATAATTTCTTTGGTTTACCTGTACGGACGCGGACAAGCCACTTGTGGGCGCGGCGACCCGGGCGCCACGTCACTGGGTGGCGCCTCGCTCTCCTTGGCCACTGGCTGAGAACTACTGGATCCTGTGCCGGCCTCCTGTTGATGAACCAAAAAAAATGATAAATAATGTGGCATTTGTCCCAGATATTATTATTATTATGTCCAATATAAGCTTTCGCTACACTGCTCACTTCGCGCTTGGCGAAGTGGCAGGAGGTACTCCAGCAGAAGCACAGTCGGCTGGAGGTCAGTGCGACGAGGAGAGAAAGCGTCGGACAATCCGGGCATTGTCGAGGAGGACTGCCTTTTGCATAGCCGCTATTATCGGTTTGCCTCGAAGTCCCAGCTGTCTAAGGTTACGATCCAAGTCAACTGGGATCAAACCATTAACGGACAGGACTACAGGAATGATTTCAGTGGATTGCACTTGCCACATATATTATTATTATTATAATTTGTTGCAGTCACTATTATTAGACGAGGTACAGTAAAAGCTAGTTTATAGATCCACTTGTTTAGCTTCAATTAAATGATAATAGCATCCGGACCAATCCGTACCGAGGTATGGGAAGAATCCCCTGCAGTGGACGATATGGGTTGTTAACAAAAAAAAAAAATAATGATAGCATGCAAGTTTGTTTGCAATCTCATCTCACTAATATTATAAATGCGAAAGTATTTGATGTTTGTTGTTTGTTTGTTCCACTTACACGCCGAAACTACTGAACGGATTTGGATGTTTGGTAGATAGATAGATAAAGCACCTGGCTAACACATAGGATACTGTTTATCCCGGAAAACTCCAGGGTATCCGGAGAAATGGCTACAATTTTTTTTACTTTGTAACTAGATGGCGCTGCCTTAACATTTTATTACTCTCTGGATAAAATTCTGAAGTCAACGTAGACGAAGTCGCGGGCGGAAGCTAGTGTGCAATAAGTTTTAATGCGACTCACGGGATTCTCGGATGGGGTGGTGATGGTAAGCGGCGGCGGGCCAGAGTCGCCGATGGTCACCACACCGCCCTTGGCGACCTGCTGCGACAGCAGAGCGGCCATCTTGCGCTGAAGAGCCTGAGGACAAAGACATAGTGCCGTGATGACGAAATGGTTTCTTATGTATATGTCGTGGCCAGATCATAAAATTGATCACTTCATGATGTGGCCGACCATTTCATGAAATGGTCGCATTTCATGAAATGGAAAATATCTGCTGATCACATCATGATATGGTCTGGCCAGATCAATGAATACATCAACGTTCCACGATATACAGCTAAACGCACGGCTATTTCATGAAATGGTCAAGCATTAGTGATCATATCGTAAAATAGTTACAGTATCCACCGTTAGAGGCGCTGATATCTTTTTGTTTTTGTGATGTATCATGGCGGCGTACAGTTAATAATAAAAAAGGCTATTAATAATGCACAAATTGAAAATAAAATAGAAGTTTAATGTCATTACGATACTAAACTACAATAATTTTTCGAAAGTCAATCAAAAAACGAGCGCACTGTAAAAACCTTGAAGTTCCGAAAGTATTTCATAGGTTAGTAGATAAGTATTAAGAATGTATAATTTCTCTGTTAACCAAGATTTGTTGCCAGATGTCATGGCATGAAGATGCCAGTAACTTTTTAACGTATTTTAAATTTTTATTAAACCTTTTATATAATGGAACCCTTACATTAATGATATGGCCAAACGTGGATGGACATATCATTAAACGTTGACGTTTAAACGATATGGTCAGTTTTAGCTGGCCATTTCATGAAATACGACTATTTCATGAAATGGTCGGCCACATCATGAAATGATCAATTCTATGATCTGGCCACGACATATATACAGGGGGTAAGTGGTAGGTAAATGTTCACTTACATTTTTACTGGTTAATATATCCATGAAACTGAACAACTTTTGCCTTAAGAATTTTGCTAATATAGCAAAAAAAGAATTTTCAGAAAAACCTGTCTTACAAGATGATGGATTCGTATAAAAACTTCATTTTTGTGGAACAAATGTACATTCATCAACTAAGAGGTTTGTGGGTATATGTATAGCAGCCATGTCTAGGCAAATTTAAAAGTAATTAATAAGTTCTTTATCTTTTACATTGTATGATAATTAATAAATAAACAAATATGAATATGGCAATGATTTGAATTGCGCAGCAAAATATTTCAACTTCATTTCAATACTGGGCTCAAGTTTTGTATACCTTGAGCTCAGCAGTTAAGCGGAAGGGAGGCGCGGTGGCGTGTCCAACGGGCGGTGGAGCTTTCTTCAGATTCTCCACGTCGCAGGTCACGGCAGCTCGGCAAACGGGGCAGGTCGGCTGCGAAGCAATTAAGAATATGTCAGATAATGCCAAGGGCTTACCAACCAAGCATAAACAAAAAAGTGACATTTGCACAAGAGCTGGCTGTGTGTGTCTCCTGTAACCTTTTACTGTCTGACATTAACAGGATTGGACAGGACTTTTCGCTCCACACAAATCAACAATAAATATTAGGCCCAGTAGCACGTAAGCGGGCGAAGGGGCCAAAAAATATGTGTAGCTACTGATTACCATCCCTATTTTTTGCCCCTTCGGCAACTTGACAGTTTTTTCTCTTAACAACAGGTGAGATAATGCCCAGGGCTTACCAATTGTGAATTTAAAAAAAGTTTGAAACTTTCTTGTACCCACCTGGTATGGCTCAGCCTCCATCTGCTGCCAGTTGGGCAGCTTCTCAAACTCCTCGAGATGATACTTCTCACCGGCGATCACATGGTTGGCCAGACACTGCCCGTGGAAGTAGTGGTAGCACTGTGTCTTGACAAAGACATCCCCCTCAGAGAAGCCGTAGAGGCAGATGACGCACTGGCCGCTGGGTAAGTTGCTCTTGGTCAGATTCTCGCGGACCAGCTGTGGAGTACAGTTAGGATTATAAAAATAAAAACCAAAAAGTTTTCATGATGTAAAAAAAGATGGCAGTCGTCATAAAACATTTGCGCGTCAAAATAAAAAACGTACTGCACTCTCACGCACGATTTCAACTTTATGTACAATGTTAAAACAGTATGGGTATGTATATCGCCTTGTGTATATATTTTTATTAGTAAATATAATATTGTGCAATTTAAAAAATAAAAAACACGAAAACATTATACTCCTCAAAGCATAAACTAGGTCAGAGCAAAAACCTGTTGAATAAAATGACATTGTGCCCAGACAAAGGAGACAAAAGCTTTTATTTATAGAGTTCTCGGTAACGCCCCCTGAAGTACAGTAGATATAAACAGAGAGGTATAGGTATATTGTATAATGTAGTATAGTATACCTGTAAGCATAACTCTAACACTAACACAACTTACGAGCGTCGGTGGCGCAGCGGGTAGTGATTCCGTCATCCTAATCAGAGGTCGTGGGTTCAAATCCTGACCAGTGCACCAATGAGTTTTACGAAACTTACGTGCATTTTCATATCGACTGGTTTAACGGTGAAGGAAAACATCGTGAGGAAACCTGCATATCTGATTTCTAGATATGTATGATGGTCGCGTTGCACACGTCCGTAGGGGTAAATCTTAATTCCCTACACGTGACCGCGGGTGATGCTAAGTGCAACACTAGGGAACCGTCGTCTATACCTTGTGGATAGAACGGTAAAATGTGCCACACGATAAGAAGAACTAAGACAACAGTAAAAAGATATCAATCAATGCCTTTATTCTGGCAAAGGGAGATCTTTATGGATTTGTTAACTATGATAAATGGGAGAAAGAACCAGGCTCAGTCAGTGTCACTCTTATTATCACCTAGTCTTGTAATGCAAGCTTGTTTTAAAAGTATGAGGCAATAAGTACTAGCCCTTAAAGTAGGTATCAGGCACATCGAGATCTTTGTAAGATTTGTTAGAAGTAAATAAAAGAGATTCTGCGTTTGAAGTCCTTTGTTTTCTAAATAATCAGAAACACTTTATGGAATGGCGAGAAAATTACAAACTCCACCTTGAAATAAAGTACTTTGCATTATTCTTAATTATATTTTTTAGAACAAATCTATCTACTAGTCTAATAATTATGTCATGATTAAGTACCTACATTTAAATGTCATTCTTTGCAGAAAACTCACAAAACAAGATAAATAGGAAAAATAATGACCACTTTAAAGAGTTTCTGTTTAAAAAAGTTCTTTTACTTTAGGCAATGGGCATTTCATTGGCCCACTCAACAAACTAAAAAAAGGTTTATTTACCTCATGTTTGTTATACTGAAATATTTTAAACTGAAAATGAGTTCTTTGCGATAAGATCCTGGGTTGGTCCTCACCCTCTGTTTTAGCTCTTGTCAAAATTTCAATAAAATCTTTGATGAGTTTTTGCTTTGCCAAATTACAATACTTTTGGATGTAATTCATGAGGGAATTTGATGTTTCACCAGAATAAAATGCAGCTCCTGTGTGGTATAGAAGAAGGACAAACTCACTTTTGCATTTATAATATTACTAAGGATCAATAGTCTATGTTTTGATGGAATAATGTTTAAATTTGTTTTTTTTTTTTTATAAAATCCAAATATCCTATTAAAAAACTACATACAATGTTAACAAATCAGTAACACTGGTGGTCAGAGTGTATGTGATTTAGAAATTGTCACAGAAAGATTTAATCCTAGAAAATTAAGCACCGTGATAAAAATTTCCAGACAGACATTAAGGTTGCAGGTTGTTTCTGACTGCCTGAAGCCATTTCGAACCTTAGGAAGAGTTAAAAACAAAATAACAACAACAGTCCGACATTTGGAAATTACTCTAGAAATTGCGCGTTCAACTAAAAAAAAAATACACGTGATATCTCAGTACACCCCACCTCCCCCTTTGTGATATTTCGTGATATTTTCTTCCCCCCCTTTTGAGCCTCACGTGATTAATGGACATCCCCTATACTATAAACTCTATACATATAAAACAGATGTATTAACAACCCATATCATCCCCGCTGCAGGGGCATGGGTCTCTTCCCAAACATACAACAAGGTTAAACCATACTCCACACACGGGAGGTTGTGGAGCTAGTTGCCAACCCCAGTGTCAGAAGTTTTCAAGCCGCCTATAACGCCTCTGACATGATTTAACAACTGCCATCTAGCAAAAGCAGCCAGCACCAATGGCTTAACATGCCTTGCGAAGCACGGAAATGGTCGAGATAAATGCCACTAACAGTCAAACCCATCCAGGTTATGACCGTGTTTGTAATCAGTTATCCTGCATGATCGACGCAACCACGCAAGCTGCACTGAGCCAAACAGATGAGATTAATGAATTTAAAAAATAATAGAAAACAAATACAATCTTACCTCAATCAATTCAAACACAACTGGCTGCCCCAAGCAATCATCTAACTTCACCCTGATTTGCGCTTTGATGTTCTTCAACAATTCATCATCTAAGCCTCTTGGGTTCCTCAGCACCACCTCAGGGCTGACATCAGGATACTTTGGACACAGCCTCACCTCCAGGGTAACACATACAAACTGCTGCTCTGTATCATGCCCAGTAGAAGGGAAAATAACAGTTTCTATGCTCTTCGGTTTATCGTCTACCTTGTTTATGATAACATCTTCCATCAATATAGCTTCAAGAGCCTCAATCTCGTCGGTCAACCTGCAAAGAGATGATAAATCAGAGAAATCTACGTTCTTTGCGATATAAATTATTTTTACAATGGGAATGTAATAAGTACCTTTCGTCTACGGCGGCGGTAGACATGGTTACTGAGGTTTGGCCGGGTCGCGTCCTGGAAAACTTTTTTTATGTGAGCACATCAAGTTCAAGCAAGCGCAATGCAGATGCTGCGATGCACCGAACAGCTGGGATGGCTGGCTGGGAGACGGCGAAATCTCCAACAAAAATCAATCACGAACAGTGATACCATCTGTTGCAGTTAAAAAATCCCCAATATTTTAAAACAGAAACCACCCACAGCGCAAGCATCTTCATGTTCATATTTTTCTCTATAGAGCAAATGATTTTAAAATAACAGTAACTACTTTGTCGGTCGGACGGAATAATATAAAAGTTATTCAGTATAAAGTATGATTTGGATATAAATATGTCTGACGATAGATTGCCCTAATACTTATCGCGGTTGTACGAACTCTACGAACCGAGTGGCAATGGGTGCTAATATAGATAGATATAATACACCCAGACTCAGAGCAAACAATTCTGCTCATCACAGAAAAGTTTGCCCTGTGTGGGGATCGAACTCACGACTCTCAGATCAGAGTTCAGGATCGCTAACCACTTAACCTCGCACCGAGACAGTCAGAAAAGAAGAAGTAAATCCCTGAAATGTATGAGATTTTTTTCAAATGGTAACCATAAATTCACACCTAGTCTGTCAATGTCACCAAGTGCAATTTTTTTAATATTCTTTCCTGCTATTGCAAGTAAAATGCAAAGGCTTCTATGGCCATACAGCCTTGTCTGGTGTAATACAGTCAATAAGTTGATTTGCAAAGGTCTGTCATTTTATGTTCACGTCTGTCGTTAAAAGTCAATGAATGTCTGTCGTTATATATTAGTCAATTCTTCAGCAAAACAGCAATTTTGATGAAGATTTCATGGACTTTATGAGAGCACTCGAAACACAGTCTACACACACTTTTATTTCATTATATCCTACATAACATATTATTTCAATTTTTTGTTTACTTAAATAGCACTTTACTGAATAATAACAAAAAAATAAAATATCCGGGACAAATCACACACACACGGTTATTTGGCCCCAAACTAAGATTCCCTGTACTATGAGAACCAGACGTGACTGATATACATATATGCACATATACGTAAAAAATAAACTATCAATATTATGCATTAAAAACCACGGTATCTATTTTTTCGGATATTATAACAAAAATGGCTCTTGCTTTGAGTTCCCGCCAAAAAGCCCTCCACCAAGTGCCATTTGAGAGACCAGTTCCAAAACATTTTAATCATATTTACAAACTTCATAAAATATAATCACTTGCTCGTTTGTCTTCCTTATCACATAAAAAAAAAAAAAATGTTATATCGTCGCTCCGGGCGGCTGGGCAACTGGGCAAGCTGTGCCCGACGTAAAAACTGGCTTTAAGACAACTCAATTTGGATTATTTCTGTCTGTTTCCAAATGCTTATTTGGGGACAAACAGGAATTTGTCCCCGATTTTTTTTATTTGTCCCCGAATTAATATTCTAAATAATATTAAAACTGCCATTTAGACAGGTCGATGCGTGATAGATAAAATAATATCGACCGTAACGCTTGGAACGATGAGGGTACCATCGCGTCGTCAGTTCCTTGATTTTTCGAAGCCGAACGCTAGATTCTCGATTTTTACATCTCTTTTTATTACTTTTCTTGGCTTTCACTACACCGCCTGCTCATCACAGAAATTTTGCCCTGGGCAGGGGCGCCGACTTCATAAAAATATTGGGGGGTTAGGGCGAAAAAAAAATTGGTATTTTCGTTTTTGTGATTATCGTGGAGGGACCACATTTCGCAAGCCAATTCAGTATTTTAATATAAAATATTCGGGGGGCTCAGCTCTGCTGATAATGTCATTGGGGGGTGCTCGGGCACCCGCAGCCAGGCCCTATGGAGTCGGCGCCAGTGGCTCTGGGTGAGGATTGAACCCACGACTCTGGGATAAGTAGTCAGCACTACTAACCACTGAATCACCGAGTTAGTCAAAGTCATTTATTAGTAAAGTTGTGATAGTGGTTCTCGTTCTGTGGTTAGTGGTATGCTATGCCTATTTAGGAATAGTTTCTAC
Source organism: Coleophora deauratella (assembly GCA_958295455.1). Lineage (NCBI taxonomy): Eukaryota > Metazoa > Arthropoda > Insecta > Lepidoptera > Coleophoridae > Coleophora > Coleophora deauratella. The sequence continues at coordinate 4,065,774 of OY282400.1, read as the reverse complement.
TTTATTCCTTACTTACCAAAAAACAAATATGTATTAAGCTGATGTACCAAGCAAGGAAGAAATAAATAAAACTACGAGTATCAAACATCAATAAATTCTATATACTTATTTAAGGATTTTACGTACAAAAATTGTTTATAAATTCGAAGTAAATATATATTATTTTTATACATGTAAACTTAGACACTTTGTACTAGGTAGAAAAAATGACGATTTAAAAGTATGTGCAAAACATCTACTTAAATAATAAAAAAAACATTTCGATTTTGACAAATTATGAAAGCTCTATTACCTGTCCTATTGTACATGAATAGAATATTCCAACACTGCATTCCTTGATTTTCGGTAGGATTTATTTGTTGGCAAGAATTCAGAATTTGTAACATTTTCTAATGATAGGTTAAGTAAAACATTTTACGTGCAGTTTTTTCGTTCATTATCAACCCATAGACAGCATAATTATAACATTTATCTATAATCTGTGCCTATAGCTTCCCAATACTGGAGCCTTGCTGAAGCAATGGATCTTTTTCCATTTCCATACCTTCAAGGTTACGCCTTTCTTCCTCCACACACGGGGACTAAGTCCGGATGTACTTAGATTTATAATTAAAATACTTAATTCTAAACAGAAATCATTTATAGGTAAGTCTTTTAATCAATTAGAGACACATAATACATATTTCTAAAAGTTAGATAACTTAGTAAGTAGATACTTACTTATATGTAAATACAATATTCTTATTTTTCTATCGAATCACATTCATGTTTTTTTTTCTATATTTAAACTTTTAAATACTCTAAAGGCTACACTATAGGTATAATAATAATTGGGTGTATATATTATAGCGAAAGTATACAAATGTAACTAAATGGGTGTAGGGCCCGAGAACACACTGAACAACATTTCAATTTTGTTTTGGCTATCTCATCACACTTAACAACGTTTGTTTCATAATTTTGTGAAATAAAAAAGATTTTTTTTTTTGGGGGGAATCAATTGTCGATTGTAAAAGTAGTATAAAATAGTTTCATGTTACATTGTTGTCGATAATAAATATGTATCTGAAATAGGTTTTTGTTGTCAAATGACGGGTGCATTAAACAGATCCTATATATGAATATATGTCCTATATATGAATATGAATGCACAACACAATTAGGGTATACTTCATTCCAATAAATAAAAAGCAAAAGGTAAACAAAGATAGTATGCATCTGACATTGACATGTGTCAATCCATAGTAAGTTTGTTTACCTTTTGCTTTTTTTTGATTGGAATGAACTGTATGTATAGTTGTTTGCATCAAGTATTAAATCAACTATGAAATATTGCACTAAATAATAGCTCTTTTACTGAAAAAAGAGCTCAGAATTTAATATCTTATGCAATTTGTTATTTTTTTATAAGAATTTCGTAATGAGTACGGAAACGACTATGTTAAATTATGACGTCACAGTAGGTTGTTATTTGAAACACTTTTGAACAAATTGTCGTTTGTTACAGTTTGAAAAAAAGTAAATCGGAGACTAGGAGTCAAATACCCTATTGACCGTGCTTCCTAAGAAAAAGACGATTTGCATGCAAAATGCCAGAAACGCAAAATGCAGGAATTCTCAAAATGTTAGAAACGCATAATGTCAGAAAGGCCAGATAAGCATAATGTCGGAAAAGCAAAACGCAAGATACGCAAAATGTCATATGCGTATCTGTCATTTTGCGTGCAAATCGGAGGGGCGGCGATATTTAGTACTCGCGGGATCTCGTCATGAGCCACCACCGTTATTGGCTGAAAGGTGGAGATCGGTTGAAACTAGCCGATGACCGATGGACAAAAAATCGTCATTTGTTTATTTCTTTTTATTTTTGTCCTAATACTGAGACCGCGAGGACTCAGGTCGATAACGGGGAGAAGCACGACTTTGTGAGTGTATCCGCGAAATGAAGCTAGGCGTGTAGTCCAGGGTCGTTGTCGGTCTCACTGGCGACGGCCCTGTACGGCCTTCCAACCAGTACGTTGACATCTCGCCCTTGCCCTGAAAACAGTTTGTTTAATTTAAACAAAGAGATTGGTTACTCTCATCATTAAGTTTAACTATCTATAACTAGGTTGGTTGCCGGGACTCATTACCGAGTACACGTCTGCCGAGTTATTTTTTTAATTATTTCCGTTTTAGAGTAGTCTCAACGTTATTTTTGTGATGGGGAAATAGCTGTGATTCCGATTCAGTGATAAGCGGTCATAAGAAGAGGATTAACTCGGGAGACAGCTCCGTTTTCCGAGTTCACGCAGCAATCCACCACGTGGCGCGTCTTTAAGTGCCCATCACCCTTAGAGCCGTGTCTTTCACTTGACATTGGTGTTTCGGCATTTTTTTTATTGAATATTCTCCCATTTTTCACTTGACATTGGCAAAATCACTCCTTAAATGAGATGCAGAATGCCAAATGGAAAAAAAGTAACTATCTAGCTACAGGGCTCGGGTCTCTTATCTTGACATATCGCGGGAACATATAGCTGTAATTCATAGATTCCATAGGGCATAGACGGTCTGCTCTTTATGCCCATAATACGAGACGTCGTCGGCACATAAGTAGGTACGTATACAGAATTTAACAAAATAGTTGTAGGACCCGTTAGAAACAGGGACTTCTGCTCATTTTACTGATCAATTACTTTTGATCTACGATACGATATTTATAGGTAGATAGGTACTTAAATCGCAAATAAAATTTTAGTCCTCCCACTTAAAATTGGGAAAACTGCTGATCGATTGTACTGAAAGTCGTAAAACAAAAATGTTTCAATGTGATGAGTCCCAGTTAACAGGTACCACAAATATTTTGCTTCATCCTTATAAACCACAGGAATCGTACGTCATTGGAGAAAGACCTGCTTTAGTAGAATATGTGTTCAACTGAGTGTTAAGAACTCATAACACCCGCACCCATAACAACCGCTGGGTTACGGGTTTCTGTAAGGGTTTCTGGGGTTTCTGTTCATAGCTCGGGAAGGTTAGGCCATACTCCACGCACGGGGGCCAAGTCCGGTTTGGTAGAGGTTTGTGGAGCAAGTGATTAGTCCCAGTGACAGAAATTTTCAAGCCACTTAAAATGCCTCTGGCATGACTTAATGACTGTTATCTAATATCTAGTATTAGTAATTAGCATCAACGGCTTAACGTGGCTTGCGAAGCACTCAATTCATTACTATGAAGTATGAAATGAAATGAAATAATATTTATTCGAAGTAGGTATCTCTGTACACTTTTCGAACGTCATATTTTTTCCACCTAATACGAAGTTCCTACCACTCGTAACTCGTATACCCAACGTTTCGGGAAGTGTTTGCGGAGAGAGAAGAAACGTCGGGCCCTAAAGAAACTCCCTCCAACACATTTTTTAAAATAAAATTCTTACATGCTATTACATAATTCGGGTAAACAACAAAGATATAGTTAGCTTAGTTGCATACTATTATAAACGAATGTGAAAGGATCAACAAAAACATACAGGTACAATGTGCAAACAGGTAATTATTGTCACCAAACACCTATGACAAGAGCAGGCCAGTTCACAAGGACAGCACCCGATCACGAGTATAACGCGGGAGTCAGCCATCGCTCTCCTCAACCATATTTGAGGGAAGGGAACGACCCGGCTCCCGATACGCCACCATCCGCACGAACATTTAAGCGAGCATGCACCGCTCCGGTCAATGGGAAAATATATTAATCAATGAATCTTCAATCCTTAATGCAATAAAGTGAAGGGTCGGTATATTTAAGATCCCTTTTTATGTGATATAGATCCATCTGGTAAGCCGTAATCACAGAAGATTATACATAAAAGGTTTTTCCGCTTTTGTCCCTAGCCTTGCACCATCTTATTATACCTGGATCCCGTTCAAGAACCACATAAAGATTTATCTGAAAAGAGTATGTCCCTTTCACATTAAAAACAAATTACAATACGTTATTTTGTTGTCTGGGTAATATAATTACACTCATGGAGGCATTCAACCCTTATTTACCTACCTTCACATCGACAACTCCTCGTGGTGTTGTAACGAACTGGCCGGTTCGGTCTAAGGCCCTTTTCACGTCTTCCGTTATTTGGATTTTCATCGCTGAAAAGAATAAGAAAATTCAAAATGTGTATATGCATCAGTGTGAGTGCGAAGTGGTGTTTTAATTATAACTAGTACATTGACCAGGATTTGAAACCGACTTTTGAATAGGAGGGCCGAGTCACTTGCTACCTTGTACTATCTACGGTTTTTTATCCAAATCATGACTAAATACGTACGTTCTCCAGTGCTTTCCATTCGGCTAGCAGTGTTGATGGTGTCCCCAAAGAGGCAGTACCTCGGCATCTTGCTGCCGACTATACCTGCCACGCATGGCCCTGTGTGGATTCCACTCCTCATGCAGAGCGTCTGCGAAAAGAAAATCTTTTAGCGATTACATATAAATCCGAATCCAAGTGATAGGAAATTTGTACTATGTAGAAAATAACGGTTTAAAAGAAAGTGTAGAACATCTACTTAAGTACTTTATTAATAAAGATAAAAATATTTTGAATGAAGGATAACAAAAGAATTCAGTAGTGATGCTGGTATGTGAAGTGGAAAAGGAGTTGCCCTTAAAAGAGTTGATTGGCATTAAGTAGCTTAAGGAAGAAGACAACGGCTTCATTTGATGTCAGATACCGAGACGAGTCACTGAGCGGAAGAAGTAACTCATCAAGAAATAAGATAAAGACGTTTCAGAGTAGCATGTGTGTCATGCATAGCATATTGTCACCATAAGATTGCGTAAACTGTACCTATTTAACTGCATACTTATTCGTAAGTTGGCTATGTTTCCCGAACACCGGAGATTTAAATCACGTAATTCCTAAAAGATGCGGTTTGCAGTCATCGATGTAATATTTTTTGAAGTTTTGAAGTTTCTTCATATTACATTTAACGTGATTTTACGGCGACAAATACACTTGCGCAATGTTGAGAAGAAATCCTGCAGTGGAGTTGAGGTAGATTTTGCAGAATAGAATATTGTAAGCAGTATTTTAAATACTTAGGTTCATACTTTTTAATAGATTAAAACGGAATATGTCTGATATGCACAGAAAAAAATCGAAACAGTGGAACAAAAACAAATTTCCTTTGTGTAGGTACCTTAACGGAAGACATTCAGTTTCATGAGTTACATCTACTACTATACCGTTTGTAGACCTTACCTTGTCATCAATTCAAAAAAAATCATCCACATAAAGAGCATGCAAAACAAGAAAAATCAAGGACTTTATCTATTGGTTGACCAAAATTTTTGTAATTTAATATAGTCTTTCAAGTCTCTTTAGCTACAACGACGTAGACGATAAGTATTTTCTTACTATACAATATGCGTTTTCCAATACCATGGCATTTATGTAGAAACTTAATAACATAAGGTCCTGGATAGACGAGAGCTATATAAGGTGCTACTTTATTAGTGCCCGATATTTTAGTCAGTGCTCCTACTCCTGATTCTGATCAACTTTCCCCAAGGAACCCATAGTCAAATCGAAAAAAAATTTTTGGACTCTTCATACAAATCGATCAGCCGAGCGGCCAAATTAGTATGAAGAGCCCAAAAAATTTTTTGCGATTTGACTATGGGTTCCTTGGGGAAAGTTGATCAGAATCAGGAGTAGAAGCACTGATTAAAATATCGGGCACTAATAAAGTAGCACCTTATATAATGTAAAGATGGGTTATTGGCTCGACGTATTTACTGAAATATGCCATGCACATAGCAATATGTATGTACAGCTTGCCATAAAACATTTACGAGACCATACGAGAGTGATTTAAATACCTAATGTACGTATATGTAACATTAAAGCTGTGAAGGCTTTACTATTGAAATTGTTGAAGCTAAAAGCGAAAACACAGAGGAATATTACCTACAAGTACCTGATCTGGTCTGTGCGGTAGGTGGCACATTGATGTCGCTTCCAGCAGCTCTAAAGCCATGTTGGCAATTTCACTCGCATGCTTGTTGCCTGGAAGAGTTACTTATGTAAATTGACATAGAACTGCAAACATTTCATTGACCAAAGTACATAATACAATATATCAGGATAAATGTAGACCGAATCTGAAGAAAAACTTTTAAAATTCTGTTGGAGAGTGGACAATGAACTTTGCCTTCGTTATAAATACTAAACTTAAAACATAGACAAGTTATTGTACTGTTAGAACACATAATTTTGGTACATAGGTATACTTAGTGAATTTAATAGTTAGGTCTGACGCTAATTGAATTAGTTGAACTGAATAATAATTTATACATGCCATTTCTAACAGGTAACCCAGAGGCTACCATATAGGAGTCGCCAATGGTCTCAATTTTGTAAACATCGTAACACTCGATGCGTTCGTCAAACAGCTTGTACACAGAGTTCAGGAAACTTATTACCTGGAATGGAAAGAAGATAATTGACCACGCTGAATACGTTAAAAACAACCGACTTCAATCGCAACAACACCAATTTTGCTATGTTTTGTTGATTTTCTCAAAAACCGCTGAATCGATTTCGATAAAATTCATATGGGACCACCTGTGAAGTTATACCCTTTCAAACAAAAAAAGAATTTTCGAAATCGGTTCAGGCGTCTTCGAGTAATCGGTGAACATACATAAAAAAAAAAAAAAGATTCCGACGAATTGAGAACCTCCTCCTTTTTTTGAAGTCGGTTGAAAATAAATAATGGTAATAAATAATGGATATCCAATTATCCAGGACAAATCACACACGGTCATCTGGCCCCAAACTAGGATTCCCTTTATTATTAAGCCCGAATTGGTGGAGGTGTGAAATACTAGACACGATACAAATGAAAATTTAATAAAACCGGCCAAGCGTACTTTTAAGTTCGAAGCGCAAAGTTATTTATACAGGGTGTAACAGAAGTGTGTGACAATACTTCAAGGTTGGCTTTTACCCATCAAACTGAACAACTTTTGTTCTACAACTTTGTTGAAATCGCAAAAAATTTTTTGGACTTTTCATACAAACTTGGTTCGCCAGCTGATCGATTTGTATGAAAAGTCCAAAAAAAATTTTGCGAAAAGTTGTTCAGTTTGATGGGTAAAAGCCAACCTTGAAGTATTGTCACACACTTCTGTTACACCCTGTATATATTAGCTTTCAAACACCAGAAATGTAAAAATTTTGTGTAAATAGTATTAGACCTACTTGATATGGTGTTGACACTGCTGCTATGGCCGTGAAACCAACGATGTCGCTGAAGTACACAGTAACAGAAGAGAAGAACTCGGCCGGGACCTGGAACAAAGTTTGATAAAATAAAAATATTCAAAAGTTATACAAAAAACCTCCATGGCTAAGTCACTCGCTTCGCATCAGGAGGTCGCGGTTTCGATTCCCGGCTCGGTCCAACTAGGTAGGATTCGGTTTGGTGGCGGGTACCACCATCTTATCTAAGTCTTGCCGTCAAATGTAGTTAACATTGATTCCGGCATGAAGATAAGATAGCCAGCTCCCCATTGCGTTCTCCTCGGCTCAATCCTGTGATATGGCTTTCGAATAGGAACACCCCATCTTTTTCCGAGGGTATCGTAAGTGACGACTAAGGGATCAGGGAGCCGGAGTATGGGCAGCAGCGTCCTTCACCGTACGTGCCATCATGGTGCGATCGCCAACCCACCTCCAAAGCATGGCTATTACGCAAAACACCCTATTTAAAAGCGGTCTATGTCCAGCAGTGGACGTCTTGTGTTGATGATGTCCTCGGCATCATCATGATTTACCATAAAGAAGTTGAATATCATGGTTGGTAAGCTGAAACGATCATTATTATAAAGTAAACTAGGTACTTCTAACTATGTCTATTTTCAAAATAAAACTAGATCGCAAGCCACTCGTTAAAGCTGGAATATCGGTCGAAGCATGTATTGTAGTAATCAGTAACTGATAATGAAATTGTAAACTACGATACATTATGGCTTGCATTAAAGACAGGAAAATCCCTTAACTGAGAACAGCTGAATAATCTATACAGAAAACGGCTACGGCTACTAATCATAAAAAGAGACTGATTTATTAAGGCGGGAAGTACACTCAATCTGAGCAGGTTGATGCATGATAATTTAATATCGACCGTAAAGCCAATAATTTTAAGTTCAGATCAGTGTGGGTACCGTCGCGGCGGTTACGTCAAGGCCGAACGCAAAAGTCTCGAGATTTCGATGTTTTTATTACTTTTCTTGGCTTTCAAATAAGTTAAACAAAATCCGTTCAATACAAATTGAAGGTATTAAATTGGCCGATTTTTGTGTGTTGGTTTCAACATAAACAAATATTGTGTTTCCGAGAGAATTTGCAATTAATGCAAAATACAGGGTTTACAGGATATTTTTTTTCATCAAAGTTTCTGTGATTTTAATGATTCTGTCTGTTCAATACAATTTGTTTTTTATTGTTTCAAGTATGTTATATATTTTTTCCATGGTGATAGCTTTTGTTGTGTATCTGATCTTTAGCGCCAATTTTGTTATCTATGACAGATGTCAATGTCAGAGGGACTGGGGTTTTGGTTTGAGAATGGAAGTGATTATATTCTCTTTGGGAAGCCGAATAAAAAGCTTAGAAGTTTAAAGTTTGTTGTTTTCCTACCACTATTACAACATGGTGGCAGCGGTAAAACTATTGTAATTCTTAGTCAGTGAATGGTCAGTGAGAAATAAGTTAGTCAGTCAGTACAACGAAAAGAATATCATAGCACAATGGAAAAGACAGTACAAGGTCCAGGTCCGTTTTCTTTTGTTCCTGAAGAATGGGTGAAGTACAAAACGAGATTCTTACGATATATGAGTTTGTCGGGATCAGACCTGGAGACTGATGAAGAAAAAGTGAACTGCCTTCTATATTGTATGGGAGACAGAGCAGAGGATATCATAATTCAGTTCGAGAAGAAGCTTACGTTTCAGACGTTGATAACACAATTCGACAACTATTTTTCGCCTAAAAAGAACGTAATTTTTGAGCGATACAAATTTAATTCAAGAATTCAAAGAGATGATGAGAAAGTGGACGATTTCATCACAGATTTACACAAATTAGTACAAAATTGTGAGTATGGAACGATAAAGGATGAATTAGTCAGAGATCGATTAGTAATAGGCATAAAAGACAAAAAAGTAAGTGAACGCTTATTATTGAGAAATGACCTAACATTACAAGAAGCTATATTAATCAGTAAACAAGCAGAAGTGCAAGCGGAAGAGTCAAAGATGTTAAGGTCTTCACCTCATGTTGAGGAAATAAACAGAGTACAGAAATCTACTGCAAACAGAAAGATGTATAATGCAAAAGATAAGTGTTGGTTTTGTGGTCAAGGAAGACACCCTAAAACGATGTGTCCAGCATCTCAAGCGATATGTCATAATTGTGGACGTATTGGACATTTTGCCAAATTGTGTCGGTCAAAAGCAATAAAGCTAGTCGATGAAGAGAAAAGTGAGAATACTTATGAGGTTAGTTTATGTAGCTTAAAAGAGAAGTATTTGTTGACTATGAGTGTATTTCATGCGGATTCATTCATTGATAACATACAATTTTTGATTGACACAGGAGCTGACATAAGTGCCATTCCTGAAAGTATTGCTGTTAAAAGTAAGCTTCCGTTGGTGAAATGTATGGATACATTAAAGGGGCCTGATGGGAAAAAGTTGGATGTCATTGGTATAGTAAAATTAAAATTAAATCACAAAGACAAGGTTCATGAAGGTATGTTTTATGTTATAAAAGGATTAAATTCAGCAATTTTAGGGCGCCCTTTGATTGATAGTATGAATATTTTAACCATAGGTGCTGTCTCAAACTCTGCAGTGAGTACCGGTATAAGCACTGTAGAAAATGTAGGGTTCTCAATTGAAGAAGAATTTCCTAAAATATTTGATGAGCTTGGGGTTTTTAAAGATGAGTTTCATATTAAGTTAGTTGATAACCAACAGCCCTACATTCATGCATCGCCAAGATCTGTGTCTATACCCTTGTTACCAAAAGTAAAAGAAGAGCTGAACAGGTTAGAGAGCTTAGGTATTATTAGTCCTATAGAAGAACCAACAGATTTTGTGTCTCCAATTGTAGTAGTACTAAAGAATGATAAGGTTAGAATATGTGGTGACTACACACAAGTAAATAAAAGTATATCTCGTCCTGTATACCCGATTCCAAAGGTGGAAAATACCTTAGCAAAACTTAAAGGAGCTAAATATTTTTCTAAAATTGATGCTACGTCAGGTTTTCATCAAATACGCCTTGATGAGAGTTCAAAAAAGTTAACAACAATAATTACTCCGTTTGGAAGGTATGTCTATAATAGATTGCCTTTTGGCCTCAACTGTGCTCCTGAATATTTCAGTATGAAGTTTTCAAATTTGTTTAAAGATCTCAATGTTGCTATACATATGGATGATGTTTTAATTTATGAGGCGACTAAAATGGAGCATGATAAAGTACTTAAGGAGGTTCTAAAGCGATTGCACAATGAAGGTATAACTATAAATAAAAGTAAGTGTGTATTTGGTGTGACACAGATATCATATTTGGGTCATATAATTAATGAAAAAGGTATACAAGTAGAACCAAGCAGAATAGAAGCAATAACTCAGTTCAGTACGCCGTCAAACAAAAAAGAATTACTTCAGTTCTTAGGCATGATCAATTTTGTAGGTAGGTATATACCAAACAGGTCTGTTATATTGCAACCTTTGTATGATCTTTTAAGGCATGATCATATGTTTGTATGGAGTCATTCCCAAGAGAAGGCATTTGAGAATATTAAAGAAAAGCTTAAATCAGCACCTGTACTGGCTCATTATGACCCTACACTTAAAATAATAGTCTCGGCTGATAGCAGTTCTTATGGCCTTGGCGCTGCTCTTATGCAAGAGGATAAACAGGGAAAAAGATCAATTGTTGCATATGCCAGTAGGACATTGACTGAAACTGAAAAACACTATGCGCAAATAGAAAAAGAATGCTTAGCTTTAACTTGGGCTGCAACAAAATTTAGGGATTATATAGTTGGTATCCATGTTTGGCTAGAGACTGATCATAAACCCCTCATTCAAATATTACAAACAAAGCAGTTGGATGACCTAAGTCTGCGACTTTTACGGTTAAGACTTAAATTAACTAGATTTGATTATGAGGTAAAATATACACCTGGAAAGGAATTAGTAGTTGCCGATGCATTGTCACGCAGTCCCTTATTAGTACCAGAAAATGCCAATATAAATAGAGTTAACAAAGATAATGATTTAATTATACATAAAATGTTAATTAATGAGACAGTAAATGATAATATGTTAAGAGAAATTAAAGCAGAACAAGATAGTTGTGAATTATGCAAGAAATTAAAACAATTTATTAAAGAAGGTTGGCCAAGTAAAACAAAATTAGGAAATTTAAACCCTATTATCAGTATAGAGAAAAATTTTCTATTGAATCAGGCTTATTACTGTACAGTTCTAGGATTGTAATACCAGATAACATGCAAAGTGGTATTTAAAAAAAAATTCATGAGGGTCACTTGGGCATTTCAAAGTGTAGATAGCGGGCAAAGCAATCAGTCTGGTGGCTAGGGATTTCAAAACAAATTGAAGAATGTGTAAAAACCTGTCAAAAATGTATTGAGATGTATAAAAATCCTCATGAAGAATTGATCTTAGATCCAGTACCAGATAGACCTTGGCAAAAGGTGGGCATGGATTTGTTCAAATTCAGTAATATGTGGTATCTAGTTATTGTGGACTATTATTCTAGATTCTTGGAAATATCTAAACTTAAAGATCTTACTGAGGACACAGTAATTATTAGTTGCAAAGAAGTGTTTTCAAGGCATGGCATCCCAGAGATAGTTCGATCAGATTGTGGGTCACAATTCAAAACAAAATTTCAGATGTTTTCTAAAGAATATGGATTCCGTTTGGTTACAAGTAGCCCATATTTTTCTCAAAGTAATGGTTTAGCAGAGTCGGGGGTTAAAATAGCAAAATCTCTTTTGGCTAAAAATCAAGACATATACATGGCACTGTTAGTGTATAGGAATACACCTTTGGAATCTGGTTATAGCCCGGCTGAGTTGATGTTTAACCGTCAACTTAGAGACAATTTACCTGTTGTGCCAAGTAAATTAAATAAGCCAGTAATAGTTGGAGATGATTTTAAAGATGTTAGAACAGAAAAGAAGTATAAAGATGCTTTCTACTATAACAGGAGACACAGATCTAGGAAACTAAAAGATTTAACATTAAACGATAAGGTCTGGATAACTGATTTAAAAACTTATGGAACTATAGTAAGAAAATGTGAAGAACCTCGTTCTTTCATAGTGAAAACGGATAAAGGATTGTATGGGCGAAATAGGCATCATTTAAATTTGGTTACCCCTAACATCTCACCAGCGGAGCATCTCTATTTCTCTGAAGATTTGATTGATGATAATTGGAGTTCAGCAACAGGTCTTTTAGATTCACAGAGAGAAGTAGAAAGAAGTCAGGATATTGATGAACATGAAAATAATACAAGCATTCAAAGGTCAGATAATGATAGTGCTTATGAGACAAGGAAATCTAAAAGACTTGTTAGAAAACCAAAATATCTAGATGATTATTGTTTAGATGAGTAAGCCATAAAACTAAGATAATATTTTCATTGAATGTTGAATTTGTAATTCAACATTTAATTTCAGAGGATTAATGTTAAGGCGAGTAAGCCTTAACGTTTGTTAGAGTTTGTAGTTCAAAAAAATTTAAGTTAAGTATTACCTTTGTTCGCTAATTTAACTAATAATATTAGTATTCCTTAATTATTTAATGTTCTAATAAATATTTAATTTCTTTAGCTACTCTTAGCTTACGTTCGGTTTAACATACTTACATAGTTTTTCCGCATTAAGTTTTACACAGAGTCAAATAAATTGTAAAATCATTCTTAGTGTAAAAGGGAAAGATGTTGTGTATCTGATCTTTAGCGCCAATTTTGTTATCTATGACAGATGTCAATGTCAGAGGGACTGGGGTTTTGGTTGGAGAATGGAAGTGATTATATTCTCTTTGGGAAGCCGAATAAAAAGCTTAGAAGTTTAAAGTTTGTTGTTTTCCTACCACTATTACAACAGCTTTAACCATTATTTCAAGAATTTGAATTGAATATTGCGATTTGGTTATACTTAGCGCCTTAAATAACTAACTTGAATCGCCTCTACCTTCAGGGAGGGCTTAAGGACACTAATTAGGTATTAGTCGTTTTGTTGTTTTTTCATAGACAATTTTAAAAGCTCTTAGCCACATTACTCGAAGGACCAATTGCTAAATCACTCATATTTATGATGATAATACTGAGAAACCATATGCCAGCAGTGCCTAAAAATTTCCACTCGACTTATTTTTACTTGATTGCACAAACTCTGGCCTACTTCCCTACTATTAACTAATTGAAAATCCGTTTAAGTGATAAATCGCTTCTTGTTTTTCATTATAAATTCAATTATATGACATAGTATGGAAAAATATACTTATTAATGTAATACGAAAAATGGGAAAGTGACTTTGTATATATATTAAGCCTTCTTTCACGCCACAACGAAGCAACTGAATGAACCGACATAGTGGAATCGATATAGTTGACGGGACGGAATGTGACATAGGCTACATTTTATTCTATAAAAACGTCTGATTCCATTGGGAATCACACAGAGCACCCAAAAATAATGTAACTCGAGTAAGCAGCACTATTTAGTGCTATATGATAAAACCTATTTAAATGAAATGCACGAGTATGTTGCTTTTACTCAGATCTTACCAGAGCTCCCCGTTATTTACAACCGGTACCTAAGCTACACCATGGAAAATATCATGCGGATTCGCCGGTACTTTATGATATCTTATTTATCATGTATTCCGTGCGTAAACGTTATCTATTCTGTGCGTAACTGCTATCCATTCAGTGCTTTTACTTTCCTGAAAGACGTTATTTACCGAAACATACTTTACCTCAAAATTGATACGCACTTGGGAATAACTTTGTCAGATATGTACAATTTGTACATCAGTTATTGAAAATACCGACGATATTTCCCCTGGGAGCCTATATACGTAGGTAACCTATTTGACCCAATTAAGTAAATTATAAGGAGAGACTGGTACTTAAATATTAATATTTGAGTAAACACAGAATACAATATTGATTTTGATCTCATTATAGTGTTAGACTTTCACCATGTCGAAAATTGAAATGTAAAAACCAGTTTATTTTCCGTATAGAACACTAATTTTACAATACCTACTTGCGCCTGATCGATTTTTATATGAACCAAAATTTGGTAACCAATTAGGTATGCTACATTAGGCAAGGGTCGGCCAACGTACTATCGGAGTTCCACAGGGTTCTGTTTTCGGACACACGTTGTTGACTTTTCCAACTGATTCGCAAATGAAAAAGTTTCATTAAATTATTATATATTATATAAAAGCCCATTAGAATTTATTTTTTTGTACCAAAAACAAGGCTATATTTATGAACGTTAAGATTTGTTGTGTTATAAAAAATAATAAAGCTGGACAGTAGGCATATTCTTGAAAGTTTGTTACGTCATTAAAATAAAACGTAAGACGCTTTAGAGAGCCAGAAAATTACTTTTGCTTAATCATTATTTAATTATTATTTAATTAAAGAACAGTATATTTTTATATGAATAGGTAAGTGCGTAATAAATAGTAAGGTAGAATAAGTAGGTTTTATTGAGAAGAAATAAAATGGTAGAACACACAATAGCGAAAAGTAAACATGGTTCTGTCACATGATATCAAAAAGTTTTATTTTATGGAGCTATTTACTGCTGTTGTTTTCAATGGTCCGTCGAGATTCTCGACTCAAGAATCACATAAATTCTTGACTTTATCAAAAACAAAGTATAATATGTTGTGCTACATTGGTCGATGTTTTTGGGGATATTTTTTTTAAGCAAGTTCATGAAAACTCCTTCATTTTTGGTGCGTTAATTTTAACTATCTTAATCAAATCAAATTAACTACTCTTTATTGATTACAAACAAATACACGTAACTCATAATTAATATCTTAATTATCGTATACATCCCATATCGTGCCCACTTCTGGGACACAGGTCTCTTTCTATACTTCGGGAAGATAAGGTCATACTCCACACAAGAGGGCCAAGTCGGGATTGGTGGAGGTTGTGTGACTAAAAACAACAAAATCATCACAAGACAATAATGTTTTCTTTATAACGATAACGCTAAAATGTTATTATATTTTTTTTATGTAAATGACCTAGAAAAGGTACTTCGCTTCGCCGTGTTTAAGGAAGTTTGTCTGTTTTTATGGTTTCCTTTGGATGGAAATAAAAAGTACCTACTGTAATATCGATTTTTTTCTAGGCTATAAAAACTGTCGTTATTTCAGGATTGCCGGGTGAGGTACTGAACTCACAGGGGAAAAAGTTGAAATAGGTATCTGTTTTAATGGAAACATCTACAAAACATTTGAAGGAAAAAGTTTTAAAATATTGTAGGTATAAAAGTAAAAAAAGAAAAAAAATAGTTATAGAAAAGAAAGTTATACAGGTCTTGTCGCTCATTCTTCGCATCCTTCCAGAGACATCCTTTAAAAATAAGATAAGACTTATTGGTTGTCCGGGAAAACTGTCCGCTATAAAATAATTTATAAAAGTTTAGTTATAAGAGACTTTTAAGTATTGGATATTACGTAATAACAGGTATTGCCTTTCCTTATTAATACAGCGCTGCCAGCGCTCTAGCAATTAGCTAACAGCAAGATACTTTCCATTTTTTTCCCTGTCGAATCTCAGTAACGATTGCATTACGAAAAATGTTCACAACTTTGTAGGCCACACCACCAATAACTCTCTTCAGCGCATGGAAGCAACTGTCAACGCAGCGGCTAATGTCGAGAGAATAGGCATAATGAAGGCAACGTTCAGTTTGGTTTTCTTTGATCCAGGCCATCATAGACGTACTACGATGAGACTGAGTATTGTCATCGAGAAGCCTAACGGTGTGCTTACAATCACCATGCCAATATTTCATGAGCTGCTTGAGAAATCGAAGCTATCTCTCGTGGTGTAGTTTCCTCATTGGCCAGAATTTCGTAATTACTAATCTCTTTAACATCCATTACTAATATCGTCATCACTTTAGGTCCGTATCTTTTTGACTGTGCTACTGGAGTTGGTGTATTTCCCTTCTCAACCATTGTTTAGTCTGATATTTTTTAGGTGGACGGTGGAGAGAGACCTACGTCTCATCCAGGGCAACAGTAAGTCAGAGGCGGTTAGTTTGCTGCTTGTAGTACTGCAAATTTAATTTGGACTACTCTACACGTGTTTCCAAGTGGGCTGGAGCAAGTTCTCCGGACAACTCATTAATATGAATTTGATGGTAACACAGGTAACTCCATACCTGCTGCGTCTGTTTCAGTTGTTTCGCCACGCTCGGAGGCAGCATTTGGTAGAGAAGTGAGTCGCTCAGTTCTTTCTCGTACTCCAACTCACGAGCCTTCTCTGATAAGTTTCTTGCGTACACCTGTAAATGTAACAATGGTAGTTTCATAGTAACAATAAAATAGTATGTTATCTCCATACAGTGGTACATACGTCGCGCGGCTTGTTTGTGTGTTCACCAGTAGGCACGCTCCGTTCCCACTCTGACAAAGTCGAAACAGTTGGGGTCCCTGTTGCGGTCACACATACTATACAAGCTGCGCGACGTACCAGTATATATATATGAAGATAAAATAGTATTTTATTTTACTATGGTAATTTTAAAGATTCTTGGCAAATGCATATCTATTAATCGCTTCTAGGGCTGTCATAAAACTAACAGAATGGTACCTAAAATTTATAATTTTATAACAGCACGTGTACGCTATGTTCTATGGTGGTACCTGTATTGTGTTGACAGCATTTCTGACCAACGCTATGATGATGGGTGAGACCACACACACCAAAATAAGAATGCCGGCGCAGACCGCCTCGCTTCTCCTCGCTTCTGTGAGGCTCTCTGTCACACCCTCCCTGAGAAGTAAAATAACTTTTCATGTGCCTATTTAACTAACCTTCCATTTTAGGGGTTTTAAGGGTTAGGCTAAAGAAGGGAGAATTATTATTAGAGTTCCGTACCTCAAAAGGAAAAAAAGGAACCCTTATAGGATCACTTTGTTGTCCGTCCGTCTGTCTGTCCGTCTGTATGTCAAGACCCTTTTTCTCAGGAACGCGTAAACGTATCAAGTTGAAATTTATATCAAATACTCAGGCCTGCAATCCCTTGAAGATGTGAAAAAATCAAACTTCTATGCCAACGCAATCAAGAGATATGGCCTTTTATGCAGCATATTTGGACACTCGCATGGGAATCAAAACCTATAGGGTACTTCCCGTATACCTAGAATAATGAAATTTGGCAGAAAGCAATGTCTTATAGCACAAGTAAAGGGAAAAGTCCGAAAATCAAAAATTGTGATGTAACTAAATTTTTTTGGTTTTCGTGGTGGGTAATCTATGATACCTGAGGGGTAGGTAGTTAGTGATAGTAATATACAGAGACTTTCACTTTACCTGGTAATCCTTACCGCCTTTTACTAAAGCAATTTGATAAAGAAACGTCCTTAGAGGGCTGGAAGCAACCTAGGATAGTTCCAATAAAACTCATTTTCGTGCTCGCAAACGGCTTGCGGCTCCCACACTGCACACCCTCAAAGATTGTTCATGACTAACAGACAGATGGACATTTAAAAGTGATATGGGTGAAGCCGAAAACCTAGTATTTTATAATACAGGCGTCCTTTCGTACTTACATCACATTTTCGTGAAAGGGAGGGAATCTGAAAGGAATAAATCCAACTTTGCTAGTGTTGCTTGTTAAGTTTTTTATTCATGAACGTGTGTAATAAATAGTTTACACACAACATCTTGAAAACCGAAACAAAAGTACTTTGGAGAAATGGCACAC
Organism: Coleophora deauratella; assembly: GCA_958295455.1. Taxonomy (NCBI): domain Eukaryota; kingdom Metazoa; phylum Arthropoda; class Insecta; order Lepidoptera; family Coleophoridae; genus Coleophora; species Coleophora deauratella. Next base: position 4,047,706 of record OY282400.1, on the reverse strand, counting down.
AGAAATATTTTTAGATACTATTTTTCTATTATGTTTCTAATGTAAGGTTTTGGGATAACGGCGGTAGAGTTCATCTTTATTTATTACGTCTCAATTTTTTATATAATCTTAATATGAAGCGTTAGTTGGACAATGCGGCTTGCATGGTCACTTCGATCACACAGGTTAACTCATTACAGAAATGGTCAAAACCTGCATGGGAATTTATCTCGGCCGTTTCCGTGCTTCGCAAGTCGTTAAGTCATGTCAGAGGCCCTATAGGCTGCTTGAAAACTTCTGACAGTAGGCTTGGCCACTATTCCTACAACCTAGATCAATCCGGACTTAGCAACCGTTAATCTCACCTACTTATGGGGTGGGGACTATAATGGGTGTACTTAACATCATAGTTCTGTTAAATGATGGTTAGTTTACAAGTATCACAGCCGTGTTTTTTCTACTGAAATATGATGAAGAAAGTTAATTTCAAAATGAACTTGACCCACCAACATTCTTCAAGGAAGGCAATCCCCTAGAACAATATAATATACGAGCGTGTCCCCAACTCTCTAAGCCGGTCACGTAGAGAATTAAATCTAAGGTCTGTTTGCACTCCGCCTTATTGAAGTGTGAAATGTACGGGTGGCGACTTAATATTGGCAATAACTGGCCCCGTTTATTTATTAAGTTACAAGAAAGAAAGAGATGCCACTAGTCAAAAGTTTCCAATCAAAGCGATAAAGTTTATTCAGAGCAGCCAGAAGTAAAAAATCTTATTTCGGTATTGTTACAGTTTTAAATACCTTTGTACTGTTTTACAAAGCCAAATTATATACCTACAGAGGAAAAAATATACCATGTCTTATCTCTGAAGGGGCAATCCCAAAAATCATTACTATTGTAAATTCGACCAATACGAGTAATAAGTTTGTACATATTTGAAAGTATCTAAAAACAAAGGAAGTACTGAACTTAAAATAGAGCAAAAACTGAAGATGTTATACGTAATGTTGCGTTGGGGGGAACCTTGGTAAGCCCGCTTCCATCTTCGGCATCATCATCACTTACTACTAGGTGAGATGATGCCAAGGACTTACCAGTTGTGGATAAAAAAATCGTAAACTAAATTTAAAGAGTAGACTAAATATAAAGATATAAGTAAGAATAACTCGAGATCTTCTTACTCATGCAGAAGTTATTAGTTTTATCAAAGAAGTGGCACAAGAAAGTACTACTAACTACACCGTCCCGGCCCTTAACGATACATTAGCCCCACTTAATTGGCGTAGCCTGACTTGGGATAAAAAAAAGAAAGTAAACTATTAAAAGAAGCAGCGTTTTTATTCAAAGCTCCCGCTAATTGGTAGTAACATTAACCAAATTAACTTTTTTCTTGTTCTCGAGCGGACGAAATTTTTTGGACGAATTCAGTTAATTTGAATTCTTGCGGCCGCGTCATGTTTAATTAAATAAAGTTTGAGTTGTTCTTTGAAAATTCTGTGGGTTCGATTCTCAGCCAGAGGACATGGATTTCATAAATAATATTAGGTTGTCCGGAGCAAATCCCCCGCTCTTTAATTACAAGTTTATACAAGTTTGTAAGATTTTGTGCGCGTGATACTAGTGCATTGTGTAGTATAGTTAATTTATCACTAAGTGCCGCACGAATCGTCACGTAATGGATCAATGTGAAGATTTAGAATTTCATTTTTTTGTCCTATATGACTAACGGCTCGTCAAGTTTTTTGTTTGCTCAGGGATATTTTGCAACTGAAGGCCATCGACAACTGCACACAGTGACAGAAGATAACTGGCTCGATGATTCTGCGGTTCACACTTGGTATTGAAAATTCAATAAAAAGAATAATGACGTTCGAAATCATTTTGGTGGACCCCTAATACTAGTCATCAAACTGAAAAACGAATTGAAGCAATGAGGAAAGTACTAGCAGCGGGGTATTTATACATAAGGGCAATAACGCTTCCAATAATAATCCAACCCTTAATTAAGTACCTTAATAATTAATTTTTTTCGAAATTATTTTATGTCAGGGGATATGCTCCGGACAACCTAATAGCATAATTTTACAAAATTCTTTGCCTTATTTCTCTATCTTACGGAACCATACCATGCAAACCGTAGCTTCACGAAAAAACTATTTCTATCGGTAAGCGTAAATCGCATGAAATCGTGTGGCGGATATTTTAATCCGTAGCACAAGTTTCGCCTAGTGAGTATACTCGCCCTAGTGAGTATATATGTGAAACTATTTAGTTTACAATTTATTTTTATTTGTCATTTTTTTGATTACACCTTTCACTCCGTTAAATCGCGTAGTAAACGTTCGATGCGTGATTTTCGATTCTTTACGCAAATATGCGTATATTAGTGCAGTTACGGTTAAGACGATCTAATGGCGATATATTATTTTCCCCCGTAGTAATTATGTTAACGATTTTGTACCTTTTTTATACAACTACAGTACTAGTAGGTAATAAGTTATGCTTTTGGAGGAAATTTGAAAATTGATATTACTGACTAATATAATAATAAATGATGATAACTTTATTATATTACGTATCAGTTGAATATTTTCCTGTATTTTTATCCAAAAAAATACTTTTCATAATTTTTGATGCACAACGCTTGTCAGTATTGTTTTTGTATTTACTAAAATAATACTAACACGATACCCAGTTATTGAGTGCATTTTAATCATAATTTATTTTTTGTTTGGAAGAAGAAATCTAGAACTAGAACGCTTCCAGCTCAATGTGTTTGTGACTTTTTATGGTGTGACATACGTCATCTGAAAATTCCCTATTATAGGATTTATTTATTTTTATTTATTTCATTATACAATATTTTTTATAAAAAAGCTTGCAATATTTTTCAATAGAATTTTCAATAGAATCAAATTATAAAAAAATAATATAGATATTTTCAGATCAAATATTGTTTGTCCTCTCCCATAGAAGGCCACTATCGACTTAAACACAGCCTGCAAAATGTTTCATAGAAAATAAATGTTATAGGTAGGATCAATTCAAGTAAGTAATATTAAATGTAAAGGAGAATGGGTAATTTTGTATGGGAACCGTACCCAATGCACTGTAGCATTATGAACTATTTTCGTCTTTGTTGAGCATCATGGAGTAATTTAAGTTATCCTAAGTATGCCTTATTTCACTTGGAGAAAAAAAATATCTTTGTTGAAATATGAACAGATTTTCGTAACAATTAAATATTTGTTCCAAGAACGTAGGAGAAACTAGGTTTTTTCTCCTAGTTAATTTAGACAAGTGCTTATAGAATAAATTAAACTACTTCATTAGGGCAACTCATACCGACATGAGATAAATATCCTAATCAATTCAATAAAAATATTGTATAAACCGATTGCAAAAAATGTTATATTATATCAACTTCACCTTCAAGTTCAACTATACAATGTCAGACTCACCTGATATACTCTCTTAGCTGTTTCTGCACAGCTCGTAGCTTGTCCAGCAAGGTAGCCGTCTGGTCGAAGTACTCGATAGCATCGCTTACACTGCCGTAGCGCTGTTTGTTGTCCACTATCAGCTGATTTCTGTGGAGCAAATTCATTATTTTGAGTTTTATAACATACTAGCTTCCGCCCGCAACTTCGTCTGCGTCGACTTTAGAATTGACTCCAGAGAGAAATAAAATGTTAAGGTGGCACCCTCTAGCGACGAAGTGGAATTTTTGAGTTTTTAAGCATTCCTTCGGGAACCCATAAGTTTTCGGGATAAAAAGTAGCCTATGTGTTAGCCGAGTGCTTTATCTATCTACCTACCAAATTTCATCCCAATCCGTTCAGTAGTGTCGGGGTGAAAGAGGAACAAACAAACAAAGAAACAAATAAACAAACATCCATACTTTCGCATTTATAATATTAGTGAGATAGTGAGATAATATTAACATGCAACATTTTCAAGTTTCATATCCTAATGCTAAAAGGTGAGTGAAACGTCTTAAGGAAACCTGCACATCTGATTACTAGATGTGTATAAAGGTCGCGTTGGACAGGTTTTTGTAGGTGTCAATGTAAAAGCCCTACACGTGATCGCGGGTGATGCTATGTGTAACACCAGGCAACCACCGTTTACCCCTTGTGAAGAAGATGACTTGTATTACTCGATAAGACGAAGAAGTGTTTATACATCCTATGTTTTTGGAAGATTAGGTAGGTATCTTCCTATTTTAAAAAATAATATAATAGACTATATAGATAATATAACAACTATATAGATAATATAAAAATAATATCTATATAGGGTGACTTTAAATTAGTTGTTGATACGAAAGGCTATGCATGTGCTCATGATAACAAACAACTTTCCCTAAGGAACCCATAGTCAAATCACAAAAAAAAAATTGACTCCATACAAATCGATCAAATGACCGGCCAAATTAGTATGATGGATGAGCTACAAAATTTCTTTGCGATTTGACTATTGGTTCCTTAGGGAAAGTTGTTTGTTATCACGAGCACATGCACACCCTTTGGTATCAAGAACTAATTTAAAGTCACCCTATATAGTTGTATGTGTAATTGTGCATGTTCACTGATTTCAATGAAAAGCGATTATATAGGATATGCCATCAGATACAGATATACTTGTAATATACTCGTATTATTACGAGTACTCTCGTATGAGATAGGCTTTACAGTTGATTTCCTTTCCTCCTACATGATTCTATTTCGGTAGGCGTACCTCCAGCGCCCTAAGTCATATTTATGAGGTTTTTAATTTGTCTGGGCTTATACGATATTTATGTAACAAATCTGACGTGTCATTTAATGGGTGTTGCCAACGCTTGGTGAGCATTATCTGCCACGTCTCGACGGAAATTGTGCCGTGGTTTTTATCGTCACCCTATCGCTTTCACCCTCTCGTGACTATAAAATTCGCCAAAAATTTTGGAACTCCAGATACAAATTCATTAGCTGATTGACATTGTATGGTTTTACAATTTTCACAAAACCTGTTCAGTATGATTAATAGAAACTCTATTTAGAGCATCGCATAACTATTTTTTTACATCCTGTATATACTTTAGCACTCAAAAACAAAAAAAAACTCTATTGCACCACACCTCTCTCTTCCAAAAACAATCCGTTTTGGCTATAGGGGCATCCCGAGAAACTATAATATGATACATACCTACCACATCAGGAAAACATTATATCATCATTTTAGGTCGGTGAGGTATGTTTTTTAAATGATAATTGACCACGCTGATACGTTAAAAACAACCGACTTCAATCGCAACGACTTCAATTTTGCTAAGTTTTTGTTGATTTTCTCAAAAACCGCTGAATCGATTTCGATAAAATTTATATGGGAGTACCTGTGAAGTATACCCTGTGAAGTACCTGTGAAGTATACCCTTTTAGACAAAAAAGAATTTTCCAAATCGGTTCAGGCGTCTTCGAGTAATCCGTGAACATACATAAAAAAAAAGATTCCGACGAATTGAGTCGTTCCTTCCTTCCTTTTTTTTAAGTCGGTTAAAAGCAAGTCGCGTTATTTTTTTCAGGAAACGAAAAAAAAATCGGCTTCTCCATACAAAATTGTAAACTTGATTGGATAGTTTGTATGGAGAAGCCGATTTTCTTTTTCGTTTCCCGAAAAAAAATATTGTAGAAAGTCATTCAGTTTCGTCTACTGAGCAAGCCCTTAAAGTTTTCGGAAACCTGTCCCTTACACCCTGTATAGTTAATTTCACAGACTTACACCCGGTCCCTCCGCCGCGAAGCGACAAAATAAAACTTCTTAGGTTATTTTAAATTAAATATGTAGGTGTCTTCAGGACAACACATTCGGTTTCAAATACATTTTACCACAACTTCACACAGCTGTGGTTAAACACGTATCTTTCTACTTACTTATCTGAACATTTTCATGTGAATGAATTTATTATCCCTGGTGAGGGGTATTCATATTCATAGTTAAAGTAACTGTGGTTTGTATCGGTTAGGTTATTTCCCTCCCATAAGCCTGTTTTGCATAACCCATCAAATCAAGTCATGGCAGGAGAAAAGTGATTGCAAAATCTACGAAAAATATTCTACATTTTGTTGCGTGTTTTCTAATCGACTAAGGAAAATATGGGTTACGAATTTCACAGACATATTGTACTTATGAGTATAATATATGTGCTTTACTTATCAGTATAATATGTGTACTTGTTATAAGAAGAGATTATGCTTGCGATTTTATTTCTTTACGTTATCGATCCAAAACGAGTAAATTCGTACGTATAAGAACTCGAGTTTAAGAGAGTCACAGTTAATTTTTTCCACATTTAGCAGAAGGATTGGTTCACTTTATTCAAAATGTGTAACTAATTTATTGATTATATTAATAAAAGTGTTAGAAGACTAACTTAAACATAACTCATTATGTCGTACAAAACATAATTTTTAGATAAGCGAAAAGTCCTTCTATTTTCGCCCGACCTGCGATATTCTCCGTAACTATTTGTCTGATTGAGTGAACCTTTTTTGATGGAAAACCTGTAGTCAGAAGGTAAATCTTATTAACAACTGTTGAGGTCGCTGACACTACAACAGACTTTTTAAAAAAATACTCAATCTAGCAAAAAAATAATAAACCAAAAGTTCAAAAACTGTATGATTACTCTTTATGATTTTAGTTTGGTGGTTTTCTAGTTTTTTGTTTTTTCTATTTAGTAGTTTTGTAGACTGAGTTATTTTTTCAAAAGTCGGGCAACAAACTTTGCGTCGATTTTTTAGTCCACCAGTGTATATGCAAACCATTTCAACTTTGGGGACGCAAATACCTGTAAAGTCACTTTTAAATCTTAGTTGAAAATTTTGTTACTAGATAATTTAGTTATTTTTTTTTCTTCTTCTTCTTCTTTAGGTTCTGTAACACCTAAGGGTGCATAGGGCCAAGACTACTTTTTTCCACTTGGCAAAAAAAAAAAAAAAAACAATTACTCGTGTTGTACTGACTATAGAAGGTTCGAAATAGTTTCATAAAATGAGGCTTTAATTGTTGTTGAATATAAATAAATTAGATTATCATTTAGTTCATTAAGTTTGGAGCAGTATTTTTTTTTTCGTTTTTTGGCCAAATTAGGAGGGAGGTTTTCAAAAATTCACTGCTTAGAAACTATGCAGTATTGATACACGGGAGTTTTGCTCCACCTTTTTAAATACTAACTACTTCCGAAATAAAAACAGGGTGTCCGAAAATTATGCCGAATTCCACATAGTGCTTGGATCTGTTCCCAGCTGTGGACTTTACGTGCTCCCAGGACATGCCAGCCATCTTTTTTTTTCATGATCGAGTAAAAATTTATAATAAACTTTAAGATACATGAATGCTGCAATTTCGCGAATTAATTATTGACAACATCCTAAACACATACAGGGATTTATATCTTATGTCTTTTATCGATTATAGCTGCCAACGTTATATCTGTTATTGATTAGGTCTAGCAAAATTATGGTTGATAATTATTCTGAATTAAGGATAGTAATGTGTACTAATAAACTAAAGGATAGTAATACTATGACTATGATACATAACTATTATGACTATGATTTTTATGTCTAAACGGCTATAGATTGACGGTGTATGAATAAGAAAGGAATCCCACATACAGGATGTAACAGAACAGGTGTAGGTAGGACCTGTTAATTAGGGCTGCTACTCATCGAATTAAACAGCAATTGCTCTAAGATTTTGTTAAAACCGCAAACTGTGAACTCTCCGTAATAAATCCGCGAGTTGCCTGCAACAAAAATAAATTATGAAATATTGTTCACAAAATAGATGTTTTATTGAGCCTGCAGGAAAACATATTCGCTTTTATTTTCATTACAAAAATTTCCTAATAAGTGCGCAAACTACCTACTACATTGAACAATGACGTCATCGTTCTAAACTTCAAACATCTTTAGAACAAAATTTCGTTTTTGACATTTAATAAAAAGTAGCTGAAATGATTAGCAGTCAACTCTAGACGTGGGAGAGCCATGCTTCGGCACGAATGGGCCGGCTTGACCGGAGTGATACCACGGCCTCACAGAAAACCGGCGTGAAGTAACGTTTGTTGTGTTTCGCCGAGTGAGTGAGGGTACTGGAGGCCCAACCCCCCCCCCCCCTCCCCCGCCCCATTCCCCCATTCCCCATCCCATTTCAAAGGTTGGCAACGCACTTGTGACTCCTCCGGTGTTGCGGGTGTCCATGGGCGGCGGTAATCGCTTACCATCAGGTGATCCGTTTGCTCGTTTGCCACCTATAACATAAAAAAAAAAAAACTACCGGATTGGCCAAAACAGCTGTCAATTTAAATGACGAGACAAATTTTGCTTTTTGAAATTTGAACAAACTCGTGCGATAAATTGGTTCAGTATGAGTACGCGTCCTACACCTATTTTACGATATTACAACGTGTCTTGTATACGCATACGTCTCGTCGTATCACGTCTAAAATAACCATCTGGGCGTGTAATTGCGTCGTCTTCTTGCGTCAGTTGGCAATAATCGAATTTACATCTTTTTTCATGTCCACATAAAGCGGCCTACACGCTGTATCTTTATTGCGAATTTTTATGGTGTTCAACCCTACGTACGGTGTACAATTTGTTTTAGGAGCTGAATGTTCTGTAAAAGTTGTAAATTGCTTGGTGGAGCGGTTACATATATTTTTTAGTAGTATACTCAGCTGGACGGGGTCGTTTTTTCAGGTTTTTTGTATATATCTATGACTGGTTGTTTGACTAAACGTGTAGTCTGATTTCTCCTCCCTTACGCAGTGTAAGGCTACTCGTATCACATGGAGGTCGCCAGTTCGATTCCCGTCGGGAATATATTTGCTGGTTAAATATAAATACCGCGTAATCCGGCTATGACTGTGAAATTGTCAGGGTACGAAATTATTAAGAGAATTATTTTCTTTGATGAATAACATAATTTATGGGTGCTGATTCATAACTTGATCTCTTTAATTTTTGACTTAAGAATGATAATTTCATTACATTATAATAGTGATAAATTGAACATAAATACAAATTGTTCTAGACGGGAACGATTCTAAGTGTTCTGTGTGTTGAACAGTGACCGTTTATAAAAATTTTTTTTCGAGTTGCCATTTAACGCGTTTGCACATGCGCGAAAGCGGCAAATCGCATTTGGATACACATAAAGTGACATGAAAGCGTTAGGATTTAATGAATCGTATTGATTTTGATTTTTATTACTACATATAAAGATAACTATTAAGGTATAATTATTTCACTTTCACTCCGGTTCCGCCGAAACTACTGAACGGATTTGGATGAAATTTGGTAAGTAGACAGATAAAGCACTCGGCTAACACATAGGATACTTTTTATCCCGGAAATCTTAAGGGTTCACTAGATGGCGCTACCTTAACATTTTCTGGAACCAATTCTGAAGTCCACGCGGACGAAGTCGCGGGCGGAAGCTAGTACTTAATATAACAAAGACAAGTAAATCACAGTCTATGTTTACACTGGCCTGTTGACCTCCGTATATCGCCATACCATAAATTGTCAAAGCACTTGGTGAGAGATCCGTCAGAAAACGGGATGCGGCAGAATACCAGCAGTCATCAGTCATCACTCCAGCTCTTTCTGAGTGTAACGTGGCCCTTTTCAGTGTCGCGACATTTAACTTAAGGTTTTTACGTTAGTGTAATTAGTTATTATTTTTTAATCATCATCAGCCGAAAGACGTCCACTGCTGGACAAAGGCCTCCCCCAAGATTTCTACAACGACCGGTCCTGCACTGCCCGCATCCAGCGGCTTCCCGCAACCTTCACCAGGTCACTGGTCCACCGAGTAGGAAGCCTGCCTACACTGTCTTCCTATGCGGGGTTGCCATTATTTTTTTAAGGTCGTTGCCTAAAAGACAACTTCTTATTTTAAATGTATTTCTGTCGCGATATCTGAAATAAAGTATTTCTTTCTTTGAAATTAATTATGTAATACTAACTTTTTTTCCAACTCCCGGTACTCAAGGCTGTCCTCCTTAATGTCCTTGTGGAGGGGGATGAGGGAGGGCACCAGGTTCAGGGTGTTGTCCAACAGGTCCCTGCCCAGCACCATGTGGGCTATGTACCTGGCAATAATAAAAAAAAAACTCTCTGCTGAAATATAAACTTTAAAATATAAATATAAATTTATATTCCAATTCCTTCACTATCCATTCTATCTGACTGTGGAACTCTCTTCCTGAATCTATTCGTCGTTCTCCTTCTCTTAATATTTTCAAGTCGCAGGTGAAAGCGCACTTCTTAAGTTCTTAGTTATTTACTGTGTCCTTTAAAGTTGGTTGTCTTTCGTTGTATTATTATTTTGTTATTTAGTATTACACCGTAGTATAATATGTAATATATATGTATAATATGTATGTATTTATATAAATGTATTGTATGTATTAATAAGTATATATTTATAGTATGGTCTATGTATATTAGTAGTTTCTTAAGTTCAGTATTTACTTTTTGATTATTATTTTTTCATTATTGATATTGCGCACTACCCTATATGTATAATGTTCTTACGCGATTTCCTTCACCTAAAGGTTGTCTGGAAGAGATCGCTCTTTAGAGATAAGACCGCCTACCGGTATAACATTTTTTTTAATGTTTATGTTTTTATTTTCCTGTTTTGTTGTGCAATAAAGTGTTTTCATTCATTCATTTATGCAAACTTTAAAATACTTAGTTAATAAATTAAAAAAATAAAACTATGATAAAAAACTGTGTCGGAAAAATTAAAACATTATTAACTCATTTGATTTTTCTCTTTGCATGTAATGATTAGTTTATATAAATATTGAAGAATTGTAGATACATACATCTTCTTACTCGTAAAGCCTTATTAGGTACAACTATAAGGACAGAATGCTTTACAAAAATTGCAGTCATGAAAAGTAACTAATTTAAAATATCAGTTTTAAAACATTTTATATGATAATGGTAAAAATATTGAAATAATTTCAGCAAAAATATATTTAGTGCTGAACTGTTTTAATGTATATTTTACTTGTATATTGTAGAAACTTTACAAAGCTATTTATTATTATAATTTAACAGCGTTTAATTCCCGTTTCACGTCACAACACACAATTAAAAAACCCTGAATCTTGACTCTTTTGAAGTCTACGAAGTAAAACGAAAGTCAAAGAATAAATTTATTCAAAATAAAAGAATATTTACCTTTCATGCGCTCGGGAGTGTAAAAATCCTCGGGCGAAATAATTGATGCCCAGTACCGAAGCTATGCCTTTGCACTCTATACTGCGTAGCAGGTTTTTAAAGCCCACCAGATACCTGTCAAAAAGAATACCTTTATAGCAATTTGAAAATCCAGCGCTTTGGCAGTCTAGGTACAGTCAACGCATCCTGAAAACGGTCTATTAGGCACACCGACCGGTCCGCCAATATAATCAAACTTCTCAATTTTGTTTGCTTCCTTATTTCTTTATTTGTATTTTATTTCTTTAGTGTGTTTCCTAATTTGGATTTCATACTCAAAGCGCCAACGAGACCTTAATAATAAGCCTACATCTGTCGGTTAGACTGATAAATAGCTGTATCTGTTGAACTGTATTAGATACCTTCTTCTTCAAATTTAAGAGCAGGGCTCTTGTCTGTGGAGCAATTGCCATTTAGCACGATCTTAGTTGATGTCGTGTCGTACCAGGTGTTTAAGTAATTAGCACAAGACCGTGCTAAATGGCGATTAGATACCTAGTCAGTTAAAATGTGCAATCCTGGAACGTATTCCAGCAGCAGACCAAACAAATCTAAAGAAAATGACGTCGTCGCTCAGGTGCGTTTACTCATGCGCAAATAAGCTTAGATGACAGGCGCCGTCGCCGTTGTGGCGGCATCACTCTATTACACATAAGGGGAAGCTAACTTCTTCAACTGAAATTTCTAAAACCAGGTAAATTTCCTTTTATGAACTCACACGAAGCATTGGTTAAAACTGGCTGGTGATTAACTAAAGAATAATGGTTTTAAAGGCAACTTGAAATTATTTAGTGCTACATAATTATTTACATATACAGGGTACTAAATAAGTCTGGGGCCCAATAATGAGGCATCTACCACAAAGTATACTTCTACTCATCTATTGAAGATTTGTCTGTCAGAAATTGCTATAGGTTTTTTTTTGAAATTGCCATACAAAATTGAACAAACACCTGACGTTGTCGCTGACAATTTGTATGAAGATACCAAATTTGTATAGTTGTATGAAAAAAAAGTTGTTTTGTCTGATGAGTAGTAGCCTGACAGACTGATTTTATTGATTGATTGATATGATTTTAGAGTTTCGGCACACAAAAGAAGCTAAAATAGTTCGTGATCACGAGTCTGTCATATGTGTCACAAGGCTGTGTAATTTTAACAGACTTCAAAAAGGAGGAGGTTCTCAATTCGACTGTATGTTGTGTTTTTTGTATGTATGTTAGGCGATTACTCCGCCGGTTATGAATTGATTTTGATGATTCTTTTTTTATTTGGTAGGTAATACTTCAGAGGTGGTCCCATATAAAATATGGAAATTTATACGGCACTTAAAAAAATAACAAAAACTAAAAATTGTAGTTGTTACGATTGAAGTCGGATGTTTTTAACGTGTTCATCGTTGTCAATTATTATATTAAACGTAATATTTAGTTAGTTAGGTAGTTACCGCAGCTGAATTATTTTTAAAATACCGGCTTTATTATAATGAAATGTAATATACAATAAATGCACGGCGCGTGAGCCTCTTTGCGCCACTCAATACTTGGTTGTACTGTAGTACATAACAGAGATTTTTCTATGGTTGCATCATTAGAGTCGTACACAATTTAGACGTATTTTTCGAAGGAGATGAAGTGTTCTAATTTAAAAAGTAGTTTTATTGTAACCTTTGTACGAAAGCGTATATTTTGATAAAAGTTTTATTTTTAGTACAGAATCCTTAGTCCGCGAGTTCGATTCGTACTTGCCTGATTTTTCGTAGGTACCTAAGCGCGTTGGAACTGCTGTTTGTACCGGGTAATCAAATTGGTCTTGTACTAAATGATTAATAACTTAGGTGGTTGGCAGTCCACAACTGTGCGTTTCACTAGAAACTTTCTGCCTCGTACAACCAAACTGTGGAATGAATTGTCGCCTGCGGTATTTCCGGACCAATACGACATTCAAACCTTCAAGAAAAGAGCGTACTCCCATATTAAAAGCCGGCAACGCACTTGTGACTCCTCCGGTGTTGCGGGTGTCTATGGGCGGCGGTAATCGCTTACCATCAGGTGATCCGTCTGTTCGATTGCCACCTCTGCCATAAAAAAAAAAAATACTCAAATCAAGGCAATTATCTAAGCAGACTTATTATACATATTACATCATAGATATGATAATTTTAATTAATAAGGGGTTATTAGTTCAGACTACAGATATAATTCTATCTAACTTTCTTGTCACGTCGCAATTTGCTGTGACATCACTGCCCTAGATTGTTAGATTTATTAGTTGTGCTTATTAAAGAAGCGATTGCCTGACATTTCAAGAGATGATGTTGTTCATTTTTAAAATATTATCTTACAAATACTAGTGGTAAATGGCGCAGTTTAACGTCAACGTCAATGTTTTAAAAAAATATTTCATACATAACTTTGAAACTTTAAAACGTAGTACCTACCAAAGATATTATGAAATAAAGACATTTTATTTTAGTCTGAAGAAGTATCCATTGCCTTTTATATTATTGTGAAAATAAATACCTATGTATCTAGTTATAAATTATATATAATCTGCTTTTATTGGGCGTGCATATCAAATATAACGTGTCAAGGTGTGAAATAAAAGTTGTATATATTAATTTTCCATGAATATACAGAAAATGACAGGTTCGTTATACTGCTTACAGTGCAATCTATAAAATCTCTTGGCAACTGCTTGAAAACCTACCTTGGATGGAGCGTTTGTAAGAGATATTTTACCCATGATCCCTAAATTAAATAATTTAACAAGAGAGAGTCAAAGATGGAAAACAAAGTTGCGCGTTGCTTTGTGATAGATTTATTTTTCGTGTGGCTCTGTCTCTGTACCTTAAAAATTTCACAAAGTTTGTTAAGTACTAAGGACACAAGACTTCATCTGTCATACAAACTGATAACGCTTATAACTAGTGATCCGAAATTCGGGGAAAATTTAATTTTTTCCAAAAAAATAATAGTATGGATATGCCTTTCTGAATAAATTTACAGATTTTCATACAAAAAAATCCCGGAATACCGGATCGTAAAAAGCGTTGGGGTTCTTAATTGTAATGATCTGACTGTAGTGAATGTTGATCTTATTAAAAAAAAAAATGTATGCTATTAAAAAACGTTAATTCAACGTGCTGTTAATTCAAAACGACAATATTATGCTAGCTCCCTAATTTTAGGCATAATTGCCTCCGAATTTCCGATCACTGCTTATAACTTATACCAAAGACTTTTTTTTTGTTTTAATTTACCCCGAGATGGGGAAGGCAAAGGATCAGAGACATACAGCCTAAAATATACCAAAGACAAGGTTTTTTTTTTTTGCTAATACTTTAAAATAACAAGGTCCCAATGTCTTAGTGGAGTGTTTTTTCAGTAGTATGTGTGCGTGTACAGGCGGTATTAGTATGTTACACCGCCAGACAGACAGATGCTAATGCTAAGCCTTATCCATCTGGATAAGGCTTAGCATTACCAGGTAATACGGTTACATTATGAATAAATAATAGGTAACTACCTAGAGACAAATCGCGCACGGTCATTTAGCCCAAATAGTACAGTCTAGGACCGTAGACTGTACATAGACAAACATATACGTTTTTAATATTTTATTTAGTTTTCAATATTACAATGAAATTTTAGGAACTATTGTACATTAAACACCCAGACTCAGAACAAACAACTCAGTTCATCACAGAAAGTTTTCTAGATGGGAACTGAACTCACGACCTTTGTATGAGTTGCCAGTAGTACTAACCATTGAGCCACTGAATCATTGGAAGGTTTGTCTGTCACCCTTTGCGTATGGAACACTCAGAGCTAGAACTTCTACTTCAGCGCAACTTATTTTTAGTGTTTGTTCATTATCCTCACACTTATTATATTGGTGGACCAACAAAAGCTCAAGGGTCAAGCTTTTAAGAGTGCGCTGAACATCAAAAACTGATTCGTAGCCTTAAAATATATTATTTTCAAAATATATTTTATTGTTTTATTTACTTACCGATGTCGGTCGGTACCGTTAAGATGTTATTTCGAAGCGAAATTTATCGCATGGAATGAACTCGGTGAAAGAACATGACTCGTTTATGCGATTTCAATTAAGTTTTCTTTAAATATGTAGTAACACGCTTCCAAATCCAGTTACAGGTATAAAATTATTTTAAAATCAGAAGATGACTTTTAAAAGGATTATTAAAGTCTAGGTTATAATTTCACGAACTTCAGGATCCCCTTTCACAAACTTAAGGCTAGGCTTAAGCTGTTTCATTCGACAAAAATAAATATGTATGAGTAAACTCGAGTCGGGGCACACGGGCTTGTAATTAGGCCCTGGTGGGGAAATCCAAATGGTTATTTATAGCCTCAGGTTAGTCTAGAATATATCAGCGGCATACTATATGAGAGGAGAGAAAATTAAGCTCTTGGAAATAATGTGCCTAGCTTCAGTCTTTTCAAGGTAAGATAATATTTACTAAGCTAGATGTGTGAGGTTAACTGTTGCCTAGTAATACAAAAATATATACTTTTAGCAGAAATGCAAACCTTCGTAGGTCTTGATTTCTTTAAAAAAATCTTGATTGAAAAAGACGATTGCGCGTTTGCTTTCTGCTGGGAATGAATTGGAAAATTTTCTCAACCACTTATATTCATGGAATAGCTTAAGATTAACATGGTGGTAAAATAAAAAAAACACAGCGGTACTATTAGCTCTATGGGAGTCTAGGAGAAACATAATCTATGCTGAGGTTTTTTCAAATAGTAATAATTAAAAATACATACGACTAATCGCCTTCTCTTTAGAAGGCTTTATTAATCTGTGGTAAAAAAGAATAAGAGGTTGTTTATTATTTATTAATCAGTTACTTCAGTCTATATTTGTTAGTAACGACGCATAACCTAAAAAATACTGTTAGTAGAATACATAGGATACTATACAATCTATTTTTTATCTATTATTACATATTACAACCCTTGTACCTTTATGGGTAGAGTCCCAGTACCTGATTCGGGGGCTGTCAGGTCTTATGTCCTATTTTATTAACCTACCAACTATAATTTAATCTGATGTGTCCTAGTCGATAAAAATGAGATTAGTAAACTCTTATTTCAGTTATTTGATGACATTACATTATATTTTGCAAACTAGGTGGAAAATTATGCTAACCTACTTTCGCAAATACCCACATACATTTTCTCGAATTACGTTAAACGCTTTGGAACTTCCCAGGCGTCCCTTACAACCGGACCTTGCATAACTTATTCAACTTTATAACGGTACTGTGAAATTTAACATTTTTATTTAAGTACTTAGGTGAGATTTATTAAAATCCTAAAACCAAGGATGTTCCGTTTCTTGAGTCCCGAGCCCCATTATATCGTACAATATTTTTTGACCGTCTATTCACTATTCTTAATACTTTTTTCGCGATTCGAGTACTAGTTTCTTAGGGAAAGTTGTTCAGTTTCATGAGTATAAATAGAAGTATAGAAATTTGGATTTAAAAGAATGTGTAAGTACGGTATCTACTTAAATAAAAAAACTTTTTTTAAATAATTTCAGACAGGTTTGGGTTTATTAGACTTTTTATAGTTATTTTACTATTAATTGTTGCAGTAATCGTATCTCAAATCTGCATTTCATGCAAAATGCTCAAGTTAATGCGGTTCAAGCCTAATATGCAAGAGTGGGAAATTGGCAAAGCGCTAATACTGCGCGGAAGCCAATTTCCCAGGATGCACCCGAATGTTGAAATATTCTAAATTGATGGTATTAAACAATGGAGAGGCAACAGGTGTACCTAGTTCCCTAAAACGAGGTTTGGCGTTGTGTGAAAAAGTTGCTACGGCAAAAGTAAAACCATATGGCTCTAATTAAAACTGACACCTACTCGTATAGATAGAGATAAAGTACATATTACGTTACGTTGACAGAATGAAGTTCATTTATGAGCACTCCTCGAGAAATCCATCTTTGTAGTAGAAATTATTTTTATTATGAAATTATTATTCATTATTATGGATTCCTTGGAGAAAGTTGTTCAAAACTAGTATGATGACTTGAAGTCACATTCAAGTTTCCGGCAGAGGTCTTTCACGCCCTGTATATGTAAAGTAGGCATGAAATTTCCAATTAAGTCACATTACTAACACTTAGGCTTTTCTGTAACTCACCTCCAAAGAGTACTGCTGTCTGTGTCCTTGATCTCATTGGTGAGGTGGCTCAGCAGGGCCGCGTTGGCTCTGGTGTACCACTCCACAGCCTCCGTCATTGACGTGCCTGACTTTATGTTGTCTCTGTGGACAAATTAAAGTGGTAGGTAAGATATCTGGGGGCACGGAAGTGCCCCCGCCAAGACGAGTCAAGTGAAGCGCAAGGGCACTACCTACCTTTTCTCGAAACGCTTCGTCGTTTTTTTGAACTCTCATAACTTTGCTTTGGATGATTCTAAATAGTTAAATTTTTCAAGATAGAATTTCATCACTACAATCATTAAACATACAAAGTTTGAATGTCGTAGCTATTATACTTTAGATTTTATTAATGTCTCAAAACTCTCGATTTCGTCACTGACTCACTGACTCACTGATCATCAAAATTGTTAAGATACTTCCTGAAGTCCTAGAAAGCTGAAATTTGGTATGTCAGCTAATATTACTATAAAGACAACAAAAAAATTAAAAAACCTAACCTAACCTATCCCCTGGGAATAGGAGATGGAAGCACAGATTAGATAATAGTACCTACTACGGTGGAAGTTTGTATGAGACTTGCACTACAGTTTGTGCTACATAAGTGAAAATTAATTAAAATACTTCTTATAACAAATAAAAAATATGTACGTCATAATTTTTTGAAAATCATCCCCTAACTCCTAAAATATGGGGTTTTATTTCATACCCAATGAACGAATGCCTATGTTATCTACTTATCTTCGTGACGGTAGCAAAACGGCCAAGCCACGCATTTTGACTAAAATGTAGAATTTGTGAAGGTAGGCCTGGTAAAGTTAGGGCGCATAGATCAAAAATCTTGACTCTACATGAGATCTGACCACTTTTTCATATATTTTGAGTAAGGTGTAGTGTAGAGCTTGTAGGTTTAGAGCGTGCAGTCTTTAGAGCTTGGCTTTATACGAGATCTGATAACTTTTTTACAGGGTAAGCTACGTAGACTCGTCTTGGCAACATTTTTACATGAAAATGTTTTTGGTGGGATTATGTATATGTTAAATTATAAACTATGTGAATAGTAAGTGATAGAATCAATAAGTCAAAAACAAACAAAATGTTACATTAGTTTAACTACAATAGATAGATAAACCAACAATTTCATCACAGGTTTGTATATATTTTTCGGCAAAATTATCCAAATATATAGGGTGTAGTGTACAGAAGTGTGTAACAATACTTCAAGGTTGGCTTTTACCCATCAAACTGAACAACTTTTGTTCTACAACTTTGTTGAAATCGCAAAACATTTTTAGGACTTTTCATACAAACTTGGTTCGCCAGCTGATCGATTTGTATGAAAAGTCCAAAAAAAATTTTGCGATTTCAACAAAGATGTAGAACAAAAGTTGTTCAGTTTGATGGGTAAAAGCCAACCTTGAAGTATTGTTACACACTTCTGTTACACCCTGTATACATAAGGTCAATTCAATTCAATTCAATTCAATTATTTTTCTTTATTTGCATGAAAGTACGTTTTACAGGTCTTAATAAAACATAATACAGAATCAGTACAGTTAACCATATTAAGGCATGCAAAATATTAACAATATAATTACAATTTAAATATTATGTCACTTTTAATTTAATTACAAGTAAAATACCTGAAAAATAAAACTGTGGCTTCTACCTCATAAAACTAAACAACTTTTTCTAAGGAACCTATACTCTGTTCGCAAAAAATATGTTAAACTTCCCATACAAAATTGGTGGATCAGTTGATCAATTAGTATGAGTCCCAAAAGGTTTTTCGTGAATTGAGTATAGGTTCCTTGAAGAAAGTTGTTCAGTTTCATGACTAGAAACCACAGCTTAATTTTTCTGGTCTTTTAGAAGGACCCTAATTAATTATAGTTCGTTAACAAGTTTAACAACCCATAAAAAATCGTACTTCTGGGGCATGGGTCCCTTCCTATACCTAGGGAAGGTTAGGTTTTACTCCACACACAGGGGCCTAGTCCGGATTGATAGAGGGTGTGTGAGTCTAGTGGCCAACCCCAGTATAAAAGGGACTATTAATATTTAATTTGAACTTGATTTTTGCTAAGAATAGATCTACGATCGACGATTTACCCTCTTAAGAGTGTGTAAGCTTAAAGATTAAGTGTAACGACATCACTTTTTCCATTGTGCCATATCTTTTATAGGCATTGCCAGACACATTCAGGCCTCCATTTTCCAGATTAGGCTCAAGTTAAGTAAAGCCTTTATTGATATTGAACTAAGTTCTTTTATTTTTTACCTTGTCATCAAAATTTATTATGATTAATCTTATACATAAAAAAATATAAGTATCCATCCATTACTTAGGTCTACGATTCCTTGTAGCTGTATGTCTTCTTACAATTAGTATGGATTCTCGGTGCACGAATCAGACTCGCACTTGTCTGTTCTTTTTTGCCCTAAACGAGATCCGTACACGTGAACCTTGTCAACAGACGACAGATTCACAGGGTGATTGTATGAACGCAAACATAACTTGTCATTAGTTGGTATCTACCTCCATTTGTTTGTAGACCAAATGTTAGTTTTGGCGTAATAGAGGTTGGAGTTGTAAAACAGCTTACGTAATAGTTACACTTATTATCTAATCTGTAGTTACACTGTAACTTCGGCAGTCTAAAACCTATGTCTGTCTATGGCTCTACTATGCTGGTGAATAGATTAATTTCAATGAGTTTTTTAAAGCTGACTTTCAATGTGGTTGTTTTAGGGATGGTTTTCGAGTTTTAATTTTGTTATGCTCGGTGGTAGTTATATTTTACATGACGCAGTACTTTATGTGGCATCCTAATACTTAAAATGACGCGCTGAAACAATTTCTGTTTCATTAGTAAGCTTGTGCGGTATCAAGAGCCGCGCTGGTTTTTCATTGCATTTGTTATCTTCAAGTTATTGTTATTGTTCACCACAGTCTAAACTAAAAGAACGGCTTGGTTCGCTTTACGACGTATCGTTTAACAGCTTCGATTCAGATCTGGAGATCGCGGGTTCGATTCCCGGCGCGGTCCAATTCATATGACTCGGTTTGATTTAGTGGTAGGGAATTTTCGTGACTTCTTTTATAGATTTGTATTCAGAAGGATTGCGTAACCAATTACGCTATTATACGAAATTTACCGATATTCATGAAATTATCGACAACGCTGAAAGCGTCAAAAAACCGACTTCAATCGCGTAACATACGGGTCAAACTGTGAACCTCCTTTTTTTGAAGTCAGTTAAAATACTAAAACCTTCTCCTAAATGTAACAAATACTTTTCTGAAAACCGCATTTAAATCGGTTCAGCCAAACGGGAGATAATCGTGGACAAACATACATAAATACAGGTCAAACTGAGAACCTCCTTTTTTGAAGTCGGTTAAGAATGGATTACACAATGTTAACGTGACACGTTACATAATAAATAATTAAACTCTTTTTTTATTTCTGTTTTTACGCAATTTGAAAATTAAATTGAATTAGTTTCCATAACGACAAAAACTTGTTAAAAAGGAATATATAACATTCTAATTAAATATTTATTAGTAGTATTGGTTTTTCCAGTTAATTAATCTAGAGTCTTTTACTGAGCAACCTTATGGTTACCTTTGGTTACCTTTTATAAGGGAGTTTTTATGTAAGTAACAAACCAATTAACTTATTTTCACTTCACCTTTTAGCTAATTAACTAAGAAATTGATATTTCGATGGGTCCTACGTATAAATCCGTATCTGCCAGATACGTAGTTATACGACTTTTGCATTTTCGTAATCTACACATCCTAATCTATCACATCAACAGAAAATTAAAATCAAAATACAAATATTTCATATATTTCTGAAAACGTATAACTCAGTATATACATGTCAAGTCCGAAGTAATAATACGTGTCTGCTACTTCCGCACTTATACGCGGCAGCAGACCCGCCCTCCGACCGTATCTGGCCGTTGCTCATTTCTACGCCGGCGGCTCAACATGTGATCGTGTGTATCAAATATCAAAATATTCGACAATGGCTAGTGAAAGACGACAGTTTACATCATGCTAACAGTGCAATGCCCAAAAAGTTAAGAAAAAACAGTGTAGAAAGAGGAAAATATGGCTAAATGTTCAGTTAATACACGCAATTGATTAGTTACTTACTATAATCTTCCGTTTTTTTTTAAAGTAATTAAATTATGTGAAATTAATTTTAAACTCATCATAAGTTAGGGGAAACTGGGATAGTTGATCTCCCTTTTCATTTTGTTATCTAACTAGTTATAAGGCAGAATGCCAATATTGTGGAGTAAAATATACTTTACGTTATTTATCTATTTATCATTTGCGAGTTCCTCACTGAAACTAATCCGTTTTTATAAATAATTATTGTTATTTTTGCAAAAAAAGGTTTTGTACCAAGTGTCCCCTTTGCATGGGAGACTTGATCGTGGCAGCATGGGAGACTTGATCAGGGGGGATCAAATGTACCCTAGTGATGGGTAGTTCTTGCTAAAAGGGGCTCTCTCTACGTCGTCTGCATTGTCGTTGTCCTCGTCAACAGACACCCAAGCGCCGTTGAGGCATTTTCCTTTGCAGTAGAGGCACGCCTTAGAACAGTTCAGCATTATTTTCCGGCATACACATTTATCACTACCACAATCCTTGGTGTTCAAATTCAAATTAAAATATCGTGTTCAGTTCCCGTCCTTATCAGCTCATTCCCATCCTAATCCATTTATACACTTGGTGGTAGGTGTGTCAGGAATACTGTTTATCGGTCGCTGGGAGGGAGCTGATGATAGGTTTAATATTTGCCAGTGACCTCATGATCGACTCAATACTGACTCATAGTTCTGTGACTGTCGTTGGGAAAGATGTGGACCTCGCTATTCTTTTGATAGCTTTCACTCCTCCCGCCCAAGACATCCTGCTCCTGAAATCTGGCCAGAGAAAAACCAAAACAATTTCACAGTCCACCCAAGAGCTATAGCAGTATGGATTTGAATAAATTTTGTTCTTACATCCAGCTTTTTTACCAGCTAAGACACAACATCTGCAACTTTCAGAAGAAGCAAGGTGGGTTTCGCAAGATTGTACTTGAAATCCGAAATCATCAAGGAAATGGCAGTGATCTTTTAAAATTCCTCCTCCTGCCTGTGAAGCCTGGGAAGAGGTGCTTTCTCAAATGGTATGGCGTACCGTAACACTGTTCTTTATTTTTACTGTGGCTATATCCTTCATGGATACCCAGCCACAGCGGGGGCATCAACTAGGTTATGCTTGACTCGTACTGACTAAAATCCTACGGTGTTTCTTCACGCCACCATGTGCTAATGCTACGGGTTTGCTAAAGCATTTAACCGCCGGACCCGAGGAGGCCATTCTCATCAGTGTGGAACCCGCTACACCATCTTAGGAAGGCACGTGGGATCACCATGTGCGCCTTCATATCGGACGCATTTTACGGCGATAAGGGCTCCTGCGTTACCGCCCGAGCCCCATCAAGTTGGGGGATGGAGGGAACGAAAGTTCCTTCGCCGACCCCGGCCTTCCAGTGGTGAATCGCATGAGAGTAAGAATCGTTATCTCTCTCTCGTTCCTCTGCCCTATTCTGCGAGATGAATCCTCACATAAGATGAGAACCGCTCTCCGTGACCTCTCATTATCGACCATGCATCGAACGATGGCCAACAAGGAGAAGTAGGTTCTCACTAACCAGCAACACTGACTTTCCTCAACCAGTATCAAGTCTCCCAGAGGGATCATGTGTCCTCAGTTTCCCTATCGTTCCAAAGTAAAACTGCGTATCTTGTCAGTTACGTGATTATTCATTGCAATGTCTGCAGTTTTTTGTTTTGTAAATTCTTTATATTTCGAAAAATAAATCCGTATAGGTAACTTACACGAAACATGTTTCTTAAATTGGGATGAATAAGTCAGTAACTGCCAGTTAACGACTTATTCCGCGAAATGACTTTTCCATATTTTGCGAAATAAAGCCGTAACTGCCACATCCGCGAATAATGGTTGTTATTTTTAATGCCGTATCTACAATATTTACTAAATCTACAGTTTAATATTAATATTGAATACAATAATTAAAAACTGAACACAATTTTTATCTATGTGCCAATTTTCAAGATTGTAGGTTTATTCATGTCAGAGATATGCTGTGACAAACTTATGATAACTTTGTAATCGCTCTACTGTAAAATTTGCATTTTGCAGATACGGAGTACTTGTTAGTTACCTACTCCTAGTTATTCAATATTCTGTGGCGTTGGTACTGAAACTGAACTTTGCTGAAGTCATTAAGAAAATTGAACTTTTTATACAAGACGATCAGTTACGGAGTCAAGTTTTTTCTGTTATCTCATCAAACTTGTATCTTGAATAGAAGTTATTTAATGTCATAAGTAGGATTAACAGTTTAGAAGTACTTAGGTACAAGTCGCCGTGTAGAAGTAAGTTTAAAAAGCTTATAATAAATTCTAACTGAAATATATATAAGATACCCACTAAGTTGCGACTAAGCGATATGTACCTTCAACACTTATCTCTTAACCGGAAACCATTTTTAAGTAACCCCATAACCCAGTGGAATAGAAGTTCAAGTCGCGTGGAATTAAATTTACCATAAATTATCTAGGTGCATCATGTATGCACATGCACCGCCCAAGCTCATAAATCTGACCTGACGAATGTGGAACGTGAACAGTGAACAATTATGTAAAATAATGTACACAGGCTGCAAATAACAACACAGGACAATTTTATCGTAGTAGGTCAAACTATGTGGTGTGATAGTAGTCATAGTCATATGTATTTAAGGCGCTAAGTATAGCCAAATCGCAATATTCAATTCAAATTTTTGAAATAATGGTTAAAGCTATCACCATGGAAAATGTATATAACATACTTGAAATAATAAAAAACAAATTGCCTTGAACAGAATCATAAAAATCACAGATGCTTTGATGAAAAAAATATCCTGTAAACCCTGTATTTTGCATTAATTACAAATTCTCTCGGTAGCACAATATTTGTTTATGATGAACCCAACACACAAAAATCGGCCATTTTAATACCTTCAATTTACCTTGAACGGTTTTTTTTTTAAACTTATTTGAAAGCCAAGAAAAGTTATAAAAACATCGAAATCTCGAGAATTTTGCGTTCGGCCTTGTCGTAACCACCGCGACGGTACCCACACTGTTCTGAACTTAACATGAGTGGCGTTACGGTCGATATTATATTATCATGCATCATCCTGCTCAGATTGAGTGTAC
Organism: Coleophora deauratella; assembly: GCA_958295455.1. Taxonomy (NCBI): domain Eukaryota; kingdom Metazoa; phylum Arthropoda; class Insecta; order Lepidoptera; family Coleophoridae; genus Coleophora; species Coleophora deauratella. The sequence continues at coordinate 4,022,937 of OY282400.1, read as the reverse complement.
GTCGCGCCTTAAATAAAAATTGTATGTGACTTCAGGAGTAAAAATTTAAGTAAACATGTTGACATTTAAAAAAAATGTTAACCTATAAAATAGGTCTATAAACAAAGTAACGGCCAGTGCGTATAGACTAAGTAGTTATTCCAACAATATGACAGTTGATTACTAAAATTGTCCTCATAAAAATACAGAACATTTTATCATTTGATGGAATAAGTTTACAATTAAAACACTTAACACACCTGGCGTTGCTATGAATTCAAATACTTAGAGGCATTTTTGACTCGGAAAGACATTTTTTTTTATCGATCGTACAGGTTTCTTTGAGAAGTTGTTTAATTTCATGTGTACTCACCATTTTTATTTGTGGGCATAAAAAAGTTAAGCCTAACAAACGAGTCCCGAGCAACAAAATTTGTTGCGATTCGAGCAAAGTACTTAAGTTGTTCATCTATGATGAGTAGAGCCCCGTTAACGGGTCCCATACCTATTTTCTTACACTCTGTATAATGTATTATATTTATTAAAAACAAGCTTAGCCCGCGGCTCCGCCCGAGTGGATGTCGCTTTATGACTGTCTTTAAGGGAACCACGTATTTTCCCGGAACAAAAAGTAGCCTATGTGAATAGAGATTTTTTTTTCAGTATTTGATCTTTCTACCTCCCAAATTTCAACCAAATCCGTTCAGTTGTTTTGACGTAAAAGCGAAACAAACAAACATCCATACTTACGCATTTATAATATTAGTAACAAAAGCTTTGAAGCTTGCCTGTCTACATCTATCGGTTTTAGTTTAATTTAATCGAATGACATTTTAGTCCATTCACTCACTCTTTTCCATTATGAGTTTTTTTCATAGTGTTTTTTTATAAAGCCTACGATCATCGTATGATGATTGATTACTTTTTTAATTTAACGGTATCATGAAAGGTGAAAAATATTTTTGAAATAAAAATTCCACAATATTTTATTTAAAAAAAAACGTTTTAATAACTATCACTTTTACAAATAACTATTAGGGTAGATGTCAATATCTACTATGAATCAGAATAAATCATGAATTATTTTATTTTGACTGAACTCGCAGAAACTCGCTTTTATTACACAGGTAAGCATTTTTTATTAGGGTTCCGTAGCCAAATGGCAAAAAACGGAACCCTTATGGATTCGTCATGTCTGTCTGTCTGTCTGTCTGTCCGTATGTCACAGCCACTTTTTTTCCGAAACTATAAGAACTATACTGTTGAAACTTGGTAAGTAGATGTATTCTGTGAACCGCATTAAGATTTTCACACAAAAATAGAAAAAAAACAATAAATTTTGGGGGCTCCCCATACTTAGAACTGAAACTCAAAAAATTTTTTTACATCAAACCCATACATGTGGGGTATCTATGGATAGGTCTTCAAAAATGATATTGAGGTTTCTAATATCATTTTCTTCTAAACTGAATAGTTTGCGCGAGAGACACTTCCAAAGTTGTAAAATGTGTGTCCCCCCCCGTAACATCTAAAATAAGAGAATGATAAAACTAAAAAATATATATGATGTACATTCCCATGCAAACTTCCACCGAAAATTGGCTTGAATGATATATAGTAAGTAGTTTTTTTTTAATACGTCATAAATCGTAAACCGCAATTTACCTTTCATTCAAGTTACAACGAACTACAAAAACTTTTATATTATGTTACTTGCTGGTACGGAACCCTTCATGGGCGAGTCCGACTCGCACTTGGCCGCTTTTTTTATAAAGATATAGTCATGCCGTCATAATATATTACTAAATAATTTTGAAATATTTTTAGAATAAAATATATTTTTTTTACACTTGATAAAAAAAGCGGCCAAGTGCGAGTCGGACTCGCCCATAAAGGGTTCCGTAGCAGCAAGGAACATAATATAAAAACTAGCTGGGTGACCGAGCTTAGCACGTTCAATCGGAGCGTTTATAAACTAATTCACTTAATACAAAAAAAAAACTGGAAACCACATATCCAGATGAAACATGCCAAAAATGGCACAAAAATACTCGAACACATCAGTGCATGTTGTCATTTCTGTGCTCATTCCTTCAAGAACTGCACGCCATCTGTTGTCGAGTAGCGCGGTCAATGTTAGCAACAAAGGGCTCCAAGGCCTCCAAGTAATGTTATTCACTGGTAATTCACCTACTCGACAAAAGATGGCACCATTAGTGAAATACATGTACAAAACAAAAACCAACTATCAAAATAAATTCCTTATGAATCAGTTATTCAAGAAAGGGAATAAGTCAATGCCTTCTGGTTCTTACAGGCAAAAGTTACGAAATAGTTAAGAAATGGAACACGTAAAAACATTCGTCTGAATCTTATATGAAGCGTCAAGCTTACCTTCACAAGAAGCAGAACATTTTAGAAAACAGAAATCCGTTTTTTTTCATCTCCTAAAAAGTAAGGTCATTTTGACATGTTCCCTTTCTTAAATAACCGATTCATTTGTGAGGATAAGTTTAGGTTTAGACCCTCATAGATCCATTGTAGATCCGAAACAACTAACCATAGATCGATAGAATTATTTTTGTTAGAATCGTTTTCGACAAAGATAAAAAAAAATGTAATGCACAGTAAATTCGAAACATAAACATTGTAGCAGTCGTTGATGTCTTTTATATAAAACTTGATAACTCAGCGCGCGTCGAATTTTTTACGAAGAATACTATCTTCGATAAAATAGGTAAAAAATGTACCTACGTCATTCATGCTGCAGCACCCGATTTGAAATGTTCCAAATCGATTTTTGGTGATTTTTAACCCCTAATCCTAAATTTTCGTCAAAAAGTTTCAAGCCGTTTTCGAAATCCTCAGGACACCTAACTCGTTTAATAGTATAGGAATAATAATAATAACACAAATAAAAAGACAAAAAACAATAGTCTCGCGGGATTCGAATCCGAACCTACTTAAAAGAAAGCCAGCACCGCACCGTTAGGCCAGTTCGCACTTGTAAGGTGTGTTAAAAATAAGCATTATATGTGTCTGTATATAATGTAATTTTGCTCATATGAGTTTTTCGAAGATAATTCCACCATAGATCGATTTCTGGTGATTTTTAACCCCTAATCCAAGATTTTCGTCACAAGGTTTTCAAAATCGTCGGGACACTTAACTCGTTTAATAGTATAGGATTCTTGTAGTTCGTTGTAGCTAAATTGCGGTTTACGATTTATGACGTTTTAAAAAAAACTACTTACTAGATCTCGTTCAAACCAATTTTCGGTGGAAGTTTGCATGGTAATTTACATCATATATTTTTTTTAGCTTTATCATTCTCTTATTTTAGAAGTTACAGGGGGGGGGGACACACACATTTTACCACTTTGGAAGTGTCTCTCGCGCAAACTATTCAGTTTAGAAAAAAATGATATTAGAAACCTCAATATCATTTTTGAAGACCTATCCATAGATACCCCACACGTATGGGTTTGATGAAAAAAATTTTTTTGAGTTTCAGTTCTAAGTATGGGGAACCCCCAAAATTTATTGTTTTTTTTCTATTTTTGTATGAAAATCTTAATGCGGTTCACAGACTACATCTACTTACCAAGTTTCAACAGTATAGTTCTTATAGTTTCGGAAAAAAGTGGCTGTGACATACAGCCGGACAGACAGACAGACAGACAGACAGACAGACATGACGAATCTATAAGGGTTCCGTTTTTTGCCATTAGGCTACGGAACCCTAAAAAGTAACTCGGATGACAGCATTCATTTACCCAATGACCCAGTTACGTTTTAAGCATCTTTCACATTAGCAGAATACCTATTTTTATTTTTATTTATTCAACAAATCAATGTATTATTAAACGGTTATTTAGTAAACGGTGGAGTGATTCCGAAAACTTTTTTGAAAAATTAAATTTGAATTTTATGGTATGACGGGCGCGGTTCCAAGTTTTAAGTCTGTTTAGTAACTTTTGATTACATTTTCATCCTCCAATTTTCCCAGTTTTCATCCTACAATGAACAAGAAGGTTAAAACAGCGCAATTATTTTAGCAGTCGCTACGTTTAAAGAAAGGAAATACAGAATGTTTGAAAAGTGCGTTTTAAATGTTAAGGTATAGAATACAGGGAAAATATTTGAAAAAATCCGATCTTTAATTTTTTTAAGTTTTCCATACTAAGTCTGATATTCAGACATCGGATTTTTCAATATGTTTCCTGTATTCTATACTTGATTCTAAGTAACTCCTTAAAATTTCATACGCACTTTTTAACACCTTTATACACAGGTTGGAAAGAAGCATTAAAACCATGACAAATTCTGATCTAAAAAAAAGAATATTTTATTTCCTGTTACTAAGCGGAAGCAAAGTATTAGGTGCTTACCTATGAAATTGCCCATTAGTTAAAAAAGTTCAAAGAGAAAATTAATATAAAACAATTAATGTTTTAAAACAACTAAATATTTCCATTGGACATTTAGAAATTAGATAATGCTTGCGAAATGCACGTTGTCTGAATATTTTGAGAGCACAGTGGTGTAAAAGCTAAATGGAAATGGATTTTTTCGTTACTGTGAAAATCGCCATTTTTTCAATTAAAAAAATACTTATTTTTTATTTTTAAAGGCTACACTTACCCCACCGTGTTCTTCGTCACCATATCGAGGGTTCACGGGCGACTTGTATTAAGCGACATTTTTAGAAATGTTCAGGAGACTGATTTAAAAAAATATTTCTTAGAAAAATAATTATTAAAACTTAACTTCTTAGTATCATATAGATTGTCGATATTCTTAATATTTTAAATATTATTCAGAAGTTATTTTTTGTAAGGTATTTTGTAAGAAATAAATTTTTAAAGTAGAGGTTACCTGTGTTTCCAAAAATGTCGCTTAATACAAGTCGCCCGTGAACCCTCGATATGTATTTTTGAACATATTGCGCATAATATTTTCACGATTATCAGATAATTTCGATTTTTTTTTGGTACAAAAAATTGATCCTATTGACCTCTAAGAAAACGCGAGAGACGTGACATCACTAATTCATGAAAGACGTGGAATATAGCCAGAAAATTATATATAATTTAAAGGAAGTAAATTAATTTTTGGGGTAATATTATTCTGTTGAACTTTCAAAACTGAAACGGCAATTTCATAGGTAAGCACCAAATATTACAGTAACTAAGATAAATAATAATTGTTACTTTGTGTGGATACATTTAATCAGGAGATAACTTAACAGCTGATATGACAATAGTAGGTAGCATTGAGTCAGCATAGTTGCAAAAGCCCCGCGTCATACAATTTGGAAAGAGCTGACTTACATCTCTGGATAATCTCGGACATGGTAAGTTAGCGTTATACACAAGAAAATCTGGCAACTTATTAGGCCTCAACAAACAAAATGCGCGAGATGACGCTTCTACATGAACGCTCTCATAAATTACCATATCGAGGGTTCACGGGCGACTTGTATTAAGCGACATTTTTAGAAATGTTCAGGAGACTGATTTAAAAAAATGTTTCTTAGAAAAATAATCATTAAAACTTAACTTCTTAGTATTATATAGATTCTCGATATTCTTAATATTTTAAATATTATTCAGAAGTTATTTTTTGTGAGGTATTTTGTAAGAAATAAATTTTTAAAGTAGAGGTTACCTGTGTTTCCAAAAATGTCGCTTAATACAAGTCGCCCGTGAACCCTCGATATGTTTGATTTGACCCCGCGACGCGCCTCCAGACGCTCCGCCCAGCGCCCCGCGTCTCCCTAAACGAGGCCTTATAGTTCATTCCAATAAAAAAAGTAAAAGGTAAACAGATATTGCAAATGGAATAAATTATCTAAGATTAATTTAATGTTTTAAAAATGTGGCTGGTGTTGTGTGTGATGAGCGGATGATGAACTACATATTTTGAATAAATTAATGAAAAATCTTTATGCTTCTGAATCCTGAAAAATGTTTGCATAGTTACAAGTGTAGGTCCTGCTAAAGCAATAGAGTACGATTCTGTTGATTCTCAGAAAAATATTTAACGAGCAGTTTTTTATTTCCATATTTTTTACACTTTTGCGGCTTTCTAATCTAAAATATCAATTTTTGAGATAAGGACCCATTGTTAATGATTATGAAATGACTTTTTATGAGTTGAAATAGCCCCCGCGGGAAAACAATATCTTTTAAATTCTTAATACGACATAGCTGTATAGATGTCACGAATACTTTAATGGTACAGTCTTTTCCCATATTTTTGTAAGATGCCACACTCTACACATGGAGACCAAGTAAGCTCGGATTGTTCTAACTTCGAAAATGGCCAAAAGATAAGAGTACCAAGTACCTATAAAATGAGATTATGTGTGTCCTGGAATTTGTATAGAAAATAGTATTACACAGAGTGATTTTTTCTTCACCCACATGCAGTTATATAGAATATATGTACTATCAATGAAAGTGAACGTGAACACCTTTCTCTAAAGACCCTTTGAGATGTACCTAGTCAAACTCACTCAAGTACATAATAAATAAAAGAAACTATTCAATCGGGACCAGCAACGATTTTCATACAAAGTTCCCAAACTGACTTAACTATGGAAAAGCAAAAGTTATTTTACTATATTGCTTTGCTATTTGCCCGAAAACTTTATTCTTATATACTTATTTATCATCTTTACTTATTCGATTTTAAAGCCACAAGATTGCCACAAAGGCGTAGAGCAAGCAAAACAACGGACATAATATATAGTAATGCCACAAGATAACAAAGAGAGCTTCAAAGGGAGTACAAGTAAAAAGAAACATATCAAAAGACTACTGTAACTGTAAGTACTGGAACATTTCCATGAGTTATTTGCTATTCATCATCCACATATATTATTCAATTAATCTAAAAGATTAAACAAATGCACCACCTTGTATTTTAATGACCCTTTCCTGTAAACCGTAATGGGGGTTTTTCTAATACCGCATAATGGCCCGCCGCGCCCCTGTTAAGTAAAATGTTGTTTGTGTGGTCGTCATGGCCTATAAGAGCCCACTCAAACGGATTATGGACCTATATGCCATGACATAGCCTATAAGATAAATGGAGTAAAATACCATAGTGAGAGGGTATAGAATTAATGTTCCGGTCAAATACGGGGTGTTTTGGGATGTAGACAGAACGGCTTTTTGCTACTTCATAAGAGAGATTGAAAAAGTGATGTATATTGGACACTCCGGACGTAATAGTGTTCTGTGCTCCGGACACTTCAACAAACTATCGAGTTATACTTACCTACGAATACTAAGAATATAATAAATATGACATTTGTGCACGCGCATAGGTTTGTGCGTTTCGTGACTTGTGTTAAAGCAAACGTCACCGGATTTTCTCAAAATGAAGGGTGAGGTCATTCTGTATGACAATACTACTTTTCTGTGTTGGATAGCTTCACTACGTTTCTGAATAGTATTTTTAAAGTATTTTAATTTAATAATGAGCTCTGCGCTACGAAAAAATAATGTGTTTAGTGCACCATTTATGAACACAATGGGTGTCGATTCGGTATTTACGATTAAACTTATTTGACAGGACTAAACTTAATTTAAGCATCCTATCCTTGTCTTTTCGATACATAGAGAAAAAGACAAAACACTTAAATTATTGTAGTTCTGTCAAATAAGTTTAATCGTGAAAACTGAATCGACACCAGTAGATATTTAAAAGTGGAAAATAATCCGTCAAGAGTTTTTTTTTATTAGTACAAGAATCTAACTTTTGACGTAACTATTAGTTTGGGTCATGTGTACGTTTACCTTTCTTTTCACTGTTTATTCCAAATTCGGTATACGGTGTAGCTAATGGAAAAAACAAGTTAATATCGTCAAAATTACTGCCTTTTTATTACTTACCTATACAGACGGAGGCATCGCCAAATAAAGCTGTCTTTAAGTATGGACTTTATTGGAGATTTATTACAGACTCGTAAAAAACGATACAATTTAAGATAGCAATCGATGGATCTTTTTGGAAATGAATACTATGCAATACATTCTTAAATTGTTTTGTGGGCGAGGACAAATTAATTATTTCATCTACAGAATGTATATGCTCATATGTGTTTGCTGCATTGTGTAGGTCCATGGAAAATCTGTTTAAGTTTCATGGGTGTTGGTGTCGATTAGGTTTTCACGATTTAAATTATTTGACAGGATTAAACTTAATTAAGGTGTTCTGTCTTTTTCTTTCTATATCGAAAAGACAAAGACAGGACGCTTAAATTAAGTTTAGTCTTGTCAAATAAGTTAAATTGTAAACATCGAATCGACACCAGTGTCTATCTAACGTTTGCCGCATCTAACCGAATAAAAAACCATAAGCTTCAAGCTCTGTACATGGCATAGCAAAATAAGCTGAAAGTATTTTGTAATGCCAAAATTTTCCCCAAGGAAAATATTAAGAACTTCATATTGATACCTGACCTGTCAGTTATTAGATTTCTATGTTTACAAAATTTTAATAAATCGTGAATATTTATTAGTAAACTCCAGAGACCTCTATACGATTCCTTTATAAAAACGCATTATAAATATTAAGTACTTTTTAAACTAAGATGAGTTTGAGAATTGCGATAAAGAACTCTCAAGCGGTGCCCATTTCCAATTATTACTTCCTTAGTAGTTTCCGGGAGTTCCCACCTGTCAGCCGGTGATGTATCGCGGCAATAAAGGGACCTTCAAAGAACTCTTATCTACCTTGAATTGATCACTATTTGTTTTTATTATGTTAAATGACGACAAGCAGTGTATGTTCAAGATCATTTAGACTAATTTAGAGGAAAATAGTTGCTTTTTCTTCTTCCCATCGTGTTGCACACCATCCATTTCCAAGGTATACACGGCGGTGTATTATAATATTTACTTAAAGCAATTATTAATCAATTTTAATAAGTAATTGTTAACTTTAAGTTGGAGTAAGGTGGCTATTTTGACAGCAGATTTTGAAAATCATTTTCGACAGTTTTAAATAGGTAAAAGAACTCATATCACGAGCCTTTGGAAACTCATATTCTAATCGATCATAACGCGAGAATAGTACGAATTTGGTCTACCAGATTCTCATAAAAAAAATACATTTAAGCTAGTTACATTGACCGTCACTGTCGATTTATATTTGGTAATGTCTCAAAATGCGTCAATCGATTCGACATTTTAAAATTGTAAGTACCTATGTAAAAAAATAAACCTAGAATACCTAAGAAACTGTTTTGTTGTTGTTGTTGTTATTTATTATTTTCAGCAATTTTCATTTAATTTTAATACAGGCACGGTAAAATTATAAGCTTTTTCATAATAAATAAAAAACATAAACAAGGATCAACTCAACGTTCAGGATATAAAATAAACTCGTTTTTTTGATAAACACAATCTAATTTTACTAAGTAAAGCTGCTGTCCGGCGGCGTCAGAAAAATAATTTCACAGAGAGTGCTACTTTGTGCTTTGCTTTTGTGTGACAGCACTAAGCTTGGTAATTCGATTTAGAAAGTGCAAAACCTGGTTAGGTTTGTCTCTGTACTGTCAAAGTGAGTTCCGTTTTTCCAACAATAAGTTTGAAACATAATGGTCGAGCGAGGAAAGACTACGGAAGTATTGTAATTAAATAAACGAACTTGAGATTGTAATGGCGATTGATTGTCTTGCAATTATAAAATAGATTAAATAAATCTATTTAACAAAAAAATTGTGGGTGTGTGTCTTTTCTCAAGCCTCTCAAAATAGTATTTTTTGTAGATGAGCTGTTGGTAATAAATGTCTTAAACTACCGTAACGGTCCTAGAATCGTGCAGAAAAGCCCAGAAAGCGTTGATTTCACTAACAGCGAACAATTTCTCTAAGATAAGAATACTTGAGACGATTAACGGAAAGCAGATCAGAAGATTTTCGGTTTAGTGTAGGTAGACCGCTTAAAATGCAACCGATTAAAACAAAAATACATTTTATGACATTCCAGAAAGATAATATTTACTGAAATATTATTGTCCTTTGTGCGAAGTTTGTCAATAATGTTATAAAAATAACCCACTATACATATACATATAGCTACATCGGGAGTGATAAAAACAGCCTTTCTACTTTTGCAACATTCATTTGAATATCAAATCACATTATCGAACATTTCCCTATTCAGTTGAGTTAGTATCCTAAACTGAAGCAAAATGAGGAAGAAATATCCAGAAAAAATGACAATCTATAAATAATCTGTTCACAATAATTGTCCATCGATTATGTTTGATTTGTGATCAAAAGTTTATACTGACAACTACACAGGGTGTATGTCGTTTCTAGTATTCAAACTAATATTTTTTTGTTCTATTTTTTAAATTTTTAGACTCTTCATATAATGTGAATTCAGCAAAGTCGTAAAACATATATAAGCATATATTACATCTTATGGATGTATTATATACCCTGTATAGATGTAGTATATACCCTGTGTAAGGATGTAAAAATAATCACTTAGCTCCGCCAATACTTTATTATGTTGAATGTTGAGCCAAATAAATAAAAAGCAAGCTTTTCATGGTCCTCAATATTTTTTTCATTTCACTGGCATATTTTTTAGACTTAGATGATCTTATTTAATTTGTCTCTGATATTATTATTCACAGTTCATTAATGCGCTCTTCTGGATATGCCTTGGATTAGTAGGCATCTCGCACAGGCAACACGCAAATTTATAGCCTTCCAGCAGTGCAATTTTATCTTGGAAACTCTCGAAGAAGGCTTAGGGTTAACCTTAGCACAGCAATTAGTGTAGAGTGAGATTTATTGCTCACTAAAACAATGTCTCCCGTACTGCACTTTTCTTACGTATATAAAAAAAATACATTATTAATACCAGATAATTGGAGAGATCCCGAATAAAAGTGGAGACCTAAATCTATCAAATGACTCAGTGTACTGATGATGACGTAGCCTTTAGTATTCGAATAGGCGAATCGAATAAAGAACATTTCTGTAATACAACATTTTCCTACTCTGTATCCCGAATATTTAATCTAGGGGATCCCGAGGAAATAGGAGGATTTTTGAATATATCAATAAATGAATAAGTATAAAAAAACAGAAAATCTTCTTCACTACGTTTGTGAATGGTTTTTTTTTTAAAGTGTTTTGGTATGCTCAGTAGGTACGTTAGACACGGTGAAACAAATAAGGTGTAGCAAACTCAAAAAAGTATAAAGATAATACAGTTATTCTGGTGAAACATGTATTTACCGAAAAAAGGCCAATTATACCGAAAAGTTGTTCAGTTTCATGAGTAGAAACCGAGTTTAAACTATTTTACGTCTATTTGTTCAATCTTGTAAACATCTACTACAATCCAGAGGTATCTTACCATGGTCATTACCTTACAAAAGAATCGACCACTGGTCAAATGCCTGAAAACCAGTTCAGTAAAGTTTTTTCTTTGTCTTTTTATATTTATTTGATCATAATCATAATCATAAATAATCATAATCATAAATCATTTATTTGTGGTTATAAGTATAAAACATGATCTTAAATTTAAAAAAAAACATAAAAGCGCTTTATAACCTGTCATTAGACATACAAAATCAAATTGAATTACCTAAAAATACTCAAAATTTAATTAATTATATGCATAAAATAAAAAATATAAATAAAACCAAAATTATAATGTCATCGTAAACAAAACAAATCAAAATTATCAAAATATGTCACAATAAAATAATATAATAAAAACCAACAAATTTAAAAAAAAATAGGTATTAAAATTATGAAAAGAAATGTCAAAAGGAGTAGCATGCACATTATATAGAATTGTCATTTAAAAATTCGTTTACTGAATAATACGCTTTGAATATCAAAAATGATTTCAAATGATTTTTGAAGCTGCTGAAGGTGCTCGATTTGATTTTCTTCAGTTTTTATTCTGTTCATAGGTTTGGACAAGAGGATAGATATGTCGAGGGCATACTATTCTAATCTCTACGCGGATGCAGTCGCGGGCACTTGCTAGTTAATAGATGTTTTTCACAGCTTCGAGACTAATCTATTTAATCAGCCGTTTAAAATAAATAGCCTGGGAATTTCCATGGAAGGTTTCATTAGATGCTTTTAGATGAAAGTTAACGCTGACTACTTCTAAGAATACAACTTTAACAATTGGAAGTAATTACGAGTAAATAGCTAGTTTTATAATAAATCTTAATTCATTTAAATTGAATTCTTACAATGTAACTAGTTGAACGCCCAAGACTTTGTAAAATTCAAAGCTATTCTTCGTAACCTGTAAACTTCACTATCCGCGAATTTTAAATAACTTATTTGTTATTTTAAATAACAATATCGAGGGTTCACGGGAGACTTGTATTAAGCGATATTTTTGGAAACACAGGTAACCTCTACTTTAAAAATTTATTTCTTACAAAATACCTCACAAAAAATAACTTCTGAATAATATTTAAAATATTAAGAATATCGAGAATCTATATAATACTAAGAAATTAAGTTTTGATGATTATTTTTCTAAGAAATATTTTTTTAAATCAGTCTCCTGAACATTTCTAAAAATGTCGCTTAATACAAGTCGCCCGTGAACCCTCGATATGAAGGCTTAGACTACGCGATTCAGGAGGTAGCGGGTTCGATTCCCGTTGGGGTCTAGCTTTGTAAGATTTGGTTAGGTTGGTGGTAGGCATTTTATAAACCCGCCTGGTTAGCTACCGTCATCTCTAAGTTTTGCCACCAAACATGAATGTTAGCAGAAATAATGTGTTCCGGCATGCGGCATGAAGACAGCCGGTTCCCCATTGCGTTTGGGAATCTTGGGAAGCCTGCTTCCATCTTCGGCATCATAATCACATTAGGTGATATGGATAAGGGGGTTGTGAATAATAGGATACTAGATATTTTACCTAAGTTTTTTGGAATTCATAAACTTATTATTAGATGATCAAAACTAGTATAAATGATTTAAAATAATAATATGAAAATTACAAAAGAGACACTGAAATAATTGATATTACACACGGAGCTACTCGCCAGTTCTTTTTTGACGTGAACTTGGCTGGACACGCTCCGCTCCTGGATATGCAAACGCGGCGATACAGCTTTAACTGATTTCTTCCAGATAACCTTTGACAATGTAGGAATTACAAATTTACCTTAGTTCCCTCAACTCCCTGAAAAACGCAGAGCCGGTTAGCGATCTGGAGTGGTCCTTGAAAGCCAGTGGTGGAAGATCGGCCATCTGGTAGATAGCGTTGTCTGTCCCGGCGAACCTCTGCGTCAGGTTAGACCTGGTGAAGAAACGGTAATGAGGTTTCTCGTCACTTGGTAAGTAAGCCTATTTCTAACCATTTCGAAAATTAGACGGTTTGTTTGTATAAGTTATTTTCGCCGTTTGAGAACCGTTTTTAATGAATATTTTTTTTATTCAATAGATAATTATTTCGAGTAATTCTAGATTTAGATTCCACATAAATCGTATTTATAATTCAGCAACTTTTTTTCCAATTAACAAAAAAGTTGTACACAGCAAAATGGTAGTCGGTTGTTTTTAATATACATAGTTCTATGTATTTATTTATTTTATTCTTTAGTTGGAGAATGTCAAGAATTAATTTTTCATTTCGTTTTATTTTCATTTCGACTTCCTATTGACCAGTTGATTTGAAAAATTGCTATGGAAATGAATATAACTTTGGTCTCTTCATATTTGAAAACTGTGGATGTTAACAACCCATTACGTCCCCACTACAGGGGCACGAGTCAATAACTCGGGAAGGTTTAGACTATACATCACATACGGGGGTCAAGTCCGGATTGGTGGAGGTTGTGGGGCTAGTGGCCAACCCCAGTGTCAGAAGTTTTCAAGCCGCCTATAATTTAGGCCTCCGACATGGCTTAACGACTGCCAGCGATAGCAGCCGGCACCAACGGCTTAACGTGCCTTGCGAAGCACGGAAACGGTCTAGATAAATGCCACTAATAGTCAAACCCATCTAGTTTATGACCGCGTCTGTAGTCAGTTAACTTGCGTGATCGATACGATCACGCAAGCCGCACTGAGCCACGACTACTTCTTTACTTTTTGAATATTCAAGTATATTGAAGAACATGTTGATGATAGTGTATTACTAAATAGATGTAGGACCCTTTAACGGAGTTTATCATCAAGCTGAACACTTTTGTCCTATAACTTTGAAAAAAACTCAAAAATACATCACTATACAAATTGGTCATCTATTTGGTAAATTTTGTACCGAGAGCACATTATTTGTGATTCAAGTAATAAAAAAAGGTTAGTGTGATGAATATAAGCGATAATTGACAGGTTATACGTATGTACCTATTTTGTTGTATAACACCTTATACAGGGTGTAAGGAACAGGGTTTCGGAAACCTGTCCCTTACACCCTGTATAAGATGAATATTAATGGCGGATATGAATATGTATAAAAATATGGAAATGTAGCCAGGCTTTTATTCGGGTCTTTTCAAATCAAATTTAGAGCTATCCATACAAATAGATGTCGGAATTGTCGGATCCTTTTGCAATGGAGAGCCCTTATTTTTAAAAAATTTCTTTAATTACCTACAGAAGCAAATACCAACAATTGTTATCTTTTTCGACATGAGCAAAGCATTTGATTGTGTAGATCATGATATTTTACTCCAGAAATGTTTTAGGTATGGCATTCGAGGTCCTGCGTTAGAATGGATAAAAACATACTTATCAGATCGAAACCAATGTGTACAATTAGACAGACTAGAGTCAAACAAAGAACTAATTTCGTATAATTCGAACTATCTTATAAATAAACGTGGCGTTCCACAGGGAAGTGTGTTGGGACCACTCTTGTTTCTCCTCTACATTAATGAGCTACCGGTACAACCGAACTATGAAACAATACTATTTGCGGATGATATATCAGTAATTGTTCCTTATAAAGATAAATCTGTACTTTACGAAGATGAATTAAACAAGTAAGTGAAATTACAGATTGGTTGACAAAAAATAAACTTAGCATTAATGTATCTAAGACTAATTTCATACAATTTTCTAATTATAAAACAGAACGTCTTCATCCCACAATTATATGTGAAGGTCAACCAATACAAGAAACAAGTGACACAAAGTTTCTCGGCATAATTCTGGACCAACACTGTAACTGGAAACCCCATGTCCAATATGTATGTGCCTAATTAAGTAAGTTTGTTTACGCGCTTAGACAGTTAAGAAATGTTAGCGGAGAAAAAACTGCATTAACTGCCTACCATGGGTACGTTGTGTCTATCCTAAGGTATGGCATCATCCTATGGGGAAACTCCACAGAAGCAATTGATGTATTCCTGACACAAAAGAAATGTATAAGAGCTATAAGTGGAGCAGGTCCAATAGATACGTGTCATCCCTTATTTAAAAAGTATAGTCTCCTGACACTTACAAGCTTGTACATCTTAGAAATAAGCATATTTGTAAAAAATAATCTTAAGCTTTTTAGAAATGCTGAACAACATCCTAGATTAAGAAACAGGGACCTTACGCGATTAATAGTGCCAACATGTAAAAGCTCAGTATATGAAAGAAACTGTTACTTTATGTCAGTTAGAATATATAATAAAATACCTCGAGACCTGAGGGAGCTACCACTAAAGTGCTTTAGAAAAAGACTTCGTTCTTGGTTAATAGAAAAATGTTTTTATAATTTGAATGAGTTCTTTAATTGACTATTTGCTTTTATTACTATTATAATTTCGTGTAATTATTATATTGACATGAGCTATTTTAAATATTGACATATTATAAATTTGACATCTTAATTAGTGCCCTTATATAAATTTATTTTGTATGCCACTAGTTGGCGAAACACATGATACCTAGTATATATGTAAGTTACTGTAAGATCATTTTACTGTGTTTTCCACAAATAAAATATTTTGTATTTGTATTTGTATTTGTACAAATTAAAAGTTTTACGTTTGACCCGACTAGCCTGGATATGTTCAATGTCTTCCATTAAAAATACCCATCTATATCATAAACACACCCCAGACATTTTATACAAATATCACGTTATTGTTTACTACAATACATAGAAATTTGACATTTCTTCATGTCTGTACATGTGATAATGTGTGTGAGTATCTAGGGTTGCTTAGGCTAAGGCTTCTTGGTTATACCGCCTTTTCGTAGTTTACACTTCTTTTTGTTATGTTGACGTTTTTAGTAGTTGATATTTCCGAAAACAATAGAACTTTTAACGACAGAAGTGAACATAAACGACAGTCTTTTACAATAGAAATTTTTAATGAAGTAAGTACTGTCTACACGAGACTAGGCTGTATAGAAGCTACCTTAGAAACCTCTCTCCTTAGAAAATAAAATTGTCTTTGCTTTGCTAATCTCTTGACAACTGGTCACTTAGGAGTCACATAGGGGGTGAGGTAGCCTTCAAAGAGCGGCAGGCAGGGAGTGTCCGTACTGAATAATATCTTTATATTGTGATCATAAATCTAATCTTTTATAGAAGTTTTGCCCTACATTTTGGAATATAAATCGAATGCCTGCGGGCTACTGCTACTTACATAAGATTTATATTGAATTTAATTCCGGTTCTCTCCAAGAAATTGTATAGGAATATTTGGAATAAATAATCAGTTTATTTTATCGCAATTTCCTTATTTTCCTCAAGTTGTTTACTCGACTGTGAGACATGGCACGCGGATTTAAATACAGAGTACAGTTTTCACCACTTTGCTTAAGTAAAATGGACACCGTCTAAAATTAATATCTTAATACGATATAAGTGGGAAAGTTTGAAACGAAACTACAGTAATTCAAATACATAATAGAAAATGCTGCTGTCGTGTCAAGTCGTAAGTACCTGCTTCGAAATTATGTGAAAAAAAGATTGTTAAATTAATAATGACTAATTATGGTTCTAAATAAAAAGATGAAGTAATCAAGAAATATTATGATATAATATTTGCTATGTTGCTATGTTTAATTTGAAAATAAGTCTAAATTTCTGTGATATTAAATTGCTTTTCTGTCATTTTTAATTAATTTTATCTATTCTACTGATATTTTTCTGATGTGCTCATAAATAATCGGATTTTCTTAATTGAATTACCACTCTACAGTAAATAGTACTATATGTATATAGTTCATTCCAATCCAAAAAAGCAAAAGGTAAACAAATATCGTTGACATGTGTCAATTCCATAGTAAGTTCCATTGGACAGTCCCTGCCGCTCTATGAAGGCTGCCTCGCCCCCGTGTGTGACTTCTAAGTGACTAGTTGTCAAGTGATTGGTAAACCAAAGACAATTTTATTTTCATAAGTAAGAGGTAAAGCTTCTAAGGCTATACAGCCTTGTTTTGTGTATACAGTATTCACTTCATTTTTGTTTATTGTAAAAATCTGCCGTTTATGTTCATTCTGTCGTTAAAAGTTCTACACTGTTTTCGGAAATATCATTTTCTAAAAACGTCAACATAACAAAAATAAGTGTAACTTACGACAAGGCGGTATCGGTATGACCAAGAAGCCTTAGCCTAAACAGCCCTAGATACTGACACACATTAACGCGTGTACAGACATGAAGAAGTGTCAAATTTCTATGTAGTAAGCAATAACGAGATATTTGTATGAAGTGTCCGGGGTGAGTTAAAAACAATTGTCGCTTTCCCTGACTCAATTCGTAAAAAATGGCGTTTCCATACAAGGTGGTCTAGATAAGATAATATAATAAGACAATAATTCATTCATTTGTAAAAGGTAAATAATTTGCATAGGTTTCTAAAAATTAAACGATGTACAAATTAATGGGTGCCTGAACTAGGATAAACCTGTATCTCAGGTATAGATGGGTTTTTGCCCGGGCATTTTGAATAAATGCCCAATAAACGTCAATTTGTGCCATACAAATTGAGCATTTATTGGGCATAAATGGACGTTTATTGGGCATTTACTCAAAACTGCCCGGGCAAAAACCCATCTCTAATCTCAGGCAACAAAATTCTTACATGTTGTACTTATGAGCATAATACAAAAATAACTTAATAATTATTATTAGTTCTGAATAGTCTAAATGTTTTATGTAATAACAATTTGGTGTGTTAACTGGGTCACCATCAAAATTGCAAAAATTGTGTTTGATTTGATGACAGTGACCTGGAGAAATTTTGCTTTATTAATTAAGATTAGTTATTAAATTACTAAATAGTGGTTATAAGCTAAACACTAGTGGTTATTCAATTACTAAATAATATATTAAAGATAGGCACAAAAACATTATTGCTTTACTGCACTAAAATATTTTATAATAAACGCTCTTATAGTCTATAATAAAGAGACCTTCATAGTCTATTGAGTTGATGTACCTATATTCAGCGTTTTTCTTAGCTGGGCACTCAACGTCACCTGTTTTGTGCTCACTTCGTTTTTTAAATCGAAGGCATGTTGCACATTTTGTAGACTCGGTTTTATTTGAGCATTCAGCAACTGAGTGACCTAGTTCGCCACAATGTCCACACGTCGATGTCGTTTCTCTGCACGACTTGGCCGCATGGCCATCCATACTGATGACATTTGTAACACCTAGTCACCAAAGTGAAGTCTCTTACTGGGCTGGAGGTCCAGTTTACAAAAACTCTTTCTTGAGTAATTAGTGCCTTACGAATACGGGCTGGGACTTCGATAATGAAGTTACAAGTCTCGGCATCCCTTTTTCCCGATTTGTGGCTTAGTTTTATACTGGTCAAAAACGCTTCATGGGTCATTGTTGGAAGCTTATGGGCTAATTTCTGCTCATAAATGAATTTAAGGGCTTCATCTTCTGCCAGAGATGCGGGCACTCCTATGACTATTAATCGAGGTCTGCGCTTATGAGGTTCATCAACAGTGAGGCCAGAGGTAT
The DNA here is from genome assembly GCA_958295455.1 of Coleophora deauratella. Classification (NCBI taxonomy): domain Eukaryota; kingdom Metazoa; phylum Arthropoda; class Insecta; order Lepidoptera; family Coleophoridae; genus Coleophora; species Coleophora deauratella. The sequence goes on along the minus strand of OY282400.1, from coordinate 4,004,009 downwards.
TGAGTTGTACCGACTGTTTCAGTTTTTCAATATCAACCTTAGTTTCAGTGCTAATGATGACCACGCCGTTTTTAGTTTTCCTTAATTCTCATACCTGGAGCTGCATTTGTTCTGGGCTGATGATCTTTTGCACCAGATGTTTTGTTTCACTAGTCGTCACTAGTCTTCAATTTATCTTGTGGATAGATGGCCACTGAACTTAAATTGTTAGGGCGAAGGAAATTGTTCGAACCCTTTTTGACCATGTTAGCAAAAGAGACATTTCCCGTGGCTGGTTTAGTACAAGTCTCCTTAATTGCCTGCTTAAATTCAGCAAGACATTCTGATAAGTCTCTTTTTTCTTTTAGGTCTTGAATCATAATGTGGGCTTGTATGGTTTTCTGTTTGAGGGACTGATATTGTACTGCAATTTGCGAAGTTCCGTGGGCAACTTTTCGGCACAAATTGTTAATCCGTAGTTTTTGTTCATAGTTCATCTTATCTTCTGCCACTATTAAGCACACCTCGGTTAGATTCTTCTCAATAGTGGACATCCAAGATTGGATTTCAGGCGTCGACATTATTTCTAAAACTTGTTCAGACCCTTGGGCGACTCCCTGTGGCATGGAGGGATTATGTATTTTGATAGATGAAATAATTATATTTTATTTAAAGGCATATCATATTTAAACTATTCGCTACACACACACATGCAGCACTCGATAAACACAAACTAGATTACATAATTGTAATAAAAGTATTTATATTTAATTGTAATTTCGCATAGATGTGCACGTTTGTACGCTAGAACGTCACAATAATATAATAACCCAAGTCTGATCACTTAGTAAAATGAATAGCCTTAATTTGTTTTGAGAAGTTTTGCTTCTTCAGCAAGAGTTGTTTAGTTTCATATATAGAAGCAGTCTTTGATATTTTCAGGTATTTTAAAAAGATATGGTATTTTGTATCGTTGATGAAGGGTGCTAACTAATAAACTACTTAGTAATATTCACTTAGGATTGTTTGCTGTGAGTATATTATGCAATACTTTTCTAATAGATTGCGTAGTTAAAGTGATTCAGAATATCGCATTTTGAATAAAACAATGACCGAATTCAATATTTTGGCTAAATTAAATTAAAAAAAAGACCTAAAAGAGAAACACTCGCGTGTGCGGGGGACGAATAAAGACGCAAATATTATTTTACCTTATTATCTAAGAAATAGAGGTGTTTTTTTTTACCGACACTGTGAGGCTTGCTCTTTAAGGTCGGGTTTTTATAAAAACTCACTTTACCAAAATTTTGTATTCGGTCGTTGTTTTAGAGTGCGATATGTTTTAATTTCTAAGAAGTTATTTCGGGTACGTATTTGTTTGTGGCTTACACAAGTAGGTGGATGCTACCCTACCCTATATAAATTAAGACAGATAAGTAATCTCGCTCTCTACTTTCTTATTAGTCCTGAGTTCAAGTCCCATTGAAGGTCGATCAGGCTATTCACCGAATTAATCAAATAACACTTGAATGATTTTTGTTAAGAAAAAATTCTAGAGCTAATTTTAAATTTAATTTAAAATTCCCCAAAAACATTGAGATAGTTTTGTAGTTCACTTAGTAGAAGAGAAACTAAATTTCTCTAGTTTATAGTATTGTAGGAGGGAATAATTGTATTGTGTTTAAGAATACAACTTATGTAATTGGATTGAACGTTACATACATTATAAAAATTAAAAACTATGGATGATTATTTCTCTGTTCGAATTTCACGCCGAAATTACTGAATGGATTTGGGAAATTTGGTAATACGGACTATCAACTACGGAAAATCTCTCTCTGAAATACAAAGGCTAATTATCCCAGAATAATTGACCACGCTGAATACGTTAAAAACAACCGACTTCAATCGCAACAACTCCAATTTTGCTATGTTTTTGTTGATTTTCTCAAAAACCGCTGAATCGATTTCGATAAAATTTATATGGAACTACCCGTGAAGTATACCCTTTTAAACAAAAAAGAATTTTCCAAATCGGTTCAGGCGTCTTCGAGTAATCGGTGAACATACATTAAAAAAAAAAGATTTCGACGAATTGAGAACCTCCTCCTTTTTTGAAGTCGGTTAAAAATGCATCTATAGGACTGCTATTATTGCATAGAGATTAATTTTAGGATTAGAGAACCCAAAAAGGTTGCTTTTGTTCGCAAAGTAGCAGCGCAAAGTATGTATGTAAGTAAATACTTTAAAACTTCGCGTAAATTAACATAGCTACAACTTTTAACAAAGCTGAATTCACTGTGAAATAGATACCTATCCTTTTGTTATTGTGGGAGTCAAACCGTACACCTGAGGTTTGTGGTCTGAGGTTTGATTTTAGTTTGTTAATTAATTCGTAATTAATTAAAGGGATGTATGGAAGAAGAAAACATTTTGCGCCGACCCCAAATGATTGGGATAAGGGCAGGAGAAAGATGAATTAATTCGTAATTAAGACGAGGTAGCACAGAGCTACCGACGGCGCATTTATTTGCGTTGTGCAAAACGCAAGTTATTATTTTTTTACGTTTTAGTTTAATTTGTATTTTTTTCTGAAATGGCGTAGATACCTTCATAATTTTTTTTTGCGATTTCAACAAAGTTGTAGAACAAAAGTTGTTCAGTTTCATGAGTAGAAACCCACCTTGAAGTATTACCACACCTTTTTGTTACATCCAGTATAATGTATACAGGTTACATCCAGTATAATGTATACAGGATGTTGAAAGGTGCATGCATAACATACAGGTGCGTTTGTAGTTTTAAAGGGTTACTCAGAATCAAGCCCTTTTTTTAGCATTCTGTATATAAAGTAAAGGACGATGCAAAAGAGATAAAAGTAAAATGCTATTAGAAGCTTAATACTAACAATTACGAAATACCAATGACAAGAGTAGGCCACACAGACAGCTTTGGTTTTTAATTAGTTAATTTTCTCGTCCTTTCACCCTGCTCCGACCAGCTCCACACTGGTAATATACAGGGCTGAAGTTTGTTTGTTAAGTTAACCGTAATTTTAGTTAAGTCGTAATTTTTTGACATTGAAACACGTCTTGAGCGACTGAAACGGATATCTCAGGTAGCTTGAGATCACTCCGCTTTGCTTATATTAAATTGCTGTTATTAACTATTCTTCTGTGTAAATGACCTCGTTCGTGATTTGAATTCTAATTTAGCAATTACACAACCGTTATAGTCTTCGGCTTTCTTTTAATTTACCTAATTTAATAGGACCAGACTTTAACCAATAAAACGTCGAGCAGAGAAAGTAAATTTTCAAGATTTTCTTGAAGGAAAATATTTTACTCTGCCGAAAACTTATATAGGTTACATGATTGCTAGATATGTGAGGTACTTTTTACCATAAGTTAAAAGAACATTTTACTCTGAAATTGTTTAAAACAGTGAACTATGATATTTCAAATTTAATTTATTCAATAAAATAAATCTTTAGGATGGTTTTAACAGGCTTTAATATCATAGGTAATTCATTCAATTTCATATCATTGGTTTCCACAATTATCATGAAATTGTAATAAACGAAAATTGCATATTTAAGCGGCTACGTTTTGGTAAAAAGGCTATTGGTAAATAATATTTCATAATTTATTTTTGGTGCAGTAATTTACCAAATTAGCCAATTAACCTTATTAATTTGCTCCCGATATAAGATGTCATATCTGTTTATAAGTAACGATTCGTATTATATTACTTTAATTAAGTTTTCTGTATCGTAAAATGTATGTAGTAAATTCATACTGTAAAGAAATGGAAAAAATCTTAATTAATGCGTTTCACGGGAGACAGAAGGTATACACTAACCTTAGAGTGCTGCCATTGGTGAAGATGAAGAAAGCTACTTCTGAACGCTCCTGCTGCAATCTGGTCACCAGCTTACCCAGCTCCGTGGCTCTGCTGACCTGCAGACAACAAACTGCTGGAATACTTGAGGCGGTCATAAAATTTTTAGATTAGGGACCCACGATCGGTTTTGCGTTGCCAAGCTAGCGAAATAAATAATAACAGATAAAATAAATCTAATTTAATTTAGACAAAAAAAACAAAATTTTAAAAATCATTAAAGTAAATACAAATAACAAAAAAACAGATAAGATCACAAAAAGTGGGAGGTTATATAAATCAATGACAAAAGTCAACAGAAATGCCACAAAAAATACAAAAGTAAAAAAAAAAGTTATTGACAGAGACATGTAGGTATCTGATAGGTCTTCGACCGATGCCACGATACTGAAATTTTGAGGTCATATTACAATATAATTTAGTTTGGCTCAGCAGACTGAAGCACTTTCACTTCAATTTTATTAGAGTGAAGGATTTTCAGTAATAGCCCAATTATATATTTAACAATAAAAAGGCTTTTATTGGTAGGCACCAATAATTACAGAAAAAAGATCATCATCATCAGCCAAAAGACGTCCACTGCTGGACAAAGACCTCTTCAAAGGACAGAAAAAATAAAAATAAATGAAAGAACTCGTCCTATTGTCCCCAGTTCAGTCTTCTATGAAAAAGAAACGAGCGAAGCGGAAAAATGCAAAGTGCCAATTTAATGTGATTGGTTCCAATCTCCGGCCTTCGGTGAAGTGGATTTGCTCCTTGCTGTGCAACTGGAGTTCATTCGTTAAAATAATTTTCGGATTGACCTTTTCACCAATTCACAATGTTATTGCTAGACCCAGAATAAAAGTTGTCTAGCTTGACTTGTTTAGCCTATGGCTGGGTCTTAAGTACAATACATCGTACATACTCAAGGATAGCATTAAACAATTCAGAAGAGGTCGTGGTCAGCCCTCTACTATTGTATGTACTCACAAATAATATAACTGTCAATCCAAATTTCACTACCAACAGTAAAAGTCGAATAACTCGGAATCAATTGAAGCAATTTTCATCAAAAAAAATTTCAATAAAACTGTTGTCAAGTGGAAAAAGCGCACATTTTTCGCTGGTTCTAAATCGAAATCCATCGTATGCAGAACCCTAAAACAGTAATTAACAAAGTGTCAATACTCTGTGATGACCCTGTGTCTACGGACACACTACTGATGGATGGGTCATATCTACTGATGGTTGGGATTGGACTTCGTGGAAACAAGTTGTTTACAGTTTCAAATTTTCTTTCATAGTATTCTATGAAAGCTTATTTATTATTATAAATAAACGAATATAATGTATTCTATGATATTATTAGTAAAAAAAATTGACCTAAAGAAAATTCAAACTTTAAATCCATAAAGTCGTTTCGAATACCGACTTAGCCGAATATATACATTACACCTGAATTTTTAAAATTAATACTGGGGATTGTTTACTTTTTGTAGCTAAGACTGCTAATGTGTGTGCTCTGGAAAACGATGTAAATTTATACGATATTATACCGATAGAGATGATGCCGGAGGCTAACTAAATGGAGATGAATAAATTGATGTAAAGTATGTATGTATGTATGTATGTATGTATGTATGTATGTATGTGTGTATGTATGTTTTATTCCGACTTGATGGAATTTGAAGAGAGATGTGTCACTAAACTCGTCATCATCACTACATTGACCTCAAGGCTATCGGTATATCAAGTGATCAGATCTCGAGCGATACTCCGCTTTTCATAAAATTGTCACCCGTTGTGAGCAAATACGTCTGGAAGACCTCGAAGTCAAGCACCAGTGAAGATGCAGTCCCCTACGTTAACCTGCGACTCTGCCAGCCAACTATATTTTCTAAAAAATCGGTTTTCTTGGTCATACAGGGAGGAAGTCAGAGCAACTAACTAGTTCATGGAGGAAGTGAAAAAGAAGGAGTCATCGTTGCCGGATTCTGTATAGAACATGATAAAAGATTATGTTAACACTTCGTTATAAGAGTCAAGATTACTTTGGAATTGATTTTCCTGAATATATAAATGTTGTCCACCATGAAAGTTTGCTCACGTTCATATTACACTTTTCATATTCCAAGTTGCCCCAGCCTAAACAAGATGATAAGCATTCAATCCGTAAACAGAACCCATTAGCTACAGTATTAGACACAACCAACATCCCTTGGGATAGTATTAAAATAAATAATCCTACTTGATCTTTTGATAATGAGAATGACATTTAAACATGGCTATCGATGTTAAGTAAGTAGTAAAAATGTAAGTATGTTGAAAGGATGTAAAACCTTTGGGAATATTGTTTACCGAAAGAAATAGTAAAATTTCACAGAAAAATCCTCTTGCGGCCAGTTGTTTGTACTTGACTGTGTCTCTCTAAACATTATTATCAAAGAAGTTTCATGTCGTCGCAGGGGAGCGCGGTGAAGTCTCTGATTATTATATTCACTTGGATAATCAAATAAAATTATTGCTTGGATATAATTTTTAAAACATTAGCACCAAGACTTTTCAGGGGGATTCGCAGCAGCAGTTGTCATTTTTGTATTAATTTCTGTTAAAAAAATAGATTTTGTGTAACATTGTTAGGTATTGCATTTAACAAAGCGCCAATTAAATGTCTTATGTGTAGGATAATGAAATTTGATGATAATTTTAGGTGCATTTTAATGATAAATCAATAAAGGACGAGTTATAAAGTACTCATGTTTCACTAAATTTTAAACATACTGAGTTATAAAATTAGAAGTCGATAGAATTACTTTGTTGGTGTCATATATAAATATTTTAGAAGTTTACTGCTTGAATATATGTTATAAATGTATATGCTAAAAACTAACTACCATGCTGAGTTGTATTTACAGAAGCCTTACATCGAAAATATAATTATAGTAGCTTAGTTAGTATTTTTCAGAGGCGCATTGACGCTCTTTGGACCCCGCTCATACATTGGGACGGACGCGCAGTTACCGCATTGCTATTTATTTTGTTAACTTTCAGTATATGGGGTGGATATTAATGAAATTTTGCAATTATATACTAAAGCATATCTGTCGTAGCCAGATCATAGAATTGATCACCTCATGATGATGCCGACCATTTCATGAAATGGTTGTATTTCATGAAATGGCCAGCTAAAACTGACCATATCGTTTAAACGTCAACGTTTAACGATATGTCAATCCACGTTTGGCCATATCATAAATGTAGAGTTTCTATGATATCGAAGATTTATTAAAAAATAAAAAAACCTTTTGAAAGTTACTGGCATATATCTAATCCGGTTTACATCCAATCCGGTGAAATCCGGTAATGATTCTGGTATAATTATTTCAAATTTGGCAAGTAGGTTCCTTATGAGGTCTTCGGGTGCACTAAGAAAGGATTTTTCAAAATTCACCCTCTAAGGGGGTGAAACGGGGCTCCAAATTATAACGATCAACGTACAGGCCAAGCCCCTGGATCTAGAAATTCCAAATTTGGGGAGTAGGCTCGTTATGAGGTCTAGAGGTGCACTAAGAAAGATTTTTTTAAAACTCACACTCTAAGGGGGTGAAACGGGGGTCCAAAGTAGACAGATCAACGCACAGGCCAAACCCCTGGATCTAGAGATTCGAAATTTGGCAAGTAGGTTCTTTATGAGGTCTAGGGGTGCACTAAGAAACGATTTTTCAATATTTACCCTCGAAGGGGGTAAAACGGGGGTCCAAAGTGCATAGATCAACACCCAGCCCAAACCCCTGGGTCTAGAAACTTGAAATTTTGCACAGAGTTTTCTAATAGAAACTTGAAATTTTGCATAGGCTTTCCTTATAATGGAGGCATCCACTAAGGAAGAGTTTTTCAAAATTCATCCCCTGAAATGGTTAAAATGGGGGTGGAAATTTGTATGGAAAAGTCTATTTTTTGCGTGTATAAACTTATAACTTGGCATAACTATACTTAGAAACAAATGATGAAACTTATGTTAAATATATTTTATAGTTCGCCTAATGAGGGGGTGAAAGTGAGGGTCGAAAAGGGCAATATCAATGCGCAAGCCAAACCTATGGGTCTAGAAACTTGAAATTTGAACCAGTGGTTCTTCATAAATAACAAAATGGCAAAAAATCTAAATGTCAATATCTGTAAAAATGACGAAATGACGAAACGACGAAATATTAAATGGTGAAATTTTGAAAATACAAAATGTCAAAATATCAAAATTTCCAAAATGATAAACTGTCGTCGAAACATCACAGCGTCAAAATTTCAAAATGACAAAATGGGAAAAGGTCAACATCTCAAATCTTCTACATAACGTCCAAAATTTTCAGATGACATCCTTCTCTTTCTGATGCCCCCTTAATTTCTCAAGTCATTACCCTTCGACAAAACCTTTCTGCTCTGAATGTCTTCCAATCTCCGCTCCGCGGACAGTCACTTTCATTCCCTTTTTGATCTCCTCCTCCTTCTCCATCTCCCTAGATGGCCCCTTTCGATGCATACTCGCCTCTCTGCTTAGTTATTTTTGGGATTAATCCCGGATGAACAAACAGACTTTACTATTTCAATATTTTATAACATATAAGAGGATAGTATAGCCGCTTTTTTAATCTACGCGGACGAAGCCGCGGGCACAAGCTAGTAGAAATATATTAGGGTAACACGAAAAAACTTAAAAAGGAATTCTCGTCTTCAGAATCTTTTTTATGACAAATATTATGGAGAGCGTAAATTTCACCTAAAAACGATACGCTTAGTTTGAAGGTCTGTTCTAAAAAGAAAAATAATCTATTTAAAAAATAATCATTACACTTAATAGTACAACTCTTCTTCTTTTCAAATATATAGTTTTTATTGCTATATCTGATATTTACTAATAACGTGTGATGTCCAGCCCAAAGTATGGGCGGGGTCCACAGCGTGACGGTGGCTGCCTTAGTAATTCAGAGAACAATGTAGATTTTTAGGGGAGAATAATGATATTAAATGGAAGTCTGTTTAATTAGCACCCAAATGCAATTAGTAGGTTGTGTTTAAGAAGTTCACGAAAACTTTATCAAAACGACATTCTATAGATTTTATTTTACGGCAAATATTGTGAAAAAAGATTTGATATTTTACATTAGACGACGCTATAATGGCTGTAGAAGCTGTTTTGACAAAAAAAATAGAAGTAAGACTGACCGAAAAGTCAACTACTAATCTCTAAAAGAGACCTATTTTTATTTAACCTACTTTACGTGTTATTGTAATGTAAGCAAGCATGTTGAAATCTTCGAGATTCTACACTCGGCTTCAAAAAAATCGCACCTTTTAAGAAATCTATTTTAAACATCTTTCAATCGTATTTGTATTATGAAATATTGGTAATGTTCGGTATCATTTGAAAGGTAAGGAAACAGAGAATGCAAAAACAATAATTCATTCAATGTTTTTTATTGGAACTGAGAAAAATTTACAAAACAATAAAAATCCTTAAAAAACCCAAATGAAATCTGATTAATTTTTAAAAACAAAGTTGCTTAAAACTAACCTAAAACCTAGTGTTACCCCCCCTAGCCCTAATGACGTCTTCCATGCGCTCCCTCATGGATCGCACCAACTTTAGGACCTCTTCTTGAGGGATTCTGTCCCATTCCTCAATAACGGCGTCTTGGAGCTCCTGAAGAGTCGCGGGAGCGGGATCACGGGATCTAACCTTGCGTTTCAGCTGGTCCCAGAGGTGCTCTATCGGGTTCAGATCTGGACTTCTCGCTGGCCACTGCATGACAGGGATCCCAACCTCTTGAAGGTAGCCCTGCACAATTCCAGCAGTGTGCGCGCGAGCGTTATCGTGCATTAATGTGAACCCGTCGCCAATAAATCCAGCATAGGGGACCACATGTTCTTCCAGGATCTCTGTGATGTACCGGTGAGCAGTCATCGACCCTTGCCCGCGAGCACCGCCGGTCCGAGAGACGCAAGAAAGTTCAGTTTTGCCGTCGGCAGATATGCCGCCCCAGAACATGCAGGAACCGCCCCCGTATTCTACCGTCTCTTGGATGCAGTCTTGGGCAAAACGTTCCCATTGTCTTCTGTATACTCTTTTGCGTCTATCGTTGCAGAAAAGGCACACTCTCGTTTCGTATGAGAAGAGAACAGCTCTCCATTGGTCCAGGGTCCAATTGACGTGGGCGCGAGCAAATTGCAGGCGTGCTCGCCGATGCGCTGCGGTTAATTTTGGACCCGTGGCAGGTCTTCTAGCCACAATATTTCTCTCCTTTAGTCTTCTTCTAACTGTAGAGACACTCACGGCCCTTCTACGAACTGCTTGAAGCTGCTGTTGCAACTCAACAGCATTAGAGAACCGATTTCTCAAAGACTTCGATACGACGAATCGGTCATCTCTCGCAGAAGTGCAGCGATTTCTACCACACCCACGCCATCGTACAAAGCCACCGGTCTGCAGGAACCGCTGGTACACTCTTCGAACAGAAAAGCGACTCAAGTGCAATTGCCGAGCAACATCACACTGACGTAGTCCTGATTGTAGTAGTGCGATAACTTGGGCGGCTTCAGCAGCAGTAGTGTCCATCTTCAAGGACGTTTTTCTGATGAAAGATATTCTTCTGTGTCTTCTTCGACTGTTGGTAGCAAATTTATCCCCCGATAAGCTGTATCGACCCTTTTATACCCAAAAAACAAAACAATACAAACAAAATTTGAAGAGGAGAATCAGTTCCATTGTCATTCACAGTGACTTAAAGTGTCAAGCTTTTTCTTTAATCAAATGAAATGGATATTTTTTTAAAGAGTTTTTATAGGGCTCTCAAATGATACCAATATTGCTACGAATAACTGCTTGTCTTAAGGATTAACAGTGCTTGAAGCCTATTTTTACGGACGTGCGATTTTTTTGAAGCCGAGTGTAGTTAATATCCCATTTCCAAAAATAGGTCTCTCAACTCTCATAGTGGCTGTTTATATCTAAAGCTTCCTTCTCTTCTCTCCGTAACGTCAGTCGCGAAGGCTGATGTTCATTATATGATATAGTATGCGTGTTGACTTTTAATTTGGCTGCATATAGGATGTTCCCGTTTCTTATAAGAGTAAAAGTAAATATAAGTAGATATATTGTAAATAGATACATAAAGTGTAAGTACAGTTCATATATACAGGCTGTAAATCTAGTCGTGCGTCATATTTTATTTAATTGTAATTTAAAAAATCGGCCAAATTAGTAAGAAGTGTCCACATTTTTTTTGCGATTTGACTATGAGTTCCTTGGGGAAAGTTGATCAGAATCAGGAGTAGAAACACTGATTAAAATATGACGCAGGACTACATTTACATCCTGTATTATAAATAGATATACTAAACTGTAAGTAAAGCTCGTATACAATTTGTTGCCGACATTTAAAAAACATCTTTTAAGCGTCGTGTTTTAAACTCAGTAATAATTGATACCAGAGTTCATTTTTTCATTTTTAGGTTTAGGTTCTCGCATCGTTTTAGTTGCCTCATTCGTTAACTCTGTAACATGAAACAATGTAATTTGTTGTTATAATGAAATATGAGCTGAAGGGACGGTGTTTTAATTATGATTAAAAAATTATAGGTACCTGACCCTTAATACGATACATGAATAACATGGCAATTAATTAGAAAATACAACTCATCAACAAAAACATGTTAAATTCAATGTGTGCTTAGACAACTTTAAGATGAAAGGCTTTGGAATCCGTGTTCATCAAAATTCTATTCATTTCCTAGTAGTGTATTATTGGGCTTTTAAAATCACTTTTTGAGAACAGCGTTCAGTAAACTCCGTTCGCCTCGCTTCGCTCGTCTTCACTCCGTTTCCTGAACGCTATTCTTAAAAAGTGATTTTAACGCCCAAAAATCCGACGAAAACTTCTGTTCAAAACATACAAAGAACGAATGTTAAAAATATCTTAAGCGAGTTAGATTTACAATAATACTTAAATGGTTCAGTATTATTATTATATTCGAAAAAAGTTGCCATATAAAGAATAGGTATATAAAGCTGAAAAAATAAGTTATATTTCATTTTGTAATCACACCTGAACAAGATAACACTTTTTTTTGTTTGAGATATGAAATTTGTGAAACAACTTCATTCTTTGAATTTAGATAAAATTGAATTGGCACAAAGTAAACAACTCTACCGCCATGGCCCGCTTTTACCCGATACTATACGCTGCATAATTGTAGGTCCTTCAAATTGTGGAAAGACAAATCTCGTGATTGGTCTTCTTTTGCATGAAAATGGACTAAATTTTGAAAATGTTTATATCTATTCAAAAACTTTATTCCAGCCCAAATATTTATTCCTTGAAAGAGTATTTACACTTGTACCTGAAATTAAATTTGTGAAATATCGCGAAAATGAAGAAGTGATAAATATTCACGAAGCAACTCCCAATTCTGTTATACTATTTGATGACATTTCTTGTGAAAATCAAAACAATGTTCGTGAATTCTTTGCAATGGGAAGACATAAAAATATAGATTGTTTTTACTTAAATCAAACATATAGCAAAATTCCAAAGCAACTTATACGAGATAATGCGAACTTGATTATTGTTTTTAAACAAGATGATATTAATTTGCGTCACGTTTATGATGAACATGTTGGTGCAGACATGACTTGGATGCAGTTCCGAGATATGTGCTCAAAGATTTGGAGTGAGCCTTACGATTATTTAGTAATAAATAAAGACTGTGAAAAAAATAACGGATGTTACAGGAAGAAATTTGATACGTATGTTAACATAGACTGAACAAAACATTAGCATTATATGAATAGAATAAAATATAAAACTTATGCTTTTTATCATCAGTATTGCTTAGACATAACCACGACGAGAACGTATCAATTATGAAGGAAGAATCACTTTTAAAAAAACAAATAATCACATCAGCTGCTGCAGTGAAGCGTAAAGTAAGAATGTTACGAGATTTAAAAGAAACTCACGACATAATTTTAGAGTCCGCATTGAAACCAATAACGGAACCATTAAACCAAATTGCTAATAAACAAAAAATAGCAGAGAGAAATTTTAGCACCCCTATATCTACATCTAGGGATAAAAAATGTATTATTAATAAAGACAATAATATGTCATCTATAAAACGTAAGCGTTTATCAATGGCTACATTAAAGGGACAGAGTTTTAGTAATACGTCCGATGATTTGTATTCTGCCGATGATGAAAGTGATCCTATCGCAAATCTAATTAGTAGCAATATTCAACCAGGTAATTTAAATGACACGATCCTAAATGATTATGAAAATGATAAAAGTATTAATGTAGATAATAAAAAGATAAAACTTGACGAGAGTGCTGAGACTTCGTTATCTGATGAAAGTGTTAGCCCTCGACGTTGGTGGTCGCTGTTTGAAGAGGTCCCAGAAAAGATTCCATTTGGTGTTAGAAGAGAGAGAGGAAAGCTCATGATCGGCTCAACAAGAATGACAATGGATGATAAGGAGATTATTGTGGGTAGTAACAAATATGAAAACACTCCAGGATTACGAGAATTATTACTCAAAAAGACACCTGAGTTAGATCTTATTACTGAAGCTGATAAAAAAATATACAAGTCAATATTACTAGCCACAAACGCTCATCGGAGAGATTATGATCCTACCAAGCCTATTAAAGGTAACAAAGGTTTTAAGTATACACAAATAATAAAACCTCTGTTCATTAAATTATCCAGAAATGCAGCAACAACTGAAAGTGAACCAGAAAAAGAAGGGCAAGGTTTACCCATTACAAAAAAATTAAATAAAGACGTAGATTACATATACTGGGATGATCCAAATGAGCTGGTTAATCGCTTGAGACTACTAATTGCTTCTCGTGATGCTGGTAACACAGGTTTGAATAACGAAATAATTTCTATTATAGAGGAGCTAAAAGAAACTGGTATCATTTAAATAAAACCTATATATAAATGAAATACTGATTTTTATTTCTCATTCGTTATTCAATATTTGTACATTAAAGTCCCTGAAAGATGAATGTCGATAAATTTGGTCACCATGTTCATAAAAGATTACGTTTTTCTACAGAAAATTTTGATAATCACTTCGTTTTAGTGAGATTTGAAAATGGGGATTATGATTTTCATTCATCACATTTAAAAGGAGTGAAGATACCTATAGACTCAAAAGACGCAGCAAACAAAGAATACGTTGATAAAGAACTAGAAAAATATTGTACACTTCAGCAAATGCAACAGGAACTGAGTAATTTAAGATCTAACTTATTGTTAGTTTTAAACAAACAAGTTGATAATAATAAGAAATCAAAAGTTGCTCCACCTTCAAAATGAGTAAACAGCAAGTTGTAGATGAAATCCATAAAGGTGCAAGGAAGAATTTCGAACGTCGACATGTCATTCTAAAAGGGATTGATGATTTATGGCAAGGTGATCTAATCGACATGCAAAAATATGCGAATGAAAATAAAGGATTTAAGTATATTTTGATTGTCATAGATGCATTTTCAAAATATGCATGGTGTGTTCCAGTAAAATCTAAAACTAAATGGGAGATTACAAACGCTTTTAAAAACATACTTAGAGAAGGACGTATTCCTTATAATCTTCAGACAGATTTTGGAAAGGAATTTTATAATGATTCATTTCAGACATTAATGAAAAGCTATAAAATAAATCATTATTCAACATATTCGGTAAAGAAAGCATCCATTGTTGAACGCCTTATCAGAACCATAAAAAGTAAACTTTATAAATACTTTAGTCTAGTAGGTAATTATAAATGGATTGACTTGCCTTTAAGGAACATTGTAAATTTGTATAATAATACTGTACACCGTACTACAAAATATAAACCAAACGAGGTTAATGTAAAAAATCAAGTATCAGTTATGAAAAACATTGAATGTTCTAAACAGTCTATAAAAAAGAAAGCAAAATTAAAAATTGGAGATCACGTTAGAATAAGCAAATACAAAAGTAGTTTCCAAAAAGCATATACACCCAATTGGTCTACTGAGATCTTTAAAATAGTCAAAGTTAATAATACAATTCCAATAACTTACAAAATTGAGGACCAGCGGAAACAGAGAATATTAGGAACATTTTATGAACAAGAACTACAAAAAACGAAGCATCCAGATATATATTTGGTAGAAAAAGTTTTAAAAAAGAAAGGCAATAAACTGTTTGTGAAATGGTTAGGCCTTAATAGTAACGAAAATAGTTGGATAGATCAAAAAGCTATTGTTTGACTGTATAAATTTTGCTCACACAAAAACCCATCCTCAGTTGCATTCTAGTTATGCAAGGAGGAGGTCTTGTTAATAATATAATAAATAATTTACCGTTTGAGTTACATTTACCAGGATATAATTACTGTGGTCCTGGAACTAGACTACGCGAAAGGTTATTACGAGGAGATAGAGGAATTAATCAGTTGGATGACGCCTGTATGCGTCACGACATCGCATACTCGCAATATTCAAAACTAAGGGATCGACATAAAGCTGATTTAGAGTTATTAAACATGGCGAAAAAAAGGAGTAAAGCAAGTGATTCAAGTAGAGGGGAGAAAATTTCGTCCTGGTTGGTATCTAAAGCTATGAAAACAAAATTAAAATTGGGTGCCGGAGTACACAAATTTAATAATATCGTATCTAAAATAAGATCACAATTGCGAAAATTTAAACCAAAAGACAACAAATCAGCAATCAAATTTGCTTATGCCGCAGCGAAAAAATTTTTATCAAAAAACGCAAGAGTCCGTATGCCACGTGTAATTCCAATACCAAAAACAGGTGGTGTATTGCCACTGATTCCGATATTTGCTGGACTGTCAGCGCTGGGATCTTTAGCTGGAGGCGCAGCCGGTATTGCTAAAGCTGTTAATGATTATAAAGCTTCTAAACATCAATTACAGGAATCTGAACGCCACAATAAAATGATGGAATCCATAGCTCTTGGAAAGGGGTTGTACATTAAACCATATAAAAAAGGGTCAGGTTTATTTTTACCAAAAAACTAGAGAAAAGGTTACCCAATCGTGCATTGACTGATATCGATATTTTAAAATATGCAAAGAATATTCCATATTTTAGAGGTGTTTATATGAGAGACCGCCTGCCGAAGAAACCCAGAAAAATAGAATGTGCAGTTCTTAATTTGGATAGTTTTAAAAACAACGGAACTCATTGGGTAGCCTACGTTAAAATAAATAAATTTTGTGAATATTTTGATAGTTTTGGAGACTTGAAACCTCCTTTAGAGTTGGTTGAACATTTAAAAAAGTGCAATATATTTTATAATTATAATAATTATCAGAGTTTCAATACTGTCAACTGCGGTCACTTATGCTTGGCTTTCCTTAACAACTTTTGGAATGATATGGGTATAAAATAAGATTATAGTGATAACTAGTACCATTCTCAAAATGTCTTTCACACTGTCAATATCCAGCACTTCATCGTCTCTGACTACGAATTACTCGCCTCCACTTCAGCTAGATGGGCAATATGAGTGTGGGCTTCTATATTTATCCACATTTAACTCTATACCGAACATAGATAAAAGAAATAACATTTTTTTTTATGGAGATAACGAGGTCGTAGAAGTACCTGAAGGATCGTATGAACTATGCGACCTTAGTGATTTTTTGCAAAAAAGTGTTAAAGATTGTTCATTGAAATTGTCTTGTAACAATAATACTTTAAAAACCGCACTTACCTGTACAAAAGATATACACTTTGAAAATAAAAATTCTCTTGGAAAATTATTGGGATTTGGAAATGATACTCTAAAAGCTAATAAATTACATGAATCCCACTATCCTATTAACATTCTATCAACAACCGTGCTTCGAGTCGAATGTGATATTGTGAGTGGCTCTTTTGTAAACGGAAATCCCTCTCATATAATTCACGAGTTTGTACCTAATGTTCCACCAGGCTACAGAATCATTGAAATTCCAAAAAATATTATTTATTTTCCAGTCAATCAAAACAGTATTAGTTGTATAAATATAAGAATCTTGGATTCTTATAACGAAACAGTTAATTTGAGAGGAGAAGAAGTACAGTTATATCTCCATCTTAGAAGAAAATGATAAATTTTCATAAATATTCAGTACCAGCTCCACATTCACTCAGTAGACATACTGATACCAGAAGGATAACATCTCCGAAAACATCTAAACAAAAAAGGAAAACAAATCCACGTAAAAAATTAACACAAGAAAACAAGAAATTTTTGAAGTTAATTGGATTACTAAAATGAATATCCTAAATGTGACAGATCCTCTTACTTATGACAACTCAATAGAAAGTTATGAGTTTCATTCTTATAAGCCTTACGTGTCTAGTTTTAATCACAATGATGAAATCCGCATACCGATTAATCAACAAGATTTATATCTACTACCGGCAGCAAGTACGCTTTATGTCGAAGGTATTATTCGAGCTCAGAACGAACAAACGAAGACGGCGTTGCCATATTTTCATTTTACGAATAATGCGATACTTTATCTCTTTCAAGATATACGTTATGAATTAAACGGAATAGAAATAGACAAAGTGAAAAACGCAGGAATCACAACCACTATGAAGTCTATTTTATCAATGAATGAAAGTGAAGCAAAAATGTCTAAATACTGGGGTTGGAGCGTTGATGGTATAAAACACCCACAATCCGAGTTTTCGGTATCAATTCCACTAAACAAAGTACTAGGGTTTGCTGAAGATTATAACAAAATCATCATTAACTGTAAACATGAATTGATTCTATTAAGAAACAATACTAATTTAAATGCAATTAAATTTAATACGGGGGAAGTTGTAGAGGATATTACAATACGCAAGATAGTTTGGCGTGTCCCACACATTAAAGTTTCAGATCGGGAAAGGATTAATTTACTTCGTCATTTAGAAAAAGATCGTCCTATTCAAATTGTATTTCGAAATTGGGATTTGCACGAGTATCCATTACTTCCAAAAACATCGAAACATACTTGGTCGATAAAAACCTCATCCCAGATAGAAAAACCGAGATATATAATTTTAGGTCTACAAACTAATAGAAAAAATAATATTCATAAGGACATGTCACAGTTTGATCACTGTTATCTGCGTGATGTTAAAGTATTTCTGAATTCTACATATTACCCCTATAAAAATATGAACATAAGTTTTGCTAATAATAATTATTCCTTAATATACGAGCAATATGCTAAATTTCAACAGTATTATTATGGTCGTCGACCGGAACCGTTGTTAACTTTTGAAGAATTTAAAACAAAAGCACCTTTATTTGTGATTGACTGTTCACGTCAAGTAGACTGCTTAAAGTCAGGAGGCTCCGTGGATGTAAGGCTTGAGATAGAAAGCCAAACTGACTTACCTGAACAAACGACAGCTTACTGTCTTATTTTAAACGATTGTGTTATAGAGTACAAACCATTGAGTAGTGTGGTAAAGAAGATATCATGAATGATATTATTTTTGTAGACGTTCAAGGTTTCAAAGATCACTCCAATAATTTTATCGTAAAAGAATTAGCTTTAGCGACAGCAGAGTATACTCAATCATTCTTAGTCAAACCTCCATATCCATATTCGAAACTAAACTATGAAGAGAGAAGACAAGTGACTTGGATCGAAAAGAACAGACGTATATTATGGAACGAGGGCTTTATTGATTATCAGGAATTTAATAGAATGACGAAAGCTATATTAGTGAATAAATGTGTTTTGGTTAAAGGAAAGGAAAAAATAAACTGGATAAAACAACTAAGTCATGAATGTAACATTATAGACATTGGTGAAAAAGGATGTCCTAAACTGGAAACCTTATACGAAAGATTCTGTAAAGGTAAACTATTTTTTAATTGTGCGTATCATGTTAATTATTGTGCTCTCAAGAATGTATTATGTATGAGAAAGTGGTATTTTGAAAACAATATGTATCAATTTAATCTATTTCATTAGCGTTACCTATATTATTTAATAATTATTCTATTTATAATTCGTACTGTAATGTAATTACTAAATAAATTATTGAAAAGTTACAGCTTTTTGTTTTTTCCTACCCAATCTTATTTAAAAAATAAAAGAATACAGTTTAATTAATATTATATTATTTATTTATTTAATTTAAACTATCTAGTACAATAACTTATAAAATACTAGCTTAGTAAAAAGTCTTAAAAAACATAAAAACTATATCCACATAATTTTTTAGAAATATTATGGACAAGAGCCTCAGTCTGGTCCATAATATCGTCCATCGCTTCTTTTACGATGTACTGCGCGCTAACCACAGTAACTCCTTCTTCTGCATCCTTATCGTGCTGTGGTGACTCTGTAGTATCAATTATTTCAATTTTGATGAGACGGCGACCCTTTCCCACTTCTTTGCTGATTACATAGGATGATGATAAGGCACTGTGGTTTGATTTTCTCTGGACATAATATGGCTGCTGTTTTCGGTCACGTCTTTTCGCTGTGCTTTTCACTTTGGAGGACGAGGGCTGAAAGAGGCTTGATTCTTCGCAGACTGAGCAGGGTGCTTCTGGACTGGGAAGGTCAAAAATATATTTTAAACCTGGCTCCTTTGAAATGGGGTCCATCTTCTGAAACAAAAAATACAAAAATGTTAACACAGATTTTATTTCATTAATAACTACCTATTCAATTATTTTAAAATAAATCAAGTCCATACCTCTGAATTCAAGATACAGGTAGTTCACTACCCGTAGTACCAGCACTGGAATATGAAGGTGGTTCGTCCGTGACGCTTCGATAGAGACTGAATAATAGGCTAACGGTTTCGCAGGTTCGAGTAACTTATTTCATTGTAGCAAGTCAGCATTCTGATTATTTTGTTAATGCAATGCCTTTCATGAGCATGTTTGTGCATGCACTTAAATAATTAGGTATAAGTATCAATTTAATATTTGCGCACCTGCGGTATTATATTACCAACATGTTCGAACATGAAAGAGGCTTGCACATTTAATGTTTTCACAAAAAGAGTAAGTGTTACAAAACATAAAGGCAATCGTTTTAGTAATTGGTTTTTATTAGGTAAAAATCTATCTAAATTACAAAAGAAGGATATTACCAAGTACAATATTTAGGTAATCACTAAACAAATTATTTCATAGTATATACCTACTTAGAGGCGCTAAAATAAATGTAACATATCGCATTTAACAAAATTTCTTAAGTAATTTATATACTAAACGGTGTTCATTAATGACCACATGCATAGGAACAATTATTAAAAAAAAAATTTATTATAATATTATATGTATATTATGATTATAATAAATTTGCACTTGCACTTGAAGGATGTTATCACGATCGCCTCAAAGTTTTGTCCTTATGTTTAAACTATTAAATTATAAATTTTAATGTTTTAAATAGGCACGTGGTGATAACACAGTCAAATAAATAACTTTCGTTCGTGGCTAGATCAATCAGTGTCCTCTGATGTGAGCTGAACTTTACTATAACAGGATAAGTACTTATGTGCTTTGAAACAATGATACTGACTTAAAAAAAACTTTCATAATGACCCCAGGATGAGGTTGAAATACGGTTTTCTTGAATAATACGTTTATCGTCATTAGAAGAAAATGCTACTTTGTTTTGTTCTTGGGTGAAAACCTCGTGTTTGAGTGATTTAAATATTATATTTTTCTTATATATTATCCTATTTTTCATGAGTACTTCATAGTAATCTTTTAAATGAATGTTCCTAATTTCACGTTTCTGTACCCCTTTTGCTTTTTTTAATTCATCTTTCTTTGTTTTAATACAATAAAGTTTGGAACGCAAACCTACAAATTCAGTTATGATTTCTCCCCCCATTTCATCTTTGAAAAATCCAGGAACTTTTTTATTTTTAATCTGAATACCATAAGAATTGTCCACTGAATAGTTACTGGTGTCAAAAAAGGTATGAAAATTATTTCTCAAATCTTTATAAAAATCTTTTGTTTCGATAGAATAAAGGAAACTGTCTGTATCAGTATAACAAAGTTTGATTTTATCCTGATAGTAAGGCTTTATGGTAGAATAATGGAAATCAAACATGTGACTTTTTGATATTTCTAAAACTGAAAATCCAATATAAATTGGTTTATCAAAAGTTATTGTTTCAGGCTTCATTTGAACTGCTACGAAATTTTCTGTAAATACTGTTACGCTGTGGAAATTTGGTCTTGCAATGAGTTGCTCGACAGAAGTCCTTTTTTTCGTTTTATTTTCCATATCATTCCATACATTAACCATTTTAACATCAACTCTTTTTTCAACATCTTCTAATGTTTTACCAAATATGCTATTAATAAACAATTTGAATAAATCCTGTTCAAATAATGATTTTGCCTTTTTTCTCAATTCAGTATTTACGTCGATATATTGTTTCAAAAAAGGGCTTTGATTAAATTTAATAACCCTATGAATTTTTTTAAGTTTCAATCCATGTTTGATACAAATTTGTAAATGAACATAATGAATTACGTAATTGTATTTATCATATAAATTTGGGATAAGTTTTGAATTTTTGGAACCAGGAGGTGTGAATTTTTCAGCACAAAATGGAAAATCATTATGAGAATCATGTAGTTCTTCAGGATACTGAAGATCTACTTCTAAAATATATCCATAATTTGAATCTGCAGGGACCTTAAAAAAGTCTGTTTGTTCAAATTCCGTTCTTTCTAACAATTTAAAACCAGAGTGAGGCAAATAGGCGCACATGGCATATCCATACAAATTCACACAATCAACGAAGATTATGTAATTATCTTTTATTGTTGGGTCATAATCACTTGTGTACTTATTATTAGCCTTAGAATATCTGTGAGAACATAAACATATACCACCGCGTATACCCTGCTTAATCATTTTCATAATTTCTAGGTCATTAATTAATTCCAATTTTATATTAGTTTTTAATAACATAGCGTCCCAACTAAGACTTGGAGCTGTTAAGTAAAATGCTGGATCGAGCTTGTAATACGATTTACAAGCTCTGCGAAAGTTTTCAAAAACATCTGCAAGTAATATTACATCTGTTTTTAAGTACAAGTCCGTGTATTCTCCTAAAGATTTTAAATCAAACACATTCCATACATGCAAAGCATGGGTGTAATCCTCATCTGAGATGTTAGAACCAGTTACTCTACTAAAGAAACAGGTTTTGGGTGGTAGTTCATTTTCTTCATAAGTATTCCAATCTGTCATATATTCATAGGGATACACTCCTTTTCGCCTCAATAATTTGAAATGTTCAAAGTTATGGAAAAACCGAGGCATGTGCACAAATTCATCATCATTTAAACTTACCACAAGTTTCTCTAAGCTGGTACCCAAAAATTTGAAGGAATCTACGAAACGTACTGGAAGACAATTATCAAGATCGAACATTTTGGTAAATGAAATATAATTTTCCTTATTTTTCGCTACAACTTTAATTTTACCAGGAATTTCGCCTAAATGTTTAATAAAAAGATGACTGTCATATCCTGATAAATTGTGAAAGAATACAGGTATGAAATTCGGTAAACGAAATTTGATGTTACAGTATGAATGCGCTGCACCACGATACCGTCCAGTAAGATGACAGTGATCTCGTACTTTATCTTCAAACAATAAACCATTACAAAGAAAACAATATTTAGCTTTCTTAAAGTTATCTTTGTCTTTATCTGTTAATGACATAGGCATAGGTGAATTAAATATTGAAGAAATATTTTTAACATCGCTTTTAAGGTTATTTATAAATTCATCAACACAGTCTTCCCCTCGATAAGAAACGTATTTGTTAAGTGAACTATCATATGAACACACAATATAGTAACCAAATGCAGATGGTACGTGTTGTTGTAAAGTTAATGTATTTGTTTTAGAGTCTCCAGTACTTTTCGTGGGTTTCAACAAAGATTCAAAGTCAGCGTAAATAACAAAAGGCATGTCTTGTAATCTTTCAAAATGTTCAAATTTAATATGAGTTCCTTTATCAGGTAGTACAGTTGCTACACCACTGCAAATGTGAGAATTAAGTTTATCGCTTTTATCGAAAAATATCATGCACTGCTCACAAAGAAAAACTTTTGAATGATGTTTAGTTAACTGAGGACGAACTAATTTTGCTAAATCTTTAATAAGACAGTAATGAGTTCGAGGACCATCTTCCACAAACAATAAATTAACATGATGTTTTTTTCGAAACTCGCTTTTATACAGAGGCCCAACAATTTTTGACTTTTTCAAGCCATAAATGTTTACACTTATGTTTTTGTTATTTTTTTCAAATACCTTTATGTCAGTGAATCCTACAGGGAATGACATGTTCCGTGTGTTAAGTACAGTACTAAAGTGAGGATATGAAGATGTTCGCTGCGCGTTACTTGTGGCAGGAAACAAAGCTGCCATTATGCACCACAAAAAACAAAAATTGTCATTGTTTTTTATGTTGATACAAGCCCTTTTATATTTAATATTTTTTGGTAACTCAATATAACTTGAAGCTCTTAAGGGATTATATTTGTTTATATTTATTTCAAGGTAAAGGTTTCGTACAAATGCCCATCCACTATCTTTTTCTTGAAACTCGTCAATTTTTTTTGTTATTGATTGGACTATTCTTGAAAATAAGTCTTCAAAGTTATAGCTTTGATGCAAGACAATGTTTTCTGTAGCAAAAGATTTAACAGATAGTAAGTCATTTTTGGGTAAAAAGAATTCTGAAAACAATTCAAAATTGACCTTGAGACTATTATGGGCTTGCATACGTGCTAAAAGCAAAGCACGCACGCGCTTTCGTAAACACATCAAGAATTTAGCCGGCAGAAGCACTTCTGCATCGTTTGTGCTGGCTTCCGACTCACATTTTAATCTATATGATGCAATTCGACTTCGAAATGCGCTAGCAACTTTCTCAACACCATCACATTCGCTCACAGCTGTGTTGTTTTTATGTACTGTACTTTTTAAATGAGCAGAAAAGGCTTTACTTTTTACTGAGATATCGCAAACTGAACAAAATATTGATCTAGCCATGATATTGAATTGGAAACAAATAAAAAAAAAAAATAACAAGTTAAAAAATTTAGGACAGAGGCTTTGAGGTTTAAAACTTAGAGCAGATTTTAGTTGACATAAGATTAAAAATTAAAAATATAATTAATTGTCACTAAGAAGTATCATTTATTTATTTAAGTAGTGTTTTAGTAAAGTATCATACAAGTATCATTTTTATAAGTAGTTGTACTGATATAAAATGTACCCAGTTTATAGAAGAGGGCACATATCAAAAAAACAAATCTTAAAAAACTGACAAAAAATATTACTTTTTGGTTTTAAAAAATGTGCCCTCTTCTGTAAACTTAGTTTTAGCTATTTTTAAAAACTTTTTCAAAGCTTGCAGCTCCGGCGAGTTGGAGTCTCCAGTGTAACGGAGCCACACCACTGCTTTTTCGCACCTCTCGTAACCGTCGAGGCCGCAGACCTCGTCCGGGTTAAACAGTCGTAGCTCCGCTAGTAGATCACCTGACAGATGAGCCTTGCGTCTGATCGACCCGCCAGCGACGCGCCTCGCGTACACGCTGTTATGCTCACGCTTGCTGATCTGCTCCTCTTCGCGCTCGTCCTCCGACTCGCTGAATAACCACGCCTTAGCGTCAACGTTGCTTGACGTTGATGGTGCAGGTGCAGCCTTGCGCGCCGCTGCTGTTTTTCTTGGCGCCGCCGTTGATTTGGCTTTCTTTTTGTTGCTGAAAATAAGTAAAAAAGAATTAAAAAAATCACAATGTTTTCGTAATTAAATGTAAGACTGACACGACTGGACTATGAAAAAACAAAAGAGTATCTATACAAACAACACCAATACAATAAAAGAGTCACAGCTGAGCAGTGCTGAGCACGGACCTTGTCTCAATCACTTTGAAAACAAAAACTGGATTGAAAATTATATCGTATGTACCTACCTTACGGATTCATCATCTGAATCGAAGAACGCCTCGCTCTTCTTTTTACGGTAATTTTCTTCAGACCTGTAAGAAAATGTAAAACTTTACTTTCTTCCTGCAAAAACTTTGAACGGAAAGCGTATTCCACTCAGAGTAGGTACCTAGATCAACGTGAACTGAAAAAAAAAGCATAATAGCTTACAAAATTATAAGAACTTACGAACATTATTTCAACGGCGAAGTGTCTCAGGTTGATGCGACGTAGGGCAGAGCCGGCAGCAGAGTAGGGACCGGATTCGGAGGTGCTTCCGTGCACTGAAGAATTTCACTCAAACACTGAGCAAAGTATGTAACAAATTCCGCAATTCTCCCCATTTTATAACACAATAATTCCTGAGTAAGCAGAAATCCTCACACGTGGTCCGAGCTAGTGATGGGAAATAATCGAGAACTTTCTCTCCGCAAGAACTTTGCGCTTAAGTTCTCGAGAATGTTCTCCGTGGGGAGAATTTGCGAGAATTTAAAAATGTATTTAAAAATGTTTTTTTTTTGTATAAAATAAAATTTAATTGATAAGGTGATTTAAAATAACATTTATATTTACTAATATTGAATGCTAAATAGTTTGTTAAGAAATATATTGTTTTAAGAATTTGCACGCTTAATTTAAGCAAAATTTTGCGGTAATTTATATTTATAACAACTTGTACTGGTACTTACCAAAATTTATGCAAATAAATATATTTGATTTGATTTGATTTGATATAAAGTATTCATACTAAACTGCCACGTAAAGGTAAATTTTGTATACTAAATTTGTAGATGTGTTGGTTGCCTGTTACTTACAATTGACAATTTTATATATAATTGGTTATCGAGAATATTCTCAAACATTTTCTGAATGAGAATGTTCTCGAACCGAGAATATTCCTTTCCCCATCACTAGTCTGACATGCACTTGAACACCTATTTTCTCACAGTAAAATGGCAATCTCATCAAAAAAAAAATTTTCATATTAATAAATTGAATTATAAAGCCTTTGTAACTTGAAACATGCAGGTACGGTATTCACTTGTAAGTTGATTAAGTCAGCAAAAACGGTCGCCTTCTTGGTCAACCTAACACATCGTATACAGCAGGGTTTATTTTATACAACAGGGTTTTGATATTTTGATTTACTCCGTGTTGAGATTCGCAGAGCGATCGAATTATAGTACCTACATAGAAACTATAGCCTACTTTTTATGAAACAATTAGTATTGTAAAATAAAATAAATACAAATTTAACATAACTAAACAATTAAGAGATCCAATAATTTGTCCGATGATATTGTATTAAAAATAAAAAGCCTACTCGACATTCGATAGATAGTCAGTGAAGAAACGGGAAGAGGTGGGACGTTTGGATAACACAAGGGTTCGAATTAGAAGTGGTTCAGATTTAAGAGGTTCTGCTGAATTTGATTTCAATAAAATTATGTTAGAAATAAAAAAAGGATGTACATATTTAGCGAAATAATTTTTGATCTCTGTTTCTTACTCAACAGGGTAAAATTACTATTTTGATATTAATGCGAGTCTTACTTACCTTGTTATCTTAAAATCCGTTTCTAATAAAATCTAAAAGACATTTGTTTGAGATAGTTGCGTTAAAAACTCTTTGAAGAATACACGATCCTGTAGGCAAAGTAATTTTTTGTCACGAATGTTGTAGTCTTAGATAAGCGAGTTGGTATAATAAGGTCAATGAATGTATTTTTGTCACAACAGAATATCATTTTTTTTTTTCGTATTAACTATTAATGTTTTGTCATAAGCTTATTGAAATTTTAAAGTGTAAATTGGTCACAAGAAGCATAACCGATACCTATACAGTGTTAAGTAACTGTTTTTAATATTAGATTTTTAAACTTATTTTTTATCCACAATTGGTTCCCCAACGCAATGGGGAACTGGTTATCTTATCTTCATGCCGGAACACATCAGTGCTGTAAACATTGATGTTTGGCGGCAAGACTTTTGGTTATCATGAATGAATCTTCACTTGTGCATCACCCTAGTAGCTGTTATTAATTTTATATTTTTAAAACGTAGAGCTCTGTGATATTTTTTCACCTAAGTAATATTTGCATCCATTTTAATATAACGTTATTATACTCAGCATATTAAAATAATCAAATTCTGTTACCACTTTTAATAGCGACCTTATTACACTAAACTATTATTTGCGATTGAAATTCTGTGACCATTATTTACCATGACCATAATAGACTAGCCAAGCAAGCAAGTTTATTCATAATAATATGATCAACAACTCAGCACTTTGAGGTAAAACCTTTGCCGTATATCGTGGGAATGGGAATGTATTTTTGAAGTACAGTCAAATTTAAAAAAAACATGATTTTAATATTCAAGTTAAGTTAATTAGAAAAACCTACTTAAATTCCTCTCCCTCTCTCACGAATTTCCAAAGAAGTTTCAATTTTACCTATTTATTTTTACATTTACATAATTAAAGGCTACATTATCACAAAAATCACATGTCGTTGGACTTCTGATTACATTAAGCTACAAAATGTTTAATTTAATTTTAAAGAGTTAGTATCAGTAATACTTTTTATAATATAGAAATAAATCATACTTCATACTTATTTACTTACCTGCTAATCATAAGTACACCGTTGAGATAGAAATTATGTGTGTGACAGTACTTATTGGTTGAAGTCATAAGCGCATAGCGGGAGTGAAAAGCAAATCATTGGAAGCTTAAAAAAACTGAATTGATAAATGATGAATTCCTTAGTTCTTAAAATTATCATCAAATGAATATTAATAAAATCTATATATGTTTTCTTAAAAAAAAAACAGAATCTATAAAATGAAGATGTAAACAAAACGAAGTAATTTCGTAATTCCTAATTAAATCAATTCTTCTGAAATAAAAATTCTACTTCAAAACTTATTTAGCTAAATTGCTACTAACTTAATTATTTTTAAATAAAAGGCAAAAACGCTTGTCGCTTATGATCACGCCGTGTCATTTGTGTAGATTTGCAAGCGTCAGCAGCTTCTTCTAGTGGAGGTTTACAGTGCAGCGGGAATGACGTCGGATGTTCCCGCTTAGTGAAATATATTATAAAATTAATTAAATGTGTATAACTTAGTTTTGGTGTGAATATAACCAAATTTTATGAACAGATAAATATAGATGCAGATCGAACATGTTTGAAAAAGTTGTAAACCCAACCGAAGCACTCCTGCAGTTAAACGAAGTTATCAGTTATTTTTATTCAAGGTGAACCTAATCATAATTAAAGGTACTAAAACTTCAGCAACTCAATGAATGTCAGTGTCGGGGAGCCAGTTTCGAGTAGTTCGAAACCCCCAGCCATACACTGCTGCAATTGGGTGAAGTTAAAAAAATTTAAGGTACAGAAACTTCAGCAACTCAATGAATGTCAGTTTCGGGGAGCCAGTTTCGAGTAGTTCGAAACCCCCAGCCATACACTGCTGCAATTGGGTGAAGTTAAAAAAATTTAAGGTACAGAAACTTCAGCAACTCAATGAATGTCAGTGTCGGGGAGCCAGTTTCGAGTAGTTCGAAACCCCCAGCCATACACTGCTGCAATTGGGTGAAGTTATGAAAATTTAAGGTACTGAAACTTCAGCTACTCAATGAATGTCAGTGTCGGGGAGCCAGTTTCGAGTAGTTCGAAACCCCCAGCCATACACTGCTGCAATTGGGTGAAGTTATGAAAACTTAAGGTACTGAAACTTCAGCAACTCAATGAATGTCAGTGTCGGGGAGCCAGTTTCGACTAGTTCGAAACCCCCAGCCATACACTGCTGCAATTGAATGAAGTTATCAGTTAGGTGCAGTAACTGAATTATATAAGTGAGCCTTGAAAAAATTAAAATACTGAAACTTCATCCAGTCAGTGAATGAAACCTAAATCAACCAATTTATAATATCCCATCCTATACGCGACCGCGTAGTTTAATAACCAACCTATCACAACAAAACTATGTTATCTATTTTTTTCAAGTTTATGTGCGTTGTGTTTAATAAATAGTGAGATTTAAAAGATGTTAAACTTCAACGGAGACAGCGGCTTTTTACTGGTGAGTACTAATATAATTTTAACATTCGCTCTTTGTATGTGTTGAACCGAAGTTTTCGTTGGATTTTTGGGATTTTAAAATCATTTTTTGAGAACAGCGTTCAGTATACGGAGTGAAGACGAGCGAAGCGAGGCGAACGGAGTTTACTGAACGCTGTTCTCAAAAAGTGATTTTAAAAGCCCAATAATACACTACTTTTCCTAAAGCTGGTTAGAGACAAGCGAAAGAAATTAGCTTGTGTGGTTGCGTCGACCACACATCTTAACTGACTGCAGACACCGTCATAAACTGCATGGGTCCCATGTTAGTGGCATTTATTTCTACGTTTCCGGATTTCGTAAGGTATGTTAAGCTGCTGGTGTAGATTTCTATAATTAGGTGAAATTCGATAAGTCATATAAGAGGGCTTCAAAAAAACTTCTAACACTGGGTTGACCACTAACCCCACGACTTATGTGGTATTCTTAAAGTATGAGATGTTACCTTTATATCCCAGCAGTGGAGAAAATATATGTGCTGTAAACGATGTTAGAGTGAAGTCGTATTGGAATAAGTCATTCAGGGTAACATCAAGTCTTCAAATCAGGTACTATGAAAATCAGAGACTGATATATCTATTAGAATTTTGGGAACAGCGCAAACAAATTCGTTCGCAAACAAACTCATAAATATTGGGTGAGAATCGAACATCGAACTTTCCAAAAATTGGTTTTTCAGATTTTCGTATGTAAACAGTCTATCAATCTTTGACATCCCACTTCACAAAAAAATACTAAGGATCCATACTTGGAAATCCTTTCTTAGTTCTCATCTTTACATACTAAAGAACGTATGCAACATATTTGTCGTATCACCTCGTTTTGAGGACACTCCCCTAAATGCCTCAGCTAGTATCGGTATCCTTGGTGTCGAACATATCGAGTGAAGTCCAGTTCCGTGGTCATCTAGAGGGTAAGGCTAAATTAGCCTCGAAGAAGCTGGGTGTGCTCAATAGATCGAGACGCTATTTCTCTACGGCCCATCGCCTGCAACTTTATAAGTGGAGAAAAGGCGCAGGTTCGGTCTCATATGGAATAGTGTTCTCATCTCTGGGCAAGAGCACCCTAGTACCAGCTTCTCCCTCTGGATCTCATTCAACGGAGAGCAACTCGAATCGTCGGTTGCCAGGATATTTCAGATCGGCTTGATTCCTTGGCGCTACGTAGAGATGTAGTCTCACTCTGCATGCTCTATCGCATGTACTATGGGGAGTGCTCCGAGGAATTGCTCGGATTGATCCCTTCCGCTTCTTTTCGCCAACGTTCCATGCGACAACATTTTCATCTCTATCACTTAGACGGTTGACAGTCCATAACAATGCGTTTCACTAAAAACTTTCTGCCCCGTACAACCAAACTGTGGAAATACGACCTACAAACCTTCAAAAAAGATCTCTAAGGCCGGCAACGCACTTGTGACTCCTCTGGTGTTGCAGATGTCTATGGGCGGCGGTAACCGCTTACCATCAGGTGATCAGTCCGCTCGTTTGCCTCCTGTCCCATAAAAAAAATGCTCCAATTTCATGTGGGACTTGAAAAACAAGGTGTTGTCACTCGGTATGTCACCTATTATAAAAACAACTGATAAGAAATCTGTCCGATTTCCTTAAAGTTCGTGTTACATTCATCTTCATTGAATACCTGTTCCTCAACATCAGCGACGTCCCTTCCATTGGTGATGCTGCTCTTGAGCGACAGGGTGGTCTGCACGATCAGCGCCAGGATCGGGATGAAGGGCAACAGCAGCAGTCGCCACAGCTGGCAGCGGCGACTGCGGCACCACCGGCGGACCTTCCAGCCGATGCTTCTGTCAGTCTTCTTTGGTGATGCTGGGGGCATAGAGCAGTCAGTCAGACAATTGACTTAAGTAGGGTAATGTCACATCATCGCCTTACCTAAAAACACATTTGAGGAGTGTCTATTCAAAAGTAGCTATTTACATCAGAACGAATTTTAGGAAAAATAGCAAAAAGTTATAACTTAAAACCAACCCACATATTGATTAACTTTGTATGAGTAATAGTTTGTCTAGTCATCACTATAAACAATTTTTTATTTTATTATATCCATGTCCTTAAAAAAATAAAGAAATTTGTAAATAAATACTTTTGATGCATACTGAAAGTAAAAGACACTTTTGCTTTGTACGGATTTATAAATAGCCTGTTTTGATTTAGCCATTTAGTAAATATCTACTTTTGATAAGAATAACATAAATAATTTTAAAATACCATTTAATAAATAAAAAATAATTATTTATGACTCTAATGGTTTCTTTAATCCGTTCTGTCTCAAAAAATGGACGGAATTCAAGTAGCCGAGCCAAAATCGAAAAAAAATGGACCCAGCGCTAAACGTAATTAACTAGTTTTGAACGGACACTCAGATCGATTTTGCAAAGTTGTTTAATAAAAATTTTACAGTATGTTGAGCATAAGTCCCAGATGACGGGTTCTACACCTGTTGTATTTTGTTTTTGTTTGTTTGTTTGTTACTGTACGTCTTTTTCTATCTTAGAATCGTGGTGTGTGCTGGTTTTCAGTTTAGCAATTTGTCATTTGTATGGACCACCAAAATTTTTATCAATTTTACCGTAAGTCCTTAAGGAACAATAAATATCGGATTATTTAAATTTTATTATTCCTCTTCGCAGATAAAACTTTCCCTTACGTATTTTATGCAGTAAGTGAATGTTATAAGTACAACAGGCCGACTAACAACGTCACACATAATAAATGGAACAAAACCCAATTGATACTTGGTCGTTCGCCAAAACACAGTGATAAATGCCACCCAATATGTTATGATCCATGTATATCTACGCTTTTATATGCTAAAATCATTTTTTCTCCCCTAACGCGTACACAGTAGACAGTGTGTAAACAGAGAGTCTATAGGTACTAGGAAGTGGAAGTTTCTGTGTTGATTGGAAATGTTTTTATACTTTTAGTTTCTTTTTCATTTCATAAATTAGGTGATGATGTAGCCTGGCTTTGCCGATGCATCCTTTGTTTGGTGTTTTTTCATTCATTACTTGGTTTAGTTCATACATAATAAATAAGTCTAGCAATACTAAACACCCCGAATACTGTATAAAATTACTGCTACTACTAGTACATAGAAAGACGTTTGTACACATGTTAAGGCGCGAAGTACACTCAATCTGAGCAGGTTGATGCATGACAATACAATATCGACCGTAACGCCCTACTCATTTTAAGTTCAGATCAGTGTGGGTACCATCGCGGCGGTTACGTCAAGGCCGAACGCAAAATTCTCGAGATTTCGATGTTTTTATTACTTTTCTTGGCTTTCAAATAAGTTAAAAAAAAATCCGTTTAAGATAAATTGAAGGTATTAAAATGGCCGATTTTTGTGTGTTGGTTTCAACATAAACAATTATTGTGTTTCCGAGAGAATTCGCAATTGATGCAAAATACAGGGTCTACAGGATATTTTTTTTTATCAAAGTTTTTGTGATTTTTATGATTCTGTTCAAGACAATTTGTTTTTCATTGTTTGAAGTATGTTATGTATTTTTTTCATGGTGATAGCTTTAACCATTATTTTAAGAATTTGAATTGAATATTGCGATTTGGCTATACTTAGCGCCTCTCACCGGATCGCCGGGTGTGGTCACCTTTAGCACATTCATACGTAAACCTTGTTCCAATCAAGAAAAAGCAAAAGGTAAACAAAACTATGGAACTGACACGTATCAACGTCAGTTGCTTACTAAATTTGTTTACCTTTTGCTTTTTTTGATTGGAATGGTCTTTAACTAGTAAGTTGTTAAAATTCACGACCAGAAGATTCAAAGTAATGTTGTTTCTTGATAAAGATCTTGTATTTACTAAATTACTTTCCAGATGTAACTATAACTATTTTTGGTCCTATTCCTAACAGATTAAAGGTGACGCGAAAATATACAATAACGCTACAACGAACAGAATGGGTTTTATATAAGATCATAATTTTTTCAAAGGCCTTTTACATCGTGCCGAAACAATATCTAAGGCGCGGCGCTATTAAATCGTCTTTCTAAAATATCTCGTATATTTGAATATCCATTCAGGTCATTAACCCACAAATTACTGATTCCATTTTCCAGACATTTTACATCTACAGGGTGTAAAAAAAGGCGTAGAGGCTGTATATACTCATCATAGTCAACAACTTTAGTGTTAATATAACAAAAATAAAATGTTGAACTTTCCATAAAAAGTTTTCATATCGATTTGTACAAAGATTCCAAATAATTTGGCGATTTTTGCAAAGATACTGCAAATAAATTGTTCAGTAGACGATAAGTTGAAGTCCCAGTTAATGGGGTCCCGTACTTGTTTTGTTTCATCCTTATTTTATCCATTAAAAAGTGTGTTTGAGATTTTAAGGGGTTACTCAGAATCAAGTGCAGAATACAGGAATAATATTAAAAAAAAAATCCTATCTAAAACTATTTTTTCAGTTTTCCATAAAAATGTTCACTATTCAGATTTAGTATTTATTCAGGAATGAGATCGGATTTTAAAATATTTTTTCCGTATTCCATACTGGATTCTTTAAAATCCCTTAAAATTTCAAACGCACTTTTTTAACATCAGTACGTATAACTTTCATTTGTTACATACTTTATACTATAACTTCAATTTGCTTACAAGTCACATTTTTGTATCTTAAATAAAAAATTGGGTATCTTTTTGTTTCCATTGAAATAATATTACTTATTTAGAAAAGGAAGTTTAATACAAAATACCGAAATCGAAAGCTTACTAGTGAAAAAAGAAAATAGTGAATTGTATTTGTAGGGACACCTACATATTTTTAATTATTCAACTACCTGTAAATATGTGATTTTGTGTTCTCGTAGTTTAATTCTTCACCAATTGTGATACTCAAATATTATATATTAGTCAGGCAGACAAAACCAATAAATGTTCAAAAATGTTCAAAATCTTGGATACTGTACCACGGTACAATTCGAACGAAGAAATCTCTTTTATTTCACCTCTCCACCGATCGCATATGATCTATATTGGATTAACACACGCATCCAACAACTGTACGGTGACCCCGAAGCTGAATACAAACAGCGCACCTTCAGCCAACCGGCAGAGCAAGTCTGATCAAAGTCATGTCTGAAGAGACGAAGACCAATGTCGCCGCTCCATTTCCAGTAGCGTGCCAAACCGATGCAGTCTCCGTACACTCGCGTCTTCTACCGTTCTGGCGCGAACTACCCAGCATATGGTTAATACAATTTGAATCTGTGATTGACCCACTGAAGACATCGGATGACCAAAAATTCAGATACCTACTTCAACAGTTGCAGTCGCAAGATCTTCGACATATCACTGATATTCTCCGATCACCACCGAGTTCGAACAAATATGAAACAGTCAAACAACGCCTCATATCTATCTATGAGCAATCATCTGTCCAGAACTTTCAACGTCTAGTCAGTGGTCTTGAGCTTGGTGACCAGGAACCGTCCCAGCTCCTGCGACAGATGCGTGATCTAGGCGCTGACATGATCACTGAAGAAGGTCTCAAAGTAGAATGGTTAAAACAAATGCCTTCTAACGTTCGAGCCGTTTTAGCTGTAAACTCCGAATCGTCACTGGACACCCTTTCTACTATGTCTGACAAAATGCTCGAGTATACGTATACGTATATTTGTATATTTTTTTGCAAACAGTGTAATATTGTAGTAATAACGATAACATTACAAGATTATTTAAATAACTCCGCATCCATCTAATTTTCAGATGTATTGAAGTGAAATTGAAACAGTTTATTTACTAAACAAAATAACTATTATATTCTATTAGCAAAAAAAATGAATAACTTACCCATTTTAATATATTTTAGACACCATAAACTTGGCACTTTCTTAAAAAAAAACGGTTAAATTTACGTATAGTTCTCGTAAAATTTAGGGGTGCTTTCAGAACGGGGTGCGTGCTACCCCTACGGAGGCCGACGGGATACTGAATAGGACCATCTGAATTTACTGAATGAACAAAACCGTAGCTATAAGCTGCACAGGATGGGTAAGAATGTTTGTAGGGTGACAGAAACATGATGGTTGAGTGACAGTAAGCTTATGTGCCCAAACCGGCTGTCCTATGTGAAATCCATAGTACATGTAAATCATTGAAGGTATTATAGGTAGCTCCTAAACCGTGTTAAATTAATTATTTTTTGGAAATCTAATAAATGTGGAAATGTGTTCATTTGTTCCTTCTTGACGGCTCAACCGCTAAACCAATTTTGATGAAAGTCATCGTAGCCAATAATATGGCGAACGACTTAAGCTATCTTTGAAAGGAATTAAATCATTAATATGTTCTATGGTGTTTTGTTCTGTAGCTAAGTAATTTTTACTGTAAATTTTTGAATAACCCGTTCAAAGGAAAAAACACTTTACCAAATGAGCCCCGTGGGATAATCAAAAATTGTTTACAAGCGAAGCCGTGGGCAGAAGCTTGTGTAAAATAAAAAAAAGTGTGAGAAAATAAGTTACTAAAATCTTCATCGTCTCCGAGTGAATTTATGATGATTACAAAGACTTAGTATGTGACTTAGTATGCTATAAAACATGGCTTAGTATGTTAACAAATACATTATAATTGACCCCGCTGAATACGTTAAAAACAACCGACTTCAATCGCAACAACTCCAATTTTGATATGTTTTTGTTGATTTTCTCAAAAACCGCTGAATCGATTTCGATAAAATTTATATGGGACCACCTGTGAAGTATACCCTTTTAAACAAAAAAAAGAATTTTCCAAATCGGTTCAGGTGTCTTCGAGTAATCGGTGAACATACATAAAAAAAAAAGATTCCGACGAATTGAGAACCTCCTCCTTTTTTTTGAAGTCGGTTAAAAATGGACTTTAAACGAATAGGAAACCCTACGACCTGTTATTTATCTAAACGCAATTACTTAATTGCGAAACCACGCTGCGAAATCTTCATTAATTTAATTAAATCTTTATGGTAGTAGTTGTTCGGGGTATGTCAGCTTGATTTTGATACCACAAGATGACTTGGATATTGGTAATCTCTAAATTCGATTTTTTAATACCTATTCTATCATCCATAATTATCTACCGATTATGTTTGTATCTTAGAAACAATACCGAGAGTGGTGAAATTATTCCATCACATTGTAATAGGGTATTTTACTCTATACAAGAAAAAATCTGAAACTGCTTATTTACTGTGGTATTTGTAATACGTAATCGATTTAATATGATTTCTATACAATAAAATGAGAAAAAACATTTTATTTTTGAGGGATTACTCAGAATGAAATATAGAATATAGGAAAAATATTGAAAACATCCGCCCTTCAATATTTTTTTTCAGTTTCCCATACTAAATCTGAATAGTGAATCAAGAATTTGTATGGGAAACTGGAAAAAAATGAGGAGTGAATTTTTTCAATATTTTTCCTGCATTCTATATTTGATTCTATTTTTTGACATTTCATACAAACCAAGTTAGCTGATCGGAAGTTTTATTGTTTTTTGGCGAATTAATTATGTGTTCCTTGTAAAAGTTGACCTCTGCTTTTCATACCAAACAACATTCCCTAATGAACTAACACTAAATTTTCAAAAAAAAAAAAACAATCATACAAATCACTCTGATTACCTACATTTTATTTTGAGAATTCTTTATGAGTAATTTGGAGAACATTGTTCATTAGGATGAGTACCTATCTACTCATCTTGCCATCCTGCCTGGGCATTTGCCCTCTTTTAGAGGTATTTTTAAAATCCTCTATAAACCTGTGCCTATTAAAGTTAGTAGGAAAACAATGAATATACGCTGTATTACAATGTCTATTATATTTTCAAAGCTACTGTGTAACGCGCTACGAGGAGCGCGACACCCTATGCCTCCCCGCAATCTCGGCGCGCCGCTGGACACCCGCAGCGTCCGCCGAGGACAACCCCCGCTCACCCTGCCGCAGCCCTGGGAGACCCGGCTGCTGCCCCGACCCCCGCGACCAACGTCCGAACCTATATAAGCCAGGGCGCGACTTCCGCACCGGGAGGTATGAAACTGCTACGCCAAGCCTAGGTGCGTCAAATGCCTAGGCAATCACGGCACCCCCGACTGCCCCCGCCCCAAAGACAAGAGCGAGTGTACGGAACCCCCTGGTTGCGTACTCTGCGGTGCCCTGGGACATCCAGCGAACTATCGCGGATGCCCCAAGGCACCACGCGCTAGTCGTAGGCCTGGCAAAAAAGGCCCCGCGCCCTCCGCCTCGGAACCCCGGCCCGCACGCCGCGCTGTCCCACGTACTGAGGACTTCCCACCTCTACGTCCGACAAAAACACCCGCCTTCACCCCCAACATCGCAGCCTCTCAGGAGCTGCAACCCGCCTGGAGAAGCCAAGCAGTCTTGGCTTCACCACCTCCACTCATGGAAACTCCAGTTTCCATGCCCACGGCATTCAAGCCGACCCCCAAGCCCCCCACCAAACCAGCTAAGATCAGCAAAGCGCCCCTTCCCCCTAAGGTCTCCCCTCCAGCGCCTGTCCCAGACACGGTGGAGGAAGACGATCTTAGCCTTGTCATCCGCTTTGCCAGCGCCATTAACATAGAGCAGGTCCGCGACCTGGCTAGGGAGCTCAGAGCAACCCAGCATAACACTGAACAGCGTTGCATAGCAATGCTTAAGCATTCGCGACTCATCGCAGCCATCTCGGAGTTCAATGTTAATTCTCCATAATGGATTTAAACCCCTCCAAAGGTAGACTCAAGCCCCGATCTATTACCGTCGCATTCTATAATGCAGACGGTATCCTCCCCCAGCGTTGGCAAATCATAGATTTCCTTCGCGAACACCAAATCGATGTCTTACTAGTGCAAGAAACACACCTTAAACCTTGCACTCGCGGGCCTAAAATCCCCAACTACGATTTAGTGCGTAACGATAGAGCGAACTCCGCAAAGGGCGGCACTCTCATCTATTACAAAAGGTCCTTGCACTGTATACCCATCGACACCCCCCCTCTCACGAACATTGAGGCCTCTGTCTGTCGGCTAGCCATGACCGGCCACCAACCCATTACCCTAGCTTCGGTCTATCTCCCTTGTAGTGGCGACAAATCACTACTCGGAAGCGACATCGAGGCCCTTTTCAATCTAGGAGGCGCAGTCATTCTGGCTGGCGACCTAAATAGCAAACACGAACGGTGGAATTGCGTATCCACCAATACCAGAGGTAGAGCCCTTGACAGACTCGTTGACCGACTCAACTTCGACATCATTGCCCCAATGACCCCCACTCACTTTCCGTACAATGTCAATCACACCCCAGACATTCTAGACATAGCACTTCTAAAGAACATCAACCTTCAGTTGTGCTCGATAGAAGTGCTTCAAACTCTGTGTTCCGACCACCGGCCGGTCCTGTTACAATTAGGTCCCCCAACCCCCACGGCCCCGCCCACCAAGACGATAGTTGACTGGGACAGCCTTGAGGACAAACTCAAAGCTACCAGTTCACCGGACCTTGACAACATACCCGACGACATTAAGTCTTTAGATGACGTCCGATGCGCAATCGATGCCCTCAGCAGCCACACTCAATCAGTCGTAAAAGACTGCTCCCGGCAGGTTCCAGTGCTGCCCCAGCACCGCTGGAGACTGCCGGAAGACGCGAGGTCGCTGCTGACCGCAAGAAATGCAGCCATCCGTGCCTACGACAGCTTCCCAAACGAGGAAAACCGCACTCGCATGCGAGCTTTACAGAGGGACGTAAAGCAGACCATGCAGGAGCTGCAGCAGACCCGTTGGGATGAACTTCTTGGGGGAATCTCGCCATCTCACGTCGCGTATTGGAGCTTGGCGAGAGCCCTCAAGAAGGATGTCGAGTCCCCCATGCCCCCTCTCAAACGCCCCAACCTTCCGGATGCCTTTGACGACTCCGAAAAGGCCGAGTGCCTGGCCGACAGCCTAGAGGCCCAATGCTCCCCCAGTACACTCCCAATCGAGCCCATCAAGCTACAGAAGGTGGATGAGGAAGTCGAACGGCGAGTAGCCCTCCCCCCGACCGAGTCTCTTGCCCCAGTCACCCCGTGTGAAGTAGAGAAGGCCATTAAACAGCTCAAACCCCGGAAGGCCCCCGGCTCTGACGGCATCACCAACAAAGTACTCAAGTACTTCTCCCCGAATCTCATTGCTCTTCTAGCGTGCATCTTCAATGCAGCCATCGACAACTGCACATTTCCCGACACGTGGAAAAGTGCAGACGTCATAGGCTTCCACAAATCCAATAAAGCCCGCTCTGAACCCTCCAGCTACAGACCCATAAGCCTCCTCAAGGCCTTGGGTAAACTGTACGAACGCATTCTCCTCGCCCGCCTAAAGGACATCGTCCAGTCCAAAGGCCTTTTACCAGACGAGCAGTTTGGCTTCAGAGCCAGACACTCGTGCGTCCAACAGGTGCACCGCATAACGGAGCACATTATAAGCGGCTTCGCCCGCAGACAGTTCACAGGAGCTCTCTTCTTTGATGTGGCGAAAGCTTTCGATAAAGTCTGGCACAACGGGTTGATATACAAACTATATCAGCTGGGACTGCCAGACCGGCTCGTACTCATACTACGAGACTTCCTCACGAATCGGAGCTTTCGCTATCGCATAGAAGGAGTCTACTCGTCCCCCCGACCCATCAGAGCCGGAGTCCCTCAGGGTTCCGTTCTAGCCCCCACACTCTTCTCGCTCTCATGAGCGACATGCCGCGATTCCCAAATGTCAACCTTGCGCTTTTCGCAGATGACACAGCCCTCTATCTATCCAGCCGCTCAGCGGGCCTCATCCTTCGAAACCTCCAATCCTCTGCCAGTGCCCTGGGCAAATGGTTTAGGAACTGGAGGATCGAAGTGAACCCCGAGAAAAGTGCAGCCATGCTCTTTTCATTCAAATGGCTCAGTACCGAGACCAATCCCATCGATCGCAGCATTAAACTGTTCGATCGCCCCATCCCGTGGGAACGCTCTGTCAAATATCTAGGCGTCATCCTAGATGACCGACTGACGTTCAAAGACCACATCAAACGAGTCCGAAACAAAGCAGCCTTTGTTTTAGGCCGTCTCTACCCCCTCACGAACAAGAAAAGTAAAATGTCCCTTAGAAATAAGGTGACACTTTACAAAACTTGCATCCGTCCCATTCTCACCTACGCCGGCGTAGCGTTCGCCCATACAAAGCCCAGTCTCATCCACCGACTTCAGGTCATCCAAAATCGCTTCATGCGCCGAGCCACGGGCGCCCCATGGTTCGTGCGCAATGAAAATTTCCATTGCGATCTAGAGCTTCCCACCATAGCTCAATACCTGAAGCAAGCGTCAAAACGCTACTTCGATTCCGCCCCCCATCACCCCAACCCCCTATTCGTAAGCTCCGCAGTTTACGACCTCCCCGCGAATCCCATACGCGTGATCCGACGCCCCCGGCACGTACTCGAGGATCCCGATGATCCTATCACGCTAGCCGTAGCAGCCATGACACCCCGCCCCAACCACAGAGTAACACCACACCGACATACTGCCCTCGCCGGCGAGGGCGGCGTCCCCCCGCTTCTCGCGCCTACCAGCGCTATCGGCACATACCGGGCCGATTCTCTCCGATCCTCCCCGTCCAAGCAACGTCCTAAGCCGAGGTCCGTGCCCACCTGGGCGCCCTTAGGCAGTTGCATCTTTTTGCTTAGGCTGAGTACCCTACGTACTCGCCTTCCCTGTCCGGTGAAGTTGTAAAGGCCCAACGGCCAACAACAAACATGTCCGTTCGAAAAAAAAAAAAAAAAAATCCGCACCGGGAGACAGTCAGTTAGCTCTCGCGCCGTAAGGCTGAAGGGGTGACCTGACCGCTCTCCTCCTCCCTCTGTAACCTGCTGGTGACTTAACCAGGTGCGGCCCGAGCGTTTGGTCGGGACGTACTAAGTTTCTAGCAGGGTTTACGTTTCATCCTCTCTCCGTAACCTGCTGGTGACTTAACTAGTTGCGGCCCGAGCGTTTGGTCGGGATGTGCTAAGTTCCTAGCAGGGTATACGTTTTACCCTCCGCCCAGCAATGCGGCTCGTGCGTTTGGACGAGTCGTGTTGCTTGGGGTTCTGGAATAAAGACAAACCCCTCATATTTCTGGATAGGGACGTCTGTAGGACCGTAGCCGTTAATTTAGGTAGCTAACCGTAGGACTGTAGTAGCCGCGTTTTGCAGATTTAACTTCCGCCCGTAGGATGCTTAGAAGATAGGGATTCGATCAGTGTTTAATTTAATTTAATCAG
The DNA here is from genome assembly GCA_958295455.1 of Coleophora deauratella. Classification (NCBI taxonomy): domain Eukaryota; kingdom Metazoa; phylum Arthropoda; class Insecta; order Lepidoptera; family Coleophoridae; genus Coleophora; species Coleophora deauratella. Next base: position 3,962,656 of record OY282400.1, on the reverse strand, counting down.
TACTTATAGGTGAAAACCGAATAAACCATATTTTGTATTTATTTATTTATATTTATATTGTTACCGTAAAAAATGATCTTTCATTCCATATCCTATAAGAATCCCTCTTTAGGCTCCTTTCTATTGTCAACGGGGCATCCAGGCTAGCCGGCCCGAAGGGTGCCCCGTTACAACTGTAAGTCAGGCTCATAATAGAATGTTTCATATTTTATGAAAAAAGAAGAACGCTCGCAATACAATATAAATATGGTTCTTAGTTCGTCTCATTTTTATAACGTTTTTAGTGAGTATTGCGTTGGTGTGACATAAAGTTATATTTTCAATGTGCTTCACAGAAAATACATAGGGTGGTCGAAACGGAAATTGGAACGGCATTCTAAAATCTGGAATGGTATGGAATAGATTGGATACTCTGAACTCTGCATATGGATTCTTAAGCTAATTAATTAAATAAAAAATACAAATTTGACTAGGTAAGTACTTAAGTTGTATACAAATATCAAACAACAAACACAAGAGGTTAATAATACAATTCAACATAGAATAATAGTTTTAGCTATAGGTTCGTCCAACTGACTGTCTTTTGCTACACGATCGGTGCAAAAAAATACTTTTCACGCAAGATTCGTTAACTGACAAGAATAGAAGGAAAATTAAAATATTTTTTTGCTTCAGTTGTTTAGTTTTACTGAGGAAAGTTTTCAGTTTTATGATTAGTGTCTACCATTTTCAGCTCGTTCGCATGTAAAAGTATTACAGAATATATAAATTAGTATTAAATCTGAACAACACACTCCTTGGGAGTTGTCAGGTAAAAATAATAAGTACTCGTAGTTCAAAATAAGTAACTAAAACGTTTGTTACTGATTAATTTTTTAATTACTTTACTCGTATGTTTACAAAGTTTTAAATAGTTTGTTCTTGTTTGCCATTGGCAAAATTTCGAACCAATTTCCAGAAGGTCCTTTCAAATCTCCATGGAACACTTCAAATGTATAAATTCCTACTCCTGATTTTACCTACCTGTGTGTGTTTAATATCTAATCAGGGCTGGAGCTTAATACAGCGGTCGTGTCGCCACCGCACGTAACCAATTATAGACTTTGTTGACTGTCAATATGAACCTCACTGGAAAACGTGAACACCGAACTATTTAAAATTTACTTCAAGATAAAAATGCTGTTTCAATGGGGAAGAAAACGCAAAGCTATTTGCAGATGGCGCTACGGACGCTTGACTCATAACAACTTTCAATTAGTTCCGCGTTTTTTATTATCGAGGTGTTATAAATTAGTATTTTTTCTGTAAAATTTTTAAATGGAAAATGTATGCGACTTGGACTATTCCTCAATTAAAGGCGAAGTTGAAAAGTACATAATTAAAAACGTAACTTTTCCCACGTCTTCTTCATCCGAGAATCTTTAGGAAATTAATGATTTCCATTATTATTGCAACCAATCGCCACTCAACGCGGCATTTTTTTAATAATCTTATGTTTAGTTCACGTAAACATTTTTTTCTATACGTTTTGACAGTTAGTATGAGTCAAGCGATATCAGCGCCTCTATCGGCGAGCTTTGTCAGTTTTCTTCCCCATTACTGCCTTTTCAACAATAACAGACGTTCTTGGTCCACTCTAACTCAAGCTAGGATTTAATAGCCAAGGTGGATGCTATCAGTCACACCCTAATTATACTTGGTGTTTAACACACATTTTTAGCATTAAAACAAACTAGTTACTGTTGCAAACTTTTGGTACTTTCCTTCTTTTAAAACACTTGGTACTTTCCATCAAACTAAGACCCTCGCTGGGCGCCAATTAAGAAAACCTGTGTGCCAACTGCGATCAAAACTGAGCAGCAGTTAAATAAATTAAGCTAAAGTAAGCTCTAAGCTTAGGTAGTATGTGTCAAGCTTACTCTTGGAGCTACCAAAAATGATTATTATCGATTTAAAGATGATGAATTTATTGTAATATGGACTTATGAATAGCAATGCAACAAATAATTTAGGTAGGGTTAGAATAACAAGGCAGTTCGGTGTTAGATACCAAGTTAGTATATTACTTGCTAACACTATCTATGTTTTGCACTAGCAAGACCCAACTTACACCAGTTTTTATAACGAAAGTCTCAAATTGAAAGCTAACTAAGACTCAAGGTGGGCGGCATCTAATTCTCAAGAACGGATGCCATGTTGAGTATATCCAAAATTGCCGTCAGGCAGCTAGGTATTGTGTATACATTTTTACCCAACGGCAAAGAAAAAAGGAGTAATGTATTTGCTTGGATAATGTATTTGTATTTTGCTATTTTCCATGATGAGGCTACCGTAAGTAACGTAATAATTTTCATTATAGCTCGAGAAGTGGTTCTTTACATGCCAAGATATGCACGACTTGGAAGTTTATATGTTTACGCTACGTAAGACCTTATTTTGTAACAAATTTAATTCATTTGACTTACTTTTTATTTGCCTGTTATTCTCATAACTGTACTGAAAAACGTAATATAATGTATTCTATTGTTAAACGCATAATATTGGTAAACCTTCGCCTGCGGCGTAAGCTGACTTATGTCATCTCGTTTGTAATAGGCTATTTCCACCCCTCTATCACAATGTACGATAAATAACTATTACGGTTAACATACACACACAGCTAAACTGGCAGATGGATGGATGGAGTACGCTTAACCACTATAGTTTCTTTTTTAGTCAAAACATAACCCTGCGGTGTGGCTAGTTGGTGAAAATCATAAAAAGGTTAATTTGTTTACCATTTTTTCACTTCTTTAAATATTGACTAGCTTCTGACCGCGACTTTGTCTGCGTAGACTTCAGAATGGGGTCCAGAGAGATATTAAATGTTAAGGCAGCGCCATCTAGTGACAAACTAAAAAAAACATTTTGAGCCATTCCTCCGGGAACTCTAGAGTTTTTCGGGATAAAAAGTATCCTATGTGTTAGCAGACTGCTTTATCTATCTACCTACCTTTCATCCAAATTGGTTCAGTAGTTTCAGCGTAAAAGCGGAACAAACTAACAAACATCCATACTTTCGCATTTATAATATTATAGTGAGAAGTGAGTTAAGTAGTGAGATGAGATGAGATACAGAAGGTACATATCTATCCTTGACACAAATCCACAGTCCGATTCCAAGGTAAAAGAATACATTACGGCGGTGTTGTGCGGAAATCCTTCTCGATAAACATTAGTCTTAATTATCAACCGGAAAATCTGTCCGTACATTTATTTAAGGGGAGAGTAATTGCTTTTAGAGGTTGCTGTTCAAATAGGGGTGTAGATATAAGTAAGGTCAGGGGACTTAATCTAATAGGTCCGTCGTTGCGACCGACCTCATTGCCCTACTTTTTGACGGTAGCTGTAGTCTATGATTACGATCTGATCATATTATTTACAGAGAAATGTTAGAGGGACTATTTATCCTAACGGAATATAAAAAAGCAAAATAATAAAAAAGCTGACAAGGAAAGAAAAAATATACTATGAAATCAGTTTATTTACTAAACTTGTGTGAAACTATGTATGTAGGTTTTAGGGGCATTAAAAAAAAATTAAAGAAAATACCGTTCACAAACGTGAACCTAAAATATTATTTTAATATGCCCGATACTACGCATTGACTTAACGATATTTACCGCGGAACGGTACAGACACGTCTCACGAAGAAAAATTTACTCAGTTTTCTCGGGATCCGGATCCCGTAAATTATTTGGGGTATTGATATTATAGTGTGTGATAGAGACGTACCTTGGATTTACCTTCGATACATATAATCTAAATAAATGTTTCAGCTTGATATATGGAGTTATTACATAGAATATATAGTTTCCTTCCTTGTCTTAGGAATTCGTTAGGTTTTCCGGAACAAAGAATATAATATCAAATGATAGGAATATATGTATATCGTATTTGATATCAAAATCATGTTCTGTCTTGAAAAAAAAGAGATTTCAATTTATATTTGAAGAATTTATACCAGTAGGAATGTTTTCCTATGGAAACTTTCAACAAACCAGGATAAAGTTTACATGTCAAACTGAAATAAAAAAGTCTAGATAATTTTTGAGTATTGAGACATTTAAGACATTTTCTTTTTAGCCATTCCTCTGAGTACCCATGAATATTCCGGAATAACACAGAAATGAAACAGTTAGTGTTGTTGTGAATATGGTGGTAAAGTCGGTTCATTTTATCTCCGTGTAATTTTTTTTGTACTCTGTACTTTTTGGCTACTATATTTTCAAGCAGCGAAATTGAAATAGATTTGTCCCCGTATCGTCCCCTATTTATCTTTTGGATAGCTTCTAGGGTGCTATTTAGCCCAAGGGTGTCCTTAATACTTGCATATTTCTTGCGACGACGCTCTGACAAAGTCATATATTTTGGCCTTGAATAAGAAATGAGAGATAAATGAACAGGTTCGATCAGACAAACGCAATTTTTGGAAAATGGGTGTGAGCGGTGCGCCTTTAATAATCTCGGTTGATTGAATTTAATTAATGGGATTTAGAGAATATAATCAAAGTCACCCAAAGGGCGATGGAGCGTGCTATGCTTGGTGTTTCCCTACGTGATCGAATCAGAAATGAGGAGATACGTAGGAGAACTAAAGTTACCGACATAGCTCTCAGAATCGCTAGACTTAAGTGGCAGTGGGCAGGGCACATAGCTCGTAGAACAGATGGCCGTTGGGGCAGTAAAGTTCTCGAATGGCGACCGCGCACCGGAAGGCGCAGTGTGGGCAGGCCTCCGACTCGGTGGAAGCCGCTGGATGCGAGCCGCACAGGACCGGTCGGTGTGGAAATCCTTGGGGAAGGCCTTTGTCCAGCAGTGGACGTCTTTCGGCTGATAGATAGAGAATATAATATTTAATTAGGTACTTTATTTAAAATAATATAATATGCAGACATGGTGAAACATCAACCGACACATTTTGAACATTTAAGTATTAAAAAATTTGAATGCGGAGAACCGTGTGTGAGAGTGCGATATTTTTTTTTGCACATGAGTGCGCTATCCATCGCATACTGCACTCTGCACTCTGCACTCTCTTTTGTGCAATTTTCAATAAAGGAGGTGGAAATAAATATGTCGCCATGAATATAAAATTGAAACAGGTTTGTTTAATGTGTCGCCTCGTGTATATTTAAATTAATAAAATAATGATTTTTCGTTAAAAGCCTGCTTTAAAATGTTTTATTTACGCATTATAAGGTTAATAATTCGTGATTTTTGACAACTACCAAAGCATTTTAGTAATTTAATCTGATTTCAGATTTATTTTTAATGAAGTTTTCATTAATTCTGTCCGAGCTGTGTATCCATGTAGCTTATACTTTTAATGCTACATTTTAATTATTCATTATTTACACTTGAATTAATTACTGATATAATTGTTTATGCGCAGTTATATAGTATCATAACTATGGTATAATGGAAATATAATTTTGCATGTATCGTGTTAATTAAACTTAATCCAAGTATAATTGCTTATGTTCCTTAAAATACCGGGATTATATAAATGATTTGGGCACAATACTTGGATAATACCCTCTTGGGTCGCTTTGTTTATAGGTGGTATCAGCAAGTGTCAGCTGATGTACCTTTATCCCAGTACTTAACTATACAGGGTGTTAAAAAAGTGCGTTCAAAAGAGCTTTGAATATTTCAGTATGAATGCTGGCCTACCTACTCTCCGCCATTATTTTTTTTTGCAAAATAGCGGCCATCTATGAGACTTGCATGAATCGATAGCTCACAGCAATACAAACAAAACTTGTTTAAGACAGAAACTGCCTAAACTGTTACGTTTTCGAGATTTTCGCTATCAAAGTTGGAGCTGGTGATGCCATCCCATCAATGGACATAATTAGCTTCCGGTTTCGACGTGCGAGCGAGATGCTGCTACGAGGAAATGCGGTTGCGGAAAGGGGAGAAAAAAGTATGCGAAAAGCGGATATCGAAAACAAGTCATTGATTGACAATAAATAATTCTGAAACGAAAACGAAAATTTTAAAAGTACGTTGCCTAACAGAAAGATGGCGTTACCACCGATACATTTCAAAACTCCTCAGATGAAGTAATTATTAAACTGAGAGGAGAATATCCTATGCTAATAAACTTTGATAGTTAAGTTTTCACAGTGCACAGTGAACCTACAATTTGCAGCACTGTCTGTTTTCTGTAAATTACTTTAAAGCTTTTGATTAACAAATAAATAATAAAAATTGAACATATTCTATTCTAGTGGGATATTATGTGGTATTGTAACGGGATCTTACATTATTCATAGGCTACGACTGTGTGACGCAGGATATTCGGATGTGGCACGTAGGGATGTCATTTTCGCTTAGCTCGCGTATGTGAAGCAGATCAGTATACGAGGTCAAACCAGCTTTACACGAAAAGCATTTAGTGAAAAAAAAACTTTCTTCATAAAATGGTGTCGATTCAGTTTTCACGAATAAACTTATTTGACAGAACTTAACTTAATTTAAGCGTTTTGTCTTTTTCTCACTTTATCAAAAAGACAAGGATGGGATGCTTAAAAGTTTAGTTCTGTCAAATAAGTTTAATCGTAAACACCGAATCGATGCCACTGCGTGTTAATTGTATGGGTATTGAAAGACTACTCCCAGAAATTTTAACAGGATGTTCTACTGCTGAAACTGAACAACTTTTCCCATGGAACCTATGCTGCCCTCAAAAAAGGCCGCAAAGTATAAGGAGACTCTATATAATTGGCGGCCTTCTTGCTTATGAGAGCAGTATGCTGAATTCATTAAAAAATAATATCCGGGACAAATCACATACGGTCATCTGGCCCCAAACTAGGAAAATTGAAATAGAAAATTGTTCTTTACCCTTAGATTACAGGAAAATCTACAAGAAGTCTATGGTTTTAAAATACGATCGTCAATTTTCAATATTGTTTGCTTATAGCGAGTCAGACTCGCACTTGGCCTGTTTTTAAAATTATTTCTAGATTATTATATACAAAATATTTTGAAAGGCGTCATCCCATCATGCTACTTATGTTTACCACTTTTCTAAAATTGCGGAAATTGTGTGGAATTTTAATTTAAAAAAAGCACAAAGTTGGTTCAAATCTGGTCAAGTGCTACTTGAACGCGAATGTAATAACAGAATGTTTTAGTTTTAACAGCTTTTAATCGCAGTTTGTATAAAAAATAATATACGTAGCCTATTATCTAAGTTTAATATAATAATTTAATGTACCAATAATTACATAATTATAAATTAAAATAGTATAACAAATACTTAATATCAAAACGTAACATTTTTGATATTCATAAATACAAATTTCTTTCAATTTATACTACTTAAAAACATATTTGGCATGTATAAAATAAATGAACATTACGCCTAAAATAAAATTAAATGTAAATAATATATTATCACAATACGAATTTATTTGCATTCTATTGAATTTTTATTTAAACATATAAATAATATTTCTGCATGCTTCCATAAATACAAATTTCTTTCAATTTATACTACTTAAAAACATATTTGGCATGTATAAAATAAATGAACATTACGCCTAAAATAAAATAAAATTAAATGTAAATATTATATTTTCACAATACGAATTTATTTGCATTCTATTGAAATTTTATTTAAACATATAAATAATATTTCTGCATGCTTCCTTTTTAGGAAGTTAGCTCTAAGTCTTTTGTAGTAACATTGGTATCGATTCGGTATTTACAATTAAACTTATTTGAAAGGACTAAACTTAATTTAAGCGTTCCGTCCTTGTCTTTTGGATATAGAAAGGAAAAGATAGAACACCTAAAAATAAGTTCAATAAGTTTAATCGTGAAAGCCGAATCGACACCATTCCCACACCTTGTTGTGTTTTGAAAATGCTTAGTACTATTTAAAGGGAACTAATTGAAGAGTTTTTTAAACTCTTACTTTAATTGGATGTTCACCACAATTAATATTATGTCTGTTTCCTCTTGTTTTTATTCATTCATTCACAGACAAAAGCCATGAAAGAAATTCATCGACTGCTAAGTTCAATCGCATCAAAATTTTTTCATACAAATCGATCAGCTTGCAAGTCAAGTTTGTATGAAAAGTCCAAAAAATTTTAAGCAATTTCAACAAAGTTGTTCAGTTCGATGAGTAGAAGCCCACCTTAAAGTATCACCGCTCGTTTGTGTTACACCCTGTATAAGTAACAAATACAATGTAACTTTTTTTGACTGATTATAGTGAAAATATTAATTTTGTACTCTTTTTCAATGTATGTTATTTAAAATGATAAAAATACTTTTATAATTTTTTTTAAGAGCGTTTAAAATCATTTCCAATAATTTGATCAAGCCTAGACTCTTCTGATCACTGGTACAGTAATACTGTGTTTTGTTATGATTCTTATCGTTTACTACAGCTAGTGTAGCCGGGTCCCATACAAGCGGCGTATGCTATAGCGTGGGGCAGGAAGTTCTGTTCATAACTCCCCGTGAACAGGTGTGCCCAGGGCCCTTTGGCGAAGACGGCGACGTCCTCTCCGCCGTGTGTCTCCCGCGCTAATGGCACTAAGGCTGGATACAGGTAGTTTATGTCATCTGAAAGAATAAATAACTAGTGTTTCAGTTTCTGCGTTCTTTTGATCAATCCATAGCGTTTTCAATGACATATATATCTCAGACAGGTAATGTTATAGTCAGGATACCACCAGGATTGGTGGCCGTCGTACGTATGCGTGGGACTGTAATGAGCCCCAGTTTTAATCCTTCTAACATGGTTAAATGACCATCTGTCTAATTATGAGTCTCAAAGACTTTTCAAATAACAACAAGCCCTATCTGGGTCCAATAGGGTTTTAAAATTTGCATGAAAGGTTGAATTCATGCTGTATATTCTAAGTGTAAACAGATGAAATAGTGGTGAACCCACTGCTTATACCAGATCATTTTTAACTGTGGATGTGAACATATCCAGGCTATTCTACGAGTCAAATATGTTAACTACCACTTTTTTTTTAAATAAACGGCAAAAAGTTTTGAACTTTCCTTACAAAAAATGGTCAATGCGACGACGACTATTTGTATGGAGAGTTAAAGATTCGCCCAACTGTGATGTTTGTGGGACTGTAGAAGATGTCAATCATTTAATTTCAGAGAGTACTAAAAATACTTCATTGAGGGCAAATATCTTTACATGTCTAAATATTAATATCCGCAATATCGGGGCCATTCATAGCGTTCTAACCGAACCATTATCTGATTCGGCTAGAATGCTATACAAATTACTTAAAGAATTATAAGTTAAATATAATTGTTGTGTTTAGTAATATATGTCAGATGGGGCTTGCATATACAATTGTATAAAAGCCCCATAAAATAATAAAGATTATTAAAAAAAAAATAGTCTTTCAGTTTCTGCGTTCTTTTGATCAATCCATAGCGTTTTCAATGCTGTTAATAATGCTGGCACACGGATCTTGTCAGGATACCACCAGGATTAGTGGCCGTCGTACGTATGCGTGGGACAGTAATGAACCCCAGTTTTAATCCTTCTAACATGGTTAAATGACCATCTGATGTCTAATTATGAGTCTCAAAGACTTTTCAAATATCAACAAGACCTATTATTATTTTGGGGGTAAAGGGGTATAGGACCAAAAGAGGGCCCTATTGGATCACTGCGACCTGGGTAGATCTATTGTGATCTATCAACAAGCCGTAACTGGGTCCAATGGGGTTTAAAAATTTGCATGAAATGTTGAATTCACGCTGTATATTCTAAGTCTAAACAGATGAAATAGTGGTGAACCCACTGCTTATACCAGATCATTTTTAACTGCGGATGTGAACGTATCCAGGCTATTCTTCGGGTCAAATGTAACATTCAAGGTGTGCAATATTTGTTGAGAAGATGTATGAGCATTTATTTATTACGAATAATTTATTAAATTCATGATTAAAATTAAATTGAATTATTTAACCTATTTTTTCTGTACCAGTTTTACTATTCTGTGGCATTAGAATACTGAACGTGTCGCCACTGTGATGCCACGGGCCACTGCACAGTCGCGTGACCTTGTCGGAGCCGCGCCGTTGGCGTTGGGGGATTATTATCGAAAGTCGATAGAAAAAAGTTACCTATTCTGAAAATCATTCGAAAATTTTATTTTTTTAAGATGTCTACTTTTTTAGTGATTCGTAATCAGTTTGAGAAGCTTAATCACCACCGTAAATATTGCACACCTTGAATGTTACACCCTATACAAATAACTATCACTTTTTTTAAAAATAAACGGCAAAAAGTTTTGAATTTTCTTTACAAAACATGGTAAATGCGATAAAGATTTTTTGTATGGATAGTTATTTTTTTATCGTTTATTGAAAAGTCGTAGAACAAAAGCTGTTACGTTTAACCTAAACAATACTAGCTTATACAGGGTGTCACAAAGTTATTTGAAATTTTAAGGGGTTACTAAGAATAAAGTATAGAATATAGGAAAAATATTGAAAAATTTGCTCTTCAATTTTTTTTCAGTTTCCCATAATAAATCTGAATAGTGAATCAAAAATTTGCAAAAAGCTTTTTTAACAGGGGCCATTCATAAATTACATTACACGTTAAGGGGGGGAGGGGGTCAACAAAGTGTGATATTGTGTGACAAGGGGTAGGGGGGAGTCATACATGTTGTGACGTCACATAATAAATAATAAAAAAATATATAATTTTGGTATTTCTGTTTTCATTTATTCAATTCTGGGCGAAAAAATTCAAAATATGTGACGTCACATAAGCGAGGGGTTGCTCCCACAAATGTGACCATCTGTGACAAGGACGGGGGGAGTGGTCAAAAAATTATGAAATTCGTGTGACGTAATTTACGTCACACAATTTACTCCCATCTTGTATATGTTCAAATCCGCCATTAAAAATACACCACCCACCTTGGTCTAATTTATCAATATCATATTCAGCCTTATTAGTACAGCATCTATAATATTTGATAGAAACCAAAGATTAATGGTTGGGACCTAAAAAATAATCAAATATAACATACTTAGATTGTCGAGCTGCAAATCGTGCCTGAAGTGTGTGTGGTTGTCCACCATCTTGAAGCCAGGTCCGTTGGCGTAGCTCAGGGTCGTGTAAGGCAGGTGGTCTGTCGCGTTGCTCTGCAATAAATAACACCTCTTGATTTATATAAGAGGAGGGTTTAAAAGGCCAAGTGACAGAGATTATACAAGAGCTCTATTTTTACAATAAAGCAAAAAAAAGTTTCATGCATGGATCTGAGTATGAAACTGTGTAAGCTTTTAAAGATCCGTTGAACAGACGGACCGACAGACAGGCAGCATAGGCTTAGTATATATTAACTTGCTTTATATTATGAAATATTTTCCTCTTTCAATGCACAAAGCTGTCAGTTCCCTGTCACCTGTCAGTTCATCTACTCAAATCGTGACAGGCCTAAAAGCAATTTACTGCTTCTTAAATTCCCTAAATCTTGAGCCATAGTGGTTCTTATTTTGTAGTGGATTGATAATGGTGTCGATTCGGTTTTTACGATCAACCTTATTTGACAGGACTAAACTTAATTTAAGCATCCTGTCCTTGTTTTTTCGATACAGAGAGAAAAAGACAAAACACTTGAATTAACAGAACTATGCCAAATAAGTTTAATCGTGAAAACCGAATCGACACCAATGTGATAGATAATACACACATATACATTAAATTAGTTTATTAATCGAGAAGACTTTCATCTTTGTGGTACTATTTCGTCAGTGTAGGCTTTGTTTTCACTAAGTAATTTTTGGTATGAATAGAGTGTCCGAAGTTCATCGTAATGAATGCTTGAATATTGTAAAAATGTCACTTACTTTACTAAAAACTTATTTGAAATTCATTAATTGAGAGTAGAAGAAGTTTTCAGTATCCATGACAAAACGAGTTATGTATACTCAGCACGTTTCAGTTAAAGGTTAATCTAAGGTTGCCTATAAGAGATAGATTAGGTATTAGCGATAAAACCACCTACCTTCAAGCCTGCAATAATATTTTATCTATTCTATGTACTATATCATATTTTCGTTCTATGTTGTGCAATAAAGTATTTTTGTTATTCGTTTGTTCGTTTCGTAAAAAAACTTGCAGAAAAATATGGCCAATTTCAATAATATAAAACAAAAAATCTTATTCGTTATAGAGGGCGCTCTTACCACCAACTTCTATGGAATTCTATTCTATAGCAGCTGCTTTGATTACGAGTACCTATACAATTTGAATAGTCAACACATTATCCTCCTTACCTTATTAGTAAATCCCAGTATATCTGTCCCCCGTTTGCTGTAACCACTATAGGTCATTGTATGACTGTGATCTGACGTCACCACTATTAGCGTCTTGTCTGGGTCAACCATCCGCATAGCTGCTTCTACTGCCTTTGCTAGCTCAGCTGTTTCATCTAAAGCTTTGCGAGCCTTCGTCTCATGGTGGGCTGTGTCTATTCTGCCTCCTGAAAAGAATAATTTGTTTATTTTATCTTCTGTTGGTAGTATAAAGTTATGAGATAAATCATGCAAGGGCTGGCAAATAATATCATTCGTTTTTATGTTCTCTGTCATGTGTTTTTATTTTATTTTTGTTGTATACAGAAATAAAATTGACAGAGTGATGGTGTCGTACATTAATCGTTAGTTCGATAACTTGTCACTCTATCGCCTAAATCTGATTTTTATGTTACATTATTAAAATGACAAGACAGCTTTTGGTTGTATGGAATATTTTGAATACTTTTTGTTGGGTGACATAAAACGAATACACGAGAATTTCAAAAATAAATACCCATTTATTTTTGACATTCGCGTGATTTCATTTTCTGCAATAATTAAGAAATTCACTCAAGAAGGGGAAACAACATAATTAAGAAACTTATTACCTATTTCCTGATTAACTACAATATTTCACAATACTGATGACATTTTGATGTCTGTATTAAATGAAATATTTATACCTTACACGTTGTAAATTTCAGCCTTACAGTTCATGTAGTAATATATCTACAAGTGGTATCTAGTTAAGGTTGTCTGGAGATCAAAATCCGAATTATTATCAGACAAAGTTTAGCTTACACAAGTTTACGTTGAGAAAATGTATGATGGGTTGGGTTAACTTGGCTTTCATTATACTTACGATAGTATCGTAAACTTAGTGTGAACAAGTTTTTGAATTAACTACTTAGCCTGTCATAAGAAATTTTTCATATCTTTAATGTTGGAAAACTAACTAAAAAAATATAAACTCATCATTAATCTAATTAATTACCCAACTGCCTAAACAGAAGGTAATCTTTTTTAAGTGTATGTATGTATATACATTGCGGCTACGCGTGGGACGTTAGCTGTTAGTGCTGGTGTGCAAGTCCCGCGTGGTAGGGACTTTGTACTAGGTAGAAAAAAACATTGACGATTTAAAAGCATGTGTAAAGCATCTACTTAAATAAAAAACATTTTGAGTTTGAGTTTGAGTTTGAGTCGCTATCTCTAGATTGTAGTCATTAAGTCATGTCAGAGGCCTTATAGCTGCTTGAAATCTTCTTCTCCACGACCTCTAAGGCTTCTAGATGTATGGGAAGAGATCCGTGCCCCATCAGTAAAGACCAGGGATCGGAAACCGGTTTTTTGAAAATACCGGTTTCGGTCATTGACCCCTATATCGAAATAATTTCGGTTAAGGTTTCGTTCAGGTTTCGGTTACCGGTATATTTAACCGGTTTAACCAAAACCGATATTTTTTCGTTCGAACGGAATTAACCGGTTAATTTGAAGAATATGCGACTTTGTAGGCATGTTTGCCGCGTGCAATCAATTGAAAGCGTGCGGCAGTGGCACCCGCGCGACGCGCCTGTACTTGACTAAGTTTGGTTTTAACCGGTTAATTCAGTTCTTATTTCGGTTAGAAAACCGCTTCCTGATTAACCGATATTTTATTCAAATTTACCGGTTAAGCTGGAAACCGGTTTTAACCTGAACGGAATCGTTAACCGAAATTCGAACGAAATTAACCGGTATTTGTTAACCGGTTCCGAACCTTGGTAAAGACAATATGGATTGATAACGTATTGCAGCTTCATGGATTTTGAAGCACAGGGTGTCGTTAGATCCATATGACCCTTGAATAACACAGGATAATTCGTCGCCTACGCGACTAAAGGGCGAACCTTATTCAAAATATGAATGAGGTTCGCCCTTTAGTCGCGTAGGCGACGAATTTTATACATGTGGGTTATTTGAAATTACTACATCTGTAACTTTAATATTTAATCCACTCGTTTCGCAACAGTAGGTCTTGTGTTCGGTTCCTAAGTTAACAGGGTTTCGTCAGTGCTAGGATAATAGAAACTATAAATTTATTATTGACGGTATTGAAGTATTGACGCCAAACATCAATTCAGCTTTAACACAATTGATGTTTTAGTGTATTGAAATTAAGATAGCCAGTTTGTCATTGCATTAATATAATAATTCTTCGCTTACCACTAACCAGCTTCTATCTTCGGCATCATCACCTACCATCAGACTAGTTTAGGCCAAGAACTTAATTTTTTTAAATAAAAATTACCTTCAACAAACAAGAAATACCCATTCTTGTTTTTTGCTAAAATCTGTATTGCTTTCTGAACCATCTCAGTAAGAGATGGGTCATCTTCTTTTGCTTCCAAATGATAGGGCATGTGGTCTGGGGAGAAGAGTCCTAGGACGTTATCTACTTCGTCTAGGTCCAGCTTCAGTAGATCTGTTCTATTGTACAAGTATTTGGGGGAAGCTCCACAATTCTCCTTCTTCGTCAGCCATTCGTCAACGAGATTATTTCCGTCACTTCTGTACCCGATAACGTTTTCGTAATCAGTATAGTTACGTGGGAAAAAGTGTTTTCTTCCACCTCCTAAGACAACCTGAAAAAAGAAAGTTCCTGGTTCATATTTTCAGGTACAAAACACTGCCACTTGTCCAGAAACCGAGTATATAGTATCCCATGTCCCGTTTACAATGCATTAGGTACGTATACAGTGCAAATTCATAAAGTAGACTAATGTGATTGGCTTGGCTGTATATTTTAGTCTTCGAATAAATGAAGTGAAATGAAATGAAATCGGGGCCGGAAATTGATATTGGTACAATTAGGGACATTAGTACTATATAAAATTTGGACACTCACTACCCCTCTCTAAAGGGGACCTCACCCCCTACACCCCCCATGCGGGTAAGATGTGTTGGCGGTTGCTGAGCGCAAGCTACGTAACTTAAACATTGCAAAATGTAAAGTAAACAGGTAGAAACAATATCATCCTGTAAAAGGTTAATAACTTCTAGAGAGAAAACCGAAGCAACGAGCATCGGCCTTGTTTTGAATAGTTTGGGATGTAACTGAACTTTATCATACCTAATTATTATTTTATAAAGTTTATAATAACTCAAATGAGTTACTATACTATGGCGAGATGAGTGATGACTTCTGAGAATGGTTTCAAAGGTTTATACCCCTAACACGAACTCTCTAATTAGATAATCCTTTCATATTGTAATTAAGTTAATCTAATGACTAAAACCAAGCAGATTGGGACAACGATGAAAATAATAATAAATATATATCTGGGACAAATCTCACACACGATGAACCGGTCTCAAACTGCTCCCGGTATTATTGGGACCAGAGACTGAAATACATACATTAATTAACATTTAAATTACATTACATAATTATTTAATTATTTATATTTTAAATAACATTTACATTACATACCTACATACATTAATTAACATTGACGGAAAAATATAACCGGAATTGTTTATGTATGTGTATTAGACTTTATAATAAAATACCAAATGACATGAAAGATCTGCCTACTAATATATTCAAGACAAAATTGTACAAATGGCTTAATGTAAAAAACTATTATTGCATTACTATTTATGATAATATGCTTATGTTGTATTTTGAATATTTTGACATTTTATTGTATTTTTATTATCTATTTATTGCAATTATTATTAATAATTGCATTGATTGTATACTCTACCTGCCGCTATCTCTTTTTTGCATGCCTATTTTTATAGGGAGACATGATGTACTTATATTTTATATTTTGTCATCTTGACTACCATGTTTCAAGCAAATAAATATTGATTGACTGATTGATAAACTGTTTATACAGAGTGTATCTGGGGATTCTATTCATTGTTCTAAACAACTTTAGTTCTACGACTTTGCTTAAATCGCAAAAAAATAGGACTCTCCATACAAAAACGGCCAAACAGGTGATCGATTTATTTGAAAAGTCCAAAAAATTGCTCAGAATAGTGAGTTGAATACCTAGTTAACGGGTCCTTCATCATTTGTAGCACGCTGTATGTATAGATATAATAATACACCCAGGACACAAAGCAAACGAGTCTGCTCATCACAGAAAAAAATGGTCTAGGTCGGAATCGAACTGACGACCCCGCGAATCATTAGTCAGGAGCCACTGAGCCACCCCATCAGTAATGAAGACTTACATTAATTCTGCTTCCAACATCCCCCCTCACAAGTTGGGAGGCGATATCTTCACACTTGGGTCCACTTTTGGGCATTTCAGTGTCGGACTCCCAGCGGCGCTCAGCTGAATGCGCGTACGACGCAGCCGGCGTCGCATGCGTCACTCTCGTTGTTGTCACTAGACCTGTTTAAATACTAAAATATAATAAAAATACAATACTATGGTGCAACGAAAGTATCGCAAAAAAAATCGACATTAAATATTTCGGTTCAATGTCTTTTAATCAAAGAACTTGTTATACAACATATAAATTGACATATAAATTGAGATTTTCCATGATTTTCTCTAAACTCAACTAGATGGCGCTGATCAACATTGGAAATAAGAAAATCTCAAAAAAATCATCAAAACTGATTGATATTTACTGACTAATATAATAAATAATAATGATGAATAGCTTTCGAAGATTACTTTGCATTGAATATTTTTTGTATTTTGTTCCAAAAAATACTTTTCATAATTTTGATGCACATAGCTTATAAGTATTGTTTTTGTATTTCTTAAAAGTATTGTAACATTACACCAAGTTATAAATTCCATTTTAATCATAAAAGTGTATTAAAATCAATTTATTTTTGGTTCAGAAGAAGAAATTACATATAACAGAGAAACCAGAACGCACCCAGGTTATCCATACTTTACCAAGTCGGAAAATCGTTTTTGTTAATTCTATTAAGAAGAATCTATGTTCAGGTGGCTTTTTATTTATTTTCAACAATATAAAATATATTTTGTTACCGTAAATTCTACGTTGCTTTTAAAAATACATTTCCAAAGCTTAGAAACGCCATCTATTGAAAATCTTGTGAACGGTGTGACATACGTTATCTGAAAACTCCCTATTCCTTGCTTTTAATTAAAAAGTTAGAATAGTAATAAAAAGTATCACCAGATGAAGCAAACTTTAAAAAAAAGATTGAATACCTTAATACACTATTTATTTAAATGTAATGAATGC
This sequence comes from Coleophora deauratella, assembly GCA_958295455.1. Classification (NCBI taxonomy): domain Eukaryota; kingdom Metazoa; phylum Arthropoda; class Insecta; order Lepidoptera; family Coleophoridae; genus Coleophora; species Coleophora deauratella. The sequence continues at coordinate 3,945,073 of OY282400.1, read as the reverse complement.
GGAGCCGATAAGTGAGTTTAGATATAAAATATTTTTAGGCAGGTAGACCATAGAGCTTAGATAGGTACTTATTTCGAAAAATGTTAATAAAACGTTTTTAGTCGGAGCTTAGTTGCGCTAATTAGGTGTTATTACACTGTTATTATGCAAGGTGACCTTAAATGTGTTTTGTCTACATTAACTGTCTTTTTCTCTGGAAACTAAACAAATTTCCCGTTTTCTTGTGGACCCACTATTTTGTCCCACTGGTGGTTCCACGAGGGAGACTTGTTTCTCGTGGTCCCACTACTCTGTTCCGGTGCAAAAAATAACAATTTGTTAATGTCACAACATTAAAGGACATAAATTTCCTCAAGTAACCCATACAACAGTATATATATTGTTGCATACAAAGCTGCTTAATTGACGTAATCAATTTGTATAATTGCTCCGTTTTTAATGTGTTCTGTATAGATAGAAAGTTTGGAGAAAGTAGCCACAGTTAATAATCCCTTTTTACCTATTTTAAATAGGATGGTATTTAACTGTACCTCCATTTATTCCCGTTTTCTCCAACAAATTTTGCCTTTGTTTCGCCAAAAATACTGATTGTGCACCAAAATATGCTCACTAATATATTTCCTTATGAGCACCTATTTAATACTGCCTATACCTATTTTTAATATTGGATAAAATTACCAGTAGCCTTTCCAGCCTTTTGCGCCCAGTCCATAAGGCCGGTCACAGAGTGGTTCCCTTCCAGCTGTTTTGCACAGTCTCCCCTCTTGACAGCTGCGTTCACGCCCACTGTTCCACTGTTGGCCTTCACTCCAGTCAGGTAGGCTGTTCCACTGCACGCGGAGTCTGCCACGTTCTGGTCCACGCAGTATGTCTGGAAGTTTGATGATTTTCGTCAACATTTTTGGATTTTGTTTTGTATTCATTTCTTTCATAATTTAATTCGACGTGACTGACAGCTGGGCATTACAGTTTTTTTGGTCACCTTGAGTGTGGAAGAAGAAGTTGAATAAAAGACAATAAAAAAGTTCCCTAATACTTATACAGGCGCGCTGATTTTCCTTATTGTCCTTATTGTTGTGATTTAATAATGGGACTAGCTGTGTTACTAAGTTTATCACAGATTCTAATTTTGTTACAGTTTATCTTCCTTCACTTCCTTGATAAATATTTTTTAGGGTTCCCAACAAAAAACTCTTAGAAGATCGTTCTGTCCATCCGATCATCCATCATAGATATTTCCGAACTCAGAATTTTTACATTACTAAACAGGTTTCATGAATAGTGGCACAATCTTTAAATTAAATATAGATCAAAAATTTTAATAATTTTTCTTTGTTTAAGTAGTTACCTTAGCCAATCCAGTAAAGGGAAACGCCTCGAAACTGAGCTTGAGGTCCTCTCCGGAGTGGCCGTACTTCTGGCCAAGGTACACCCGCGTAGCTGCCAGGGTTGTGATGCTCATGCCGTCTCCTAGGAACAATATCACGTTCTTGGCTACGTTTTTGTTGAGGTTCGCGTTGACCTATAAAGGAAATACTAGGTGTTATTATTTAAGGCATCGTTATACATACAAAGTGTATCAAAATACATATATAAAGACATTTTCCCTAACGTAATAATTATATTCATGTCCTAATAGCCTGCCAGTGCCGCAGGCATTAAAGAATTAGGTTACTGCTCAAATATTAAGATCAAATACATTTTCAACGTTTGTTTACTAATTAGTTTCGTTAATTAGCATTAATACTTAAATGTTTTAGCTAAACATTGGAAAGGTTAATCTGGACAAATTGCCAAAATTAATTATAATGAATTTGTTTCGGCTGCTTCGCAGAATGGAATGTCCGTTCCTTAATTATAATGTTCAAGTGTCTCTATTTATTAAGTTATAATTCTGCTGTATTTATAATATTATAATCGTAAATGTCGATCCGAGGTATTCTTCTTAATGCATAGTCATCCCTACTATAAAGAAACGCCAGCAGTTAACTCATAAATACCTCTCTTACTTTTCATTTACACCCTGTATAAAGAATAGCGCTTTATGCTGGGGCTAAGCCTCAGTCTAAAAATAGTCTTTATTTTCATGACTTTGGGCTAAACTAACGTCTAATGCTATTAATTTTGCGATAATGTTAATCCTACCCACTTAAAAAAACGTTTCAGTACATATAAGTACTAAACCTATGCCTTGGGTATAGACGAAATAAGTTCTGCGTGGTAGAAACTTTGTACTACGTAGAGAAAAAAAAATACTAAAATAAAATATTTTAAAAAAATGATTTTGAATGTGTCACACGATAAGAAGAAAAAGAAGTAGGTACATGCATTGATGTTTTTTGTGAAGTATTTTTAAATCGATAGAAAAATTATGACGAAAATTTTAGCATAGATAGAATTAATGTTTTTATGATTTCACGGCATTAGATATAATATTGACGGGTAAAAGGTAATTTTATTTAGCGACATTTTTAAAAAGAGATTCAGGAAATCGTTTTAAATATAACTTTCTTAAAAAGTTGTCAATTTTTAATTTAATTTTTAGTGGGGATTTTAATAAGAAAATATTTCCAAAAATGTAGCATAATACACAAATAGCATTTGACCGTCGTCGATATGTAATCCCAGTACAAGATGAAAGCAAGTACTTTGTTGATGTTACCTTTAACCGTAAAGCAAATACTTTGTTGTTACCTTTGATCGTAAAGTCCATTGCGCTCGTAACCTCCAATGGTTGACGTTTTTCTCATCAAAACTTGGTCTAGGAATATCTGAAATTAAACCAATACAATATTTAATTTGTTATTCGTCGAGGGACCGTCTCAGATTTGTCTGTTAAATATATAATGAAATTGCTAAAGAACACAATAATAACAACAATAACAATGAAACCGACGTTATGGTTTTTCCGATTAGTTGGAAATGCTTTCCGGGTCTAAAAGGCGTCTTTGTGTTAATATAGATAATAAACTATCTAAAGTCAAAGTCAAAGTCAAAATATTTTTTATTTAAGTAGATGCTGTACGCATACTTTTAAATCGTCTTTTTTTCTACCTAGTACAAAGTTCCTATATGTTGTATTGTATGTGCTTTTCATCGAAATCCATTCAGCCGTTTTTACGTGATTAAGTAAGAAACATCCAAACTTTAACATCTATAAAATTTGTGGGATTACGTAATATAATATTATGAAATTCAAACGTAACGCTATTTTATTCAAATCAATGCCCAACTCGTTGTAATTGTTTTTATTTTTAATTTTTTTCTTTATTCTGTGTTGATTGAATTTTTAAGATATGAAAAAGCAGGGCCATCTGGCACAAGGACCTTAGTTTATTAAAAGGTTGTCCTAACAACATATTATTTTATGGTTACCAATGTCACAGAAATAAATACAAATAATTCTGTATCTTGTATTTTTAACTCAGCGACCAACTTGAAACCGAAAGTTCTCCCTATCCTCGTTTTTTTACAAGTTTCTATCCAAATGTTTATGCGAAGGGTATAATGTATTACATGTACTTGTGTTCGTTTTATTATTACTGCCTAGAGCCAAAATGTCTCACTTAATGGATTTTGGAGTGCCAGTGTCGTTAGATTTGCTTGATCCGCAGACAGAGATAATATAAAAAAATATATATAAAAAAACTTTATTTGAACAAATGCTACATTATTATGTCGTACGTATATTACGTATTTTGTCGCTAACTAGGTTGCCCTTTACTACGGGAAGCCAGTCTTTCATCTTAAACAGTTAGGTAGGTACCACAAAAAGATATAAGTAAACTAACTTAACTTTTTTGTTCCATTTGTACAATAAAGAGTTTAAAAACAAACAATAAAGAAAAACAATAACCATAATCACAAAACGGGTAAAATTAATATGTATAATACTAGTCCTCAGATTAACATATTCGTATGGAGTATGTATTTTATGTAGAAGGGTTTTTGATTGTAAAATTGGTTAGGTTTTTATTATTACTTTTGTTTGCTTTCAAATAAGTTAATAGAAAATCAACTAATTTATGGTAATATTGAAGGTCTGTTATTATGAGTCCGTTTAAAGTTATGCTGAATGTTTTGTTCGGAGAAATTTTGCAATGAAAGCCAGCCAAAAGGATTTCTGTTTTTATCAAAACCTAGGTTTTTAAACAAGAACCGGAAGAAGTCAAATTTATTACTTAATATCATCATAAACACAAGTTTTTTTTTTTTTATCAAAAACCTGAACTCGTTTATATCGTAGTATAATTTTAGAACTATTTAAAAAAAATGTGTCTCCAAGAAACACCAATATTTTTTTATAATTTTAGAACCATTTAGGAAATAGGTAATCATAATTGTTCCTCTAACAAATACTTATACCTTATTCCAAATTGAGATGACCTAATTTGACAGAAATATGGCTCTAAAATTATAAGAAATATTAGTATTTTCGGGATTTTCTTAGGTTTATTATAATATTAAGTAACAATTTTGACTTCTTCCGGTTCTTGTTTCAAAACCCTGTTTTTATCAAAAACCTACGACAAGAAGTTTTCAAGCCGCCTACCTTAAAGCCACTTACATGATGTTCGAAATAAATGTCACTTACAATACAACCCATCCGGGTTATGGCAATGACTATTGTCAGTTGATTTACGTGATCAATAAACTCGACACGATCATCGCTGAGCCACGACCGCTTCATAATGAGCACGATATAAAAGCTAATTTTAATGTTCATAGTAAGTAAGTATACACTTAATTGTTGCGATAAACGTTTTTAATTACCTTTTTTACAAAAAAGATGACAATGAGTAAAACACGCGAACATCATTATTCACTAAAGCTATAACTGGCTGATTATTGTATAAAAATTTGAATTGATGTTAACAACGAGTATGAATAGATAATAACTACAGAATTATAAATACCTAGATGATATAACAGTTATTAAATGAAAGAATAAATGAAAACGCGTTCTTGCACAACGTAAAACGGGTATATATAAAAACAGAAAAAAGTATACAGGTAGGCGGTCTTACCGCTAAAGAGCGATCTCATCCATACAAAGTTATTTATCCTCTTGGGACCCCGCGGCCTCAGTTGAGAACATAAACTATAAAAAATATATTAAGTTACGTCAAAGGTGTCAATAAATCTAGACCACAAGGGATGTCAGTTGATATTACTACTAACAATTAGGTATAAGGTAAAGGTATAAACTCACTAAATATTAGTTTTTGAGACTGTTATTTTAAATATGAAACTAATAAATAAAGTACTTCTAACATTCTTTTTTTTTATGTGATAGGTGGCAAACGAGCAGACCGATCACCTAGTAGTAAGCGATTACCGCCGCCCATAGACACACGCAATACCACCCCCATATTTCTTACCTATAATGTTGTTGAAATGTGTAATAAAAACTGGGATTATTCCTCAAATTGCATTTATATCAAACATTAAAAGGCATTCTATTTAAAGACAAACGTGTGCCTAAGATTACATTGTCGTTAGTGGAAATCTGGTGCATTAAATGCATGAAACTAATGTCTTGTAATAAAACTATGTCCTCATACGAGGACATAATCCTCATGTACTCACACGAGGACATTGTGGAAAACTCAATGGAAAACCATCAGAATTTTTCCTTATGTTTCTCATACTGCGGGACCCCTAAAAACATAAATTCTAAAAATATTGTTGTTTTTATTGTTATGAAATAGAAAATAGACTACCCATTTCCTTAATTCTTAAAAATATGAACTGTATCGGAATTCAATTTTGTTTTTTATTTTTACTTTTCCGTCACAAAAGAGCGTGTTAAAAGTTTGTGTGTCTATGACTGTAGCTCTCAAACTGGGTCCAGTGGTTTTTGAGTTAATCAACTTTTGGTGTTGTTGATAAAAAACAAAAAAAAAACATTTTGTTAGTTATTTAGAATAGAATAATCCTTTTGTTGGCATACAAATAAAGATCCTTGATCCGTCTGCTCGTTTGCCACCTATCACATAAAAAAACAAATCACAAAATTAAAATAAGGAAAAAATAACACACAAAATAGTAATAGGTACCGATAATATTTCAAAAGTTTAGTAAAGTCACTGCTGGATCAAGGGTCTCTTCCTATAACTCGGGAAGCTTACGCCATGCTCCATACACGGGGGCCAAGTCCGGATTGGCGAAAGTTGTGGGGTTTGTGTACGTCTAAGTTAATTGTTAATTGGACTTAAATATATTCAAATAAATTCAAGGCATTTATCTCGGCCATATAAAAAGTGTCGAACTTGAGGTTAGTGTCCAACTTTGGTCCACGGTAGTTTGTTATGTATATACCTGGAAAGGTTTTTAAAATATTTCAAATAAAACATTATTAATTGTAATTTAGATTACTATACATAATATTTTATACCCGTCTTTCCTTTTTGTTTCCTGTGTTTTTTTTGGAATTTCAAGTTAATTATAATTTTACGGTCTTAACATACTTACGTTATTTTTATCAATGTCACAGAGTATATTAGTGTTTAACAGAATTCCAGTTCAATGACGTTAGAGTCGCCAGACTTTTGTACAACGCCAACGTTCGTAGTATACTCGAGTTTGGTGCAGTGGTCTGGGACCCCTACGAGAGCTGTTACTCGCTCGTGATTGAGAAGATCCAGAGAAAGGTTGCACGATTGCTGTACAAAAGGGTTTACGGTTATCTACTATCCGTACTTGTACCCATCATTATGTGTATCGGGGATGGTCAGCTTGGACACGCTGATGCTGAGACGAAAACTTCTGCTGATGGTACACTAGTATTCCATCCTCTACAACAAAGTTGATAACTAGTCGGTCGTGGAACAGCTTGGATTAAACGTGTGACATCGGGAGGAACACGCAGCGAATGTATATTCAAAATTCAAAATCATTTATTTCTTTACGTAGGTACATTAGGCACTCTTATAAACGTCATATCATTTTTCTGAAGGAATATTCCAAATGTCATTATCATTAAAATAATCTACAGTCTTATAGTATCCTCTTGAACAAATACAGCGTTTTATATGTTTCTTAAATTTACATTCTGGTAGTTCACACACGTCATTTTACCTTCATATTACCGAATTATACGTCATATTACCGAACAATTAGTTATCAGTCGATATATCATGGTACGGTAAACATCAAAAAACGCACATACTAACGCTCTAAATCTACAATCATCTAGGAAATTTTAAAAATTACGATTTAAAGAATATGTGCATCTACTTAAATTAAAATGTTTTGAATTTGTGTTTGTAAGTGATACAATTCAACCGAAAGTAGTTGCGTAGTGCGTTGTAACCTCGGCCTCTATTGACTGCTGTCGGTCAAGATCAAAGGTTTAAAAAAAGTGCAAGTGCAACTCTGAAGTGTATTTACTTGGCTACCTTCATGCTTTTTGTTCCCTACTGTCTGAGCGAAGAATACTGTTTTTGAGTGTAGCGAATAATGCTGTGTGTATGTCCTTTTGATTATTAACATCTCTTGCCAAAACCTTTGATCTCAACTATATAAATTAAAAAATATATATATATATCTCTTACATTTCAAAAAAATATATAAGTAAATATCGAAAATTAAATGAATTAAAATTGGCTAATGCCGCATCCCATTGAAAATAATGTGGTTAGCCTTTATTATATTGCTTAATTTGGATTTGTTTTGTTGACATGTATGTCTAGAATTGATGATTTACCTTTGAGATTGCAATTTTGAGACTGACTCGGTGGCTAAGTGGTTAGCGATCCTGACCTCTGATCCGAGAGTCGTGGGTTCGATCCCCACACAGGGCAAACTTTTCTGTGATGAGCAGAATTGTTTGCTCTGAGTCTGTGTGTATTATATCTATATATGTATGTATTTAAAAGTATATGTGTATGTATATCAGTCTCTGGTTCCCAAGACACAGGGAATCCTAGTTTGGGGCCAGATGACCGTGTGTGATTTATCCCAGATATTATTATTATATTATTAATATTTTAATATAATTCTAGTAACCATCCAGGTGGGCACAGTTAACCCTATCACCAACCAAACCGAGTCCTATAATGTTAGACCCAGCTGGGAATCGAATCCGCGACTGACCGATATTGGTCATCTCACTAAATGAGAAAGTATGGATGTTTGTTAGTTCCACTTTCATGCCGAAACTACTGAACGGATTTGGATGAAATTTGGTAGGTAGATAGATGAAGCACTTGGCTAATACACAGGGTACTTTTTATCCCGGAAAACTCGAAGGTTCCCGGAGGAATGGCTAAAAACTGGAAATTATACTTCGCCCTAGGTGGCACTGCCTTAACAAATGTTAAAAAAAATATTTATCTCTGGACCCAATTCTGAAGTCCACGCAGACTAAGTCGCGGGCGGAAGCTAGTACATACTACATTAAACAATTTCTTTTTTTACGTGTAATTAATTGTGTCTACTTAACATTTTTAATACAAACCATTTGAATCACTGTGACGGGAAACATTAATACAATAAAGACCCGAAGCCAACTCTCAAAACACGAAGTTTACGTACAAAATTTCGTCAACTTGTTTCTGTACGGATTGAATGAAATAATATTTGATACACACATTACACAAGTACTCATCACAAGTATCGAAAATAATTATGTTGTAAGTAAATTTATTTTTCTTTCCAAATATGAGAGACATATTTAATATAAAGGCTTTTAACAAAGGTTATATCTAGTGATACTATTAAAATTAGGTTGTCATATCAATGTTTGATTTCGAAGTGAGTGTTTGATTTCGAAGGAACACTAACTTTTTTCATGGTCAGAGTTCATTAATGTCATTAACACATGTTACCCCTATAAAAACATATAATCAAACTCTCTATTAAATTAATTATTTATTAATTTCCAATGAAATTTAATTAAACACAATCAAAATACGAAAAAGTGTTTTACAGAAATGAAAAAACATTAAATATAAATTAATTCAATAAAATAATATGTACTTAAATATAATAAAAGCTTACCAGGGTTGACACTCCGCGTCGTAGAACTTTGTACACTGCTAACCAAAAGCACGATCACAGTAAAATTAATCATTGTATTTTAGTTCTTTCTTTCTGATGTCACTCAGGATTTATATGCAAAATCATTTTTTTTATGTTGTCAACTTAAGTCGATAAATAATTAACGGTGCATTTGTTAACAAATAAATTATTCTATAATATTTTATATGTTATTATATTTTTATTTTAATTCGTAGCAATTTGTAATAAATAATTTATTTATATGAACACCTCTAAATACACAGCCGGTTTTGACAATACTGTGCTGAGAATACCACATCACAAGTCTCTTAAACTTTTGTTATTTGGACACAAAAGCCGTAGAGTTGCCTTATCACAAAAAGTTTTACCACTGCACATTATTATCTTTGAGATATGATTTGCATGTAGGAGAGCTTATGTATGGGTCGAGGAAATGTCCTACTTTTTAGCCATTGACATATGTATATTTAATTTGTGAAATGAAATAATTTGAATTTAATGTTTGTAATGTTAATGCCTGACTAACAATAATTATTATGTAACTAACAATTACGGATTTTCATGTCTGAAATAAATGTTTTATTATTAATAAACTTATGCCAATTTTATTTATCGAATCCTGTATTTTAGATTCACAACTGGCGGGTACTTAAGTAATAATTCGATTATAAAACCATACAATTTGTGTTAAAAATATATTTTATATGAATTTATTATTAATTAATTAAGTTATTCACACATTATTACTATCGTATTAGGTATGCTAAGCTATGCTAAATGATTTCGTTACCGTATGATCAATAGAAATATGAAGAGATCCCAAACAAACTACAAACAATGTACAAACTGTTAGTAATTTTAAAATGCAATATTGTTCTCTAAAATTTATGTATTGTACAATAAAGAGTTTACAAATAAACAAACATTCAATATTTAAACTAAACTTAACTAAACTATTATCGATATTATTCTATGATTTATTGACATAACGTTATATTAAATTTGTATTGCCCTAATAGGGTTGAATATAGAGCACAATTTATTTACTATGTTCCACCATCTCTGATACCTATATTCACAAATAAATGAATATGTATTTGTATCACTTATATTCATGTGACCTCACTTATATACAAATATCATTAAGCTTTAATTAATATAAGCGAAGTAAATCACTAACATATTATATTGTTACTATTTTCTATATTGATTATTTTCAATACAAAAAAAACACAGATTAAGACCACTCCACAGCTACTCTGTCCGTACGATCGATCCCTTTGATATTGAACGCAAACGCACGCCGATCGGCACAATGCCTCGCTGTCTCACTTAAACTATTTTAATGAAACTCATGCGCACCCTTGAGTATGCATGTGCCCCAAATTGCCAAGAGATGGAAAAGTCGTTAGAATTATTGATTTATTATATTCACCGTTGCATCATAATGCGTGTGTATGTAGTTTAATCGTACTATAGTGGCCACGAGTTGAATTGGCCTCAAGTTTTGCAACTGGCTGAATGAATAAATCTTGCATTTTATAACAGTACTGTAATCCTAAGTAAAGTCAGTTTGTCTTCATTATACACTTATAACATGTTCTCTCTTCACTCAGGTGGTGTTTCAGAAAAATAGTGATAAAATATAAAAAAATATGATCTAATTTTATTTGGGTCACCAACAGTCAATTAATACCTAAAACATTCTATGTATCTTAACTCTGTTAGACTTTTTAACATACGAGTATCTTTAATTTTATTATAGGTATTAATAAGGGAGCTCCGAAAAATATGTATAATACATAATTAATAATTTCATAAATACAAATTAAAAAACAATTTTTCTAGTATTATTTCTAGTATAATAAGAAAGAAATGTGTATTAAGTATTTTTGTTTCCTGTAACGTGCCATTTTTGTGACATGCAACGTATTGCAGTATCATTGACGTTATGTCCTTTTTCAAGTTCATAAATGGAGTCAACACCAGGCAACCGCCGTCTATGTCTTGTGGACAGAACGGTTAAAATGTGCCACACGATAAGAAGAAAAATTGAGTCCAGCATCTAATCTGTGGTCCAGCCATGGTGAAAAACACAAAGAGAGAATAATTAGCTGGTTTGCTTACTAGGTGTAGGTTACACTACCAGTCATCGCGGATGTTCTTTCTATGGAACTACGACTTGCAGCACGTTTTAATGACTTGTGAAGTTATTTTTAGGTGCTTATGTTCCTATGATGTTGCTGTTTCAGTTTTTAATTTCAAATGAATATTTTTACCTTAAAAACGAATTACATTATCATCATCAACATCAGCCAATATTTCTCAAACCTGACTAAGGTCTGTCATGCGTTAGTAGCAAGAAGGTTTTCAGAGTGAGGTTCCATATGGTTTCATTGAATACTATATTGGCGTTTCCTTAGAAGTCAAATGCAATTATAATTTGTTCTCCCAATTTTTTATTCGCGTATTTTCTAAAAATCATGAAATAGAGTAAGAGCGATGAAGGCGCTAGGCTAATTGTAGCGCTTCTACAAATAATGGTGATTTTAATCAGTAAAAAAACAAGTTTTGATGGTTTCAACACAACTGTGCTCCTACAATATTCAAGCAACAGGCATTAAGACAGGATTATTTAGTAATTTTAACATGTCTTGTGATAATTCGAGAATAAGGTAATTGTTTTAATACCTTTCTTTATATTTACGACATTTTCTTGTAAAACTTCGGCAATTTCATAGGCAAAGTAGGTAAGTTAAGTAGCTCCATCTAGGTTCATGCAGAGCATTTTTACTTTTCTTCATTTTTTTTGGTAGAGGCGACAATTCGGCTAGCAGCAACCGTGATTTGGCTTGTTTCGACTATAGCGTCGTTTGAAGCAAGTTCAGTCAGCTGCACACAGATGTCACCTTTTTAAGCTGACTATTCGAAGGAAAATATTCTATATCCGACTGCGTAAAAATGTATTATAATTATTCTATCAGAAGATCAAGACGATTTGAACCATGAACGGAACCACGTTCACCCAGAAGTTCTGGGCCAGGACTTTCAACTTTCTACGAAACTTTAATAAAGCCTTACCTGATGCCGGCTGTGATGTAATTAGGAATTGTCAAAGTCAAAAGTCAAAATGTTTTTTTTTATTTAAACATGTTGTACACATACTTTTAAAATGAATTAGCATATTATAATTATTTGAGCTTGACTCTTAACCATTTGAGCGCCAGAGTTTCAAATGAGACACACATTTCATGGTTGCCTAAGTGTGCCACGTCCTCATACACGAAACTTAATAATGAAATTACAAAGAAACTTGAGAAAACTTGTAAAATAGTTTTAATTTTATCCCGATAATTATCTCAATGGATAGGCTTTTAAGCCTACCTACAAAAATCTAAATATATAAAAGAAACTGTCTGACTGACAGATATATAAACGCACAGGCCAAACCCCTGGGTCTAGATACTTGAAATTTTGCACAGGGATTCCTTATAACGGCGGCATCCACTAAGAAATGGTTTTCCAAAATTTTCGAAAAGGGTTAAAATGGGGGTGAAAGTTTGTACGGAAAAGTCAAATTTTCTGCGTGTATCAACTTGAAACTTGGCACAACTACTCCTAAAAACAAATGATGAAACGTGTGTTGAAAAATATTTTATAGTTCGCCCCATGAGTGTTGGTAATGGTAATATCCATGCATAGGCCAAACCTATGGGTCGAGAAATTTGAAACTTGAACCAAAGGTTATTAATATTACGCAGATATCTATTAAGAAAGGGTTGGGAATGGGAAAGGGTTGATCAGGGGGTTGAAATATGTAATATCAACGCGAAGGCCAGACCTATTGACATAGGTCAAAATGTCAATAGGTATATCGAAGTTGAAGTATAAAGTGTCAATAGATAGTCTCAGTGTCAAAATACCTAAAATAACAAAATATCTAAATGTCAGTATATGTAATAATAACGTGTAAATTATGAAATGTCGGAATACTGAGAAATCGTAATATTTACATATCGAAATATCGAAACGTCGACATCCCACCTCGAAGAGTCGCAACGTCGAAGCTTCGAGTTGTCGAAATGTCGCAGCGTCAAAATTTCAATTAACAAAATGGAAAAACTCAAAATAACAAAAAGTCTACAACTACAACTACATGTCCAATCTTCGATATAGCGTCTAAAGTCGTCAGACAACATCCTTTTCTTTTACTCCTAAGTTTCTGAAGACACTGCCTTTCGAAAAACCTTTCTGCTCTGAATCTCTTCTAATCACTTTCCATCCCTTTTTGACGTCTTCTCCAATTCCCTATATAGCCCCATTCGATGCATACTCTTCTTTCGGCTCAGTTATTTTAGAGATTAATCCCGGATGAAAAAACAGACTTTACTATTTCAATATTTTATAGATTATTAAACGATAGTGTAACTGTTTTTTAGGGTTCCGTAGCCAAATGGCAAAAACGTAACCCTTATAGATTCGTCATGTCTGTCTGTCTGTCTGTCCGTCCGTATGTCACAGCCACTTTTTTCCGAAACTATAAGAACTATACTGTTGAAACTTGGTAAGTAGATGTATTCTGTGAACCGCATTAAGATTTTCACACAAAAATAGAAAAAAAACAATAAATTTTGGGGGTTCCCCATACTTAGAACTGAAACTTAAAAATCTTTTTTTTTTCATCAAACCCATACGTATAAGGTATATATGGATAGGTCTTCAAAAATGATATTGAGGTTTCTAATATCATTTTTAATAAAATTGCACATGTAATGAAATTCCAAGTTAGTAAGTTTTTCTACTGTTTAAATAAAAGCTATTTACTGAAAATATTTCATAATTAATCGTTAATACTGTTAACTACCCTATTATCTTCTTTTTAGGGTTCCGTAGCCAAATGGCAAAAAACGGAACCAAACGGAACCCTTATGGATTCGTCATGTCTGTCTGTCTGTCTGTCTGTCCGTATGTCACAGCCACTTTTTTTCCGAAACTATAAGAACTATACTGTTGAAACTTGGTAAGTAGATGTATTTTGTGAACCGCATTAAGATTTTCACACAAAAAAGAAAAAAGAAACAATAAACTTTGGGGGTTCCCCATACTTAGAACTGAAACTCAAATTATTTTTTCATCAAACCCATACGTGTGGGGAATCTTTGGATAGGTCTTCAAAAATGATATTGAGGTTTTTAATATCATTTTTTTCTAAACTGAATAGTTTGCACGAGAGACACTTCCAAAGTGGTAAAATGTGACCCCCCCTGTAACTTCTAAACGAAGAGAATGATAAAACTAAAAAAATATATGATGTAAATTACCATGCAAACTTCCACCGAAAATTAGTTTGAACGAGATCTAGTAAGTAGTTTTTTTTAATACGTCATAAATCGTAAACCGCAATTTACCTTTCATTCAAGTTACAACGAACTACAAGAACTTTTATAAATTATGTTACTTGCTGCTACGGAATCCTTCATGGGCGAGTCCGACTCGCACTTGGCCGCTTTTTTAGTCTACGCGGGCGAAGCCGCGGGTACAGGCTAGTATATAATATTATATCATAAGTGACTGATGTTTTCATGTTTTATAGTTTTATCAAAAACGAGATGTTTGTAGTGGCAAAGTCGTGTATTATCGAAGATATACATATAACTATCGCAGCACTGATCTGGTGAGATGATGCCAAAGGCTTATCAATTGTGGGCAAAAAAAAAACATATTGCTGTCGCACCAGTGCAGTGTGCTATCGAAATTTAGTTCTGTCGTATAATCGAGACAGTGTATGTCGAAACTCAGTATAGTAGTCCCAATTAGAAAAAAAAGTTTGGACGTCCCATAGAGTCATTCGGGGTAACTGAGCGCAATGCGAGTATCTCCTGAAGGAGAGCCAGGGGAGCGGTTGTTTGTTTGGGCGGGAGAGCGGTGCTAGACTGCCCAACTAGTAGCGACCTGTCACAAAAGCGTGCGGTTGACGAATATATTGTTTTTTTTTTTCATAAAAAACTGTATTTGGTATTTCAATCCGTAGATTTTTGTCTAATGGAAAACAGTAAGGCATCAACGTTATTGAATTCACAACGGTAAGTTGTTTTTTGTTTGAATAAGTACATATTTACGCTTCATTTATCAATAAAGTTTGAAGTTATATTTGATTTCAATTTATTTTATGAGCATCCATTCGCAATTTGGTGTTCTGGGGAAAGTGTGCGCGGGTAAGTGTGCGCATGCTTACACTTACCCCTTCTGCGTTAATTTCATTTGTACGTTGGTGTACGGGATGTAGGGTTTACAAACACTATTTTATAATATTTGTCAGTATCTCATCGCCATGCTGCGAAATTATATGAGAAAAAGACCTAAACTTGCACCGGTCATCATCAGGTTGATATCTAAATATTGATAATTTCAAAAAAAAAATTCTAAGTAGCATTAAGTACAATAAATTACTTGTGTTCTTGAATACTGTGTTTTTTTTTGCATAGATACAAACAGTGCCTTACTTACTTCATATGCGTATACTTACCCCGTACCGTTGCGCACAGTTACCCTAAACATGGGTCAAGTGAGCGCATTTCGATTTTATGAAATAAAATGCTTATAGAAATAAAACTACTAAGATTTTTATTCTTATTTTTATTTCAATATAGAGGCTACTGTATGGTTTATCTCAAGAGTATTTTTTTATATAAGTCTTTTATTTTATGCGCGGTGAGCCATTATTTAACAAAGTGCGCACACTTGACCCGAATGACTCTAATAAGCTTGCGTACTAGCTGCTCAGTTATATGAGACGCCCAATTTATGTATACAGGGTGTAATAAAATTGGTGTAGGACCCGTTAACTGGAGATTCTACTCATAGTACTGAACAACTTACACCTTGTACATGTTTTTACCGAATTGTATATTGGTTCCTTGAGGAAAGTTGTTTAATTTGAAGGGTAGAAGCCGAATTAATTTATTTTAGGTAGGTATTTTAAAAAGTCCAATTCTATTCCCCATTGCGTTGGGGGATCTAAGCCCGCTTCCATCTTCAGCATCATCATCACTTACCACCAGGTGAGATGATGCCAAGCGTTAGCCAACTGTGGAAAAAAAACTGCAGTAAAGGTAGAAAAATAAATACAAAACATGAACCAATGTTATAAACAATTTTTTTTATAAATATATTATGTTAGATATCACAATAATGTTTACAAAATACGGGTATTTTACATATCTTTTATTCGTCATTTATCAATAAATATCAAAACAAACATTTTTGTTATCTAATTTGATTGAACAAAGTAATATTCATTATAATAAATTATGAAACTGTTGATAATTCATTGTACTTATTAACTTTATTATGTTGGCAATAAATTAATTAATAAAAAAATGGCGACAAGAACGTAAAGACCAGCTTTTGCTATGTTCTTCATTGTACATTGATTCGCTATTATAAATAAATATAATGAACTCATAAATAAGCTAAATGTCTGCATATTTGTGAACGCGTGAACGTTAATTTCCAAAACGTCTCAAATATATGGTGACTTTCAATTAGTTCTTGATACGAAGGGCTATGCATCGTGATAACAAACAACTTTCCCTAAAGAACCCATAGTCAAATCTCAAAAAAAATTTTGGACCCTCCATACAACTCGGTCAACGGACCAGCCAAATTAGTATGAAACATCCAAAATTTTTTTGCGATTTGACTGTGGGTGTGCCATTGGTATCAAGAACTAATTTAAAGTCACCCTATATAGCTAAACCATTTTAAATAGTGGGCACCAGCTATTAATAAAAAATTTTAAAATATAAACTACTTACTAAATACTATACTTGACAAACCCTGTCATGAATAGCATGACACCTGTCAATCCATACAACTGGTGACAGGAAAATTTTCGCTAAGCGAAATTTTTCAGTACAGTGTAATGATCAAATATTTTGTATTTTATAAATTATTTGGGTAAAAAACAATATTTGCCATGTTTAAATTAATTTTAACATCGATCATAAGATTCACTAGGTTGAATGAAGTAAATCTTAAAAAATATAAACATTTTCTTCGAAATTTAAATTTATTAACCAACAGTTTTGTACTTTTATGGGGTTTTATCAGGATATATGCAAAAATAAAACACTCATAGTTTTTCATTACTTTCATACAACAGTTGAAACCGTAAAGGAGAAAATTTGGGGGTAAAATGCGGGTGTTTTATTATTGCATTTTCGAAGTGAACGTCTACAGTTTGAAATGTTGTCAGTTATCGATTGTATAAAAAGTTTAAAGAAAAAGAACCCTTCACATATTTTTTAATGAAAAGTCGAAATATTTTTTGCTCCAATGGTATTGTTCCTTAAAGTAAAGTTATTAAGTTCCACGAGTAGCGTCTATAATTTTCCGTTTTTGAGGAAAAAGGAAACCCTGTATAGTCAAAATAAATCTTAAGTACAGCCGTGATAATACTAAAAACTACTATTAAAACTCGAAAAAGGACATAGAAAGATAGAAATGCAAGAAAGAAAAATAATAATTTTCGAAACTAATAAATATTATATTATCTACTTATAAAGTTAAAAACATACTAGGTATTTGCATTTTATTCCAAAAATTTCAATCCCTACGTGTACTTATATGATCCCTGTAGATTTTCACTAAATATTTCAATAATATCGAGAAGCGATAATCCAGTGTTATTTTTTATTTGTAGCATCGATATAGCTTTGGAACAGAGACCTTAGCAATATCAAGTAAAATTCATATTTACATTGTGGACTAAAAATCGACTCAAGATTTGTTGCTCGACTTTTTAAAAAATAACTCAGTATACAAAACTGCTAAACACTAAAAGCAAAAAACTAGAAAACCATCAAACTAAAATCATAAACAGGAAACACACAGTTTTTGAACTTTTGGTTTAGTTTTATTTTGCTAGATTGAGTAAATTTTCCAAAAGTCGTGCATGAAACTTTGAGTCGATTTTTTTGTTCATGAGTATAGTTTGAAAGAGCATCTAGGCCAAACCCGACACTCCAACAAACTATTGTGTTAAAATTACCTGCTACTTTATATAAAATATGAGATTTATACACGCGTAAATGTGTTTATTGCGTGGCTTGCACTAGCAACCGTCACCGGACTTACCCGCAGGTGGAGTGAGGGCCTTTAGAGAGGGGCAGGAAGTGGCCATTCCTTATGATATTATATAGTACTAGCTGTTGTACCCCGGCTTCGCTCAGGGAGTTGGTATGAGATCGTGTGGTAGTTGGAATACAAGGAGAAAGCTTAACATCTAAGAGGTATTTTTTTATTGAAAATATAATTCAAACTATAACGTGTTAACAACCCATATGGTCCCCACTGCAGGGGTACGGATCTCTTCCCATACCTCGGAAATATTAGGCCATACTCCACACACAAAGCACGCAAACGTTCGAGATAAATGCCACTAATAGTCAAACCCATCCAGGTTATGACTGTGTCTGTAGTTATTTAATTTGCGTGATCGACGCGACCACGCAAGCCGCACTGAGCCACGACCGTTTCTGCTACAGTGCTTGTTTATAAACAACATTTTTCATTTTATTATCCGGGATACATATTTTTCGAATTCCCTACTCGAGAGCAAGCTACAGATAGCTGATCGTGAGAAAAACAGGAGTCTTCATTCCAGAACATTCCACAACATTAGTGTTCCATTGTGTGCACCTGACCTCTTGCCCTTACCCCTCCACCCCTCAGTCCCCTTCCACCCGCACCTCACCCCCACCGCAGCCCTCAAACAGAAATTTTTGCCACTCACACCCTTGCACTTCCACCCACCGAAACCAAACACCCTTACTTGCGAATGCACATCAAGGACTATCTACCACTATAATTACAAGTGGTTGGCAGTAGATAGTTTTAGAGAAAAGGCTGGACATACCCACACACACTAGACTTTTATATTATATTATATATATTGATTAATGTAAATATTAGGCCTGAACTTTTTGTTATTTGTTAAGTTCAAGATATAACTCTTCTCACTGATGCGCCATAATGATTGTTTGATTTCAATAAATTATTCACATCTTAATTATTATAATGGGATATCTGAATTACGCACAAAATTGTTGTAGCCTCTTATTGTACTCCCCATACTTAACTTTCAGTTTTTGGTGCCTGTAAAAGCAAATTACACAAATTTTCATCAATTCTTAAACTAAAATCCTAATAATTTACAGCTAAATATCACAGCACTAACACTTAAAACGAATAATGCTAAACTAGGCCTTTTACTAACAGAACTAGATGGTGCCCAGAAACTAGCACGATAATTCCTGGCCCTGCAGTTGATATGCTGGTCTTCACTTAGGCACATGGCATAGGCCATGAGATAGGGGATCGTGTTCTGCTCATAACTGGATGTGAAGAGATGCTGCCAAGGTCCCCTGGCGTAGACAGCAACATCTTCTCCGCCATGAGTTTCTGAGTCTAAAGGTACCAAACTTGGATAGGAGTAGTCAAAATTTCCTGAAAAAGTTAACCGAATATGATTAAGTTTGACGGTATGGAAGTTTTGCAGAATACATATTTAAATTAACGAGAATATTTACTTATTTACGATACATCGAAAATCGATTTCAATGATATTGACGACTAATTTAAGAGTATGTTGTGAAGTTGTAATGTCATCACATTGGTTGTCATGAGAATGGAGCGACAAAAGTATGATTTTTCAAAAAATAATGGAGCAGGACGAACATGGCATTACTAGCTTGTATTACTCTACAAAAAAATCTGGCCAAAGAATGTAACTGTTTGAAATAAGTTGCTCAATCTTAGGGAATTTAGTATATTCACGAGGAAGAGGAACTGGCAAATAGGGAAAATAGCAAAATCAACTTACGTTCCGAAAACTCTTTCTGTGTCGTAACATCTACTCTTTTCCCATCCGCTGTAATAGAACTAGCTTTTCCATTGGCGTAACTGAGAGTCGTGTATGGCAGACCATCTATACCCCTAGCATTGTCAACTATCCCAAGTATATCATTGCCTCTGGAAGGGTAACCAGCGACAGTCATAGTGTGTGCGTGATCAGCGCTCACTACGATCAGGGTATCTTCTTCACTGGTTAATTGTTCAGCTTTTTTGACAGCTTTGGAATATTCCACAGTTTCGTCGAGGGCTAAGTATGCGTAGCTATCGTGGTGCGCGTGGTCTATTCTGCCACCTGAAATTAGACATGGTCGATTAATAGTAGCATCAGTGGCTTCACAATCGTGATTCGATCCTCCTATAGCCGAAGTTCGGGTTCAAATGCTGATCAATGTACCTACTATAAAGTTTTTTAATGAACCTACGGACATTCGACTTCTTTAACGGCGAAATAAAATATCCTGATGAAGCTTTCTAGCTTATGCGCTAGGAAAAAAACTCCCTCAAGGATTTTCTTATACAACCTTCTTCAGTTTGTCTTTATTAAGGACTTAACAGTATCGATTAAGTGATCAAGAATATTTGTGATATTTTGAGTAAAGTCTATGCTGAAATTAATCTAGTATTTGGTTTAGGTTACTCAATATACTTACTCAATATCTTTACTGCATTCCATATTGTTTATAAAGGTGGATGTAGGGTAGCTTTGTAAATAATAGTTTAGGGTAGTTTAGGATTAATATTTAGATATAAGGTAGAGTAAGATAAATACGTAGATATAGTTATAGTATATAGGTTAGCTTTAAGTATAAATATAGGTGACAATTTCAATAAAGGACACTCGCAACTGAGAGCTCAACCAGCAACTACTCTTTCAATTGACTCCTCCACTGGACCTTCTAGTTGGGACGCACGTATCCCACATTGGTGACCCCGACGTGATTTTTGCCGACGAAGACTTCGTAACTGAACGGGGTATACCGCACTGGTGACCCCGACGCAAGTTTTGCCTACGAAGACCACGAAACTGAACGAGGTAACCACACTGGTTCCCCGTCGCAAACTCTACCGACGTTACCGACGAAGCCGCACGTCCGGCTACCACATAACTGAGCATCCACATTGCTCCGAAGAACGCACGGGTTACGCACGTTAACCTTACCCAACGTCTACCTATCATCATCATGTCGACTTCCGCAGTTAACCTAGAGTTTTCACCTGACTCAGGCGTTACAGCAGTAACCGCTCAGTTCCCGTCTTCTACACAACTGGATGCTTTAGCAAAGAGCATTTTAGATCTAACGCACGAGGTGGCAGAACTAAAAAGAGGCAGAACTAAGCAACGATTCTTTAATCGCTTTAAATCCCAATCTAGATCGCGTTCACGATCGTTCTCAAGAGGCACCCGTCCATCAACAAATGGCAAGAACGTTCGCAAACCCGGCGACACTGACTGGGAATGTTATTATCACCATAAGTTTGGTAACAGAGCAAACCGCTGCGTATCACCGTGTTGCAGAAAAACTAAGCAATCGGGAAACTAGAGTCAGCACCGATTGTAGCGGGCATCGGTGTGGTTACGTCAAGTCACCGCTTATGTATCTTTGATCGCGACACCAGAGAGCGTTTCCTCATTGATACAGGCGCTGAAATTTCAGTTTTAGCAGCGAAAGGCAACAAAAAGCCAACAAACACTTATAAACTTTATGCAGCAAACAACACACCGATACAAACCTATGGAGAAAAATCAATTTTACTGAATTTGGGATTGCGACGTAACTTCAGATGGACATTTGTAATCGCTGACGTTAAGACATCCATACTTGGTGCAGATTTCCTTAACCACTACAAGTTACTGGTTGACATTCACAATAGAAGACTAGTGGATGGAGTCACAGATTTGCATGTTAATGCTATAAAGATAACGTCAAACCAAGAATCGATTCACGTACTAGACAGTAATCAAACATATAATGACATATTGAAGCAATACCCAAATGTACTTCGACCTTTATCGCTGAAAGAGCCTGCTAAGCATGATGTTTTGCATCACATTGAGACCAAAGGTCCACCTTTGTTTGCCCGAGCTCGTCCGTTGCCACCGGACAAATATAAAGCTGCAAAAGATGAATTCAACAAAATGATGGAGATGGGGATATGCCAACCATCAAAGAGCCCTTGGGCAAGTCCACTGCATGTCGTTAAAAAGAAGGACGGCAGTCTACGAGTATGTGGAGATTATCGTCGTCTTAATGCTGTCACGCTACCCGACCGTTATCCAATACCACGTATTCAAGATTTCACATACCAATTGCATGGAAAGAAAATTTTCTCAAAGCTTGATTTAAAGAGCGCTTACTATTGGATACCTATGGCAAACCCAGAGAAGACAGCAATAATCACACCTTTTGGGTTATTTGAATTTCGTTGTATGCCTTTTGGACTTCGTAACGCTAGTCAAACGTTCCAACGCTTTATGCATGAAGTTTTGAGAGGAATAGAAGGATGTTTCCCATACGTAGATGATATACTACTATTCTCAGAAGACGAAGAGTCACACAGAAACCTCCTTCATCAAGTACTTGAACGCCTAAACAAATACGGCGTGGCACTGAATATCGAGAAATGTGAATTTAGTAAAAGTGAAATAACTTTCTTGGGCTACAAAGTCACTTCTGAAGGCATCTCTCCACCCGAAGACCGAATAGAAGCCATATCGAATTACAAGAAACCCAGTAACATACAAGAATTACGTCGTTTCCTGGGAATGATAAACTTTTTCAGAGACTGTTTGCCACAGCAAGCTCAGTTACAACATGAACTGAACAAGTATTTACATAATTCGAAGAAAAACGATAAAACTCCGATTGAATGGACAGAAAGCGCAGAGCAAGCTTTTGAAAATTGCCGACAAAGCATTTTGAAAGCGACCACACTGTCACATCCAGTTCATGGGGCACCGCTCCGTGTCATGTCCGACGCATCTGATTACGCGCTCGGCGCAGTACTACAACAGAAAGTTGGTAGCGAATGGAAACCGTTAGCTTTCTTCTCAAAAACAATGAGTGTAACACAGCAACGATACAGTGTATATGACCGCGAATTATTAGCGATATACACTGCAGTTAAACATTTTCGTCGTTTAATTGAAGGCAATGACGTCATAGTTCATACCGATCACAAGCCATTGACATACGCCTTAACGAAACCACCGAGCAATAACGATACACCGCGTCGTGAGAGACAACTTAGTTTTATCAGTCAATTCTGTAACGGAATAATGTACACAAAAGGCAAGGAAAACGCTATAGCCGACTGGCTATCTCGAATTGAAGAAATTGAATGTCCAACAGTAATTGATTTTCAACAAATGGCCAACGATCAGCTCGAAGACGAAGAACTGAAACAATTGAAAAACAAAATTAATTTAAAGTTTGAGAACTTAACTTTACCTGGGTTAAATAAATCAATCACATGCGAAATGTCAACAAACAAACCCAGACCATACCTACCACAGGCTTACCGGTTTGATGCATTCAAAGCTCAGCACGGTTTATGCCACTCAGGTATTCGCGATTTTTAACTTTGTTGTATATTATAAAACGTGTAGGTATTATGTAAAATGTTTCATTGTATTTTTGTAGTTTGTTTTTTGTAATTTAAAATTTTAGTTTAACTGTTATTTAGTAAATAGATTTTTTAAACGACTGATATTATTTTAAAGATTAATTGTTTTCGTTAAATATTTTTGTTGTTCTTTTTAAAATGTGTGTTAACTTGTATATTTTTTTAATTTCTTCATTGTATGTAACGCTTCGCTTGGGGGGGAGGTATGTAGGGTAGCTTTGTAAATGATAGTTTAGGGTAGTTTAGGATTAATATTTAGATATAAGGTAGAGTAAGATAAATACGTAGATATAGTTATAGTATATAGGTTAGCTTTAAGTATAAATATAGGTGACAATTTCAATAAAGGACACTCGCAACTGAGAGCTCAACCAGCAACTACTCTTTCAATTGACTCCTCCACTGGACCTTCTAGTTGGGACGCACGTATCCCACATGGACATAAAATATAGGCAGTACAACATGGACCCAGTTTGGGCACCGCAATATTGGAAGAGAGGAGGATAGATATGTTCTACTATAGGTTTAGTATACAAAAGTTAAAAAGAATTAAATAGAAGTAATAAAGAATACATTTTAGTTTTTAGAATGTAACGGAGATGCGTATAAACAGCGGTGGCCAAGTCAAATCTTATACGGATGCAATTGCACTTGACTTTGTCATAGTCAGTCAATGAAAGTCACCAGAATAAATACACATAGATAGATGACAGATTTAGGAACATGGACAGTACGTTTAATTAATAAAGTTCTATAACCTAACCTTCAACGAACAAGAAGTATCCCTTAGGACTTCGGCTCAGCATCTTAATGGCGACCTCCACCATCTCCTCAAGAGTGGGCTGGTTCTGAGCCTTCAGATGGTAGTCCATGTGGTCGTCGTGGAACAGCCCCAGCAGGTACTCTGGCATCTCATCAGAATTAAACACCTGAAAGGGTAAAAAATGTTAAGGCACCTGAGTCAATTTGGAACAGAGAAACTATTATCTTATACACGGTCTAATAAACTCCTCATCGTGAACTTCTCATAATTTTCAACAGCTTTCTTCAAGAGTCTATAGACAATTCTCGAAAACATAACTGCGATTTTAACGGATTCATAAAGCAAAAGTCGATCAGCTACATGAGTATAAATTCCAGTTGATAGGTCTAATACCTATTTTATTACACCCTGTATAAGATCTTAAATATCTATATCATTCCTTTACCTTTTACTGTGATAGACAAACAATTTTCAAGAGGATAACACAAACTCAAAATTGACTGACTCGGTGGCTCAGTGGTTAGCGCTCCTGACTACTGATCCGAGAGTCGTGGGTTCGATCCCCACCCAGGGCAAACATTTCTGTGATGAGCAGATTTGTCTCCTCTGTATCTGGGTATGTTATATCTATAACGTATGTATTTAAAATGTACAGGGTAAAAACAATTTCTTTTATTCAAGAAAATATTGTTTTATATATGCACCATGAAATATTTTTTTGAATGAAGAGGATGAGTTTCTTGAATCGGCCCTCAAGAATATCATATTTTTATTGTAAGAGTCGAAACTTTCGATATAAAAAATATTATTTCTGCAGTAAGAAATAAATCCAAGACATCAGATTTTCTTGGCGCAAAATAATTTCCAACTCTTTTTTTTTTTTCAGTGTATATGTGTATGTATATCAGTCTCTGGTTCCCATAATACAGGGAATCCTAGGTTGGGGCCAGATGACCCTGTGTGATTTGTCCCGAGGCAGCTTCTAATATAATAGACGTGGCATCTCCAATCACAAAGCATTTCAATTGATAACATTTCATTTGTAGTACTAATAAAAACCAGGAAAAAAGCAAAAGCACAGATAGTATACTTGTAAAGTACCTAAAAGTAATTGGGAATAAATTTTTACGACTGTTATTTAAATATTAGGGAAGTTATTATGATAAGTTGAAAAAATAAACGGGCACTTGTTTAATTTTTGGCGGTTGGAAAATTAATGTGACTGTAAGACATGAACAGTAATAAAATCAAAATTGGTTGGTTATCTTATCCTACTATGGTCAGTTCAAAAAATAATATGGTCAATAAAATAATGAAATGAGCAGTAAAATAATGAAATGAGCAGAAACAGGTGAGCGGTAAAATCCGAGCAGTTAAATAATTGAAAAGGGCCGAAAACTGCTATTGAAATGGGCATGAAGGGGAATAAAATTATATTATACCACAGTACCTATACAAAAAAAAAAATTTTTCGGCGTTTTTTATTCCACATTACCAGTTACTGAAATAGATTGATAGACATGAAATTTTCAAAGAGTGAGTAATACCTGTGTTAATACAAGTACTACATAATTATAACTGCTATAATAACGAATAAGGAAAATAATAAAAAAGCGGGCAAGTGCGAGTCGGACTCGCCCATGAAGGGTTCCGTAACAGCAAGTAACATAATATAAAAGTTTTTGTAGATCGTTGTAAATTGAATGAAAGGTAAATTGCGGTTTACGATTTATGACGTATTAAAAAAAACGACTTACTAGATATCGTTCAAACCAATTTTCGTTGGAAGTTTGTATGGTAATGTACATCATATATTTTTTTTAGTTTTATCATTCTCTTATTTTAGAAGTTACGGGGGGGGGGGGGACACACATTTTACAACTTTGGAAGTGTCTCTCGCGCAAACTATTCAGTTTAGAAGAAAATGATATTAGAAACCTCAATATCATTTTTGAAGACCTATCCATAGACACGTATGGGTTTGATGAAAAAAAAATTTAAGTATGGGGAGCCCCCAAAATTTATTGTTTTTTTCTATTTTTGTGTGAAAATCTTAATGCGGTTCACAAAATACATCTACTTACCAAGTTTCAACAGTATAGTTCTTATAGTTTCGGAAAAAAAGTGGCTGTGACATACGGACAGACAGACAGACAGACAGACATGACGAATCCATAAGGGTTCCGTTTTTTGCCATTTGGCTACGGAACCCTAAAAAGTTTAAAATTACAGCGGACCCCATACAATAAATTTTGTTCTTGCTCGATTTCAATAATAAATAGTCTTATTTGATGATACGGAGCCTTACAATTGCGATTCCGACTTGCATTTGGCTGTTTTTAGGGTTCCGTAGCCAAATGGCAAAAAAACGGAACCCTTATGGATTCGTCATGTCTGTCTGTCTGTCCGTCCGTATGTCACAGCCACTTTTTTCCGAAACTATAAGAACTATACTGTTGAAACTTGGTAAGTAGATGTATTCTGTGAACCGCATTAAGATTTTCACACAAAAATAGAAAAAAAACAATAAATTTTGGGGGATCCCCATACTTAAAACTGAAACTCAAAAAAAATTTTTCATCAAACCCATACGTGTGGGGTATTTATGGATAGGTCTTCAAAAATGATGTTGAGGTTTCTAATATCATTTTTTTATAAACTGAATAGTTTGCGCGAGAGACACTTTCAAAGTTGTAAAATGTGTGTGTGTCCCCCTGTAACTTCTAAAATAAGAGAATGATAAAACTAAAAAAAATACATGATGTACATTACCATGCAAACTTCCACCGAAAATTGGTTTGAACGAGATCTAGTAAGTAGTTTTTTTTAATACGTCATAAATCGTAAACCGCAATCTACCTACAACGAACTACAAGAACTTTTATATTATGTTACTTGCTGTTACGGAACCCTTCATGGGCGAGTCCGTCTCGCACTTGGCCGCTTTTTTTTTAAATTTGATACTGAAATATACAAGACATTTTTTTCCACTTAATTGTTTTTAGAATTGCTTATAAAAATATTTCTAACCGACCAATTCCAATTTGTTTACTGCCCACACGTATCCGCTCATTCAGTTATTTTACTGCTCAATTCATTTATTAAGTTAACCATTAAAATTTTTGTTAGACTCATTTCTAAATAGTTTATTGCTCAGTTTTTACAGCCGAACTTGTTAATAAACATGCGTTTTGTAATTTTTATCTTACCAAAATTACATTATACAAATTATTATTTAAATCAGTGTCAAAGTAATTTATGCATTCATCTAAAGCCCGGTTTACATTAGTCAAGTACAGTGGTAAGTCAAGTACAAAGTAGAAGTCCATTGCTTGTCTCGCAACTGTACTCTTCGAAAAGTATAGTTGCGAGAAAGCAATGGAATTCTACTTACTACTTGACTTCAGCACTGTACTTTACCAATGTAAACCGGGCCTATAAGGTTGCTACTGTACCTTCATTAGCTCATTCCTGTCCGTCACGTACTGGTGTGAGGCGTTCTTCTGCACCTTGTCCATGTGCCACAGGTCCAGCAGATCGGCACCGTCCAGCCGTTTGCCACTGCTCGATACAGATGTCACGTTTGGCAGGAACTCACGTCGCCCACCGCCCATAATCACCTGCAAAGATGAAACGATCATAGTATTTTATAAGAGGCAAAAGAGAACTATAATATATACATATAATCGATCTCGGTACTGCTAGGTACTATAATATACGAGTAGATGTCGGTATTAAAGCGAGATTTATCATGGGGAAAAAACTCTGTGAACATGAGTCAAGACTCGTTCTTTCTGCTAGCTTTTTAACTAAGTGTCTCAAAACAGTAACACGGTAACTATTTAGATATACCTAATCAGGTATAAAATAATCCTTAAATCCGCCTGTTACGTTTTTAAAATTCAAAGTCTAGGTTGGTTTTACGAAAAGTGTATGAGATAAGATAAATATTCTTTATTGCACACCAGTAAAACAGAGACATCTAAAAATATTTATAGAGACAGTGCAAAGGCGGCCTTATCGCCTTAATTCCGTGTATCTCTTATGGTTTCAAGTCATACATTTCTAATTAAATACACTTTGTACCGTATACTGTTTGTTGTAGAAGTCTATCACGATTTAGTGGTTTTCTAAGATGGCACGTTTTTCGCATAAAATTAAATGACTGATAGAAATGCAAGTATAAAATAATATTACTGTGGTAAAATGTTTACTTACATACTTGCCAATCCTATAAGGAAATTGTTTATTTTACCTACCATGTTACATTTCGCCAAGAAAAGTCTATAATTGAATGACTCGGTGGCTCAGTGGTTAACGCTCCTAACTACTGATCTGAGGAGGGTCGTGAGTTTGATTTCCACCTAGAGCAAACATCTCTGTGGTGACTAGATTTTTATTAATCTGTGTCTGGGTGTATGTATATTTTGTCGATTCTATTGTTACCTTAAATTGCCTTCCAGGATCACTGGCTACTAGCTGATAGGCGATATCATGACATCCCAGCAGCAAGCATTCATCTGGAATATCGGCATCAGCCTCCCAGTTTCTCTCGGAGACGTGCGCGTACATCCCAGCAGGAGAGGCGTGAGTCACCCTGGTTGTTGTGACAAGACCTGGAAAGGAAAGAGAACCATTTGTTTTTATCGAATATTACTTTGTCACGTCTATTCCATTTCAGATTTACAACTTCTGACTTATGTTATTGTTTTGCAACTTCATACAAATTTAATTCTTAATTCATCATTATACAGGATGTCTATTAAAAGTACCACTTTTAATTTATTTCATGAAACCGAACAAGTTTTGTGTCACTTTTTCTTAATCGCTGTACACCATTAAGCTAAAATTAGTACTTAAAACCATGAAATGAAAAGGGACACTACTGATCTTAATTACTTATCTTGATTCTTTTAACTGGTTTGCAGCAATCAATATACATATTTAAGAAAAGTAAAAAGAATATGATAAAGGTTTCCTAAAATAAGAATTTAATTACAGATAATATTCACTGTGCATTTGTCGTATGGTATACCAATAACATAAATATACTATAACCTATATATTTATGTGTACATCTATGCAGTAATTATTCACAAGAAATATAGCCTCGTTTTCATTTGTGACACAATACCTATTAACTATCGTAGATTTTTTCACTAATTGACATACTCGTGTCTTACAAAATGCGTATTTACATAGCACTTATAAGTGCATTGGTTCTTTGTATAAATATTTTGGTAAATAATACCATACAATACACATATTTCTTGAAAGTAAAAGTAAATCGTTATAAACGTCTGAGTTATAATATATCTACTCTTGAAATTTTAATTTAATCCCATTCCTTTTAAGTTGACCTCACTGATATATAATATACTGTCAGTAAATACTGTATGTACTGTAAGTCAGTTACTGAAACAAGCTACGAATTTGGCACCTATTCTTTGTTAAGACCTTCAAAAATATAACAATTAAATTCTTTGAGCAAAATTTTAACAGCAGCGGGATTTTAGTGAAAAAATAAATAAATAAATATTAGTAATATTATATAATTATTATATAAAACTTATATAAAATATATAATAGTAAATAGTAAAATATCACAAAATATTTATTTTCAAAATTTCACAATGTCTATCGTTCGTGCTGCATTCATCGAGTTTTTAATGAAACGACAGGTAGAATAACACATTTGCAGATACAGATTTACAGACAATTGGTAATAAAAAAATGCTTTTACAGATGAAAACATTAACGTCATCATTCATAATGGTTTCTACGACAAAAGAATACGTAATCGAAACGAAATTGGTTTAATGATCAATAATTGTCAAGGTACCTAACCTATCCAGTAAAAATCTGAAGTTATGTAGTTTTTTTTTATAAAATTGGCCTTTATTACAGACTAGCTTTACGCCCGCGACTTTGTCTGCGTAGACTTCAGAATTGGTTTCAGAGAGAAATCAAATGTTAAAGCAGCGCCATCTAATAATAATCCATCTCATAATTTCAGTTTTTAGCCAATCCCTTTGGGAACACTCAAGTTTTACGGGAAAAAAGGTATCCTATGTGTTTGCCGAGTGCTTTGTGTATCTTTCTACCAAATTTCATCCAAATCCGTGCAGTATTTTCAGAAGTTTCGGCGTGAAAGTGGTACAAGCAAACAAATAAACAAACATCCATACTTTCGCATTTATAATATTTTAGTGAGACGATTCACTGCAGTGTCGTAGCGCAACGCTTTTGATTTTGTAACCGGGACTAAAAAGATGTTACACATTTCATAAAGCTTTAAAAATTGGATAATCGGTACACGACTTTAGTTTGGAAAGGTGTTCGGAGAGGACTCCCCTATTTTTTTGACAAGTCTTTAGTACCGATGCACTTACCAACATCCATTCCATGGTCCAGGGCCCACTGTCCTATCGAAGGTGCCCAGTTCCCTTTGTGCAGCTGAGAGTGGCAAGATCCTCGTGTAACATTGCCGTCCAGGCCAATGACCCCATACTTGGTCTTCACCCCTGTCAAGTACGAAGTGGCTGTGCAAGCAGAGTCGGGTACTTGTGCATCTATGCAGTAGGTCTGTACAACAATAGATTGGATATGGTTATATGACGAAGAAAACACACAGTAAACAGTTAGTTTACAATGAGCAAGTGTGCAAAACCGTGCAAAATTTGCACGTAATTTCGAACGTCATTCTTTCTTGTATTGAGATATTTAAACATAAGTATTACATATATAATTGATCATGTAATTGATGGTAGATGTACGTCAGAAGAGTTCTTTTGTGCTAGGCACAGACTTGTCAGGTAAATATTAGCATAGTTTTGGAATGGTATTATAAATTTAATTTAATCAGCTAACTACACTTGCACCAATGTTGACCTTAAACTAAATCGACCGGTTATTAACTTATTACCCAACTGCCCAAGCAGAACGCAATGTTTTTCTGATTTGTGTACAATATATTGGTCCGTTTAATAACTGTAAAGCCAAAAAGGCTAGAAAATTCGTCAAGAAAGTCGTTTGGTGCGGCTTGCATGACTGTTAGTAGTAAAACTCTTTGGTTAGTAGCATTTCCGTGCTTCGCAGGGCATATTCTCTTTTGTTGCGTCTGTATAATAAATATCACCCCTGAAAAATGAGGTTGTTAATTAAAACTACTCCCTATAATTGCAACTATTATACTATACAGTGGACAAGTCATAACAGCTTGCTTAATAGCGATTTTCTTTTCACAAACGAGTCTCAATGTCAACCTTGGAGCAGGCTGCGACCAAGAGAGACAATTAAATGACTGACAAATAATTTCCTACCTACGCTGCTGACGATCTTCCTTCCTACCATTGTCTGGGTAAGCACATTTTGTTTGGGGAAAACGAATACAAGGAATAGAAAACAGCTTTTTTATGATGACTAGTAGTAAATTCAAGATTGAAGATGATTTATAGAACTAACAAAGATTAAAGGGAATAAAGATTTAAGGAAAATAGGGTAGGTGACTGCATTAAATAATTATAAATTATGAATTTTAAAATGTAAAATGAAATTTATGTACGGTTCCAAATTTTGATAAAATTTGTAATAATTATTAAATGACTAGGTACATTTTGAAATCATTGGTCAATACAATATTTTTTTTTTCTGAAAATCCGATGAAAGAAAAGAACTAACTCAGATAATTAGCAATTGGTCTCTGCCTTTTTTTTAATAAATATAAAACTTTGTTGCTCTGTTTTTTTTTAATAGCGTCAGATCAGAAAGATGTCGGGTTTCAGCACTCTCTTATTGTTTTTCTTCTTTTCGAAAACGGCATCGGCGCCCAGTTTTCTTAGCAACACTAGTTTATAGTATGACATAGATTTTATCTGTATGTATATAGTGATGTTCTAGCAAGTAAGCGTGTATGTGCAGTGCTGGTGTACAATTTATTGTACGAACCACAACGAAAAAGAAGATAGTATGGTAGTTAACAGTATTAACGATTAATTATGAAATATTTTCAGTAATTAATAGCTCTTTTACTGAAACAGATATTTTCAGTAAATAGCTTTTATTAAAACAGTAGAAAAACTTACGCCTGGCTCGGTGGCTCAGTGGTTAGTGATCCTGACTACTGATCCGAGAGTCGTGAATTCGATCCCCACCCAGGGCACACATTTCTGTGATGATTTGCTTGCTCTGTGTCTGGGTGTATTATGTCTATTTATGTATTATGGTGTAATAAATCTATTTATGTATGTATTTAAAACGTATATGTATATGTATTATATATCAGTCTCTGGTTTACAGGGAATTCTAGTTTGGGGCCAGATGACCGTGTGTGATTTGTCCCGGATATTTATTACCTACTAACTTGGAATTTCATTACATGTGCAATTTTATTATTTATTAACATTTCGCCATCAGTATGGAACCGAATTTATTAAAATGATGTCATAGTTTGCTATTTCATACACGACCACAAATTGTTGTTTTTGACATTTTATGAAAAGTAACTCGGATGACTAACAGTCAACTATTATATTGATCAATAATGATGATAATAAAACACTAAACATCAAATAGGTACGACTTATAAATAACAAAAACTTCTTCGAAGGTTAAAACGTGTTTATTTCACCCATAATCACCCTTGCCCTCGATCTTAAACCTCAAATATAGTAGTCGATCAAATTGCAATCGTACTTACCTTGACAAATTTTGTTATGAACGTGTGTTTTCTTTTCCTAATAAAAACATCGATAATTAGATTAATGTACCTACCTATTCCTTAGTACAAGAAATACTAAGTACTTAATACTATGTATGTTCCTACCTATTTCAACTCGAAACAGAAAGAGAGACAGATGAAGATAAGGCGAGAGTGATGTTTCAAAATAATAAAAAATAAGAAAGTCTATAAGGTACGCTTTTTATTGCTATAATAACTTTTCAAAAGATTTAATTGAAAGGCAAAGAGTTTGTATAAAAGGCGGGGAATACCTTCGGCTAAAAGAGTCTTTATTTCTTTCTTTTTTATGAAATAAAGAATTTTTAGGCTGAACATCGGATAGTTTTATCGTCAAAAACTCAACTCCGTACTATGTAAAATTACTATATTTTCAGCAAAGACTGGAAGACATGGAAGAATTTAAGGAGATGAAAGTTCCTTGGTGAAAGTTTTCAGTTTATACTTTTCATTCACTCTCTTAAATGTATTTTCGTTCTTATCATTCATCCTATACCTATGCGTTACAGCCAGCCTGCTGTTGCAACACATGCTGAGTAGAGACCTATTCGATGTTGAGTGTCTTTTTCAGTGTTTATACGTATATTTTTTATTTTGTTTTCTGCTTTGTTTTAATTAATAAGGTGCTGTTTGTGATATCGAATAAATTTATTTTCTTTTTTTCATAATCTACTATAATTTAATAGTTTTCAAATTCCATTGGAGATTCCTCGTAGCTGCTTTCACCTTCAGCATTATCATTACTTACTATCAGTCGAAACAATGCCAATGGCTCAGCAATTAAAATAACAGGTGATAAGGTTCAATATTACATTTGCCGGTTGATCGCGCGCGTGTGTGTCACGATCAAGGAAATTTGCGGCTGCGCCCGCGACGCCTGCGCAAAGGCCGCACGTATAGTGACGTCATGCTTTCAGATTGATCTGCTCGCGCGTGGAGAATATGAATTTGAGAAAAACACGAGGAAAATGTGCGTATTACGACTTCCTGAATGTATAAACTTTAACTTTCCGGACATGTTTATTTTTTCATTTTTGTAGTCTAATTAATCTATTTTATTAAAACATTAGGTAAAGCCTTACCGAGAAGATTAAACTTTAAAAATTAATAGTTAGTCAACAAAAATCGTCTATCTCTACCTCTAATACGTTAGAAAACCGTGAAATTGTATTGAGTGTACAGTTAAAGGGTAGTTGACTACTTGTCATTTAAGTTACTTTTTATTATAACATCTGTCAAAAACGATATTTTGTTCTAAAAATGTTTGTAATACGTAGAAGTGACGTCATAGTTTTTCAGTGTCATTGTGCTACTAATTTTATAAAGATTTGTTGTTAAAAAATTGAAGATGGTATGAAAAACAATTTTTACAAATTTTATTGTGAGCTTAATGTTATGAACGATAGTTTATATTTATTTTTCATGCAGTCATCTTCCCAATTAACATTTATGTAATATCTACTCTCTGTTTTTAAAAATGCGCGAAAAAATGCACGCAAATGTAATCGGGCGTCATTGAAGGCATCAACCACGGCAACGTCTCAATGTATTGCGCACACATTTTTGCAGTCGTAAGACATTAGGGGGCACAGATTGCAAAAGCAACCGTGGTAATCACAGGTACAGTCTTTTAGCTGTCTTTGACTGTGCGCAATGGGGAAGATAATTTAATCAGGCTAAGCCTGCCCTATGTTGTGCTCCGCCCTCTATGTTGTTTGAGTAAAAGTATATTATAGTAGTTAGCTATAAATAGCGTAGCTTTGTTAAGTTGCATTATTTTTGGGGTTCCCGGTATAATACCCGAGGGAATTGATATCTTTAAAAGTTAAAATGTCCCACACCGACAATTATCTCTGCGCAAAAAAAATTGTCATTCCGTTGTACTTTGCGACGTCAAAGAACGACAAACAAATAAACAAACAATCTTTATTTTATGGCGGATGTGAATTAGGTAATCAAAAAAACTTAATTCTCCATACAAATCGATCGTCGGATTTATATCGTATAATATAATGTTAAAATAAAGTGTTTTGTGTTTGAGACTTTTAAGTTTAAGTAAGTAAGGAAAGGATTAAAATGACAATAATTAACCAGGCCAGCTTAAGAGTACTTACAAAATGTCACACCTTGACCACACCGGTTTTGTAACGAGATATAGTAGTGGGCTTTGTGACCGAATAAACTCCCAATCGAATTTTACGAAAGCTTTATGTAACCGAGTGTACTTTTTGTAATTCCGGCGTAAAGTGTTTTTATTTGTACTGTAGTGTTTTTTTTATCATTTTTATCTCTGATTTTATAACGTTTGTAATTTTTATAAGCAGTAAGTGCAGCGTTTTGTGACATAATCAATGTACCTAAGTAGGTTAAGAAGTTTTTGTCTGGCTAGCGCCGAATAAATTTTGAACGGTGTTAAGGTATTCAATTCTAAAAAATACTTGAAAATAATATTTAAACTGGGGCTTCTCTTCCCATGAAGCTGAACAACTTTCCCCAAGGAACGCATTGTCACTTTTCAAAAAAAAGGATACACTTTTAACAGGAAAAGCTTAAAAGTGCGTTTGAGATTCTAAGGGGTTACTCAAAATGAAGATAGAATACAGGAAAAATTTTGAAAAAATCCGATCTACTATTTTTTTTTTCACTTTCTTCAATTAAATTATTGATTCACTATTCAGATTTAGTACGGGAAACTGAAAAAAAATGTAGATAGGATTTTTAAAATATTTTTTCTGTATTCTATACTTGAGTCTGAGTAACCCCTAAAAATTCCAAACGCACTTTTTAACAGCCTGTATAGTATGAAGAATTTAACATTTTTACGAACTTTTTACTAGGTTTTCGTCGTAGAAAATTAGTCAGTCTTATGAGTACAAGCTCCAGCTTAAAAAGTTTAAACTTCTTAAAGCAGATCCCTAAGCCCGCGGTTTGACCATAAACAAAACTCACAGGCTGATCTGCTGAGGACCTTTTGTGAAAATAAATCCTTACCAGTTTAAGAAACAAATCAGGTCCTTTTACCAGACCTAATAATGTTTGTTCTCCGATAGTTTCAGCCGTGTCATATATATGAGGGTTTGTCTGTCAGTCAATTAACAATTTAACTGTGTATACGTTGATGTATTTTTCGTAAGATTGTGATCTAAGTGAGAAGACTTCCACAAACATCATCGCTTACCATCAGGTAAAGAAAACCATAAGAGGCATTCCACTTTAGCCTTCAAGGATCAGTATGGCACTGATAACTCTTATGTCTGGAGGTTAAAGATACCCGGTAGCTACTTTCCATCTCGTGGACCGTCAGCCGTTAAAAACAACCGACTTCAATCGCAACAACTCCAATTTTGCTATGCTTTTGTTGATTTTCTCAAAAACAGCTAAATCGATTTCGATAAAATTTATTTGGGAGC
This sequence comes from Coleophora deauratella, assembly GCA_958295455.1. Lineage (NCBI taxonomy): Eukaryota > Metazoa > Arthropoda > Insecta > Lepidoptera > Coleophoridae > Coleophora > Coleophora deauratella. The sequence goes on along the minus strand of OY282400.1, from coordinate 3,908,598 downwards.
ACCTGTGAAGAATTAAACAAAAAAGAATTTTCCAAATCGGTTCAGGCGTCTTCGAGTAATCGGTGAACATACATAAAAAAAAAAGATTCCGACGAATTGAGATTGAGAACCTCCTCCTTTTTTTAAAGTCGGTTAAAAATGAATATAAAAATATCACTCACCCTCGCCAATCCGCTGACGGGAAACTTCTCGAAATCCAGCATATTGTCCTCCCCTAATCCTCGCTCCAGCTGTCCAGCGAACGTCCTGGCCGCCATCACAGTAGCCATGGACATCCCGTCTCCAATAAACAGGATCCCGTTCTTCGCCTTATTCTTGTTCAACTGCACCTGGAGCTTCGACCGGATCGTGTCGGCAGCGACTTTCTTCCAGTAGGACCCGTGTTTCTCTTCAGCTGGAATGTACGCTGGGCTCATAACTGTGTCCAGCACTTTCTTTGGTTTGGGTGTCAGTGTGTCTGTGGAGGATTTTTTTGTATCAAACTCAAAATGTTTTCTATTTAAGTAGATGCTTTACACATAGGTACTTTTTTCAGCCATGCGGAACTTATACACTTAACGTTTCGGAAAGTGGTAATGAAGCGAGAAGAAACGTCGAGTCCAAATAAACTCGCTTCAACACATTAAAAAAAACTCTCAATTTCTATTACATTTGATGGCATTAATAGGTAAAGTTTTGAGCTGGAGGATCTATACATGTCCATATGGTTGGTTATCTTTATATAACCAGTCATTTTATATAATTTGTCCATTTACTTCATAAACATAACCAAGTGATTTGTAATATATTTTATAGCACTTACAGTTTTTAACATGCGATTTGAATTATACACTACCTATCCATCATTTCATTCTTACTTTCGACTTTGCCCTGCAGTAAGTTCATTGATATCAAATAAATATGTTTTTTTCCATACTCGTAGATACATTCAATTAGCCAAATTTTTTGGGCAAATCAATCAAAAAAGTAATCAGTTTTTATCCGAAAAATGTTTTAAAAAAATCTTTAATTAAGTCTTTGTTAAATCCACTCCGATAGAAGAGTTCATTATCTGCGTTTTCAAGCTGGGTCAAAAGTTGGACACAATAATTTATAAAACAAAATTGAATCCAATATATTTTTCTGTGACGAACTTTAACGCTATAATTGACCACGCTGAATACGTTAAAAACAACCGACTTCAATCGCAACAACTCCAATTTTGCTATGTTATTGTTGATTTTCTCAAAAACCGCTGAATCGATTTCGATAAAATTTATATGGGAGTTATACCTTTTTAAACAAAAAAAAAATTTCCAAATCGGTACAGGCGTCTTCGAGTAATCGGTGAAAAGAAGATTCCGACGAATTGAGAACCTCCTCCTTTTTATGAAGTCGGTTAAAAATAAAACACATTAGCAAAGACAAAACTTAGTACCGACATTCCTTCTTTTTTGAGTGAGATATCGAAATTTCCTTTGAAATGTCGATACATTAGATTTGAAATACGACCCTAAACGTAAATGATAATCAATTATTTAACGAAACATAAACTCCGGTATGTTATTTGTAATACGGGATTACGTTAACGAAACATCCCAGCATTAATCCGAAATATCCATATTAATATTTCTGGGTACTTTTTCACGAAATCGCACACTCTGGTTCTCTGGATAAGCGATCATAAGAAGAGGATTAGCTTCGGAGACCTCTCCGTTTGCCTAGCTCCGGTAGCAAAACACCACGTGAAGCGGCTCGATTAAGTGCCCATCACTCATAAAGCCATGAACTTCTTCATAGATGTGGAATGCCAAATAAAAAAAAGCCACTTCATATATTTGTTTGCGAGTTGATTTATTTTATGTTATTATTTGTCAGAAACACAGCTTATCATAATTTATAACTGTTTTCTTTTTTTATTATGTTACTTTAAGTTGTTTAGTTTCATGAGAGAGCCTAGATTAAATGTTTGTAACCAAATTGTAACCAGTGACTTTACAGGCTGTAACGATGCTACCTCTTTATGCATCGTTGCTCTGTCGCTGGCCCTTTCTCTTGTCATTATTCATTGATTTTTTAATTATCGATCATTACATTATATTCAAATATTCAAATTTCGAATATCTTTTGGCAGGCGCAGGAGCATTGACTCATTTCTATTCTGAATCTCAAACGTTCGACACCGTAACATTACCTCAGTATTTTACCGCATAACAATTTAAGTTTTCAGTTACCTATCTCCAGTTTAAGTTATCAGTTTTTAAGTGCCTCGTATATATATTTTTTATAATCTACAACCAGTTTTATTTGCGACCCCTCCTAAGGGGTACTTACCCTTGTAAGTTCTCATCACTCCTTTCTCTACCTTTACATCTCTCATATTCTCTTTTTTATACCTATCCGTTGTATTCGAATTTGTAAAAGAATTGTAACTCCTATATCTCTAGCCCTTAATGTTCTAGCTCTTCAAAACATTTTTAGGTCTAGGTTAAAACATTAATTTAACCTCTTAACAATAGTTTCGCCATGATAATTACGTTATAATCAATGACAAAATTGAACGTTTATACATTGAATGAAAAGATTTTGTTTTGGAATTAAGTACATCTTAACACCCTTATTAAATATTATAAGCTGGATTAAGGTTTCTCACATTCCTGTGGGAAATTTTTGTGAATTCGTAATAAAAACATCGATCGTTTAGTCCTTGTCGAGTATCAATGTAAGTCAAGTAGTTTCTGAGTAAAGAGGCATTTATGAAGTTAATTTAAATAACAATCCTTCACGAACCCTCGACTTTTTCGGGATAAAATGGTCTTATTTTCTGTTCACGCTTATGTGTGTGATGATATAAAAGTAAATATAGGTAACAGATATCTATTTGTCTGAATTTTCGTTAAGATCGGTCTAGCCTTTTGCGTTGTATAGACAGACATAAATTAAAAGAAAATATGTTTTGGACTATTAATCAAAAGCGTAAATAGACAGATGTATGTATGTACTGATAGCAGTAGCAATAATTTACGCGATATTTGAACAGGTGACACAAAAGGCATCTTTCACGAAGCCATCTGCATTCTGCATTCTCTATCGCATGTACAATGGGGAGTGCTCCGAGGAATTGTTCGGATTGATCCCTGCCGTCTCTTTTTGCCATCGTTCTACGCGACAATATATTCATCCCCATCACATAGATGTTGGCAGTCCTCAACTGTGCGTTTCACTAGAAACTTTCTGCCTCGCACAACCAAACCGTGGAATGAATTATCGCCTGCGGTATTTCCGGACCGATACGACATTCAAACCTTCAAGAAAAGAGCGTACTCCCATATCAAAGGCCGGCAACGCACTTGTGACTCCTCTGGTGTTGCGGGTGTCTATGGGCGTCGGTAATCGCTTACCATCAGGTGATCCGTCTGCTCGTTTGCCACCTCTGCCATAAAAAAAAGCCATATAGAAAGAACAGACCGAAGCTAACTTTTGCAGGAAAAAATGTAAACTTACATATTTTGTGATTCAAGTGTAACATTTGTATAGGACCCGTCAACTCAGGATTCTGGACAACTTTTGTTCTAAGACTGCCCAAATTGCGAAAACATTTTTGGACTTTTCATACAATGATAACTTGTTATTGTATTGTTTGTTATTTTTTTACACATTAATAGATTAATCTGACGAGTCCTCTTAAATACGAATGTCTTATGAGTGGCCACATTGTTTTATTTTCTTCTTTTACGCATATTTGCCCGTTTTATTAATTTTTATTTGTTAAATAAATGTAGTTATCTAGATCAATAGGTTATTTAAGTCAATATTCGAATAGTCGTAATATTTTTTCAATAAACACAATCAGTTTTCCCCACCCAAAGGATTTTCCTCGATGAAGAACTAATAAAAAAAACGTTAACGGAAACCATGTCTTTAGAGGCGATGACTTGGTTACGGTCGGTCGCATGCGAAATGAATGAAGTACTCTTGACAAAGAAAAATGTTGTTTCATTGGTATCCAGTCAAATAAAGCTGTGTAAAACGCTTTTATGGTAACATGATTTGCGTTTATGCTTCAACTGAAGCAAAAAGACTGTTTTGTCAGATTTGGTAATATGTAAGTTATGTTTACCGTTACAGAATCTTTTTTTTGTCCAATAAGATCTATTCCATAACATTTATATATTTTATTTTTATTTTCGTAAAACAAATTTTGCGTTCTTAGTTACATATGTATAAACAATTTATTATGTACAAGTACATAATTTGGTTATCGGTAAATACAAAAGTTTAAAAGAAGCATAATAAAAAATCATGACCGAGTTTAAGAAAAAATATTATTTTCTTAACGTAGGGGAGGACACCGACATAAATCTAATATGTATAAAAATTATGAATGCAAAGCGTCATAAAACGCATTAAATTAATGATATTTAACATTGCCAGGCAAAAATATTTACATTTTTTTCCTCTAAAGTTTGGCGGCGATTTCGTTATTACTACTAACGTGCATTTTTGGGCTTACAAGTCTAAACAGTAAAATCAAAATCATCCCAACAGATATACAGAGTTAATTGGGAAAGTTTATTATTTTCATGGATAGTTTTAGTTTATAGAACCCACGATTTCAGTTTCATCCTGTAGGATACAAGATCCTAAGATATCAATATGCATGGAATATAATTAAAATAATTCTTATCAAAATTTGTAAAAAAAACTGTGCACTAGTACGCTGCATACATCAACAATCAAATATTGAGTGAAACCACAGAAAAAAATATTTCAAAATCGTGTGCGCAATACAGTCAACCAAACATCAATGGACAGAGGACCAGTATATACAGAACTACGCTATAACTTAAACTAACTGCTAAGTTAGACCAGCTTACAATGGTAATGTTACCATTCACGTGTGGTAGACTATACAATTCGTAGTTATTACGTATAGTGAGTAATTAAGTAGGTATTACATAGCAATTACCTCGGAAGCCTAATCAATTAGTGTGGTCACGTTCTTTTATTGATAGCATTGACGCTTCTTATCACAACACGTGCTCCTTTGAGATGATAAAAATATTTTTCTAGTTTCGCAAGGTGCTATAATTATCTCGTCTACAAGATCACAGTTTATTATATTTATATTATTAGCACTGTTATACATAATGGTCACTCCCTGCCTCTCTCTCTCAACTCTCTAAAAACGACTTACCAATTGCTTAGTGCAGGCCACGAACAATAATTGAAATGTATTTCGAACTGGCGTAGTAAGCCCCCGCGTAACACACATACGTATCTCGCTTAATACATATCTCTTCTATAGATAACTAAACCTAGCCTTATCAAACTCTAGCGGTTAGTTCTCCAATAATAACCGGCATAAGATGCATCCCATATTAGCCCTCAAGATCTAGGCGGCGGATGCTACTTTCCATCAGGTGCGCCGTCATCCTTTTATCATCTTACACAATAAAAAACAGACAGACAGATAAACAAACCGTAGTCCGTAATACAGTCAACAGTGTTAATTATTACAGTAAAAACAGTTTCACATCTTGTTACTTAACTAAACTACGGAAGTGGTTGACAATCTAGGGCTTCCTGTGAAGCCTAATTAAATGTGTCTATAAAATCTAAGTATGTCCGAACATTAGATTATGCAGAGCAGCTTGCTTATGCTCTGAGGCCAACTCACAAAGATATCCTGTATAATATACATATGTATAATATACAGGATATAACAAAATTGGTGTAGGACCCGTTAACTGGGGATTCTAGTCATCGTACTAAATAACTTTTGTTCTACGACTTTGGTCAAATCGCAAAAAAATGTTTGGACTCTCCATACACAAATGGCAAAATAGATGATCAATTTGTATGATAATTATGTCCAAATTTTTTTTGTGATTTGAGCAAAGTCGTAGAACAAAAGTTGTTCAGTACGGTGAGTAGAATCTTCAGTTAACGGGTCCTACACTAATTTTGTTACATCCTGTATATTATACATGATATCTTTGTGAGTTGGCCTCAGAGCATAAGCAAGCTGCTCTGCATAATCTAATGTTCGGACATACTTAGAATTTTATAGACACATTTAATTAGGCTTCACAGGAAGCCCTAGGTTGTCAACCACTTCCGTAGTTTAGTTAAGTAACAAGATGTGAAACTGTTTTTACTGTAATAATTAGCACTGTTGACTGTATTACGGACTACGGTTTGTTTATCTGTCTTTCTTCCACAGATTACATAATTTTGTTGTTATATCTTCACGGATAGGAATGTATGTACCTAGTTACTAGTTTAACACAGTTTGGGAATTATAATACAGTTAATTGGGACTTCAACGAATCTACTAAATAAAAAAAGAACGTTTCCATTCGAGAGTCCAACAAAATCAACAATCGCAGTACCTAAGTTGATAAATTAGTAAAAATACAGCTAGAATAGAAAAATAGATTTCTGGATTCGGCCGTTGAATATGTGTGTTTAAATTTTCACGATTTTATCCATCGATATTGGATGTTTTCCCATATCGATGATTTTATCGAAACTACTTAACGGATAGGAGTGACACTATTTCGATAGAAAAATTGTAGAGGAAGAAGAGTTTTTTAAATAGCGATACTTGTTTAGGTCATATGTATTGCCGAGAGTTTTCACATGATCAGTATTGGCAAATACTTTATAAATGATCAAAAAAGTTTAAAATAATAATAACTACTACTTAAACAACTTTATCCAAGCCAAAAAAACTGGGCCGCGAATAAATTTTAAGTAGTTTTTTAACTTTTAATTATTTAATTACTTTTTAATCAAAATGTTTCCTAGATTTCTCAGATCAGAACTTTTGTGCCCAGTGGTACAACAGCTTTGAGGTGTATTTACTTTTAGCAGATACTTATATCTGCTAAAAGGAAAATCCCTTAGGAAAATCCTTGTCTCTGAAAAGAGTTTGTGAAATATGGAATATACTACTCTGCAAATGCAGCATAACGTTACGCGAGAAACTATTTTTACTTTTCCATCTTACAGTTTCACAAAAAAAAAACTTGAAAATTTTCTTAAAAATATCTTATTCCAACCACCACTTAAAAATATGCACTTTTTTCCATATCCTCTTTCACTAAACTAAAAGCCACCAAAATCACTGACGAACCTGCGCGTGCGACGGTTACGACGGCAACCGCGACGGCCAATAGCAGGGTCGATGCGCGCTCCATGACTGACTTGCCTGCGCGCGCGAACCGCATTTTAACTACTGTCGCACGAGTTATCACTGCACTAAGTAGTGATCACTGGCTCACTCGCAGTGAGTGTTACGAGTCGAAAGGTTTATCCTTATTGGAGATGGACTAGTTTTATAGTATGTTAAGTTTGTGTATGTGTGTGTGCACCCTTATTCATCCTTCTTACGCTCAGTGAAGAATTGGCGCGAAATTTTGCAGAACGCGTGCAGACGTCAATTTGTGTTTTTTTTCTCTGGAAATGCGTTACGTGTACAGGGTGTTTATTTGGATATTTAATTCTATTTAAAACGGGTATCTTCATAGTAAAATAATTACGCGTGATCATTGGAAAATCTGGACTTGTAATATAAAGTTAGTATTATTTTAATTTCTTAATGCGAGTTTTTTTTAAGATTCTTCTTGCTTCGCTTAAATTTTCCGAAACGTTGAGTGTGGTAGGAACTTTGTGATGTGTAAAGTAAATTCGAATTCTAAAAAATCTGTTTTAAAAAATCCCGGTGTAGACCCGAGGAAACGGCTTTTTCTATTTCAGCGCATATTTCCATGGAGAGTATATGCTTTTTCATTTTTCAGTTCATTGGAGCTGAAGCTGGAACTTTGGAAATGTGGAAAATATACATATAACAGTGTAAAAAAGAAAATAAAAAGGGAAATACAATCCTCAAATCGGTTTGTTTTACTAAAATCTCAGTTACACAAAAAATATATTATACAAGCACTTATACTAACACAATGACTTTAAGCTGTTTTAACTGAGACTTTCACTTTCTGCTGAAACATAAAAAAATCCCTATAGAATCAACAGGGAATTTCCATAGAAATTGATCAGCTTACGGGTCAAATTTGTATAGGAGGTCAAAAAAATATTAACAAAATTACCATAGGTTTCCTGTTCAAAACCTTCTTTTACAGATACTTATATTGTAGCAATGTATTTGTTACATACTGTATTTGTGCAACACTAGGCAACTGCCGTCTATACCTTGTGGATGGGATGGTTAAATGTGCCACATGATAAGAAGAAGAACACTGCATTTGTTACATGCTGTATAGTTATATCCATTAATTTGTACTAAACCGATCTGCGGTTATAGATGGTTATGGGAACTTTATACCTACATTCTTATCAACCCTACTGTTGAACTGCAAACTTACGTACGCTGAGTGACTGCGGTTTCGCAGTGGAATTATGGTGTTCCAGAAATTTATGTCACATTTATGCGTACGTCATTTATTCATAAAACTGGTTAAATCCATGTGAATGGCGACACCTTTGTGGAATATTTTTACTCTGTGGATTGGCTGGGGAAGTCCATACGCGAGCATCAGCGAATCACCAATGCAATAGTATTAAAAAGGTAAAATTTAAATGTAAGCAGTTATTTTCCATGAGGTGAGATGATTCCGAGATCTTACCAACTAGTATGAGAGGTAACCGACTACCTTTTATAACCTTCTTAATTAAAAACAAAAACCCCGCCTTAATAAAATCGTATATATCTGAAAACCGTGATAAGCGGAAATCTCTCGAGGAGACTTTCGTTCTGCAGTGGGCGTCTCCCAAATATTATATGATGATGGTGAATAATAAAATATCTAGATATATTGTCATTCGACCATAGCCAACAAAGCATAGAATAGAAATCAGAGTAGAAAAAAAAACAAAGTTTAATAAAGATGTGCTCAAAGAAAGTAACAAAGAAAATCGGAAATACGGAAATACGGAAATACGGAAAGTTATCTTTAGAATAAACGTTTGCTGAGGCTAGCAAGTCCTATGTGTATATAAAAAAACTAGGCATTAATTTGTGGGACGATTATGGAGTGTCCCACAGCATCCTCACCTGTGGGGATGATGTTGATGACAGTGTATGATGAATAACGAAATTAAGAACCATGTAAGTTAGCGTACCTATGTAGATTTTCGAACAATAACGTCATATAATTACTGTGAGAAGATTAATACACAGTAGATAATTTAATTGAGCACTTAGTTGACAATAGAAGAGGTGATTCCCTGTATTAACTATATATGTAATTATATTAATAGGTAAAGCTAAGTTAACGTTAGCAAGTACATGTGACGCCCGGGTATTTTCGTTTTGTAGTAGATAGAAATATTAAATCAGTATTATTTTTCTTGATTTGTTACATCGAATGAATGATAGGTATAAACTGTTACAATTTGTAAAGACCGCGTAAAGGTCGGTCGGTCAACTCGTTTCATTCGGTGTAACGCGGTTTTAGAGAGACATTAATTGGACTCGTTAGAGAGACGTTTACGTAGACTTTGTTCTCAATGCAGTGTACAACTGTATCTCTTACTAGTGATTTTTGAGTCCTGAATTCCCCAAAGTCACTTAAATTTCTAAGCAGGATTAACAAAATCTTGAAAACAAGATTTGTATTCAATTCAGTAAGATCGAGTACTAAATCGTCGTTTACGCGATCTTCTGGTTTTGGTGAAATTACATGTTTCTAACGTAAATTGAACAAACGGATTTCGCTATTACGGTGACATAGTATATGTATATGTGTACTGTTTCTATACGAAAAGTACTGTGAATGGATACTACTTGTTAAACAAGATTAGATTAATTTACATCACCTTTCTTTACAATAACTTTTAAGTCATATATGTACTTACGTAACCGAATTCAACTTTACACAGTGTTGTTTTCAGAACGTGAATATTATAAGTTGTAACAAAATTAGCTGAAACAAATTAAACTCAGGCTTCTTCTCATCAAAGTGAACAATTTTCCCCCAGGGACCCATAGTCAACTCGATAACATAGTTAGTTACCTACTTTTGGTTTTACTTTTCTAATATAGATCAGCTGATGGGCTTACTTAGTATGGCAAGTCCATTTTATTTGCAAATCACCTTAGGTAAAAGTTGTTCTGTTCTGGTTTCTTAAAGTTCCATAAAACCCAGTTCAAATCAAATAGTCTCAGTCGATTTTGTTAGACATAATATTCATGTCATAATAATATTTACAGATACACCGAGTAATCATCTTCGTTTACTGAACTCGTTTATCTGTATTGATTTCTTACTGCTCAGATACAAATCTAGGGATAGGGTATATCTAGCTAAGATTACATCAGTATGAATGTGTTACAACAATAGGCGATTTATATTAAAATAAAAATGTAGTTACTAGTTTGGATTTCAAAGGATGACACAGCGTATGTCATATTCACTACTACAAGTTTGACAGGATGAGGGAAATCTGTCAAATTTAAAGTAAGATTTTTGTTTATCGTGTGGCACAAATATAGGCTGCTTCTTTATTAGTGCCTGATATTTTAGTTAGTACTTCTACTGGTCCCAACCCATAGTCAAATCGCAAAAAAATTGCATACTAATTTGGCCGCTTGGTTAATCGATTTGTAGGAAGAGACTATGGGTTCCTTTGGGAAAATTGATCAGAATCAGGAATAGAAGGACTGACTAAAATATCGGGCACTAATAAAGTAGCACCTACCAAGGTATAGACGGCATTTACTTGGCTTTACATTTAGCAATACAAATTACTAGCGTTATTTTTTAATGTCGGGTATGAATATCGCTAGATTATTATTCGGGGTTATTCGATTACGTGATAAATGTTCTGCCAGTTTTTAGTAAACTTAAATTTTTAGTAAAGAGGTCAATCCGATGATCATTTTTTTTTCATTTTTCATTTATTTAAAAAGTGGTACAACAAAAGCTGTCATATTTGACCTAAATAATAGCCTGGATATGTTTATATCTGTCATTAAAAATGATATTGTATAATTATGAAATATGTATGTTATCGATTGCATACTGAATGACTTTTAAACATAATTAAGTAATCCACTTTTATCGGCAACTATTATTTCTCATGTTTGTTTCGAAAAAATAGTTCAAAGGACACGTTTCGTTTTAGGTCTCGGCACTGTACAGAGTACGAAAAGTATAAAAAATATAGGCTTTCTAGGAAAAATAATGAAAAAAATATTAGAAGCAGGGTTGCGTGGTACTAGCATATTGTTTTGTCAACACTTTTACAGTCTATGTGGTAACACCGAGCCTTATAATGGTGGGTCACGTTCAAAAATTACGGCTTCGTCCACATATTCCTCGGATGCTTTCTCTGACACTTGACTGAACTGAACATCCTTCTGAGTTCTACCATTGGTGTACGATTTTTAAAATTTGCGGATATGCATTGCCTCTTTCACAAACATACAGCCGGTCTTCCAAGTTATTTGTCGGACAACTAAATTTTAAAAAATCGATTAAGGTTCAAATCTAGTTTTTGAACGCAAAATGGTCGAAATTGTCATTTCTTCGCCACGTTGGGTGATTTATGTGTTGCGATTGTTAAATCTGAGAATCTAGATGTACGTGGCAACAAAGGTAAATCAAAGGAAATGTACAATTAGAAAAGACTATGATTATAATGATCTATCTATGGTGGTTCATACGCAGACCAGGCCTAAGCTCCATAGTCCCGTGAAACGTCTCCTTTACTTGCATATTTTTACCTGCTTTGTATCAAAGGACTAACGAGCATCTACTGAATACGACCCTGGTAGCACGTGCGCGGCGCGGGAGTGCCACTTGGGCGTTTCTCATTGCTCATTATTATGATATGATAATTATTATCATTATAGGTTTGTAAGTGTAGACATCGCGACAAACATTTTATGGGTGGCACATTTTCAAGAGTAAATACTTATTTTGCGATAAGTCCTATTTTTTGTGGTTCAATAATTAAGCTATTGCTGTGTCTATTTAAGCGTAACATGTAGCCTTTTTTATCGAAAACATGTAAGTTGTAGTCTCTTTCGTGAAACATATTTTAAGACAATTTTAGATTTGCCATACTCAGCAGTTGACTAATCAGGTGAATCATCTTTTAGAGAAGTTTTTTTTAATTTTGCGAATTGAATATGACTTTCATTGAGATAGTGTTTTAGTTTCATAAGTACAAGCCTTACTTTAAATACGATATAGTATGTAACATTCGAAATCACTCAATACTGTGTATGTATGTTTTATCGTAAGATACTGTCTATAACCTAAAACGGGACTGATAAATTTTTAACCGACTTTAAAAAGGCGGAAGTTCTCAATTCGACAGTATGTTTTTTTTGTATGTATATTACGCGATTACTCCGCCAATTATGAATAGATTTTGATAATTATTTTTGTTTGGTAGGTCTTTTCTACTATACTTCAGAGGTGGTCCCATTTATAAGTTTTACTGAAATTGATTCAGCGCTTTTTGAAAAATCAACTAAATCCAAAAATAGCTAAATTGTAGTTGTTGTGATTGAAGTCAGTTGTTTTTAACGTGTTCAGCATTATCAATTATGATAAGCCAGTTATCATTAGCTTTCGGGGGAGTCTGCTGTCCACTGTAAGGAAGCAGTTGGAGGGTGCGCCCAGCGTCCGAGTGCGCCCTGCCATAGTGGGTGGGCGGATTTTTCTGCCCTTCACGCAGCCGGGCCGCCTGCGGGTGGCATTCGCCGATGGGGGATTGGACGAAAAGGCTCTGCCGGTTTCCCAGACCCCTGCCTTACGGCGAAGCGGGAACGCCGTGGGGTTTTAGCCGGTAGGAATCCGGCATAACCCGGTTGCTGCCACCGCAGTGACTGGGGATCCATGATGGATTTCTCCACGTTAAATAAAGAAAGGGTCATTAGCTTTGCCTCGATTGATTTGGTTTCTTTTTCTTATTAATTTGTGTGAAACAAACAATAAATAGAGAAAAATATGTCATTTTACATAGCATTTGTGTCAATTACAAAATCTATGCTAAACAATAGAGTAAAGATAAAATTATTAATTCTATTAGTTAAGTCGTTTATTCTATTTGATTTTCCTCGATAAGGTTAGTAGCAAGATTATCTCGCTCATTGTGAAATTAATTGTCTGCTTTGTACAATGTCAAATCAGATTAAGTTGATAACAATTTAAGTTAAAATGTAGTTTATTTAGAACAGAAGATATTAAAAACGATGCCGACTTTCTTTAAAACTTGCGATTTCACCAAAGTTCAAAAACAAAAGTTGTTCAGTTTCATGAATAGAACACCCTGTATAAAGAAGATATATTAACATCTGAGGTAACCGGTACCTACGTATTGTAGGTACAACAAGTGCCTAATAAATATATACATAAATATACGTAGGTATATTGTTAACAACCCGTTACGTCCCCACTGCAGGGGCACGAGTCTCTTTCCATAACATCGGGAAGGTTCAGCCATACTCCACACATGGGGGCCAAGTCCGGATTGATTGGTGGAGGTTGTGGGGCAAGTGGCCAACCCCAGTGTCAGAAGATTTCATTAGATTTCAAGCCGCCTATAAAGCCTCCGACACAGTTTAACGATTGCCATCTAGCGATAGCAGCAAAGCATGGAAACGGTCGAGATAAATGCCACTAAAGCCTCCCCCAAACAGGCGCGTTTTTTGTGGCGCGAAATTCGCGCGAAACTCGCAGGTGAAGCTGCGACGTCGCGTCGCAAAAAGCCGCTACACGTCGCGGGAATATCGCGCGAATCTCGCGCTACAAGTGGCGATACTTCTGCGACACTGCGTCGCGACACGTGGCGCGAAATTAGCGCGAATTTCGCGCGACAAGCGGCGACGCTACATGTGTCGCGCGAATATCGCGCTACACGTGTTGCAATATTCGGCGACGCGACAAGGTGTCGCGCGAAAATTGTGCGATATTTCTGCGACACGTAGAGGTGGGTCGGTAACAGATATTCCAATAACGTAACGTAACTGATTAACAGTCAGTATCGATAATGGACTTGGAAACTATTTATTTTTACTCCTCACAAAGGTAATAAGAGACGTTTATGTGTTTCTGTTTCCTCAATATCAATATCTCTAAATATTGCATAACAGAGTGTAGAATAATAAATGCATAAACGATTCAAAAGGTTCTGTAAGTTTTAATTGTCGTCCTGAATTTGGAACAGGTTATATTATAACAAAGATAAAATAAATATACAAGGATAAACAAGAATAATAATAAATGCTTTTAAGTAATGAAAAAAAAAACTTCTTTCTTGCATTCAAAAAAGACCTACCGATTCTGTTCTGCCTAGAACGGGTGGAGACGCGGGCAAAAGCTACTATCAGATAAACAATCTTACTAGCTAGGAAACTGGCAAAGTCAAAGTCAAAGTCAAAGTGCAGTCGGGTAAAAACATAACCCACCTTTTGGCAGAGCCGGGTAAAATATAACCCTCCTTCTGTCGTAGTCGGGTAAAAACATAACCCTCCTTCTGGCGCAGTCGGTTAAAAACATAACCCTCCTTCTGATCCAGTTGAGTAAAAAACATAACCCACTTTCTGGCGCAGTCGGATAAAATACTTAACCCTCCTTCTGGACCAGTCGGGTAAAAACATAACCCACCTTCTGGCGCAGTCGGGTAAAAACATAACCCACCTTCTGGCGCAGTCGGGTAAAAACATAACTCTCCTTCTGGCGCAGTCAGATAAAATACTTAAGCCTCCTTCTGGCCCAGTCGGGTAAAAAAACATAACCTTCCTTCTGGCGAAGTTGGGTAAAATCATAACCCTCTTTCTGGCGCAGTCGGATAAAATACTTAACACTCCTTTTGGCCCAGTCGGGTAAAAACATAACCCACCTTCTGGTGGAGTCGGGTAAAAACATAACCCTCTTTCTGGCGCAGTCGGGTAAAACATAAACCTCCTTCTGGCGCAGTCAGGTAAAAAACATAACCCCCCTTCTGGCGCAGTCGGATAAAATACTTAACCCTCCTTCTGGCCCAGTCGGGTAGAAAACATAACCCTCCTTCTGGCCCAGTCGGGTAAAAATATAACCCTCCTGGTGCAATTGGATAAAAAATATAACCCTCCTGGCTCAGTCGGGTAAAAACATAACCCTCCGTCTGGAGCAGTCGGATAAAATACTTAAGCCTCCTTCTGGCCCAGTCGGGTTAAAAACATAAGCCACTTTCTGGCGCAGTCGGGTAAAAGCATAACCCTCTTTCTGGCGCAGTCGGGTAAATTAAAAACATAAACTTCGTTCTGGCTCAGTCGGAAAAAACATAACCCTCCCTCTGGCCCAGTCGGGTTAAATACATAACCCTCCTTCTGGCGCAGTTGGGTAAAACATAACCTTCCTTCTGGCGCAGTTGGATAAAATACTTATTCCTTCTTTTGACCCAGTCGGGTAAAAACCATAACCCTCCTGGGCCAGGAGGGTTATGGTCCAGTTGAGTAATAACCCATTTTCTGGCGCAGTCGGATAAAATACTTAACCCTCCTTCTGGCCCAGTCGGGTAAAAAACATTACCCTCCTTCTGGCGCAGTCGGATAAAAACATAACCCTCCTGGCGCAGTTGGGTAAAAACATAACCCTCCTTCTGGCTCAGTCGGGTAAAAAACATAACCTTCCTTCTGGTGCAGTTGGGTAAAAACATTACCCTCCTTCTGGCGCAGTCAGATAAAATACTTAAGCCTCCTTCTGGCCCAGTCGGGTAAAAAAACATAACCTTCCTTCTGGCGAAGTTGGGTAAAATCATTACCCTCTTTCTGGCGCAGTCGGATAAAATACTTAACACTCCTTTTGGCCCAGTCGGGTAAAAACATAACCCCCCTTCTGGTGGAGTCGGGTAAAAACATAACCCTCTTTCTGGCGCAGTCGGGTAAAACATAAACCTCCTTCTGGCGCAGTCAGGTAAAAAACATAACCCCCCTTCTGGCGCAGTCGGATAAAATACTTAACCCTCCTTCTGGCCCAGTCGGGTAGAAAACATAACCCTCCTTCTGGCCCAGTCGGGTAAAAATATAACCCTCCTGGTGCAATTGGATAAAAAATATAACCCTCCTGGCTCAGTCGGGTAAAAACATAACCCTCCGTCTGGAGCAGTCGGATAAAATACTTAAGCCTCCTTCTGGCCCAGTCGGGTTAAAAACATAAGCCACTTTCTGGCGCAGTCGGGTAAAAGCATAACCCTCTTTCTGGCGCAGTCGGGTAAATTAAAAACATAAACCTCGTTCTGGCTCAGTCGGAATAAACATAACCCTCCCTCTGGCCCAGTCGGGTTAAATACATAACCCTCCTTCTGGCGCAGTTGGGTAAAAACATAACCTTCCTTCTGGCGCAGTTGGATAAAATACTTAATCCTTCTTTTGGCCCAGTCGCGTAAAAACCATAACTCTCCTTCTGGCGCAGTCGGGTAATGAAATAAATACTTGCACGCAATAATCGTTATTTGAACAAAAGCTATTTACGTACTAGTTACAAAAACGGAACGCGGAACGCGAATCGCGGCGCTACTCTACCCCGGGCCTCACCCCCGTTGTCGCGTCGCAGGAAATTCGCAGAATTCCGCGACAGCGACGCGACGTGAAGCGGCGACAGCGGGGCCTGGGGCCCGGGGGGCAAGCGCGGCGTCGCAGAATATTCGCAGCCACACAGAGGGGGTGAAGCGGCAACAGCGGGGCCCGGGGGGCAAGCGCGGCGTCGCAGGAAAATCGCCGCTACACAGGGGGGGTGAAGCCGCCACATCGGGGCCAGGGGGGGCTGTAGCTGCGAAATCGCCGATTTATCGCGGAAGTGTGTAAAAGCGACAGCGTCCCAGTACAAAATGTACTGAAAGTAATTATTCGCGCGTTATTCGCGCTACAAAAATCGCGCCTGTTTGGGGGAAGCTTAACAGTCAAAACCATCCTTGTATTACCGTGTCTGTAGTCAGTTAACTTGCGTGATCGACGCGACCACTCTAGCCCCACTGAGCCACAACCGCTTACGTATACGTATATACCACGACATAAATGTAAGTAATAAATGGACAGACCTTAGTAGGAGACATCCGAAGAGTACCTACGGAGGCCACCAGCTATTGTGATCCACTTGTTGTCAGCAGAGCATTGGAACTCCAATAATACGTTTTGATAAAGATAGGTAGGAAGTCATAATTTAGATCAAACATGATGTAAATTATTGCACTTATACCTTATTCCAATCAAGAAAAGCAAAAGGTAAACAAACTTACTATGGAACTGACACATGTCAACGTCATTTGCCAAGTAAGTTTGTTTACCTTTTACTTCTATGGGTATAACTATAGGTACTCGTAAAACGTCTTCTAAATTTAAAATTTTCCGAAGCTAACTGTTTATTGCATTTGGAGAACTAACTATTACTTAGAACTATTTTTAAGATCATCTTACATTATTTTTTAACTATTTCAATGTCATTAAATGTCAAATTCAGTTCAGGAGATCGTTTTATAAATGACTTTCTTGGAAAATAATTATTAAGGCCGGCAACGCCCTTGTGACTCCTCTGGTGTTGCGGGTGTCTATGGGCGGCGGTAATCGCTTACCATCAGGTGATCCGTCTGCTCGTTTGCCACCTCTGCCATAAAATAAAAAAATATATATATCATTAAAAACAAACGTCTAAGTATTATTTAGATTCCTGATAATCATAATATTTTTTATATTACTAAGAAGTAAATTTTGAATAATTATTTTTATTAGAAAAATTATAAGAACTTTCCTAAAAAATATAAGAAATAACTACCTTCAGAATATTTCCAAAAATGTCGCTTAATACAAATTCCGTTTAATTTCACTTGTCGATAGAATTTAGATCGCATTTAGAATTTTATAATTAAAAACCGAGGAAAATGACTTTTTAATAGCAATTTGAAGACCACATACAGAGTGTAGAAAACCTAACCATATTTAAAAGGAAAACCGACTGCATTAAAATGTATCCTATGTCATTCTCGGGGTTAAGATTTAAGACGAATCCTCAACCTCTCAAGCTAAAATCCATCAAGCCATTTAGGCTATAGAACGTGCCAAAGAAATATACATACATACAATCGAAAAATATAACCATCCTGGCGCAGTCGGGTAAAAACCACTCCCGGGAACTTTAACGGTCGATTCCACTCGCGAAACGGACAAGTTTTTCCAACCCATACTGAAATCTCAAAAAAGTGTTTGATTGGACTCTCCAGGCAATTTTTTTGTTGCGAATTTAGTATAGATTCCATATTAACACTGTACAAATTTTTATTCAAATCCTTTTTTTTTTTTGGGAAACAAATAGGTATCAGTAGTAAAAACTCACCCATCTCCCAAATATTTACGCCACACACGCTTACTGTTGTTAAAACTAAAAGCACTAAGAAACCGAAACATAACATTTTCAGCTATCTGTGGTGCCTATACTAAACCTAAACACGGTATCTGCTATGTCCACTACAGACGTGCACACGCACCGCCCTAACTGATTCACGACTGCTACGATTGTGGTTATCACTTACTCTTATATTAATTTGAATTGTAAATAGTTTAGGGATGCCGAGAATTTTATCGATAAAATTATCGATTTCTTAGGGCTTGTGTTAATTTCATCGATAATACTATTACTGAACAAAGTTAATTTAAGTTTAGGGTTCCTAAACTATGTTAGTAACTAATGGTACAGTACAGTAATGTTTCAGTGTTAATAAGTCAACAAACTATTATGATGTCTAAAGATATTGTTCCTAAGATAAGATTATATTAGTCCTTCTGAAGTATTTGAAAAAAAACGGTGGTTTCTACGATTTATAATCAGAATTTTTTTCTTAAAAAAGTTGTACATACTGTATTCTAAAAATGATTTTTGGAGTTCCCATATAAAGTTCACGAATCACTAGGGTACAATACACGTCCTGGATTTGATACTGTTATTAGGGTACTTTGAAAATGTGGATACCAAAATTATTCCGTATTGTTTGTATTTCTTCTAATATTAATATCTAGAACAAATCACACACGGTCATCTGGCCGCAAACTAGGATATCCTACTCAGTTTCCTGCAGGCAAGATTGGCATTCGTACGTATCTACAAGCCTCATTTGATTGAGATGTTTATCAAACTTGCGTAAGTCATTCAGAGTTCTGACGACGATTCTAACTCCAGGTCTATACAGTCGCAGAGCTCTGGACGTGTTAACGTTACGTTAACTACCCATAACGTCCCCACTGCTAGGGCACGGGTGTCTTAAACATCTAATCTGGATGTGTATCCTCGCCCAATACCCACAGTGCCTTGCTCTGTTCATTGGCACATTTTAGAATTTCTTGCTGGTGCATCAAGACAACTTTTAATTTGAGTGCGTTCGGCTACATCTCACATGATGGAAGTAATGATATAGTCGAGGATGGTAAACAAATTCAATAAATGCCTATTCACTCTCGCCTTGAAGAATTGGAAGACGTTAAGGCGTAATTACTGGTGGCTCGCTCCACTTTGAGCCAGCTTATCTATTTATTATTTAGTTCCCATTGATATCAATGTACTTACTGAGCCAATCTACATAATGGTCACCTTTTGTGTCTTTCCGTCTAATTGCAGTAGTGCTAAAGGACAAATTTTGAACGATTTTCATGTCATTTTGGTGCCTTAAGAGCCACCTAGCTACAATTCTCTCATAGGGCTTCAGAATACCAAAAAGTTTTTTTTTTAATCCTTTATGTCTGATAGAATTTTGCATCCAGATTTGGCCCCCGTGTGAAAAGTATCGCCTAACCTTCCTTCTTTAAAGTATGCGAAGAGATAAGTGCCTCTCCAGTGGGGACAATATTTCTTTATTTCTATAGATTGTTAACAAGACCATTTCATACGAGGTTAACCTGTTTTACACCATTTTAATATTTTATTAAGTCCATCACAAAATAAACATAAATACCTAAATTATTAGGTTGTGCACACAATAAAATGAGGCAAGAGATGCAGATGCAGTCAGTTTTCACAAATTGTATCGCCTTATCTTAGAGACAGTCACAATTTTGTTTTTATATTATCCAACGTTTTTCTACTTTAAGCAAACATTGTAGTATCTTAAATAGGATAGGAGTAAAGAAACTTTACAAAGTTTACTTTCTGTTTTCCTCATGCATACTTCACATTTTTGTTGGCATAGATTTTAATTTAATTCTAATTCTGCTTTTATCAGGAAAAGCGATCTTACTAAACATACTGCAGGTTATTTAAGAATAACTGCGCCTTAACTGGACTGACTCGGTGGCTCAGTGGTTAGCGCTCCTGACTACTGATCTGAGAGTCGTGGGTTCGATCCCCACTCAGAGCAAACATTTCTGTGATGAGCAGATTTGTTTGCTCTGTGTCTGGGTGTATTATATCTATATATGTATGTATTTAAATGTATATGTGTATGTGTATCAGTCTCTGGTTCCTGGTTCATAGTACAGGGAATCCTAGTTTGGGGCCAGATGACCGTGTGTCACGGATATTATTATTATTAACTGCGTACTAATAATAGTTTATCAAAAACTTAAGTTCACTGTTGTACAGAGTGTCAAAAAAGTGCGTCTGGGTTACTCAGAATCAAGTATAGAATACAGGAAAAATATTGAAAAAATCCGTACTTACTTCAGATTTTTTTCAGATACTCAAATACTAAATCTAAATAGTGAATCAAGAATTTGTATGGAAACATGAAAAAAAATTAACAAACAAAATTAAAATTTTAACATCGTGTATAATGAATGACTTTTGTTCAATAGCGATTCAGGGAGCAAAAACAAATTATTCTGTCCTAATCGATGAACAATGACACAATGAACAATTTCGCCAAAGAACTCACTAATTCAATTTTTTTTTTTAAATTTCAGTAAGGGTTGTTGGTCACCATCATCAGCCGATAGACGTTCACTGCTGGACAAAGGCCTCCCTCAAGGTTTTCCACACTGGTCCTGTGCTGCTCGCATCCAGCGGCTTCCTGCAAGCTTCACCAGGTCATCGATCAACCGCGTGAAATCTGCCTACACTGCGTCTTCCGGTGCGCCGTCGCCAACGTTGTTGGTCAATATGTACAAAATTAAAAACCCTCGAATAATAAGATCCAACATCTGATAATAAGTACGAATACAACCACCTCCGTAGCCTAGTGGCTAGTCCACTCGCTTCACATCAGGAGGTCGCGGGTTCGATTCCCGGTGGGGTCTAACTTTGAAGGACTCGGTTTGGTTGGTGGTAGGGCATTTTCTGAGCCCGCCTGGCTAGCTACAACCATCTTATCTTAGTCTTGCCGCCAAACATTAATATTACCAGCATTGATGTGTTCCGGCATGAAGATAAGATAGCCGGTTACCCATTGCGTTGGGGAATCTTGGTAAGCCCGCTTCTATCTTCGGCATCATCATCACTTACCATCAGGTGAGATGATGCCAAGGGCTTACCAATTGGTCGGCAACGCACTTGTGACTCCTCTGGTGTTGCGGGTGTCTATGGGCGGCGGTAATCGCTTAACATCAGGTGATCCGCCTGTTCGTTTGCCACCTATGACAAAAAAAAGAATAGTACTGCTAACAAAATTCGTCGATCTCGTGTTGACTGATACGATGACAATCACTAACATTTGTAATACAATGACAATACGTGCAGAATCATCGCAGCGATTGAGAACATCCTTTTTAGCCGTGTGTCTCGCCTACACAATGCGTGAAGTCTCGTGAGCTGGATAGGTAAATGTTTACAATAGTTCCAGCCAGGTTCCGGGTGTAGCGGTTATATTTGACTGTCAGTGTATTCAAAATCTTCTTATCGTGTGACACAATTTGACCATATTATCACAAATTGTCTTCAAATGAAATGAGAAACTGAACGTTTGAAAACTCTGTACGTATGTTTATACTATCTCTTTATATGTGTGGCCTCTGTGAGCCTTTTTTATCTAAAATTTATTAGCCCTTGGCATCATCTCACCTGATTGTAAGTGGACTCAAGGTAATTTTATATAGTTCCGGTTTCAGGATTTCAGGTCCCCTAAACTCAGCCGGTTTTTAATACCTAACTCAAAACCTCTAAACAGGGCATTCCACAGTGTGTAACGGATTATTTATTAATCAAACTAAGTTTAATCTACAGTCGTCATTTCGTCATTTCCTTAAGCAGCTTGCCTTTGTTGTAATATATCGTAACTTACAATATCCTTTATTACAATTTGAAAGGTCTGAGTCTGACTTTACTATAGGACCTATAAAATCTAGTTAGCCTTTCTAAATGCTGCTAATATTCAAATTGTTCTTCAGAACTAACGAGAAGTGGGTCATTGCGAGTCATGCTCCCGAACTAAGGTCGACATAACTCTTAGACATAACTGTTCCATTTTATTATTAATAATAGGTTCGATTACTATTTTTATGTAACAGGACTTGAATTTAATGCCTTTGCGAGTGTTATTGATGTAATTGCTAAGCCCCTAACACAATGGTCACAATTTGTATGACTTACCTTCAACATTTCAGGTTCCAAATTTTATGATCTATGTGTGTTTGTCGTCGCGCCGTGACTCATACCAGTGGGTACCTATTAAGGACATCTATTAAGCCAGACCGGTTTTCGGTGAATACTCACAAGAGCATAAGTTCAATTCTCACCGAGGTTAAATCGAGTGTTCCTTTGAGAAGTGGTTAGGTTAGGTTATATTTCTGTGATTTTTACAACTTATTTTAATATGTGTAAAAGGTTAATCGTCAATCATGCAGGCGTAGGTGGTAACAATGTAGCTGACATACATATAATAGATACGTACATTGGCACTTACTTACATGCGGCTTACAGACTCAGTGACACAGTAGTTAGTGCTCCTGACTAATGATCTGAGAGTCAAGGGTTCGATCCCCACCTGGGCAAACATTTCTGTGATGAGCAGATTTGTTTGCTCTGTGGGTGTATTAGATCTATATATGTATGTATTTAAACGTATATTTGTATGTATATCAGTCTCTGCTTCCTATGGTACAGGGAATCCCAGTTTGGGGCCAGATGACCGTATGCGATTTGTCCCAGATATTTATTTATTTATTTACATACACCCGAAAAATATTATTCGATTAGGCAGGAACTTGGAAAACATGAAAACTGTCTTGAAAGAATCTACCGTATTTGCTTTATTTAATGTTAATCAAACATACTAAAAAAATCACTCAGTTCAGTGTCTGGTACACGAAGATTATACATGTTTGATAAGAGTACCTAGCATAATCTTGACAATGTCTGCACGCGTGTTCAAAAGTAAATAATTACTTTTGTTATCCACCTAGCCACGATCCTACCGTGGTTTTCTTTTATTATTTAAAACAGGTACATATTTGAAGCGCTGAGAGCAAGAGCTTTACTTTGAAATAATTTATTTCATTAATCATAATTTTTAAGAAAAACTATTCGTTTATACATTTTAGTCACTATGTCAAGATGCATTATAATAGGGCAGTTTCATTATGATTTGGGTAGATATCATCTAAAGTGCTTAAAAGAGGACCAGAGGAAGATGTTCAAAAAATGTGGCTTACACCACTCTTGCTCTTAGCGCCTCATTTGTTCATTGCATTTTTTACCCAACTGCCAAATCTTCCAAATGATTTTCTTTGTGAGTATGATGATGACTGTCAGTGTATTTGTCGCTTGTTCAGTCGGTCAGCTGACTAGCCAAATTTATAAATGACAAATGACTATGAATGTTAACAATAAAAAGAAGAATAAGAATACGACAAAAAGAAGTTGGTTTTCGATTTCCAAGATTTGTTTACAGGTAAAGTTAGTTATTGTTAAAGTTAAAGGTGAAGCTAATAAAAATATGTTAAAAATGGTCTGTCCCTAAAATTTATGACAAAACATTGTGTTAAATTGTTAATTCCCCATTTTAAATGATAAAGATATGACATGTATAGAGAGTAGTCGTTTTTTTTATTTGTTAGTCAAAAATGTGTTAAAGCTATTTTCTTTTGGGCTCGATGTTTCTTCTCGCAAACTTTTCCCGAAACGTGGACTTGTACAAAGTTCCGCGTGGAAGAGACTTTGTACTAGGCAGAAAAAAATATGATTTAAAATAATGTGTCAGCACTTACTTACATATTGAAACAAACAAAAACATTTTGAGTTTCGACAATTAATAAAAATCTATTTGTTTATAGGTTTCTTGAAGGAAGTTTCTAAGTTCATTTTTCTTAGATAGTGCAAACAATTTTCCCCTTTTATTTTTATAACTGATCTTAAAATAAAGTAGGTACACGTATTTTTTCATACTTACTTATTTTATATTTTTTCTTAAGATTTTTAATAATATTCTGCATGTTAAATGTCATTTTGACTTTGCATTCCTAAGTATTCATTCTATGTGCATTTTACGTAAAATTTTTGAATTTAAAATACATTTGAAACTAAATAACAATGTTAAGTAAATACGTTTCATGTTCGCTAGGATCTCTATAGGTTATTTCTTGTAGTTTGGTTGACCGATACGATGTAGTTGTTTTGGTACCACTCATCTTATGTAAATCACTCATTCATGTGCTTTTTGGATTCAATACCACTGATGGTGAGACATTTTTTTTATATGTATTATTATTTATTATATGAACGTTAAATCAGCGTGAAAGGCAGAAAATATTTGGATAATAATATTGCTTAGTTGTTATGCAAAACCATATCAAACAATGGCGGACAAAACGTCAAGTCGTAGTCATTTTTTACCCGAATGCGCCAAAAGGATGGTTATGTTTTTCAGTGTATATATGTATATATTTTTTCGGTAGCTTAAACGGCTTGATGGATTTTAGCTTTAGAGGTGTCGTTAGATTCATCTTGATCCCGAGAACAACATAGGAAACATTTTAATGTAGTCGGATTAATAAAAAAAAAATGATTAGGTTATTTATCAATAGGTTCTGGAATAACATGTCATTCCACCTAACAAATCTTAACAGTTTTTTCTCGTAAAATAAGTAATAAGTTAGAAAATAAAAAAATACGTGTACTTTACTTTGGCCTCAATTTTAATGAAATCATCCTTAAAAAATGGGGATACAAAATTTTGAATTTACAACTTCACTGGTGTCGCAAAAAAAATTTTCATACAAATCGATCAGCCAGCCCATTTGGTATGGGAACTCCAATTTGGTTTTAAAATTGTTTACAAAGCCGTCTAAGAAAGTTAGTTTTACAGCTTCAAGAGTAGAAACACATCTTAATGAATTGCTTTACCTCTATGTGACCTTATTTGTGCTCGTTTGTAAATCAGCTGTAATAATAATAATGAGCAGGCAGGAATCTGGGGCTATTAAAAATCATATCATATTACCTAAATAGTCATGACCAAATCTTCAAAAAATGGCAGTCCTCAAATTTCACAAATATTTTTTTATTTTTTTTCAGGCAAAAAATAGTCGAAATAACCTCTACTCGTAATACGAGGATGTCTAATACGCTGAATCGATTGCATCAATTTGTATGAGGCTAAAAAACAATTGAAAAGTATTTATAGATGTAAAACAAGGTATTTTACCTAAATTAAAATATAATAAAAAGTATAAATGAAAAAACTGTAATTTCTTGCGTATTTTTACTTTTTTGTCGGTCACGCCAGGTTAACTGACTACAGGCACGGTCATAATAGGATGGCATCGACTCTAACCGTAAGAAGCATGTTAGTGAAACTTGTTATCTTATTCTTCTCGAGTCGATGGTAAATCAAACAGACTCCTCCCAAAATCCTGCCACGCGGATAGCATTCTCGGTGGCCAGCATCAAGTCCTCCCGCGAACAGGTGGCAGGGCAGGAAGAACAAGATATCAGATGGTCCATAGTTTGGGGGACCCTATAGCATATAAAGCCCAAGCCTGCACTCCCTAAGAACCCCCATCTGAACAAATTTTCTTTACTACGACCGACCTGTACCGGCAGTCTATTTAGGGATCTCCGGTTCGCCATGATAACTTATATCCAGGTGGGAGGTTCTCAGAGATTGGGATGAAGGGGCTTGGGAACTTGTTATTAGGTGGGGTAGACAACAACCTCCAGAAATCCTGACTTGGCCTCGTGTGACCTTACCTATACCTACCCGAGGTAGAGACCCGTGCCAAGCAGGAGGATGATATGAATTTATTAACGCAAATGCTTCTACACCAATTTCGTTAAATTTTCTATAACAAAGTCAGTTTGTATCCAACTAGCTTTTACCCGCTACTCCGCCCGCGTGGATGTCGCTTTATGACTGTCTCTAAGGTATCCTACTATGGGAACCATTAATTTTCCCGAAAAAAAAAGTAGCCTCTACACCTGTTCAGTCAGCTGAACTAGTGGGAACAAAGGTATATGTTAATCCAATATTCAATCTATGTCCTACCAAACTTCATCCAAATCCGTTCAGTAGTTTCGACGTGGAAGCGGAACAAACAAACAAACATTCATACTTTCGCATTTATAATCGAATAAGATAAGAAGTAAGATGAATTTTCTTTGTAATATAAAGACCTAGCACGTGCGTGTCTCGTGTTCCTAAAGGCGGGATCCGTGGGTGTGACTTTGTCGTCATTTATTAGTGTTTGCTTAAATGTTAATAAGTCTAATTCATCAAGTTAGTTGAGCGTTACATGTAGCACAGCAAAAAGATATGTCTTGTCTCTGCATGTAATGACTCTTTATTCGCAAAAAAACGGCGAGTGAGTGGTAGATACTTACTACATTTGGATTTGAATTACTTTCTCCAAAAAACCTATACGACTGGAACAAAAATAAACTTTCCATACAACAAGGATAGCAAATGTTCTGATGAATAATAAACAGTTAATATTTAAAAAAAAAATTTTTGCTCCAGTTTTATTACTTCAGGGAAAGATTTTTTTTTCGTATACCTATACACATTCCTTATAAAATACGTGAAAAAAAAACAGTGGCTTCTACTCATGAAACTGACTAATTTTTCCCAAGAAACCTATACATACTCAATTCGCAAAAAAAAATTGGACTCTTCATGCTAATTGATCAACTGATCTGCCAATTTTATATGGGAAGTCCAAAATATTTTTTGCGAATTGAGGTTAGGTTCCTTGGGGAAAGTTGTTCAGTTTCGTAAGTAGAAGCCACTGTTCAATTTTTTTCAGGTATTTTAGAAGGACCCTATATACTATGGCATAGTTTAATTATGCCACACGATAAGAGAGAGAGAGAGATCTTTGGGATAGGTACATATAGTGCCGTGTACTAGGCGTAGCACAATACGGTACAGATTACCATTATCTGTACTGTAGTTAACACTTTCACGGACAGTACGTACCTTCGTTAAGTTCCCGTTGTGACACTATTTTTTTCATACAAAACAGAACCTCGCATATCGACGTTCTGTCACATAGTTAAATATGCTTTATTATAAATATGGCAATATGCCTATGTACGTAGGCGTACTGCCGCGTAGCCGCACAAAAGTGCTTTTTACATGGAAGCAAAAGTTGAGTTAAAACTTTTGACGTAACGTCAATAGGCGTACTGACATAAGTTCATCGAATCCCGTCTATAGGTGTACTGTCCGTGAAAGTGTTAATCTACAGCAAACATGTCTCGGTTCCACTTTATTTGCACTTATAATCACTACTTTTTCATCCGTCATAGTCAGATTTAATGTACCTATCGGGCCTATGTGCACGTGAGCGCTTTATTTTTGTTTTTCTATGATTTAATTAAGACATGCTTATTTCCAAAATCTGTATTAATATCCTATTTTTTTTCTCTTGGAGATATAAATACATTATGATACTCAGAACAATGTTAACATATTTCGCTTTCAGAGATGTGCACTTGTTTACATTGGTACTTTCATAATAAAAATAGCCGAGTTTAAGTTTTTCCTTTCAACTTTTTTTAATTTGTTTAAATATGTCGCAGTATATTAAGAAAAATAGTATCTGTGCTAAAATCCCGATGATGAAAAATAGGTAGGTACTGTGTAATTAAACCGAGTCGGTCATCGGAAGAACAGAAAGACAGTAGGGTTAGTTTGTCTGGTGCCACCCTAAAAAGGACTCAATTTTCAACACATATTTTTCAAAAAAAAAATATGAAAACACAATGCAATTCACATATCAATTTTATTAAAATCTCTTTGTCTCATACGAAGCTTGTATAATCATCTAATTACACCGAGTGTCTAACTTGCATATACATGTTAAAACATAACTTCACTTTATATAACATTCAATACAATATTATATATAACATTAATTTCATTACGCACAATACATTCCAGTTGTCTTTCTGGCGTTTTCCTATATAAATACGCATATGTACTGTAAAATACATACAATTTAATTTAGTCTCTGAACATTTAGAGCTTTTCCATACATACATTACCTACATAATACTGGAGATCGGTATATACCTACAAACCTCTTAACAGTAAAAAAATTGGACTTTCATACAAATCGATTAGATTGTGAGCCAAGTTACAATGAAATCCAAAAATTTTGAAAATTATTTTTAGTAGATTCACCAGTTATGAGGTGTGTAGGTACGTACCCGTATTAGTCGCCCAGTACATTTAGAACAAACGCTTCTAATATTACAATATGTATTTGTGGCAATAATACCCTAACAGTTACACCACTATTACATGAATAGTTAAGTACTAAAACTGCATTTTTAACTAAAACATTTAAAAGTTCATTCTTTGCTTACTTATAGTCCGTTCAACCAAATAGTTTCGCCCACTTTGACTAAACTAAAAAAATACAATCTACGGTTTTAAAGAATCAATTTCAGCATAATTTGATGTCGAGGCAGCGTGCAGCGATCTAAACACACAATGGCACGCGTTATATTGGAAGATATTGCTTATATTAACTATAAGACCTTTCTATAGATCCCACAATATTTCCTTACACTGTAAATTTTGTAATTAAATATTATTATAGATCTGTATTCCAATAAGTGTAAATAAATAAGAACATAATTTTAGGCGAGCGAAACTATTTGAGTAAATGAAGTTTACATTTATGTAAAATTCGATAATTTTGCTATTACTTTATAAACAAATATTATATCTATTTTTATTATAAATATACACTAAATTCAAATAAATATAATTGTTCATTCTATTTGAAATAAGATGTGTGTTCTAATTGAAATAATAAATTAATCTTACAATTCGTTTTTAAAACACTTTTATTATAATATCAATCTGATCATAGAAAAAAGGTACTTATATTTATTTAATATTAAAATAAAACTTTTATTTATTATTCAGACCATCGATCCATTTGCTTAAAATTAAAATATATTTCACTTTTACATGTTATTGACGGTGTTAAATGTAAATAAAATGTGATATACATACTTACATTATATGTACTTAAATACGTAGGTAAATAGGTCGAGTTTTTTAAATAAAACCTTATGAAAATATATTTGTTTTCTGCTTCTTTGTTACTGACAACATTTCAAAATATTTACCCCAGTTTTTGTGAATATTTCATGTACTTATGTATTGAGCAAATACACTTTTTCTTTTTTATTAACAATAATATGAAACTGTGATGTTTAGATCCGTCAGTATTTTTAAGAGGCGGCTCTCTATAGGTATCAATCTCAGACAAAAAGTATTTATTGTGCGGATCAGTATTATTTCATTTTCAGGGTTCCGTAGTCACAAGGAACCCTTATAGTTTCGCCGCTGTCTGCCGTCGCTCAGAGACTATTAGTACTAGAGAGCTGTAATTTGGCATGGATGTGCATATTAATCACGCCGAAAAAATGGTAAAATAAAATCTTGAAAAACATTTTTTTTCAGAGTACTTCCCCTACACGTGAAGTGGGGATGATTTTTTTATCGACTATCCCATAGTGTGGGGTGTCTTTGGATAGGTCTTTCAAAAATATTGTGGGTTTGCGGAAACCATTTTTCAATTCAGGGATCCGTTTTTGAAATATTAAACTTTGAAGTGAAAATTTTTGTCAAAGTCATGTGTCCCCTCCCTGCCAGCTAAACGATTGTTTCTAGAAATGTGAAAAAAATCAGGACAGTAGTTTATATAACGAAGTTAAAAGGAAAACTATCACGGCTAAGTAGGCTTTACAAGTTAACGAGTATTAGTCAATTTTGTTAGACGGGAGGTTTTCACCTTGAAGCAGTGTCTGTCGAAGTACTTCGGAACCCTACACTGCGCGTGGCCCGCCACGCACTTGACCGCTTCTTTTAAAAGAGTTTTTGTTTAAAACGCTCATCACAACTGGGAGTAAATAATTTGAATTATTATCAACGTATATTTTTTCTTTCTTTTGATAAGTACAAAATAAAATTTATTGCGTGTGATATGCGCAGTTTAATATTTCATTTAAATTTAAGATTAAAATTGACGTAAAATAATATATTTATAATTAAGTACATTATTTTTTTTTATTGCTTAAATATATATATTTTTAAATTATCTAATATATTTAGCCGAAAGAGGAAGGAAGCACCAGTTAATTAGTGTTTTTATTTTTGAGTCAGAATGAGACAAGAGTTATCAGTTTACAGTTTTGAATTAATTTTCAAATTAA
The DNA here is from genome assembly GCA_958295455.1 of Coleophora deauratella. NCBI lineage: Eukaryota > Metazoa > Arthropoda > Insecta > Lepidoptera > Coleophoridae > Coleophora > Coleophora deauratella. The sequence goes on along the minus strand of OY282400.1, from coordinate 3,878,020 downwards.
TTTGGAATTTATGATTTAGAAAATATATAAAAAGGCGTTCAAACAGGACGTGGAAAATTATATATATATATTGGTATAATTATATACATATTAAAAGAATTTATGAAATTATGTTAAGAAATAAAAATTACATCTAAAAAAATTAAGTTGTTTCAGGCTATTATATAGTTTTCTCTAACTGAGCTAGGTAATTTATTAGTACCTAAGTGAAAGAGGGTTTTTTTAACAAACATGTGACTAGAAATTCGCCTAATTTTTCATTATGATTTTAGATTACCAATGAACGCAATTTTTGGCTCGTATGTTTCAGTCAACCTTTTTCAATGGAAGACTACCAAATGAAAGTTTTGAATTAAAATCACATCAATGGCATAATGGATTGTTTTTTTGCCATAATCGTTTTCAAATATTAATAAAATATTTCAATACAAAAAATTTAAATTTACTTCAAAGTTCAAAAATATATTTTAAAATTTCGTCACGTAAATTTTAATTTTATTTAAAACTTCAAGTGGTAAATATTGTATTTTAATATTATATTTCGTACTTACACAGTTTTTCGTTTCATGTCGTATTATTATTTAATATTTATTAGATACTTTCCTCTACATTCTCTAGACAGCTATTTTTAACTATTTAAAAGTCTGTATTAGGTTTGTTTTTAATTTTAATTTGTAAAACTGTAGTCAACACAACCGAATCTTGTTAATTAATTTTAATTCTAAAAGTATCATGTGTCTTACATGCAAGGTGATTTTTAATAGAGTATGTGAAAATAGTTAAGCAAAAACCTATCACTTTTTTAATGAATGTCAAAAATTATCGGTCTCTTTATCAAAAATATTTAGTTGAACTATCGATTTGTATGGGGAGTTAAGAAAACAGCGTTTGTTTAAAAAAAAAAGTTAAAAAAAAAGTTATACATTTGATCTAATTAATAGCATAAAAACCACCTTGTATATGTGCTGTTTAATGATTTTACATAGGTATTAATAATTAATATCTAATGATTAAAAGGTGTCTATTTCTAGTGTTCTTGAAGACGTTATTAAAAATTTAAGGCTTATTCCACCAAATCCTAAACGTTTATAAATTTTATTCAAGCAGAAATAATAATTTTACCAATTATATTAAATGCAGAAATACGAGTGATAATAATAGTAATTTTGAGTATTTACTCACTCGAACGACACTAATCAGTTTTGTACAGTACAAAACAAAATAGCAAAATAGCAGATTGTTATTCCCAAAAGAGTAAAATATAACTGATTGACTGTACTTCTTAAAATATTTTTGGGGTTGAGTGGGCCTGTTTGAAATGATATATTTAAAATTTAAAAAAACCGAGGCTGAGTGGAAATTTTTAAATTATATATTTATTTATTAAAATAATATCATTAAAATTATGTTTTATCCAACCGGGTAGAAGATTTTTTTTACAAAAGTGGAATAAGCCGTTTTAAGGCACCTACTAGATTATGGTAGGTAGCTTAATTTTATTATTTTTACTTTATTTAACTATTTATTCTAATTTTTGTAATATTAATATATTCAGTTGATACTTAAAATACTAAGGCAGGTAAACCGCCTCAGTAATGTAAATAAATAAAAACAAAGAAACACTTATATGAATTATAGTAAGTTTCTTTCATTTTATTTTATTGTATATGTTATAATTATGAAAATTTCTTATTAATAATGTGTAAGGCGCTAAAATTTAAATTATAAATTAACATAAATTACTAGGTATGTAAGTAGTCATCGTATGATTTTTGTTTTAAGAAGGCCGGGTGCATTAATGATTTAAAATATTATAAGTTTAATTATTAAATGCAGAACCCTGCTTTCCGTGCCTAAAACGTTTTCATAAAATTTTACAGACTAAATTGAATAAAAAAGTATACACTTTGTTTATTTTAGAAGTAAAAAAGATCCTTTACGTGTGACAATTTTTCAGTGAATAACTCAAAAAATGTTTCCCTCAAAATATTAAGTTTCCAAATATTTGCAACCACAGCTCGTTTGTTTACCTTTTGTCTAATTCTAAAAAAAAATAAGGTATAGTTGAAGTCACTCATCTCGTAATAAACTTATTGTTTTCGGTATTTTGTTTATAACAAAGTCATAGGTGAGGGAAACCAGATAATTCCAGTTCAAAATGAGCATCCAAGCTACTCTACAATATACGTATGTAAATAGGTAATTTTCAGCGACCTCGGAAGTGGGGGGCATAGGAGGCCAAATGCCCCCCTTAAAATGAACCAGGGGGGGCCGCGCCTCCTCCAAAAAAGCGCTTCTTCTTTGAGACTAGATGCTTGCATGTGTGAATGAGAGAGGAAGGAAAGAAAGAAATATAGATTTTCTTCTTCGACTGAAGTTCTCTCGCTTCCCCGTCAAGTCGGTTTGTCGACTCGGCAAGCTCCGCCACCGTTTTGCGTGTAGCATTGTTTCAAAAAAAGGTTGCCCCCCCCCCGCGATGGAGTACTATTTATGCGCCACTTTGATTCAAAAAAAAGTTTGCCCTCCCGTGACGGAGTACTATGATCGCGTCACTTTGTTTCAAAAAAGTTTGCCCCCCCCGTGCTGGACTACTTCCGCGGTCCCTGGTAATTCTCCCATATCGATGGTAATTACAATGTCAATGTCTTGTGGGGAAATGACACAATGACAGTATGTGTTTTCTGAGGCAAAATGACGACACAGTACGTAGTGATTTAAGTAATTATTTAAAGGTATTATTTTTTTGCAACTTATACACATTATTTTTTTTTATCTAACATTTATGCACAGTAAAAGAAATCACATTTTTAACATCTTATGCGTATACATACACTGCCAACAAGCACATCCTAATCACAAAACAACTTTTAACAAAAATGTTACATTAGCGCAGGTATTACCACTCAATTTAAATTTAGGTATTACAAGAACTATTAGCCTTTGCGGCTAAATAAGAGTTTCTTTCCCGCCAAACTGATAGAACTCCTCTTGAGGGCACTTGGCCGAGGGAGCGGTGGTAACAGGGGCTGGACAGGGCGGAGATCTCTTTTTGGGTCTTTCCTCTGCATACTAGTTTTTCGATGTCAGTATTGTCACGAACTCTGCAAAAAGCCAGTTATAATTAAGTCAAAGATTAGCAACTATTTTGGAAAAAAATGCGGTGGTGACTCGGACCGTCTAAACAGAGGTCTAGGGTTATTTATAGCCACAAGTTTATAGCAATAGTTTTGGCATATCATAATTATGATAAGACATTTATCTGCTCGACAACTTCTGTAACCTATAAAAATAGCAAAGAGGCTGACAGTACTCTTGGTGGATCTGGGCTTGGCTACCTTCGTGTCGCCGAGAGGCATTTGTAACACCATAATTTATCAATGATTTGTCGATACTTTAAAAACCTTTTCAAACTAGTTTTGAAAATTTCCATATTGTAACCCCCAGTCAGAACCTCTGAGAGCCGTTGACATCAGAGTCTGTAGTTCTAGGAAGAAAAAAATATCTCTGGAACCAGCCTAACAATTATCTATAATTTGCGTTTTTATTGCCCAAAAAAAATGCATTCGAGCTATATGTCATCTTAAACGAACAGAAAGCTGTAAGCCACATTTTCAAAGGCTTAAAATCTTGACTGACTTTATTTATGCAGTCGTTAATTTCGTGAGGTGCAATCCAGATCTGTTTAAATTTGTCACCAGACAACGACGAACTGATAAATTTCATTTAGTTCCCTGCACTTCTACACTTTTCCATAAAAGTGTATTTGCCATGGCACCTAGACTACATAAAAAATTGCGTACAACATTAAGAGACTGTAATAACGATAAAGAATTTAAAAACAAAACATTCAAATTTTTTATTATTGCTAATTATTTTGGGTCTCTATAATATAGCATAACTTTTTTATGACTATTTGGCCTTTGCATAATATTATTTGGCATAAAATATTTTGGCATAAAAAATTTTGCGCATATTTACGTTTTCCTAAAATTTATGAGCATAATATTACTTGGAATAATTAGTAATGTCCCTAACTATAAAGTTGCATAATGTTAAATTTCCTAATAATATTATAGCATATCAAACTTAAGCATAATATTCATTCGAATAATAGAAAATTTGCCTAAATAATAAGTTGCATAACATTAAATATACTAATAGTATTTTTGCATATCTTTCGTTTCTAAGAAGAAAAATATGAGTTAGGTTGCGTTTTCCTCTCTATTGATTATAATTATTCCACACAACGTTGTAATTGCCATTATTTATTTACTCAAAAAGCAAACAATCTTTTGATGAACTTTGTATGGGAAGTCCACAATTTTTTTTGCTTTTTGACCATGACTGACTTGGGGAAAGTTGTTCAGTTTGATGAGTAGAAGCCACAGTTAAAATATTGCCAGACATTGCATTGTCGTTGTTCAATCAAGTATGCAAGCACGCAAACAGGCAAACAAGCAAGGAAGCATGCAAGCATGCAAGCAAGCAAGCATGCAAGCAACCAAGCATGCAAGCAAGCAGTAGATCTGTGGATGTTTTATCAATAAAACCTAACACTGCGACTGTGAGGGGAGGCGAGCAAGCTCGCCTCCGCCTCACAGTCTCCGAACCTAAATTAACCGTGTCGGGGTGCTCCGAATTCCCGAGCTCGCTTCGGTCGCTCCAGCATTAGTTTAGGACTTCCGTGTTCCGTGTAATTACTTAATTTACTACTTATAGCGTAGGTTGTAAGAACCAGTATATTAGTACAAGGTAGTGGTAAGTAGCAACCTGCCTAAGGTTGCTAGTGGTAACTAGCAACTTATCTAAGATTGCTAGGAAGGGAAGCATTCAATCAAGTATGCAAGCACGCAAGCAAGCAAGCATGCAAGCAAGCAAGCATGTTCAATCAAGTATGCAAGCACGCAAACAGGCAAACAAGCAAGGAAGCATGCAAGCAAGCAAGCATGCAAGCATGCAAGCAACCAAGCATGCAAGCAAGCAGTCGATCTGTGGATGTTTTATCAATCAAACCTAACACTGCGACTCCGCGTCTCCGAACCTAAATTAACCGTGTCGGGGTGCTCCGAATTCCCGAGCTCGCTTCGCTCGCTCCAGCATTAGTTTAGGACTTCCGTGTTCCGTGTAATTAGGGCTTTTAATATTTAGGCCTAATTAAAATTATGAACTTTACAGTTATGTCAATTACTATTTAGGTCATTTATTATTTAGTCAAAAGTATATTTATGCAGTTTTCAATTAGGACAATTATTGTTTAGTCATTCCTAATTTAGGACATTATTGTTTATTACTTTCAAAGTTTAGGGGGAATAATAATTATGCAGAATTACGATTAGGCAGATTTATATTTCTGCGCAGGATTTTTATGCCTTACTTGTTATGCCATAGGCAATTATGACATACAATTTTATGCGATACAAAGGGCACCCAATTATTTTATATGCCTATTGGCGAAACATAGAGATCAATTTAATTTTATTCTTTGTATATAGCACCAACCTTGTACCTATGTTTATAAAGTAAATAAATTGAAATTGCTTCCGTCCAAATGTGGACTAAGTGTAGTTGTGCGAACTCATCAGTAGATATTATTTGGAAGAGACCTGTGGCCTAGTAGTTGAGATGCGACTATTAAGTACCTAGTTCAAAACAAGAACCATATTCAAGAAACCAGTCTTGAAATTTAGCATACTGAAAAAATATATGAACGCTAATCCGGTTGACACTTGCCATCGAGCTGTCACCGGGTGCGGTTGTCCAAGCAAATCTGTTTGTGCATCTGTAAACTGTACAAGTGCGCTAAAAGACAAACCGTCCAAGTAATTAAGGTATACTAAACAGAAGGAGTTATACCATCGTAGTTGACCATGCCGTCGCCGTCCAGGTCGGCCTCTCGGATCATGTCGTCCACCTCCTCTTCGCTCAGCCGCTCCCCCAGGTTCGTCATCACGTGGCGAAGCTCCACCGACGATATCAGCCCGTCGTTGTTTTTGTCGAATACCCTGGAGAGTGGAGTTCACAAATACATGGATAATCAACTATTGTTTAGTAGTTTTTTTTTAAATTCACGACTTGGTTAAAATAAAAACCGGGAATAACTGATAATGAATGAAAGATAACATAAAACAGGGAAATACGAGAGTAAGATAGGAGTATAGATAAAAAAACGAGTTATCTCTTTCTCAGAGAGCGATCTCTTTCTGACAAACTTAGAATAGTAGGTCCAACTTTAAACCTCAAGATTTTCGGGGAATTAGTATTATTCCTGTTTGATACAGCGATATCGGATAGTCCAATTTGAAAAAGTTTAACTAACTTACGATCAATTTTATTAGTATGTACGTGAAATTAGGTAGATTAGTTAACTAAAGCATGTTTCCAAATTAACCTACTACCGCAATAAATTTTTTCCTTTAATTATAACAACTGATGTTTGGCATTTCATTTCCAGATTAGATACGAAAAAGCTTTCCCTGTCCCGGATTTCTAGCTAGAGTGAGTATATTTCGATTCAGAGATGTTACAACAAAGAACAAACTCCCTGCCTATTACATTTTTTTTTTATTATGTAGTTAATGTATTTATACTTATATATAAGGTGCTACTTTATTAGTGCCCGATATTTTGGTCAGTGCTCCTGCTCCTGATTCTGATCAACTTTCCCCAAGGAACCCATAGTCAAATCGCAAAAAAATTTTTGGGCTCTTCATACTAATTTGGCCGCTCGGCTGATCGATGTGTATGAAGAGCCCAAAAATTTTTTTTGCGATTTGACTATGGGTTCCTTGGGGAAAGTTGATCAGAATCAGGAGTAGAAGCACTGACTAAAATATCGGGCACTAATAAAGTAGCACCTTATATGTTTCAATAATATACATATTGCATTTTATTTGCATTTTGTTTGTAGCTTGTGTTCAGCAGAAAAAGAAACCTAAAAAACTAGTTCAGTAACCTCACCTGAAAGCCTCTCTAAGCTCATCTTCTCCATCAGCCCCTCTCATCTTCTTGGACATCATCTGAAGGAATTCGTTGAATTCGATGGTACCGTTGCCGTCTTGGTCAACTTCTTTTACCATATCTCGTAGCTCTGTCTCTGAAATGGGGAAAAATTACAATTAGTTCAATCCAATATTCGGTAGTCGTTTTGAACCACCTCCATGGTTTTTTTTTTGTGATAGGTGGCAAACGAGCAGACGGATCACCTGATGGTAAGCGATTACCGCCGCCCATGGACATCCGCAACACCGGAGGAGTCACAAGTGCGTTGCCGACCTTTGAAATCAGGTTAAGTCTGCTTGCTTCACATCAGGTCGTGGGTTCGATTCCCAGCGGGGTCCAATTTTATAGGACTCGGTTTGGTGGGTGGTAGGGCATTTTCTGAGCCCACCTGGCTAGCTACCACCATCTTATCTAAGTCTTGCCGCCAAACATCAATGTCAATAGTTTTAGCATTGATGAAATGAAATAATTTATTAATAACATTTGCTACAAGTCAACGTTTTAAGAGTATCTACATCGGTAGGTTAAGTATATAATTTTAGATGAATAAAATATAAATAATCATTAAATTACCCTACCGACACCCCACACTTGAACTTTATGAAACACCTGAAGTTCTTTCTGTAAGAAAGCTCTATATCTACCAAACAATCAGACGATATCACAAAAATGTCATTCCAAAACTTCCAGTAACTAATAGCAGGCGAGATCTGTGTCCAATACCACACGCACGCGCACACGCACACGCACACTCACACGCACACGCACACCCACACGAACACGCACACGCACACGCACACGCACACGCACACGCACACGCACACGCACACGCACACGCACACGCACACGCACACGCACACGCACGCACGCACGCACGCACGCACGCACGCACGCACGCACGCACGCACACTCACACACACACACACACACACACACACACACACACGTACACGCAAACGTACACGCTAATATTCTCATTGGTTTTTTTATCCCTTAAATTATATTTTGCATACCATTATCTTGTACAGTTAATGCATGCCACTACCTAGATAATCATACCTAATACCTAATATTATTATTATTTTTGTACTATTGTATACCGTTTAATGCATTTGTATATTGAACATTATCTGTGGGAAGGACCCGATTGCCATCACACAGTTTTTTAAACTAGTTTGGTGATCGGGAATTTCATATATTTATTAAGAATTGTGTTAACTGGTAAAACAATAAAGATTATTATTATTATTAATTACAGGGACGTATTCTCCATAGGGTCATTCGGGCGAATGCCCGGGGCGGCCCGTCTCAAGGGGCGGTCCGCCCAGTTCTCCAAAAACTCTCATTTTTTCATTAGCTGACTGCGAAAAATGTTAGGTAATGTACAATTTACACGGGCGCGGGAGTCTCGATGAGTATTGATATCTTTCTCTAAGTTAACCTAGCTAGCTGAAAAGTTTGTCCCAGGTATACATTCGTCAACTACTTCGAGTGTAGAGTCTCCAACATTCAGAGGAGTGGGCGGATATTTTACATAATTTTTGTCTTGGCCCTGTTCATTTTGAGACCCGCTTGTTGGGAGACTAGTCCATCGGGCATTGAATTGTGCCTAAGTCCTCGAAGGTCTTAGCCATGAATCATGATCATATCATCAGAGAATCGAAGGTGAGTTACGTACTCGGCGTTGATATTAATACCGAGTCCTCTCCAGTCCAGAAGCTTGAAAACGTCTTCCAGGGCAGCGGTGAAGAGTTTTGGAGATATATGTAATGTCTCCCTGTCTTACCCCACGCTGCACCCAGTTTCGAATTCTGATCCTGGAGGCGGATCAACATGGTGGCGTTTTCATACAGGCACTCCAATACTTCGATATATCGATAGTCAATTTGGCTCCGTTGGAGAGAGTGTAACCATTTGTCTCTGGTGTAACCAACTCCTGTGCCATACTGTAGGCGTTCGTCCTTCGAGCATGACGCAATTAAACAGCCTCTGAAGACCTATAAGTTCCGGTTCTCCACCTGCTTTCGGAAGCTCAGTCGTAATTCCATCATCACCCGTTGTTCCTTGTTGTTCTAAAACTTTTTGGGAGCCATTCTAATCTCGCACAGGCTGACGTTAGGGATATCTTCTGTATGTTTCAGGTCAGTCTGGCTCTCGGGTCTTCAGCCAGATTACTGACAGGTAAGCGTGTCGTTTTGTATAAGTGTCCGTAGAAATTCTCGACCTCTTCTAATAGGTCAGGGTTGTACGACACGATTCTCCCATCGTCAGTCTCCAGCTTTGTCAATTGGCTTTGACCAGCAGACAGGTCTCTTGCCAATACTTTTGACCCTTTATTGCGCTCGATAGCCTCTTTAATACGATTAGTATTAAATTGGCATATATCGCGAGTCAAGGACTTGGAGACCTGTCTGTTTAGTCACTGATACTGACAAGCATCTTCAGGCTTCATCTTTCCTCTATGAGGTTGCTGATGTGATCAGAGATGTTAATTTTGAACGGCTGGTTTTAAAAGCCTTATTTATTCCCAGTATTTTATACAATTTGCTCGAACCTGTCGTAGTAATCGTCCATATTTTCGCAGTCTCCTAGCCATTCGAAGCGGTTTTACAACTCGAACTGAAAGTTATCGGGATTTTGGAGCTGGATAAGCGCTGGTCGGAGCGTGGGCTTCATTAGTCGACATCTTTCCAGCTTGATTTTTAGATTCAATGTACCTCTTACCATTCGGTGATTGCTTCCTTTCTTCATCGAGTTGATCACAGCTCATTTTCAGTGTTGAAAAGAATTAAAAATTATATGCGCTCTCGCATGAATGAGAAACGACTCAATTATTTCGCAATCCTCAACATTGAGGCTGATTTAACGAACGCAGTTGATTTTGATGATTTTTCAAAACAAATGTCGCATTGTCGCTCATTGTAATCAGCATATAAGCTCGTTTCTGTATTTAATTCTGTTTTACTGTTGTTTTCTTTGGCTATGGAGGGTAAGGGGCGACCCGATCGTATTCGCCCAGGGCGTAAAAATCTAAAATACGTCCCTGATTAATTAGGTAATGAAATTAATACAAAATAATTATGTGTTCCGGCATGGAGATAGGATAGCCAGTTCCATGGAGATAGAACCTTGGTAAGCCCGCTTCCATCTTCGGCATCATCATCACTTACCACCAGGTGAGATGATGCCAAGGGCTTACCAATTGAGGGTAAAAAAAGTCGAGATAGTTTTAAAGTATAATTACTTAGGTTACCGCAATTCGGAATATAAAAAACATTGTATGAAAGTAAGTAAGCTTTCATGGCGGGCTTTTATTAGTACTCATTGCTGCATACGTTTCATGTTCATTTTTTTTTTCTTTTATTGTGTGGGTTGCATGGAAAAAAAATCAGCTTTATGGGTATAAATAAACCACAAAATAATCAAGAATTAAACGAATACAGTTTGTTACATCCTGACATTGTACGTAAAAGGTGGTTTTTGTGAATGTGAAAACATTTTCTATCACTTTTTAAATTAACGACATAAAGTCTCCTTATAGTCGGCTTGACCATTTTTTTACGGAGAGTCCAAAAAATCATACGTTGATCTTAAAAGTGTTCATTCGCTATTAAGGCGTATAGCCAAATCGCAATATTCAATTCAAATTCTTGAAATAATGGTTAAAGCTATCACCATGGAAAAAATATATAACATACTTCAAATAATAAAAAACAAATTGTCTTGAACAGAATCATTAAAATCACAGAAACTTTGATGAAAAAAAATATCCTGTAAACCCTGTATTTTGCATTAATTGCAAATTCTCTCGGAAACACAATATTTGTTTATGTTGAAACCAACACACAAAAATCGGCCATTTTAATACCTTCAATTTATCTTGAACGGATTTTTTTTAACTAATTTGAAAGCCAAGAAAAGTAATAAAAACATCGAAATCTCGAGAATTTGACGTAACCGCCGCGACGGTACCCACACTGATCTGAACTTAAAATGATTGGCGTTACGGTCGATATTAAATTATCATGCATCAACCTGCTCAGAATGAGTGTACTTCGCGCCTTAAAAAGCATTCGTTATTATATAAAACCTGTTATCGAACCACTGACACTAACCTGACCACCTGAACTTTAAGTGCATAAAAATGATAAGCAATGATAAAATTATCTGTAACACTTTATATTTATTTTGTATGTAATAAAATAAACGAAATCCTTCTTATCGTGTGGCACATTTATCCGGGCTGTAGTTTAGACGGCAGTTGCCTAGTGTTACACTTAATTGCACTTGTTGTTATTAATAAACAATTTATTTAATAATTTATAATAAAAACTCTAAAAAAAATATTTTCATACGAATGTCCCGTTACTCGTAATAATATTCAAAAGCATTGTGCAATAAACAAAATTGCTCCGAAACTGTTGTACGTTTTAGGTAAATTTTTCATGAAATCCCATTTATTGTGGCCGCAAATTGAAACGTCTCGGGTGTGACATAGCTATTCATTTATTCATCCTGTATCACGCAAATATTTCCCCGCTCCGGTTTCCTAATAAATTATTCAGTAGGCCCGGCCCACCTATTACAATTTTCTGAACGGAACGAACCAAATATTTCACTAAACAATGACGTCCTTACAATTTTCTGGACGGAATGAAACAAATATTTCACTAAACAATTACATCCACCTGTAGTTACGCGGTATACAGGATGTACTACACCAAAGTCGGTGTACCAGGATCCTTTAACTTCGACTTCTACTATCATAGAGCAGCCTTTGTTCATCGATTTTGCTGAACGCCCAAAAACTTTTTTAGTTTTCAACTTTGGGCAAACAGCTTATACAGAATGAAACATAATAGGTGTAGGATCCGTTAATTGGAGCTTCGACACTTCATACTGAACAAATTTTGTTCTACGACTTTGCTCAAATGTTTGACTCTTCATATAAACTGATAAGCTGTACGTAGGTCACTAGATATTTTTTGTCGTACTTACAGAGAATTTAATTTTTTTCGAAGCAATCACCTTTAGCGGCTTTACAAGCTTTCATACACGTGGCAAGAGTCTCCGTCCAAAAGGACAGTGGAATGTTTGCGCAAATTTCTTCAAACGTTCCTAAGAAAACTTTATGGCTGGAAAACTTTCGCCTTTTTAACTGCTTCTTTACGTAGGGGAACAAAGAAAAATTGTATAGCGCTAAGTCCAGACTATAGGGAGAATACCTGAGAAATTTTACTTAGATTCCTCGAGAAAGATGGTAGTAAGACCAGCTCGATGTGCTTGGAGCATTTTCATGGTGCAAGAACCAAGTACCAAGTCTTGACTGAGATCGCTAATTTTTAAGGCTTCAAGAACTTTTGGGAGACAGTCATCGATGTACCAGGATGCTGTGACACATCTCTGTGTCTCTAAGGTATTGATAGCCAAAATATCCCTTCTTCCAAAAAAAATTGAGACCATTATTTTTTTACAGATAAAGCTTGTTCCACTTATGTTGGTATATCCTCGACTTCAAACACCCACATTTTGCGATGGGATTTAGTAGGGACGTCGTAATACTAAATATAAGTTTTTTCACTTATATTGATTAAATCGATAGAGTGACCGTCATCGAATTTTTACAGTATTTCTTTGAAATTTGATAAAAAGTAAGTCAGATGACTCGCAGCCAACTAGCCATCACGTAGCTGTACTGAAATCCTTACAACACATCCAGTTAGTGTGAAATGTCATCCTCTTTTATAGCATATCTATTATTTGCCAATGTATTCTATTTATCTGAAGGTATTTCATTCATTTGAAATAACTATCAGTCATTTTTGAAGTTAGATAAAATATTTTAAAATAAACATAATTACGTCACTAATCTGTCTTCTTTAGTAGTACGTAGATACGTATATGAAGTTTCGTCAAGCAAATCATCGGCGCCGTGGCTTAGTTGGTTAAAGCGCCTGTCTAGTAAACAGGAGATCGCGAGTTCGAATCTCGCCGGGGCCTAGTGGATTTGATTCTGTTTTGTTTAAATCTACTATTGTACATTATTGCGACTTTTTAATAATAAAAATCCCTCTAAAGTAAACGCTATAAATATACAGTCAGTATTCCTACACTTTAATTTTTAAGCCAAATTCAGTAAGGTTCCTACATATGCCATTCAAAAGGGTATAATCAAAATTCATTTGCATATTAATTGGGCACGGTAACATATTTATTCATTATCTCTGCTATTAATAGGACTGTTATTGAAATAGCGTCAGCTGAGCGTTTGGCAAGAGTCCTCCGCTCTAAAATGCAACATTTGGCGGAAAACGAGCTGCCAACGCAGAGATGTCAATAGTGAGTCAGCCAGCTTTATTTTGAAATTGGGATAATGTTATTGACAGTTAGAAATGTAAGTGCCAGTTTATCTCGATACAGACACCACTATGCTACAAGAGCACCCCGATAAAGTGTCACGTTGTTTTTATCTACTACTTGAAATAAAGACTCTTTAGTCAAAGCTTCTACTACTTCATAAAAAATATGATGTTTGTACACGCATCAATGTGTGTGTGTTGCGGTTGCGTGGGTCGCTATGCAACTGTCACCAGATCCTACCCGCAGGGAGGTAGGTCGCCTTTAGCGAGGGGCAGGGATTGGCCATATTATAATGACAGTACCACAGATTAAATAATCCAAGCTATTAAACAAAATGTTGACATGATGCCATATGCCACTTATTTGTCCACGCATGAAAATAATACTCCTACGTATATTATATTTATTAACTTATTAAATACACATCAGTGTTGTACATAACAAGAAAATATCGGTAATTAAGATATCGTTAATCGTTATCTTAATTAACATTGTTATCTTTAAGCAAATATTACCTGAAGGTCTTTGTCCTAAGGAGCGCATCACAACCCCAAGTTCTGCCATCGTGATGGTACCATCCTCGTCTTTGTCGAACAGCATAAAGGCTTCTTTAAACTCTGCAAACCAAATAAATATTTTTTTAATTTTTATGTTTTTTAGAAAAATATTTTAAGTGAGAAGTATTTCATTTAAAATATTTAATAAATAGGTAAGCTTGGACAATTATTCCGAAGTTGGTAAGTATTGTTATATCGTAAAATAATAAAATATTGAACGGCTACTGCAAAGGAATTTGCGGCCACAAAGTTTGAATGTGTAAATGTCTAGTTTAGAAATCGTAGTTACGGAGCTCCGTAACTAAGGAGTTCGTATATATTCGGAATAATACGTTAATTTTAAATTTTTTGGTAAATTCTTCAAATTTAAAAACGAGACCGAAATCCGAAGTTCCGGAGTTGAATGCTCAAGGATAGTTATGTACTTTCTTTCAACGGCGATTTTTAATTTTTTCATTTAATTATTGTATTTTTCTTTTTTTCGTACTTTAAGAATAAGCATAGGTAGGTAATATTTTTTATCCACTATTGGTAAATCAGATCGAGTGAAACGTCTCGTCCATACAAAAGACATCAACGGGTGATGCATCTGTTTTTTTTTAAATCATTATCATGCTACTCATGCACCAAAAATATTGAAAATCACAGTCCAATGTTGGGGAATCTTAAATGAAACCTAAGTACGAAATAAAAGAAGTAGTTCTAATAAATTGAAATGCTCCTTTCTAATGAAACGGCCACGGGACCATTGTTAGTTTGAGTTACGAAAACCGTTAAAGCAATGTAGATAATTCCCTGAAATGCCTCTATTCACAATAGGGGAGAACAGGACTATTGAAATATTTATAAATCAGAAAATCCTGCTGCTTGTCTGTGATTTCGATGGTGTCGATTAACAGTGGAAATATTTAGTTTAAATTATATTATGTGGTTTTATGTTAAGAAGTAAGCATTACTTTCAAAAGTAGGATAAAAATAGGACAATGAGTAAATATTTTAAGGTACAAGATGTTATTTATGACAATTAAAAACGTCTTCCAAGCAACCTACATTTAGAGCAAATAAAATGTTTCTCATTTTCATAATGAATAATAGTTATATCGAGTGGAAGGACTGGACTGCTGAAATAGAAAAGTCAAAAACATTTTGCTCCAATTGTATACTTGTATAGGTGCCTGAAAGAAAATTGTTCAGTTCACTGAGTAACATCTACCTTTCGCAGATTTATTGCGAAAAAATTGTAAGTCATAACTTTTTAACTAGTAAAAAAGTTACTGTAATGTATTGACATTATGTAAGGGGCAAGTGCTTGTTTTCTAATAAAAAAAAATGAGTGCGTGTCAGCTGATGGAAAGTGATGATGTAGTCGAGGATGGTACACGCAAACTCAAATAATTTATTAAACAAGGTATCGGAACATTAATATACAGGGTGTAACAGAAAGGTATGATAATACTTCAAGGTTGGCTTTTACCCATCAAACTGAACAACTTTTGTTCTACAACTTTGTTCAAATCGCAAAATTTTTTTTGGACTTTTCATACAAATCGATCAGCTGGCGAACCAAGTTTGTATGAAAAGTCCGAAAATTTCTTTGCGATTTCAACAAAGTTGTGAAACAAAAATTGTTCAGTTTGATGGGTAAAAGCCAACCATGAAGTATTATCACACCTTTCTGTTACATCCTATATACTTATCATAATTATTATACTTATATCGTCGTATTCTACGAATAAGGGCGTAATTGCAAAATGGCAACTTTTCAGGAGGAGGTTTAAACGTTTTATTTTCAACAGAAAGTATCATTTTTGAAGTGTTAACATTCAAAACATCGCTTAACTATTCTAGGGTTGTTATTAAATCATAAATAAGCGATTTTATTAAATATATCTATTAAATATGTCGCTTATGTCTTTTTCGTTGGAGTAAAATGTTATTCTATTAGACATAAGAGACATTACGCTTTATATTATTTTATTATTATCATAGCGGTGTCCCTCCATCATCATTATATTATCATAATTTGGAATGCAATAAACAATAGATAGGTTTGTTTACTTAAAATATAAGATTTTGTATTTACATGTTTTTTTTATAAATACAATACTGACATTGTAACTTGTAAAGGCAAAACGTTTCAAAAAGATGTTTTCATGCTCAAGCTGCAAAGCTGTTCAAGTATGCAAAAACAATATCATAGTGTCTACCAGATTGTAGAATACATGTCTAAGCCAGATTGTAGAATTATTCGCTTGCTGAGTAAAAGCTACGTATAACAGCTCCTTATTGACCAATCTAGCTGTCCTTCCGTCCACCTAACCGATATGTTGTTTTTCGTGTTTTTACACAGAATTTTATGAAGCGGCTAGCTCGTTTGTAAAACGACTAATCCCACAATTTGGCTACGAGATATCAAAATAATAATTAAGTATATTTGAAAAGAACGATTCACTTACCAGCAACTTGTTCCTCCGTAAGGCCATATTCGGACTGAAAAATAAAAAAAGAACGCCTTCAAAATTGCGGCTGATGGAAGCAACAAACACATTGTTTTTGCGAAGACAACAAACAAGTTTTCCATACCGAAACTTGCCGGATGGCCAAATCTTTTGTCAGTCGCCGCAATCTTTTATATTCCTTATTGTAAATGTCATCTTTTGGCGCCGTTTGGGCCATGATTTGAGTTTCACGACACAAAAAGATACAATCACGAATCCTACATAGCACAAAAGTCCACTCCGAAGTACACTGAACGTTTATTGAAAAAACTTTTACCAATATCAGCGCAAAAGTTTTGGACTGGATATTTTTTCTAAGAAAATTCACTTGCTTTTTTATTTACACCACCTGCTTTATTGTAGTAAAATCTCTTTTAACAATATTGACTAAACTCTTTTAAACTACGAACTCTAACAATGAAACCGGCCACTCAAACAACATCGTCAACACAATGTCAGTTGTCAAGTTCAAATGTAGAACTCTATTTTAAATTAGAGTTGCGCGCCATCGCATCATACTGGTTTGTTCTACAGTGGACACAAGTTTAATTTACAATTTCATTAAACTTATTTCTTGCATGGGGCGCCTTGGAGCATCAATGTGTGGGGTTCTCTTCATCGTAGTTAAAACTTTCCCTAAGGACGTCATAGTCAATCTAAAAAATTATGGTATGTTTTGTTACAGGATCTTACCTACTTATTTGTAAGAAAAGTAAAAAGTTGAGTTGGGTCACTTAAAGAAATTTGTTCAATATGACAAAAATAGAAACTCCTTAATTGTCCTAAATATAAGTACTATAACTCTATCTTACATCCTATGTAGGTATGCACCTTATTTAGAAACTAACTTAACGATTATATTGAGCTGCTTTTCAATTTAATCCATTAAATAAAAACCGATCAATTGCGTCTTGGTTCCGCGAACTAGGTTTTTTTTAATACTCCCGGAAAAATGAACTTCATTATGCACTTATCCCGAAATAATGAATTACACCTACTATTAAAGTACACGTAAAACATATAACGTTAAAAAAACCATATTTTGTAAAGAGATCATTGTAGAACAACCAGATTTAAGATTCCGTCGCCTTGGCACTGCTTGTTAACATTTAATTTTGGCGGTAAAATAGAAAAGTCTACGTGAGCAATAACAAACTTAATTTACGAGTGCCACAAAATAAAACACGTATGTTCGACTCTATGTCATAGAGTTTTGAGTTGTTTGTGAATTTCTTTGTGCCGAAATAAAGTTGCACATGAAAGACAAAGCGCCATTCCTTTATTTTTGTTCATGTTCAGACATTAACCCAAATCCCCAGGCCTATACCGGCAAAATGGACAAATAAATGCTTTTCTCATAACCATAGCCCTGTTTCTGTTTGTAAACACACAAAAAAATGAAATAATAGAAACATGACATAAAGGCGATAGATAGATATTTGATCCCCTTAGATATCTGATAACATTTTAACTGTGCTTTCTACTCATAAGGTGGCTTAGTGGTAAGCGCTCCTGACTACTGATCCGAGAGTCCTACCCACCCGGGGCAAACATTTCTGTGATGAGCAGATTTATTTGCTCTGTGTCTGAGTGTATTATATCTATACAGGGTGTAACAGAAGTGTGTGACAATACTTCAAGGTTGGCTTTTACCCATCAAACTGAACAACTTTTGTTCTACAACTTTGTTGAACTCGCAAAACTTTTTTTGGACTTTTCATACAAATCGATCAGCTGGCGAACCAAGTTTATATGAAAAGTCCAAAAAAATGTTTGCGATTTCAACAAAGTTGTAGAACAAAAGTTGTTCAGTTTGATGGGTAAAAGCCAACCTTGAAGTATTGTCACACACTTCTGTTACATCCTGTATATGTATGTATTTAAACGTATATATGTATACATATCAGTCTCTGGTTCCCATAGCACAGGGAATGTGTGATTATGAATTTATACGGAACCCTCGGTGCGCGAGTCCGACTCGCACTTGGCCGGTTCTTTTTTATCCTTTCATACTAATCTACCAGCTAATTCACCAACTTTGTATCAGAAGTCAATAATTACAGTCATTTAATATTAATATACAGGGTGACTTTAAATTAGTTCTTGATACGAAAGGGTATGCATGTGCTCATGATAACAAACAATCTTCCCTAAGAAACCCATAGTCAAATCGCAAAAAAAATTTTAGAGTCTCCATACAAATCAAGCAACTGACCGGCTAAATTAGTATGAAGAGTCCAACAATTTTTTTGCGATTTGACTATGGGTTTTTTAGGGAAAGTTGTTTGTTATCATGAGCACATGCATACCCTTTCGTATCAAGAACTAATTTAAAGTCACCCTGTATACAATATTATTTACTTCTGATACAAAGTTGGTGAATTAGCTGGTAGATTAGTATGAAAGGATAAAAAAGAACCGGCCAAGTGCGAGTCGGACTCGCGCACCGAGGGTTCCGTATAAATTCATAATCACACATGTCTTGAACTCTATATTTTTTATATTTCAGTTGATTGAATGAAAGGTAATTTGCGGTTTACGATTTATGACGTATTAAAAAAAACTACTTACTAGATCTCGTTTAAACCAATTTTCGGTGGAAGTTTGCATGGTAATGTACATCATATATTTTTTCTAGTTTTATCATTCTTTTATTTTGGAAGTTACAGGGGGGGGACACATTTTACCACTGTGGAAGTGTCTCTCGCGCAAACTATTCGGTTTAGAAAACGAGTCGGACTCGCCCATAAAGGGTTCCGTAGCAGCAAGTAACATAATATAAAAACTAGCTTGGTGACCGAGCTTCGCACGTTCAATCGGAGCATTTGTAAAAAAACTGTTTCATGCCGTTTTCGAAATCCTCGGGACACCTAACTCGTTTAATAGCATAGGAATAATAATAATAACACAAATAAAAAGACAAAAAACAATAAAGTCTCGCGGGATTCGAATCCGAACCTACATAAAAAAAAGCCAGCACCGAACCTTTAGGCCAGTTCGCGCCTGAAGGTAGTGTTAAAAATAAACATCATATGTGTAGTCATATTATGTAATTTCGCTCATATCTCCCTTAAATGAGTTTTTCGAAGATAATTCCACCATAGATCGATTTCTGGCGAGTTTTAACCTCTAATTCTAGATTTTCGTCACAAGGTTTCAAGCCGTTTTCAAAATCGTCGGGACACTTAATTATAGGATTCTTGTAGTTCGTTGTAGGTAAATTGCGGTTTACGATTTATGACGTATTAAAAAAAAACTACTTACTACTCAGTTACTATTCAGTTAAGAAAATAATGATATTAGAAACCTCAATATCATTTTTGAAGACCTATCCATAGATACCCCACACGTATGGGTTTGATGAAAATTTTTTTTTTGAGTTTCAGTTCTAAGTATGGGGGGAACCCCCAAAATTTATTGTTTTTTTTTTCTATTTTGTATGAAAATCTTAATGCGGTTCACAGACTACATCTACTTACCAAGTTTCAACAGTATAGTTCTTATAGTTTCGGAAAAAAGTGGCTGTGACATACAGCCGGACAGACAGACAGACAGACAGACAGACAGACATGACGAATCTATAAGGATTCCGTTTTTTGCCATTAGGCTACGGAACCCTAAAAATGATATTAGAAACCTCAATATCATTTTTGAAGACCTATCCATAGATATCCCACACTTTCGTTTGATTTTTGAGTTTCAGTTCTAAGTATGGGGAATCCCCAAAATTTATTTATTTTTTTTCTATTTTTGTGTGAAAATCTTAATGCGGTTCACAGAATACATCTACTTACCAAGCTTCAACAGTATAGTTCTTATAGTTTCGGGAAAAAGTGGCTGAGACATACGGACGGACAGTCAGACAGACAGACAGACAGACATGACGAATTCATAAGGGTTTCGTTTTTGCCATTTGGCTACGGAACCCTAAAACAACTTATAAGAGAGATATCGGTCGGAATTCAGCCACACGTGTACTAGTTTCATCCTTTTCTATCCAAGTATCTTATTTTTAAGGAGGACGGACTAAACTCACATTGTCAAAAAGTTTTAATACTGTGTTTACAGACGATAAAAGAAATATATCGAATCCTTTTTATATATAACTAGCTTCAGCCTGCGACTTCGTCCACGTGGACTTCAGAATTGTGTCCAGAAAGAAAGAAAATATTAAGATAGCCATCTAGTGACAAAGTGGAAATTTTGAGTTTTTAACCCTTAAGTTTTCCGGGATAAAAGTATCATATGTGTTAGGCGAGTGCTTTATCTATTTACCTACCAATTTCATCCAAATCCGTTCAGTAGTGTCGGCGTGAAAGCGGAACAAACAAATAAACAAACAAACAAACTGACAAACAAACGAACATCCATACTTTCGCATTTATAATATTAGTGAGAAGAGATGAGATGAGATTAGTGAGATAGTAACTGACAAGTCCAAAGACCTTTTAATTTTTTTGCTTTAATTTACTCTTACTTATTTAACAGAATCTCCAGTCAACGGACCCTTCGGGTATCTCTTTTGGAAAATCTAATTAAAACTGTACCTATCTAATTTTCCGCCGTGGTTTTATTGACGGCTTGGAAAATTAAACATACCAACATCTTATTAATAACAGAGTCATTTCACATAATACGATGCTATGCTATAATATACTACACAACAAGGTTTACATTAATTTCAATTAGAAATAAAATATTTGGGAAAAATCTAACTGAGGTATCTCTATATGATACAAACTCAAGATCTTTGTATTTTTTCCCAATAACTGCTTAAATTTTAATGAATTTATACTACCCAAGTACTTACTACACAATTCCCGAAAAAAATAAAAAACCTAGATTATACATAGAAATCTAGATTATTTGTTAATTTATTAAAGTCTTAACACTATACCTATTCTTTGCAACTGAATAGTAAAGTTTATTGCTGATTTGTGTTGACAAATGACAATACAATACATACACAGGGTGTATGCCAGGCAGTAAAATATTAAAGTATAGCTCTACAGTTTATTATTTTTATACGAGTAACCGCTTCGCAAACAGTTCTAGGTAGAAAAAAAAACGATTTAAAAGCATGTTTAAAGCATCTACTTAAATAAAAAACATTTTGAGTGTGGGTTTGAGTCCCATTCACCAAAACAATATTAAAAAGATTACAGTTACAGTCTCACAGGCTATAAAAGCTTAAAAGGAGACACCGACCCCAACCTTAATAGATATTAATTTAAAACGAATAAACATTTTTCTTTTTTTTTTCTTTTTTTCACAGTTTTTCAAAGTATTGTTTTTTTTTTGTAAACTGTTCATGTATGACAGTATTTACGTATGATGGCAGGCTTATCCCTTAGAGGGATAGGTCTGCAAACATATGAAAAGCAATAAATCTCCAGTAAACGTTAAACTATACAGGATGTCCAAAAAGTGAAGGATAAACTGCGGATTGGTCGAATCATTTCCTACTACATATCAAAAAAATTTTCTAGTAAAAGTCCCACCATTTTTGTGATATCGGTATTTTAATTTTTTTTTTTTTTTTTTTAATTGACCTTCTTCAGTTTAATGCATGCCATTCCTACAAATTATGACATTTTTAAGTCCTGTTTTTTTTTTAAATATTCGTGAATACATACATAATTCATCAAACAAAATGGTAAATTATTTCTTAAAGTGCTGGCAAATCCTGTAAAAAAATAAGTTTTGCAAATTTTTTACAAAAACTTTTTCGAATAGTTAACTTCGATAGCCTGTGGTGTAAAAAAAAATTACTAAGCTGATCGTGCCAACAACTTTAAAAAATTGCTTAGTTATTGTTACTAAATGCGAAAAAAACAAAATGCATCAAGTTTTCTTTGCCAAATGTTAAACAGACTCATAATAAAGTAATATTAAATGATAACGAATTAGATTTTGTTCCTAGTACAGTTTTTCTCGGCATAACTATAGATAGCACGTTACAGTGGGGCCCACATATTGCACTTCTAGCGGGGAGGCTTAGCTCGGCTGCCTACGCCTCAAGAAAATAAGGCAATTGACGGATGTAACAACTGCCAGATTAGTATATTTCAGTTACTTTCACAGTATAATGTCTTATGGCATTTTACTGTGGGGACACGCAGCAGACATTGAAACCATTTTCATTCTACAAAAAAGCGCAGTCCGAGCTATATACCAACTACGATCCCGAGAATCACTTCGAGATAGATTTAAGGAAACAAATATTCTAACAGTTGCCGGTCAGTTTATTTACGAAAATATCATGTACGTTCGTAAAAATCTAAACTTGTTCTTCGAAAATAGTGACAGACATAACCGTAATTTGAGAAGTAAAAATAATCTTGACATAGCTTTCTCGAGACTTAGTAAGGTGAAACAATCATTTGTGGGGCAGTGTGTACGCTTTTACAACAAAATTCCGAATGACGTGTGTGAACTACCAGAATGTAAATTTAAGAAACATATAAAACGCTGTATTTATTCAAGAGTATAAGACTGTAGATTATTTTAATGATAATGACATTTAGAATATTCCTCCAGAAAAATGATATGACGTTTATAAGAGTGCTTAATGTACCGACGTAAAGAAATAAATGATTTTGAATTCTTGAATTTTGAATTTTGAATTGACAATTCTAAAATGGTATAATTGTTTGACATTACATTAAAAACAATTTTTTTAATGATAATTCTAATGCACCAAGGTCGAATTTTTGGAGTTTTGCTATACTAAAATTCTATCGACATACTCGTAAAGTAACTAAGCAAGACTTTGGTTGGTTTGTTCATTTGAATAACGAACTGCCACGCTACGCCAGGATACAATGGATAAAAACAAAAGACAGTATGGATAAAAAATATCTTTTTTTTTATATAAATGTTCAAAATTCCCGCCATTAGCCCTTATGCATGCTCTACATCTTTTTACAAAGGACTTTTTTACGGCAGACGTATCCTTCTCTTGAAATTTGTTCTGCAGCTCTGTCTATTTCTTCTCGCAGCTGCGTGATTTTGAAGTCTCCGTTGCATAAACTAAATCGTATAAGCAGCCCCAATAAAAGAAATCCAGGGGATTAAGGTCTGGTGACCTTGCTGGCCATGTCAAGTGCAGCGGGTTCAAACCTTGGAACCTAACGACTACCCATCGTTCAAGATCGACAAGATCAGAGTTCTGCAGAATAAATAAAAGAATAAAAAAGATTTTTTTTTTTTCTGGCCTTTTATTGTGTTGGCCACAATAATTCCGCCAACGTCAACGTAGAAATAATTTAAATTTAAAGAAGAAAATGTTCGGTTATACTGAAGGTAATTTTATATTGAGATTTTTTTTTTCTTTTTTTTTTACCGCACAAACAGACCGCCACCTAGAACAATACAAAAGCGATTTTATACTAACTACAACAACACAGGACGAACAAAAAGCACACATTATAGGTAGTTATGAGGGAGATTCACTGAGACAGTTACAATTTTATTTCGAACAAGTTTATATATTTACTAAAATATTTGACAAGGGGAGCATTAACTGAAGCCAGGATGAAGGACATATTAAGGGGACGCGGAACATCAGGAGGGAGCACATCGTAAAGAGAAAAAGAGTAACGGGGGCAGCTAAAGAAAATGTGGTCAACATTGCCTTCATCCAAACTGCACTCACACAAGGAGTGATCCCGAATCCGTATTTTGGCGAGGTGAACGGGAGTAACGGCGTGACCTAGGCGTAACCTGCAAATTGTAGATGTGACTTGCTTGCTAAAGTTTCTGTAGCGGAAAAACCAGGGTTTAACAGGGATGTACGGTTGAATTTGCCCATAATATCTACCAGTGATCAGTTTTGACTGTTCCCAGCGACTGGTCCATGTTTGGTTAAGATGTAATTTAGCCATCGATATGATATCATAAGAATAATTTTGAAAATTATTAAGGTCACCAGACATGATAGCATCCTTAGCCCAGAAATCAGCACACTCGTTATCTACTATACCGGAGTGACCTGGGATCCAGGTCAAAGCGATTTGAAGACCCTTACAGTGACATTGAAATAAAAGAGTTTTAATTTTGAAAATAAGAGGAGATTTGATTTTACACCGGAAGGAATTAGACATGAGAGCCTCTATACAACTTTTAGAATCTGAACATATTAAGGCTTTACTGATGTTGTGAGATTGAGCGTAAGAAATAGCTTCTAGGATAGCAACAGATTCTCCAGTAAACACGGAAGCTTGAGGTGGGCATTTAAAACGAAGAACGATTTTATATTTGGGGATCCAAACCACCGCCCCTACGCCACCCTGATCCGGAACTTTGGAGGCATCTGTAAAGAATATCAACCAGTTTTGCCACTCTTCAGCAATCTTAATTTTAAATAAATCATTAGCATGAGGGTCATCTTTCATGATTTGAAAATCTATTATGAGGGGTTTATAAACTAATGCATCATAAGGGCAACTAAATACAGGATGAACATGGGACTGAAAAATAGGGCAATTAAGGTTATTAATTTTCTTCAAACTTTCCAGGATTCTCGGTGGGACCTTATGTGACCAGTATCCACCAGAATCAACAAGCCTGGAAAGTACTTTCAAACGGTTAAGTAAAGGGTGAGAGGAAAACTGAGATAATTTAAAAATAAAACGATCTGATAGATATTGTCTCCGTAAATCTAATGGAGGCTCAACACATTCAACTTGCATGGCATTTTTGGGGGAAGATTTCATGGCACCTAATATAATGCGGAGACACTTAGCTTGGATCAGGTCCAGTTTATCTAAGCCTGCTTTACTACACGGTTCCAAAATAACACAACCATAATCAAAATAACTACGAACCAAAGCATCATATAATAATTTTTGACAGTAAGGGTGAGAACCCCACCACACCCCTGATAAGGCACGGAGAACATTCACACCCTTTTCACATTTTTGTGATATTTTATTTAAGTAAGTAATGCCAGTTAGTTTGGAATCTAAGACAACACCCAAGAATCGGACACTGTCAGAGATGGGGACAGGTTGATTTTGGCATATTATTTGAATATTAGGGATACATCTTTTCCTAGTAAAGACAACAGCAGAACTTTTCGAAATAGATAAGGACAAACCATGCTCCTCTAATCAGTCATTGAGATACATTGAAGCTGAATTTAAACGTGACACTATATCATTAACATTCTGGGAAGAAAAATAAATAACAATATCGTCCGCATATTGTAGTACATTACAGAAGGGGCTAACAGTTAATTCAAGGTCATATGTATATATGCTATATAATAAGGGAGAAAGAACCGAGCCTTGAGGAAGGCCTTTCCAGACACATCTTGGAGGATAAAGTATTCCATTGTGGCGAATCTTTATAAATCTTGCCATGAATAGATTACATATAAAGTGGACAATCCTCACAGGGATACTCAGATGAAGCATTTTTTGCCTGAGTAGAGGAAGATTTACACTATCATATGCTGATGAGATGTCCAAAAAAATGCCTACCAGATGTTTTTGCTGGGAGAAGGCGATGCGAATATCAGTTGTTAAGATACTAAGGCTATCTAAGGTACTCTTCCCTTTGCGGAAGCCAAACTGTGATTTAGCCAGTATACCTTTACTCTCCATGAGCCATTCTAGCCTATTTTTAACCATGTGTTCCATAACTTTACACACGGTCGAAGAAAGGGCAATAGGACGGTAAGAAGAAGAATCCATGGGATTCTTGCCAGGTTTTAAGATAGGAATGACAATTTGACACTTCCATTTGTCAGGAATGAGGCCTGAAGTAAAAATATCATTAATTATTTTAAGTAAGATGTTTTTGGCAACTTCATTTAAATTTACCAAGAAGGAAAATGGGATACCATCTTCACCCGGGGAAGAATTTTTAAGTCCATTAAGAGCGCACTGTAACTCATTTATTGAGAACAGTTCGTCAAGTCTATTTAAATGGGACTGGGGAGTAGTTGTCGGTAGATCATTAAGGTTGAGTACGTAAGGAGGGGCTAATTTATTTAAAAAGTCATTTAACCAGTGTTGGTGATCATTTGTTGAGATGTTATTGGAGGTTAATGAACCTTTGAACCTGCGGATATTACGCCAAACAATGGAAGGTGGACAACGGGGAGATAGACTTTCACAGAATGACTTCCAACTATTCTTTTTCTTTTTAGAAAAAAGTCTACGGATTTGAGCTGAAATTTTTTGAAAGGCTATAAAATTTTCTGAAGTCATGTTTTCATTGTAATTATTTTCTTTTTCGTTGCGGGTCTTAATCATACGGGAACATTCTACATCCCACCATGGAGGAGATGTTAGTCTTCGGGAGGCAGGCTTTTTCCTCGAAAAGGTTAAATCAGCAGCTTCCAATACGGCTCCTTCAAAACATAGGTACTTATCAACAGAACCATCAGAAAGCTGAGGCATAAGTGAAATTAATTTTGAGTCAACAAACGCAGAGTAAATAGGCCATTTATCCTCTTGGATTTTGTGCTTCAACAAAGGTTCTTGAGGAGTGGTAGGGCGAACTGATTTGGACATAGTTACAATTATAGGGAAATGATCACTATCAAATGAGGAGGTTAGGGTTTTCCAGGATAGACTTGGTGCAAGTTGAGGGGAGCACAGAGATAGATCTATAGCTGAATGTGGATCTTGGCCTGGGTATACTCTGTGAGTGGCGGAACCATCATTAATAACGCAGATATTGAGGTCATCAAACAAGTCCAATAATAAATAAGAGAAGGAGTCGCAGTGTGATGAACCCCAGGATATGTGGTGGGAGTTGAAGTCACCCATAACAATCACTGGAGGAGGAACTGAAGATAATAATAAACGAAGATCAGGGATGAGATGAGGGTGAGGGTGGGGGATATAAATAGATATTAAGTTAAAGTCTAGGACCTTGGCAGCAACAGCTGCAATATCAGCACAGTGACCCGGAAGGGGTATTTGCGAAAATGTGAAAGAAGAATTAATAAGCAGGGCGCACCCTGCTCGGCCGTCGCCCCTGTCATCCCGGAGACACGTGTAACCGGACAACGCAAAGCGAACATCCGGTGACAACCAGGTCTCCGAGATGGCAGCGGCGACGGCCGAGTGAAATTTCAGAAGATAAATAAGTTCGTGTTTCTTGCGACGGATACTCCTACAGTTCCACTGAAGAAACCGCAGCAGATCCATCCTTGCTAGATACTAGATTAGCTAGTTGAATAATTTTCTCGGCAACGTTGGACGGTAAAGCATCATTGAATTTTAGAAGAATGTTATTTAACAAAAGTATTAGGATTTCAACTAGATTGTCATTGGGAGAAACGTTTTGGTTGTTGGTGGCGTCAATACTACAGATTGAGTCGGGATCCACTCTGTAATACCGTCAGAGATTTTTTTTCGGTTCAATCGCCTTGCCTTCATAACACGACCACAACCTTCTGGAAGTTCCAGCGCTTGGATAAACTCGTCCATAGACCAGTCGGTGGGAACCCCGCGAATCAGTCCCATACGGGAGACATTAAATGTTGGAATGGTAGCTTTATATTTATTTGCAGGCAAGCAGGGCAAATTCAGGAATTTGTTGGCCGCATCAGCATTGCAGAATTCTATACTTATTCTGTTACGGCCCAATGATTTGATACCATCTTTGACAATATTGGAGACATTGTAATATAGGAGATAAAAGCAGGCCCACTTTTATAGGGCGGAGGGTGAGGCCGGCTGCAGGGTCAGATTCCGCGCGAGAAAGATAGACAATGAATGGCCCTTGGTCTTCTTGACGATATAGACGCACCGACTGGAAATCGGGGTCGACATATATGTTTTGGATGGAGGCAGAAGCATCTTCAATGTTTGTTATTGTTTTTTTGCTACCTGATACTACTATGATACTGTCATCTCCATGTCTCTTACGGGAATTTGCCCGAGCCGGATTTTCATCCTGCTGCTCTTGAGATTGGGTAAATAGAGGAGGAGAAACCCCCGG
This sequence comes from Coleophora deauratella, assembly GCA_958295455.1. Classification (NCBI taxonomy): domain Eukaryota; kingdom Metazoa; phylum Arthropoda; class Insecta; order Lepidoptera; family Coleophoridae; genus Coleophora; species Coleophora deauratella. The sequence continues at coordinate 3,849,645 of OY282400.1, read as the reverse complement.
ATCCGGGGGATCATCAGTCTCCATAACGTTAATTATATTAATAGCACCACTTACCAAACACAGAACCCACCACCGACACAAAAGTAAGCTAAATCTCAGTAAAATTTATAGGAAATTCAATAAAATTGAGCGATTCGCAAAAACACGTGAAGTTAACCTCGCATCGGTTGACGGAATCTCAAGATATTTTTTATCCATACTGTCTTTTGTTTTTATCCATTGTATCCTGGCGTAGCGTGGCAGTTCGTTATTCAAATGAACAAACCAACCAAAGTCTTACTTAGTTACTTTACGAGTATGTCGATAGAATTTTAGTATAGCAAAACTCCAAAAATTCGACCTTGGTGCATTAGAATTATCATTAAAAAAAATGATTTTAATGTAATGTCAAACAATTATACCATTTTAGAATTGTCAATAACTAAGAATTTTTTTAAAGTTGTTGGCACGATCAGCTTAGTATTTTTTTTTACACCACAGGCTATCGAAGTTAACTATTCGAAAAAGTTTTTGTAAAAAATTTGCAAAACTTAATTTTTACAGGATTTGCCAGCACTTTAAGAAATAATTTACCATTGTGTTAGATGAATTATGTATTCACAAATATTTTACTTGAAAAAAAATTTTACTAGAAAAAATTTTTGATATGTAGTAGGAAATGATTCGACCAATCCGCAGGTGAAGGATTATCCTTCACTTTTTGGACACCCTGTATATAGGGTGTAACATTCAAGGTGTGCAATATTTACGGAGGTGATTAAGCTTCTCAAACTGATTACGAATCACTAAAAAAGTAGGCATCTTAAAAAAATAAAATTTTCGAATGATTTTCAGAATAGGTAACTTTTTTCTATCGACTTTCGATAATAATCCCCCAACGGCGCGGCTTCGACAAGGTCGCGCGACTGCGCAGTGGCCCGTGGCGTCACAGAGCAGACACATTCAGTATTCTAATGCCACAGAATAGTTAAACTGGCACAGAAAAAATAGGTTAATTAATTCAATTTAATTTTAATAATGAATTTGATAAATTATTCGTAATAAATAAATGCTCATACATCTTCTCAACAAATATTGCACACCTTGAATGTTACACCCTGTATAATAGTATCTGGATAACACAGTCATAATAATTTTATCAGAAACATTAACTTTGATTTATCTCTCTCAACTATACAGAATGATTGTTTATTCCCTGGAAAATTTCAAGTATTAGAGCTTTATAGAATTGAACTGTCAATCTCCAAGGAACCTATAGAATCGGAGCAGAATAAACAAGTCACTGTAGTTGTAAGTTCCATGACCAAAATTGTCCAGTTTCATAAGTGGAATCTAGTTTCAGCTATCAAAATATCACCTGTATATGTACGTAACAGAGGCAATTTTACGTTTGATTGAGCACATCTCTGGTGGAAAAGCAGCCTTATCGCAATAAAATAAAGACGCAGTTTTAATTACTAGATGCCTTGGTCTTCAAGTGACAAAATCTCACTAACTAGTTTCAATCTCACTGATTTGTAGGGAAAATACACCAACTAGTTTGAAAATTCTAAATTCTCACTCACTGACTGATATCGACAAAATCTCACTCACCAGGTTGATAGTGACGATGAGCTCATACTGCTGATGCCGCTGGCCTTTTTTCTTCTTCCCCTGAGGAGTCTTGGTGCCGGCCGCTGCCGCCGCTTGTTTGGGCGGAGCGGTCTTAGCCGCTCCCTTCTGCGCCGATGGTTTGACAGGAGTTTTCGGACCTCCTTTCGCACCTGCTCCAAGGAAAATAGATATTCATGGTAGAGTCTCCATAGAAAAAAACTGGTCTCATAAATATCTTAATAAAGAAAAAGAAGTATTGTAGGCTTAAGAGATCAGTTTAATAATGTGTAAGTATATAGCTAAAATAAGCTAGATGACTAGACTACTAGTAGTTTCAATTACTTCTTATCATCTGTCAAAAACGAGACTGTTCTAAAAATGTTTAAAATACCTAGGGGTGATGTCATAATTTTCAGCGTCATTAATGAACTCATTTTGTGATTTTTATTAATTTAAAATGAAAACTGAGAAGGAGAACAAAACAAATATGGTTTTTTGAACTTATAGTGGAAGAGCAATTTAGTGAACTTTTGCTCATAATTTATTTTTGATACATTTATCTAGCCTATTGTGAATCACCATCTTCATTATCATACATATCAGCTGAATTATTCTTCCCCTGACTGACTCGGTGGCTAAGTGGTTACCGATCCTCTGATCCGAGAGTCGTGGGTTCGATCCTCACACAGGACAAACTTTTCTGTGATGAGCAGAATTGTTTGCTTTGAGTCTGGGTGTATTATATCTATATATGTATGTATTTAAAAAGTATTTGTGTATGTATATCAGTCTCTGGTTCCCAAGATAAAGGGAATCCTAGTTTGGGACCAGATACCGTGTGTGATTTGTCCCAGATATTATTATATCATTATTTATTATTATTATTCGTCCACGGTTGAACAAAGGTCTCTCAAATATTTCTTGTGCTGCCCGCATCTAGCGTCTTGCCGCGACTTTTTATCGGTCCACCCAATACGATACCTGCTTACGACTTCCGGAGGTCGGTTGCCACTCGAGAACTTTCCTACTCCAACCTAGCTCCAACGGCAACGGCCATCTGTTCTATGACCTATGTATGTGTCCCAATATAATTATGTGAGCTATGTTTAGGGTTGCCAGGTGTCGACATGTCCGGTTTTTTACAGTCGTGTCCGGCCAAATATAAGCAAGTCCGGCCTGTCCGGCTTTTGTTAGGCTTTTTGTCAACCTCGCTCCGACAAAATATGTCGAACGAAAGCGCGAGTGATTCACGCGGACATGCCTGACTCGCGTTCTCTCGCAGGAGTCGCACCTACCTTAAAATTTACAAATGATAAGGCTGATCATTGATTTTTTTAGTTATTTTCAATGTAAAGAAGTTACAAATTACTTTAGTAAGAACAAAATGTGTTTTACAGTAACATATATTAGATGCTTACCTATGAAATTGCCGTTCTAATGGCTTCTGCACGGGGCGGTGCTCTCAAAATATTCAGACAACAGGCATTTCAAAAGCATTATTTAATTTCTAAATGTCCAGTAAATAAGAATAGAATTGAGAATAGTTAATTATTTTAAAGCCACCGCCTTTTTTTACATTAATTTTTTTTCAAACTTTTTAAAATAATTTGCCATTTCATACAGGTAAGCATAAATGAATAACAGTAATACACAAATAAAACTATATATACAGGATGTCCCAAAACTAATGCGACAAATTTTGGCCGGTGATAGCTTTGATCAAGACCTATCAAAATAACGAAACATATGTTCAGCAAATGTTTATGGTTTCCGAGTTATACCAGGTTTAAAAAAAATGAAAATTACTACCTTGCGGTGGGTCTTTTGAGTTTTTGTTATAAAAAACAACTTAATTTGTATTTTCTTTTACACTTAAATATTGTTGATTAGTGTCTCTACCCGAATCTACTATATATTCTGCAAAAAAATTAAAGATGCCATCAGAAATGCATCATTAATTCAAGAAAAATCTTAAAACATATCCGATAATGAAACTTTAATCATCGGCGACGTAAAAAAATATATTGAATGATTTTGTCTCATATGCTATAAAAAATCCTTGTTTCATGCCCACTTTAGAAATGTATAATATTTGGATATTTTCCTTGCAAACATTGAGTTAAATGCTATTTTTGACCTCAAGGTGCTGATTTTTGAAAAATCTTTTATAAGAGGTTTTTCAAGTGTTTATTAGATTAGAAAGGAGATCATGTGTGTGTTCTACAAGGTCCCCTCGCCGTGACTAACTACCTCAGATAAAAAAAAGAAAAAACCGGCCAAGTGCGAGTTCGATTCGCGCATGAAGGGTTCCGTACCATCGTACAAGAAACTCCAAAAATACGTCTCTTGTATTGTGACCCTCTTTAATTTTTAAATATTATTTTATTTTATTAATTTTTTTTAGCGACTATAGTAATACAAACTTTGTGAGCGTTTCAATCAAGCGTCTAACTCTTGTTATTATTAAAATCGAGCCAAAACCACCCAAAAACACGTTTCTAGTAGGGGAGCTTCCTTTAATTTATTTTTATCATTTTTTGTTATAGCGACAACAAAATACACACTCTGTAAAAATTCAAAAGTCTACCTGTTACGGTTCATTAGATACAGCCGGCTAACAGACAGACAGGTGGGCGGATGGACGGATGGACAGCGGAGGCTTAGTACAATAAAAGGGTCCCGTTAGCCTTTAAACTTTGAACCCTAAAAAAGAAACATTTTGCCGCCACTTTTCCGTCTTTCTTCCAAAACAACGTCTTCGTCTTATCTACTTCAGCCAGGCAGTTTGCCAAACAGTAGCTTGGGTGTATTCAAAATCTAATAGTACAGTTGTCTCCGATTAGGGTACTTGTGTCGCCCTGCTCTGTCACTATTGCGATTTAAATTAAATGCTCACAGAGTTTGTATTGCTATAGTCGCTAAAAATATAGTAAAAGAAAATTATATTTTAAAATTAATGGGGTTCCCATACAAGAGACGTGTTTTTTGGAGTTTCTTGTACGATGATATGGAACCCGTCATGCGCGAGTCCGACTCGCACTTGGCCGGTTTTTTTTTATCTCAGGTAGAAAGTTACGGTGACTTTGTAGAACACGCACATGATCTCCTTTCTATTTTAATCCATCTAATTATTTTTATTTAAAAAACCTCGATAAATAAGATTTTTTTTTAAATCAGCACCTTGAGGTCAAAAATAGCAATTAACTCAATAGTTGCAAGGAAAATTTCCAAGTATTATACATTTCTAAAATAGGCATGAAACCAGGATTTTTTTAACATATTAGACAAAATTATTCAGTACATTTTTTTACGTCGCCAATATTTAAAGTTTCATTATCGGATATTTTTAAAGATTTTTCTTGAATTAATGATGTATTTCTGATGGCATCTTTTATTTTTTGTAGAATAAATAGTACACTAATCGAAAATATTTAAGTGCAAAAAAATTACAAATTAAGTGGTTTCTTTAATAACAAAAGCTCAAAAGACTACCATAAGGTAGTGATTTTCATTTTTTTTTTAAATCTGGTATAACCCGAAAACCATAAACTTTTGCTGAACATAGGTTTCGTTATTTTGATAGGTCTTGATCAAAGCTATCACCAGCCAAAATTTGTCGCATTAGTTTTGGGACACCCTGTATATTTATTTCTTCTAAAAACCATTGTGTCAGGCTTTCCGAACAAAATGTCCGGCTAAATATGGATGTGTGTCCGGCTTTTCTATTTTTGGGCCTGGCAACCCTAGCTATGTTGGTTACTTAAGTTCTCCTACGTATCTCCTCATTTCAGCAAACTCCTATCATAGAACACTCAGTCGACCTAAAATATTTTGAAAAAACGGAATATATTTTTTTCAGAGTTCCGTAGTATTTTTAAGGAATCCAAAAGTCATAAATTAATGCAGGAACGAGCCAAGCGAGCTAAAAAATTCGAAGGGCCCCGACACAGACGACATAGCGTAGGGGTGAGCCCTTTATGCTGTCTTTAGATTCGTCCTGATCTCGAGACTGATATTTGATGCAGTTAATATTTATTTAATTTTCTTATTAAATCTATTAGATTATTATATCGTCTAGGTACTGACCTTGTGAGTTCTTCTGATTCACGTGTCCGCTACCGTCTGCTGGCTTGTTCCGCGCCTGAAAATAAATACTCAATGTTAATAACTAAATTGAGATTAAAATTAATTAATGTAGTAAAAAGTTGCTTAGATATATGCATTTATAAATGTAATGAGTCTGCTTCGCGGCTAACTTTCTTACTTTATTTATCGTACATGCTCAGTGTTTACTCAACTACTATGTATTCCTTGGTATGAGTAGAAAGCCCGGTTTAGTTTCGAGGGTGGGGCTTTCAACAATCAGGATAAGTAACCTTGTTGTAAGCACTAGTTACACAGGGTTCGACAAAACATGTAGAAATGCTTAAAGTTTGACTTCTCATACAAAATCGACCTATCAGCTGCTTAGTTTGTATGAAAAATCCAATGTTTCTTTTTGCTTTCAAGTAAATATTTTAAATTCTAGAACGAACAAAAAGTTGATCAGTCTTATCACCTACGCATGCAGCTATTGTAAATATAATAATAATTAACACAATAATATAATTTGCTCAGATGTTCTGTGGCTATAACTCATATTAATTTATGATGACGCATAAATTATTTATTTTGTTTCACACACACACAGTCACTGTCACTCTCATACGCTGTATTCACTTTCTCGAATAACCTCTTACTTTTACCGTATGGCATAGACAGGATTTTCATTGCTCAAAACGAACCAGCAAGAAACATTCTTACTCATTGTCAGTACCACAGATTTTTTTTATATGAATCATAATTTAGAAAACATTCTAATCTCATTTTGTATCTTCAATTTCGTCAAACAAATATTTTTCTTGGCAAGTCCGTTTCATTTTTGGTTTTATTTATGGTCAAGAAACTCAAGCAAGATCTTTTGTGAGTGCTCATCTTTCTAATCTAATCGTAATCAAACTGGCCGATAGATCGGTATCAGAAAACATAGATCTCTTGCACACAGATGGCATTATCACCCTACTTTATTTCAGTTTTCCTTAAATGACGAACTAGTTACCTAATCTTATACCTAATCTAACACTTCCCGAAACCTTGAGCACACCCCAGACACTTCATACCAAATGCGCCATTGTTTATTACATAGACATTAACCGTGGGAGAGCCATGCTTCGGCACAAATGAGTCGGCTCGACAGGAGTGATACCACGGCCTCACAGAAAACCGGCGTGAAGCAACGCTTGCGTTGTGTTTCGCTACCGGAGGCCCAACCCTCCCCCCCCCCATTCCCCCATACCCCATCCCCCATCTCATTTCAAAGGTTGGCAACGCACTTGTAACTCCTCTGGTGTTGCGGGTCTCTATGGGCGGCGGTAATCGCTTACCATCAGGTGATCCGTCTGCTCGTTTGCTACCTATCACATAAAAAAGTAGATAATTCATGTTTGTACACATGTAAATGTGTGGGTTATGTACTAGGGCTGAATCGAGGTTCAATTAGCTCTCATTGTTCTTTAGTGTTAGCACTTTTACAAATAAAGTGAAGGCTGTATACACCAGACAAGGCTGTATAGCCTTAGAAGCCATAAGCTCTCCTTAAAAAATAAAATCTTTGGTTAATAACCTGTGCTTTGGTTTGCCAACCCCTTGACAAATGGTCACACATTGGTCCATTGGTCACACAGGGGGGTGAGGTAGCCTTCAGAGAGCGGCAGGGATTGTCCATAGTGTATAATGTCCTTATACTGTGCCTTGAGTATACGAGTTCCGAGTGGTAGAGACTTTGTACAAGGTAGAAAAAAATTACGATTTAAAATCATTTGTACAGCATCTACTTAAATAAAAAAGAATTGGATTTGATTTAATACTGGTCGTATCAATTTACTCGACTACCAAAGGAAAGTATGTAAGCAGGCGTGTTTCGCTCTCCTTTCAATGAGGGAATGCAGCCGCCATAATGGCCACATTTGGGGGAAGGGTCTTCATGAGGGAAGTATTACTAGACGTTGGCTCCTTATTCGAAGTCATAAATGTTATATTTGACATGTTTATTTTGAAAAAACGGTTTTACATACTCCAAAAAAATTCTTTATTCAAAAAGTGGAAGAAAAAGTTGTCACTTTGACTCGTATAAAAGCCTGGATTTAAAAAGAACACTTGTATACCGAAATCTGGTAATAGACCAAACGTACCTACATCTTACCTTTACTTGACTTATGTGTGAGCCAGGACCAGTCTACAAGTAATTCACTGTCACTTCAATTTTCCATGTAAAATGTACATTAGGTACAGCGGTTCGCGTTTGTCCGCATTGGTTGACCAGTCATTAACTGTGGCATGTCTGGACACCGAAACATATAAAAACCGTTTATAGCTACTGAAACGAACTACAATACTTCATGGACAATGAGAATGATACAGTTTTACGCTGTAATTCCATAATCAAAAGTCAAAGTTATATTATGTACTTTTAATTCAAAATCTATAATCTTCTTCTTTCTCTTTGCCACTTCCCACTTTAGGTGGGGTTGGCTCTCCTAATCTATAATGAATAAATCACTTAAAGTTTGTTACATAAAGGTTAAAAGTATTGTTATAATCTATTCCATCGGGTATCTATCTGTATTTGATTGTAAAAATGTCCCAGTATTATAATTATAGTAGAAATTACGAGTACATACTATCAACACAAATAATATGATTAGTGGAGCCTACCGAGCACTTTATTCTGCTGGTAAGCGTACGGTAAGGTTAATACTAATTCTAAAATGAAACTGACATAAATACACTTAAAGAACATTACCCTTTGCTTGCGCAGTTGAGCAAGTAATAAATCTAATGAAAAGTCATTGCGGTATCAAATCGAAGAAATATCGTGTCGCATTAGTGTCTGGTCGTATCCGTATCTTTCCAAGCATTGTTGTCGCAGTAAATATCTGATTTGGGCAAGTACACGACGAATCCGCCTAGTTTTATAGCCACACCCTCGTCAAATTGACAATTAGTCCCAGAACTAAATCTATTCTGTGTTTCAGCGTTAACACAGCAGAGAGTCGTACTGTGACTATTTCTAGGAACTGTGGTCAGGGTTCCCCGAAATATATTGGTCGAATCGAGTAGTCAGTGAAACTGGAAAACCACATAGATTATATAAATGTATATTAAATTAAATATAAAGTCTAACATCAGCTGAAACTATTTTAACTACCCATGAACCTAAACAAAAATTAAGAAATTACCCCTAAAATATGTTTTTTTTTCTAGTTTTCCTCCAACTAAAGGTTATCTGAAAGAGATCGCTCTTTTAAGATAAGACATTTGGTCTTGTACCTGTATACATTTTTTGTTTTCTCCTTGTATTGTATGTTGTGCAAAAAAAATGTTTTCATTACTTATTCATTATGTATACCTGAAAATAAAATGTGGCTATACGTTTTTACAAACTCTCTATAATAAGCAAGCAGTCGTTTTTTCAGTCCAACAAAAACAAAGTAATTTGAACGAAAAATGTGCTTTTATATTATTATTACTATTACATTATAGTTAACAAAACGAGAACGCCGAGCAGAGAAACATTGGCAATATGGCTGAAAGGTTGGGGACATTTTAATGATGGTGATTTTGTAGCCCGCACTACGAGCTTAAGGGTTGCCTTTTACTTTTCAAAAAAGGTGTCAGATAAAAAGTACGGAAGCAAGTTTTACTTTTAAAAGTAGGTTAAAGAAGAAAAATTTTATTTATACCAACTTGTATGAAAAGAAACTTGTTCAGTGTTTATAGTAAGTAGAATTTGTTTTTTATAGTGTGGGACAAATCACTCACGGTCATCTGGCCCAAAACTAGGATTCCCTGTATCTTGGGAACCAGAGACTGATATACATACACATATACTTTTAAATACATACATATATAGATATAATACACCCAGTCTCAGAGCAAACAATTCTGCTCATCACAGAAAAGTTTGCCCTGTGTGGGGATCGAACGACTCTCGGACCAGAGTTCAGGATTGCTAACCACTTAGCCACCGAGATTAGTGGGTACTACACCTATGCAGAGCTATAACGATGGATTAAAATTATCATAGTAAGTAAGAAAAAAATACTTAAAATACCTACCTATTTCGAGTGAAATCGCTGTCATTACAATCATCAAATGTTCGATACATTTGATGATTGTAATGACAGCGACAAAGCCATCAAAATATTGTCAAATATTTTTATAAATTTCTTTTAAATTACATGGTTTTTCAATATTAAACATAAACTAAGCTTTTCGAAAAGAATACCAAAATTATTCTCTAAGAAGGCTTTAAAACTATTTACGAATGATAAGAAATAAATGAACAAGGAGTATTAAGGAAAATAAAGCCTCTTTTGCTTTTATAAACCACGTTGTTTCTTTTTTTTTTAAGATAGATTGCTTTTAGTTAAAACTCCTTGTTTCTTTAGCCCTTCCTACGAATAATATATTTTAAGCCTGTTCCTACTACCGAGGGAAACAACCTTCTGATATTTCAGCCCTATTTTAAATTTCGAACGTGTTGTGCGGTCAGTTGTCTCCGCGCCCGCCGATCGCGCAGCCATTGACAGCTCGCTATCTCTTCTGCCAACAAAATGGTGCGTTCACTTTTGCCGCCTTATTTTTTTTTAAAGTTTATTGTGATTGATGAGTAAGTTTTTTTTTTGTATTTACAGACAAACCAACTTGACGATGAACAAATCGCAAGTAAGTACATACATACATAGTAGAGCAGTTATTGTACTTTCTGTTTCCAAGTAGTCACCTCAGTATTTTTTTTAAACTATAAAAAGGTTTTCATATTTTGACGTACATGGGTAAGTAATTTGTTTAGCGAACTATTGAAGAAATAAAAAATATTTTAGTTCTGTTCTGGATTTTCTTGAGAGAATAAAACTTTTTAAATTCATTGTCGATATTCAATGAGCCTTAATTTATAAAGTTTTCGGTCCTCGTACGCGGAGCGTAAAATTAAAAACCATGTTATAAAATTAATATGCTGTTCGGTGTCGTATTTTCATACGAAGCCACAAACGATCCTTACGCTGAAAAATTATGTCGTTCATTTTGGTAATCCCGTTGTTATACCAAAAGTAACCAAAAACTCTTGGCCTGTAAATGTCTGAAATGAATAAAGAAGGCAGGATTTTAGTGTTTATACTAATGCTGGAGAACGGCACAGGGACAAAATAAAATGTAAAATAGTTGCGAGCCCCTGTCAGGCTTTCGAATAATTTTATTGAATGTATGTTATTAAATTTAATTCTAGTTATTGTTATATACTAGTCAAAAAAACTAACCAAACGTCGTTTCGTCCGCAATAAAGGTAAACTGACTTGAATTAGGTATACTCGGTGACTACGAGATTATATAGCCAAATAACTTTTATGTAGGGTCCTTATGAAATATTTTAAAAAACTACAGCTTCTACTAATCAATACGAAACTGATCAATTTTCCCCAAGGAACCTATATTCAATTTGCAAATTGATCAACTTATCCGCCAACTTTGTATGGGAAGTCCTTTCAACTGTGGCTTCTAGTCATGAAAGTGAACAACTTTCTCTAAGAAACCAATTCAGTCGGAGCAAAAAAAATTTACTTTCCATACAAAGTTGGCTACTCAGCTCATCGATTTGTATGAAGAGTCCAATTTTTTTTTGTTTCTTTTGAATTGGTTCCTTAGAGAAACTTGTTCAGTTTCACGAGCAAAAACCACAGTTGAAATTTGATCCGCGATTTCAATTTCACCCTGTATATTTCTATACGCATAAGTTCATCAGATATAATAATAAGTAGCTTAAGATTATGAAGTAATTCTAAGCCTTTTCTCTAAGCTTTTGTAACAAAATTGGTGTAGGACCCGTCTGAGGATTCTACTCAACGTACTGAACAACTTTTATTCTCTAAATTTTGGACTCTTCATACAAACATGGCAAAACAGATGATCAATTTGTATGGAGAATCCGATTTTTTTGCAATTTGAGCAAAGTCGTAGAACTAAAGTTGTTCAGTACGATGACTAGAATCCCCAGTTAACGGGTCCTACGCCAATTTTGTTACACCCTGCATAGGTATGCGGAAAATTTGAAATCGTTTTTGGCAAGACTTAGAATCTAATGTGTGCCCACTGAAAGATTTAAGTACGATGAACAGATGACAGTTCTCGTTAAAATCATCGAGAAATCCAGCTTAAAAATACAAAATTGTTGAGTGAGACGAATCTCGTGCTAACACATCATATCCGTTTCTAAAATATACGGTAAAAATAGAATCATTGGCCCTTTAAAATGTTTTATAGTTTGATGATGTATTTTATGTTTTAGAGCCACATCAACAAAGTCTGAGCAACACGTAGTTAATTTCGACACTATTAATATGATTTGTTTATTATTCTAACAGTGCGTATTTTTATTTTTTAAATAAAATATTTTTTAGTAATGTACAAAAAAAAATACGTTTTGCTTGGACTTTTTTTATGTGAATGGACTTTATTCTTGAAGTCAGAAATTATATTAGAGTATAACTATAAGAACTTTTTTCAGACAGCTTACAGATAAATATGTCTCGACTGATAATAAAATATGTTTTTAAGCTAACTATAATCGAATTACGCACATCTATGATATAGCTAATAGATGAATGAGAAACTGTTTGTCCGTCTGTGATAGAAATCAGTGTCTTAGCTTTGGATACGAAAATAGATTAAATATAGATATTAATTTAAAAAGAGTAATTAAAAATCAATTCTGTTAATTACCGAAGACTAGGCTCATGCAGCAATGCATATTTTTAGTGAATCCATCCTTGTGGAGTATTCTTAATAGGAATTTTGAAATGAAAATTTAAGAGTCTTTTAAATAAAGAAGAAACTTTTCCCTTCCAAATATTGCTGCCAAAAAGTGGCTACCTAGCGTTAAAAAGGCGGTTTTTAAATATATTATATCAATGGAAGCCTAATTTGTTATTTATTCATTCCGAAAACACAATTGTAGGAATCTGAAATGAGAACAGCAATATACCACGATTACCATCCTAAACGGTCTGCTCTGAACAGAATAAGAATTTCGAATTCGTAAAGACCACTTGCCAATTTAGCCAACGAGAATTTTTAAATTTCCTTCACTGTAGAGCTTATACGTAGAGGGTGAAACAAATGGCTTTAGGGGCTGGAAACAATTAAGACTTATAAATAAAAATATTTATTTGTAAGTTAGTATGTATGTTAGTAAACCCATAACAAAGGGAATCGTATAATATAGGGACCAGCTGGGCTGCCCTGTTATGATTGTAATATAATTTTTTGTTACAAAATTAATGATTTTTACTTTAATTTTTTTATGTATAGTAAAATTATCAATATCAGTACAGTCAGTTAGTTTGAATTACATTTGGTAATTATTTTTGACAAAATAATACGAAATACATAATTATATCTTATATCTTTTTTTAGGAATTATCAGAGAATATAGGTATATCCTACACCAAAATCTGGTTTTTAATTTTTTTCAAGTAAAAATAAAAAAAAAGAGTGGAAATGAGACATTTACAGGTACACACTTTTTTGTCAAATAAAAAATCTTATTTAACAATAACTTTAATAACATCCGTTAAAAATCTTCGGGTTTCCTGGTATTAAACAATTTTAAGTTTTCAGAAATATGATTTCTAAAAAGGACAAAATTTCGTTTTATGACTTCTTCTATCTAGCGTTACCCTTTGAACTGATTAATTAATTTAGTTACATTTTATTTTTGATTATGATAAAAAGTAACTCAGTTGACTAGTTACTCAACTGGTAGCTTGATTAGAAATGCCAGTTTCTGCATCTAACATCTTTCATCATCTTCTTTCATACTGTCTGTATATTTTATGTATATTTATGTTCTACTGGTATGCAATTAAGAATATTTATTTATCTTTTCTTATCTAACCGAATACATACCAAGTGACCACACTAAAAAAAATCTCGTTATCTCGTTATCTGTACGATATTGTCTAGTTCTATTTGTGACGACAAAACGCTTTGTCGTCATTACTATAATAATCTAGTTAAATCAATTTGTAAATATAACAGAACATATAACAATATAACAGAACATATCGGTATGTGTACCTTACAATCCGATTATAATGACAACAAACCTTATTGTAAAGAGTACCGTTTTCCAGTATTCATTACTATCGCATCATTAATGCTTACTATGCAGTGGTTAACACTACAATCAGTTTTAACTAGATTTAAAAAGTAAATATTACTAATCCCTTAGCACATGCTGCAAAAAATTATATTACTTATAACTAGTATTTTGTTAGAATAACTATTTTTTAAACAACTATACGGTGTATTTTTCGGTGCAAATTCAATGCTTGGCTCCTCCTGTAGACATGTTCAAGGTTTAATAAATGAGTTGGCGGCTTAACTCAACTTCACCTCGGCTTTTCGAACTTCCAACAATTTTCGTTATAAATTGTTTACTGACTCAGCAATTTTAGTTCTAAATGTTTGTTGGCTCGTAGCGTGTGTACGTTTCCGAAGTTCAAAAATCAGTTGTCGGGAAATAATTGTTCGAAACAAATATTTGAATTGTTTGCAGGGGTTGCGCTGTGAGGGTTAAAAAAGTTACATTCTGTTCCACAAAGCTAGTAGCAAATTAACTTAACAGAACGTTTAGTATCCAATTATATATGTTTATTGTGTATTCGAAGTTGGAAGGCGGCATAATGTGAGATCAGATCTCCTTTTTTTTGATAGAATCTGTAAAATAGAAAGAAAGAAAGAAAAAACGTTTATTCAGCAACACCATTACAAAACAAAGACAACAAGTACATAAATTAACTTAAAAAGCTAGAAAAAACAAAAGACTTAAATAGCACCTTCCCACTAGAATATCGCACCCACCGCAATATCGACAGATTACATATATTATATAATATTTATTTTCTAATTTGACAGATCGACTTATATAGTTACTCAGTTTTAAATGTTATCAAACATCATCCAATTTTGTTTGTAGTTATGATTTATTTGTTGGTATTAATATTAATACTAATAAGTAACTGGTTCTTGCAGTGTAGACCGATTTAATAACCTATTTTCAGTATCTAATCTAAAACCCTTATTTCCTCTGCAGTGCTCCGGCGTGCCTTCAGCATGTTCGACTCGAGCAAACAGGGCCGGATTGAGAAGGAGAAAGTGCGGACCATTCTCAACACAATGGTTCACAGCTACGATGACAACGAGCTCGACAGGATGCTGGATAGTGAGGATGCTGATGGTAAATAACCTACTCTTTTTTTATTGATATTTTCATTATTCATTCAATAAAACCAAAATTTTGAAACGCGACTGCAATAACATTAAAAGCCGGAATTAACGCCGCCATTTAAAAAAAATACAGTTTGTATGAAATACATGTCAGATTTGCGATAAAAGCCCTCCTATATAACACACAGGTGACTGGTATATACTTGCTTACATCTTAACTGTTTATACTTTGCTGAAATAATAAACATAGTTATCCTACAAATTAAATGACCTTATTAGCCATGTTTCTATTAAAAGTCCAAAATTGTATTACGATTTCAGCAAAGGGTAGTATAGTAACTCTGTATAGTGTATATTCTGCCACCAAACAAGTTAACTCGTATCTGGAGAAACAGTCGTCGTCTTGGAATAATTATAAGAGTTTGAACCTGCAACAGTCGAGGGCTCTTGTAAATTTCTCGACAGATCCCGCGTCCTCGGAAATCAAATAAGACAACTCAGGGCGACTTCCCAAGAGACTTCTTATCTACACACGCAAACGTACTGAGGATGTACATAACTTAAGAACTTCTTAAGTAAACGCAAACATAGAGTTTCTTGGTGCTGGAATTAATTACGTCCTTCTCAGCTAGACTTGAGAGATTTAGTCAGAGGACGACAATAAAACTAATTTTATAAATTGTATTTATATTTGTAATATAACTAATAAGTTTAGCATATAAAAAAGGGTACGCAAAAGGACAGGATCGTCGAGGATCTTACTCGAAGAGAGGTGTGGTCACCTTTAGAGGGGTGGGGAGTGTCCACACTCATGACAGTAATTATGTATAATATACTGTGACAATACAGAGAATTGTAGTGAATAATTTAAAATCCTAACAGGGTATAGTAAGGTAGGATAGGGTATCCTGTGGCGCCATATATGCATGTAAATATATTGAAAGGTAACGTAATATAGGTATAATGATCAAGGTCCAACAAGAATACGCTTTACACAAATAAACGACAGGTACCTTGTCACTAATTATTTTTATATTTTAAAATGTGGTTCGTTTAATTATTGCCTCCCAGACTCACTTCACAAGACGGCGAGCGTCCGGAGACGCAAAATACTCCAGGCGTCTAATTGAAGCATGTCTCGACTTAAATTGGCGTTACTTCGTAATTAACTCGCGTAAGAGCTTTTTGGACTGAAGTTCTTAGAAGTTGTAAAGAAAAATCTATAATTATAATACTTATAACCTAATCAATCTAAAAAAATAAAAAAGAAATATAAATATCGACCGGATGAAAGGCTATGTATAATAAGCGAAATTTTTGGATTTCAAGAGGTCGTTTTAAAAATAATAATTTAAAATAAACTTCTTAACATTATTTAGATTCTGGATATTCTTAACATTTTTAATGCATAATTTACTTGACATTTTTATAAGAAAGTACAATACTTAATTTTTAAAATTACCTCCTGAATATTTCCAAAAAATGTAGCGTTTAACCCGACGATATTCATCCTATCACAGACTGGGCATCAAGACGAATCTAACGTCATTTCGCACTCCAAAATCCATCTGCTTTGGCTACAGGTGTAACTAATATTTACGTATTCTTTGCTATAATAATGCGGGCAGCGCTAGACTGATCGTCGTGGAAATCCTTAGGAGATACCTTCGTTCAATAGTTAAAAACTTTAGGTTAATATCAGGTTAGTCTAACCTTATATGAGGATGTCCTAGAAAACTAGGTGTCGGCTTTAAAATTATCGTTCTCACAGTCCACTGTTTGATCATCTCCCGAAATCCCGGAACGTGATATGTGACGAACTTAAAGGATTGAGGATAATCCCCAAACTGTTAGTGCGCAGTAACCGCCTAATGACCTCATTTCACAGTGGTTAGAGATGTTAACTGTATCAGCGGGGATTGTGAGAATAAATGGGCTCCTAACGAAGTACCGGTAGGCAGTGTGTTAAATGTTTTGCTGGGGTCTTACTAAGGGCTAAGATTACGTTATCTTATTGAGAAGAAAGATGCCAACATTTGGAAATTTGCAATGCATCAAAACCTTAGCATAGCGTGTATGTGAACAAAACTGAATGAAGCTAAATTTAAATTGTATAAATATCCGTAGAATATAAGATAAATTCGATAAAAAAGGAATTAATCTCAAACGAGTGGAAGGATTTGAATATGATTGTTTTCTCTAGAAAGCAGATTTCACCGCGGTAACCCTTAGCTATTTTTGGTGAAAACCGGTACAGTGGTTTTCATAATATTTTATTTTAAAAATTTATATGTTTATATATTAATTTTATATTGTTCTAAGTATTTTTAATACTTCCAGGCAGTGGCAAGCTGAACTTCGATTCATTCTTGCGTGTAGCTACCCGTTTTTTGGATGAAGACGATGAGGCACTGCAGAAGGAACTGAAGGAGGCTTTTAGACTCTACGACAAAGAGGGTAAGGTCCATTTTACCATCACTCTCAGACTCATGATCTCACGGTAGTCAATGTATGAATAAAAACATGAATGATTTCCAAGCAATAGACAACAGATAATCCAAGTTTAATCGAATACAAAAAACTATGAATACACGTACTACTCGTATAGTAATAAAAAGCAATATTACGTATCGAAAAAAGGAAATGCGGAGCGCGGAATAATGTTTTTCGTGTTTTGTTCCCTATATACAGTCCAGCGTACAAATGATGTTCGATTTATGTGAGAGAAAACAATGAATTCCAGCGATAATTGTTTGCAATAACGGTTGGTATCGATTTATTGGATTCGGGCCAAGTTTGTCCCCTACTGCGAAACTTATGTGCAAAGTATTTTTTCGTGATATATTGAAAGTAATTGGTTAGGGTAGGCTTTAATATGATCAATAGAAAACTGAACTATTAGATTTTCAAGCAACAGGTCTCTGGAGCTCTATTTTTGAAACATTCGAACTCCAATTCGCCTACGAATTCGCAAGATTTCGTATATGAATCTTGCGAATTCGTAGGCGAATTGGAGTTCGAATGTTTCAAAAATAGAGCTCCTGGTCCCACCAACAAGAAGAGGATTCGTTGTACTAAGAAGGACATCGTTTTAGGTATTAAAATATTTTTTTGCATAGCCGCAAAAAATAAAAAAGCTTTAGACAAACCAAACAGTTGATCAATTTGTATGAAAAGACAAAAATATGTATTAGCTATTTCAGCAAAGACGCGAAACAAAAGATGTTGTATTTGACCCAAACAAGGAATGGACCAACGGAAATCTGGTCAAAAACAATGATCTTTAAGTACCTATGACACATCTGTTCCTGCTCTAATGTGACACAGAATAAGAAATAAAAAATAACACTGATTAAAAATCAGCTAAGTGGAAGGTCTTCAGATCTTTTCAATATATGTAGATCCTCATCGGGTGAAAGAGACAGCGCAGTTTATATCCCAAGATTCTACATTCGAAAGTCGATAGTCAAACTGCAGCTTCGATAGGTGAATGGAACAGGGCCGGGTCAGTGAAAACATTTAGTCCCCTTGGACCGGATTAGAGATAAATGCCAGCTCTACTTACCACCTGGAGTGGTCAACTAAATTCAAACTGTTTGGAATTAAATGCTGGGAACGCTGGGAATCGAGGTCTGTAACTCTGCTATCTGGATTACGGATGTCTGTATGAATACAATGTTAAAAAAAATATTAAAAATCAGCTGACCGATTTGTTACTGAGAAATGAAATAGTTTTACATATATTTTTTATTTTTTTTTCATATGAAGTTTATATGCATGAAGAAAGCTATTCAGTTCCATAAAAAAGGTTAAAAATCAGCCGACCGATTTGTTACAGAGAAATGAAATAGTTTTACATATTTTTTCCTTTTTTTTCGTATAAAGTTTACCTATATGAAAGAAGAATGCTATTCAGTTCCATCTTTTTATTCAAATTTTTATCTTCCAAAAAGTCATACTCTATTGCATATATAGAAGAAAGTTACGCAGTAAAATTGAAAGTAAGTAAGCCAACTATCCATCAATTCATTCATTGGATATTTATTGGATAAAATGTGAAAAATGAATGGCCCTTCGTCCTTCGCAACGGATAAAGGAGATGCTAAAGCGAGGTACATTCTGAAAATTAAATATATGTATTTGCAACTAATATCATACTCCTGGAAAATTATGTATTGGCAGTTAACCACATGTTTGTCATGCATGAACACGAATGGTAAATCGATGGGATAATAATAATAATAATATCTGGGACAAATCACACACGGTCATCTGGCCCCAAACTAGGATGCCCTGTATCTTGGGAACCAGAGACTGATATACATACACATATACTTTTAAATACATACATATATATATAAATATAATACACCCAGACTCAGAGCAAACAATTCTGCTCATCACAGAAAAGTTTGCTCTGTGTGGGGATCGAACCCACGACTCTCGGATCAGAGGTCAGGATCGCTAATCACTTAGCCACCGAGTCAGTCAAAAGGGATAATTCATAAAATAACGGCAATTATCTGTATTTGTGGTAAGATATCATTTTTAAATCTTACTTACCACCAAAGACAATGCTTTGCAGCAGTCAGGTTTGCGCTCTCTGGGGAGATTTGTCTACACTAGATAAATACACTGGTCCTAGTTCTCAAAGCGCAATAACGCAAAGGTTGGTCTATTGTTGTAAGTGCTAGGTTGTAGAAACTCTGTAGCATGGTGACCATTATCAATTAGACTTAAAATGCATTCACTAACCAAACGATGACAGTTACCTCCACAAAAACAATCTCACCGAAAACATAAAAGTACTTATTAAAATCTTACTAGAGAAGTAAATAAATAAGGGTACTTCAAATATTGTAGATTTTAAGTCATAGGAAGGTAGAAAGAGGCACGAAATCATATAACCCAGGGCCAATGCCCCATGCATCCCTTTTCCTTAACGAACTTGGCTGAAACACTGCCGTGTGTCAAGATCACAGACATAGAAGCAATTCTAAAGAAATTTTATGGTACCCATTTCAGGTAACGGCTACATCCCAACATCATCACTGCGGGAGATCCTGGCAGCACTAGATGACCAACTAACTCCAGACCAGCTCAATGAGATGATTGCTGAGATCGACACGGATGACTCCGGCACTGTGGACTTTGACGGTAGTACCAATGTTGTAAAAGCGTAGTACTAGTGTGGTACCAATGTAGTACAAGCGAAGTTTACAGTTGTATCTAGTATAAGTGACTTCAAAAAAGGATTAAGATGAAACTAAATTGATTCTTAATATCTATTGCGGTATTTTCGTCTCAAGTAAATAAATAAATAAATAAATAAATAATATCTGGGACAAATCACACACGGTCATCTGGCCCCAAACTAGGATTCCCTATATCTTGGGAACCACAGACTGGTATACATACACATATACATACTTTAAACAACACAAAAAACCAAGAAAATAACAGAAAATACTAAGTTTGACTGCAACATACCTACCTAAGAATATTTAAGAAGTACTTGCACTTAAATACATAATTTAGGTTTTTTTTAACAAAGCAATCATAATTAGGTTCTCCCTAACGAGTCTGCAGACCAAAACGGTTAACAAAATTATATTTTCTTTTTCAGAGTTCATGGAAATGATGACTGGCGATTAGACTTTGGACAAGAAAAAGAGACTAATCAATATCTGTTTAGTAATAGGTATTATAATAAACTAGATTTTTTGATTACACGATTATTTTTCTTTTGTATAAATACATTACTTGAACGAAGCATGTGGCCTAAAAGTTCCCTAACGAGATTCGATTATAGAGTTCTTATGAAAAAATAAGACTTGGAAGAAATTTCGTTAACAACTTTTAAAACCAGCTATGACCTTATTTGAGTCATGCATGGTACAATAAAGATGTGTGTAGACTCCGAGCGAGGGTTGCCTGCTTATAGGGGTTTTGTGGAACACCAGGAAATAAATTGGTTAACTTTTCTTTTACACATTTATGAGGTCCTGACAAGCGGCAGACTGAGGTATACATATAATAAAAAGGATCAAAAAAAATGTGACAGACTGAAGTATATAAAAGGTTATTTTTTTTATTGTTTTTTAAGGCAGAGGTGGCAAACGAGCAGACAGATCACCTGATGGTAAGCGATTACCACCGCCCATAGACACCCGCAACACCAGAGGAGTCACAAGTGCGTTGCCGGCCTTTGATATAGGAGTACGCTCTTTTCTTGAAGGTTTGAATGTCGTATCGGTCCGGAAATACCGCAGGCGACAATTCTTTCCAGAGTTTGGTTGTGCGAGGCAGAAAGTTTCTAGTGAAACGCACAGTTGTGAACTGCCAACCATCTAAGTGATGGGGATGAATATATTGTATTAGGCTACTATCATGACGGTGCGGCTCGCACTACCACGCGTCATCTATCTGCACCTTAAGAATAGTGTGTCGAGACTAAAACTTTATCTAACCTTGATGTTATAAATAAACTGTATCATGGAACCTCCTATCTCTCTCATACAGATAAATTGCGACCAATTTGTAAGCCCCATTACCTCTTAAACTTATGAAACAAGAATGGCACCATTATTACAAATGGCTTTCTTGAAAGTTTTAAACGGTGTGAATTATTAATCGTTTGCGGTCTCGGGTTTTCCTGTAAGATGACTAAGTAGGTACTTAAGTGTAAGTGTCACCTGATATCAGGTAACCTTTAGATACTGAAATACCTATAGTATTTCAGTGTCTAAAGGTCGCAAAACGACTAGAAATTCTGATACGAGTAGGTCTTAAAGTTGAAATGAAAATTGACGCATAATTTTTCTGAGCCACACTTCGATATGAATTTTGAATCTTACTTCAAAATACAATTGTTTCTGCTACAGAAGTGTTACTGCATGCATAGTTTTGGTATTTTGTGGAACTAGGTATTTTAGTATTTTGCGAGCTTGGCATTTCGACATTATGGTAATTTATTGTTTAACTTAAGTTGCGTGGTGCTTTTGCGTATACTTATATAGCCACGATGTGTTTAGTTTTTGCCATTACGCATCAAAATTATAAGATTAGAGGAAATTTAATTAAAATATAGATTTAATCTTTAACATTATTTCACACTTGCTGTTTTTAATTAACAATTCAGCAATTTTTTTTCGTTAATAATACATAATTTTGTTAGGTACATTCTGAATTAAATTGACTAAAGAATATTTATTCGTATTTCTAATTAACTATATTGATAAAGTTACGACCTTTATTTATTATATTGGATATTACTCGTATACTTATTCGTCCATCTAGTAACAAGTCCAAGGAACATCCCCAGTTTGTTCTTATAACCTACTTTCTTTGTGACTTTGTACGGAGGAGCTCAACAAAGTGGTACAAAGTTACACAAATGGAAGGCATATATGCCGACCGCAAGGAGCTTGGACTTCGCTTCATTAAGAAGTTTACCTACTTTGCCTTTGTATTTAGTGTTTAGTTGGAAATTCAGTTCTCTACCAAGAATAAGAGATAAGTTAACACAAGAGTAAAGTACTAAAATTCATTTAGACTCAAACAGTTATTTTAGTCAAATACTTATAGATGCTTTACATACTTATATTTTTTTCTACCTAGTACAAATTTCCTACCATATGTTACTTATACACTCAAGTTTTACGGGCAGTGTAAGCGAAGCGAGAAGCATCGTCGAGCCCGAAAGAAAATCCATTATACAAGCTATAAATCTACTCGTGCGTCATATTTTAATCAGTGCTTCTAGTTCTGATTCTAATCAACTTTCCCTAAGAAACCCATAGTCAAACCGCAAAAAAAAATATCGGACTCTTCATACAAATCGATCAGCCGAGAAGCCAAATTAGAAAGATCTTCCTTTGTAGGAAGATTCCAAAAATTTGTATGCGATTTGACTATGAGTTCTTTGGCAGCCTGTATTAGAAAGAACATAACTAAGTAGATAGTATAAGTAAAGTTCTATAGGATCCCATACCCATACTAATACAAATACTAGGCCTGCAACTGTCTGCTTGCCTCTTTGTGCACCTAGTGTATCTACTTCCTAAATGTATCTTTTTTGTTTTTATTTTATTTAGAGAAAACCATATAAGTCTACCTAGTTTTCCAGCTCAAAATTTCGGAGATATAGGGAGGGGCATGGATTTTTTTTTTAGACTAACTGTGAGGACTACGAAGTGAAACTCAATTATTTTACCATATATAGTAATAACAAACTGTCATATTTCCCCATCGATATGGGAAAACAGTAGATGCGGTTAATATTGTACGACAACGTAGTCGCCGATAGTGGTTTGCTCCACTATGAACAATTCCGGTTATATCTCTATGCTAATACTAATTTTTGGGTGAATTTTTAATCATACTACAAGCTGTTAAATTTAATTAATAGATTAACAAATAAATGCATCAACTTTATGGGTATTAATTAAATAATTTGGTATTTAACAAAACCATGTCTCTCCGCTTCACCCGAACAATTCCGGTTTGCTCCACTATGAACAATTCCGGTTATATCTCTATGCTATACTAATTTTTGGGTAAATTTTTAATCATACTACAAGCTGTTAAATTTAATTAATAGATTAACAAATAAATGCATCAACTTTATGGGTATTAATTAAATACCGCTTTTGTTTGTTTCGCTTTTTGTACCGCAAGCCAAACACGCTGGCTTTGACAAACTGAGCGACTAATCATATCTACTGTTTTTCCATATCGATGTATTTCTCCTTACATTATTTTATTTACTCGCTTCAGAGTACGAATTAAAGTAAATCCAAATAAACCTATTAAACTGGAAATGTACGATATTTGAGCATGATTAACCCCCTAATACCCCCTATATATACTACACCTTAGTTTAAAGACGCTCTACGTTAGAATCTACCTTTGATCTTTACCGATTAATAAACATCACACATCAGGCATACGAGTATCTACCATGTTATCAGTACCAAAGAATGCAAATCTTCTAAACCGTTTCTACCTACTTTCATCCAGCATCTAAGCGACATCTATTTGATTTTATAAACAGCATTTCAAGTGTAACAAATCCTTTATTCCGAACGTGTTCCCCAGGTACGTAGCCCTTGGGAATAAACGTTTATTTCCCGTGCTTCAAAAAGGCGTTTAGTTGATATAAATCAGCACCTTAACTTGGAATTGGGTTTCTGGGTCGCAGGACATTTACATAACGACCCCTACCTGCAGGAGACGAGCCTAATAACGTAGCGAATCTTAGACGTCGTTTAAAATAAGCTCTGTTAAAACAACTTAAACCAAAAAACATAATTCTTATAGATTGGCCTTGAAATGATCAAAGAGCTTATAACCTACCTACCGAAAGGTATAGAAGGCAGTGAGCGCCACAAAGATCAAATCCGGTCCTATTTTTTTGCATTTAGAACGCTGAACGGCATATCGGCCTGTGTCCCTTTTTTACTTTAAGTATGTAAAGATACTTATTGTTAGATAGAGAAGGAAGAAACTACCATAATACATGTGTGCCTAAACTCGGACTGATGTTTCCCTTGGTTTTCTAAGTCCATGGAAATGATAGCAAGACCTCGATCGTTTTTAAATATTCTTATTTAATTTTATAGTGTCAAAAGACTGAAAGCTAACTACTCAAGAGATGAAAAGTGGCTACTGCCGCTGAGTATCTGTAACTTCAAAGAGTTATCAATGCCTTACTGATGCTAGCGAGCTAAAACGCAATGCCAATTAAATCTGTAATTACGCTGGCTATCCTACCCCACCAGGTGGTAATAAATGAAATGTAAAATGTCGTAAAGAAATTTACACTTTGTTTTTAAAAATGATTATTGAGGCTTGTATATGTATCTGTTAATATAACTCGTTACCTTACCTCTTACATGTAGACTGTTGCAGTACCTGAAAATATTTTAACTGGTGATTCTGCTCATGAAACCTTACAACTTTTGGTCTACAATCATTTTATTTTATTTTATTTATTTAAAGGTAATCAACAGCGTTTTTAGAATAACTTAAGTAAATTTACAAAGTCAAAATGTATGGCCAATAACAGATTACCCTAGAAATTACAATATTTGCACTAAAACAGACGTAGAAGACAAAGCTAGATTAGTTGGGTTATAGAAGTGCTGAAAAAGCATTATTTTCTGACTTTATATTCCTTTTATGTAAGAACTGTAGATTATTTAAATAAAGTGGTTTAGCTTCAAGAACAGAATCGCCACTTAAATAGTTTTCACGTATATACCAGTAAGCCCGCTTCCATTCTCGGCATAACCATCACTTACCATCAGGTGAGATGATGCCAAGCGCTCTAGCCAACTGTGGATAAACAGTCAAGTACAAGTATATACCTGTCACGTGACTTACTGTTTGTAAGTGCGCTCCACTTAAGATAGCACGGTTAATTTCGCCAAACGATAATTAGGTACAAGACGAGACTAGACTAGAAGACTAGATTGATCAAACTATTGGGAAACTAATCCTGGCTTCACTTTAAGTTTTTAACTGTTATTTATATAGTAGTGACTTACCTAATAAAAACTTAAAATTCTTAGTATTAAACAATAAAATATAACTTAACCTAAATCTAGACTATTAATCTAAAGAATTGATAACTAGGCCAATATCTTTATAGAGATCTGCTGAAATATTATGTGTTACCGTGGCTTTAACTCATGCTTCCGACCAAACAACTTTATCAAAGCAATTAATTAGCTATTTACTCTGTGATAATGTGTAGTTTTGAAACCTAACTACAGCCTTCAAGTAATGAGGCAAGTAACAGATGTTTAATTAGCTGTCACCGCTAAGCACGCGGTACAGACGGGATTTTTGTAAAATGAGTAACCAATTATTTCTATAAATGCTCGTAAGATTCTCTTGTATGTAATCGTTCATTTGCATTTGGGACAACAATTAGATAGATTGAGATTTTTAGATATCAAGACAAATTGTTTCATAAGAAAACTAAATAAAAGTGTTTCTCCCGAAGACCATCTTCAATTTCAATACAACATTACATACTCAATTTTTTTTTATTTACGTACCAAAATTCACCAATCAGCAGAAAACAGTTTTCTGCGATTTGATTATTGATTTATTGGAGAAAGTTCTTCAGTATCAAGAGTAGAAGCCATAGTGTCGTTTTACGTATTTTAGAGACATCCTGTATTCTTACGTACGTACAGTAATACACATTTAATAAGGCTTGCCGATGTACCTGCGCAGTAGACAATATTTTAATTACGCGGGAATCTGATGGACCAATCAAGTAGCTTCATTGTCACCCGTCATTACACGTTCCGAAAATCTCTGCCGCTATTGGTTGATTGATTTCGCGCCTGATTCAATGAAATTGTCAGCTGTCAGAAAGCTGTCACCGTCCGTTGATTGTTTCGGGTGTTTCCGTCGATAGTTTGTTCTTGTCTGCGCGAACGAAGATAACCGACGCGCCTTATTTTTTGTGTACTACTGTACTATGAACAATGTAATTTTCATTGAGTGTGTATACCTTAGTTAACTTACCTTAGAACTGCGAGGTTATGGAGATAAAGCGATGAACTACGGCTACTGCTAAAACAAGCTACTAGAGAGATAAAACGCTAAATGACACGTGAAAAATTAACGGACATTGGTTTTTGACTCTTTTTTGGAACCATAATTTCTTTAAAATTTGATCCAAAAAATCCACACATATTTTTGTGAATATCTTTAGGGCGAGCGAACATTATAGACAAGAAAGTCTTCATACTGTTTTGTTTCATCCAAGTTGGTGTAGGAATGAATACCTTGTCTATCGAACGTCGCGTCTTCTGCAGTATGCGCATCTGAATTATATTTGCATAGGAATATAGTCTGTTTTAGAGAAAAACTGTCGTATATCCCAATGAAAATGTAAAGTGTAGATGCACAAGACTTTAGACGCGACATCCGATAGAAACAGTAGCCATACCCACGCAAACTCACGTCGAAACAGTTCTGTCTGAAGACAGTATTGTCTCTGAGTCTGCTTTCGGCATTATTTCTGATTCAGTATCCCATATCCTCTAAGTTAATCTTAATCAGTGGTCATCCGCAAAAACCAATTCCACACCAAAACAATCCAACCAAATCAAAGAGTCAATGGCATGGTCAGGCGTCAGTAAAGCGTCGTTACATTTTTACATGGCAGCATTACCTGACTCACGCTCCTAAAGCTACTGGTGCTAGCGCTGCGAGCCTGCAAGAAGAAACAACAGTTCCCATACACAGAGCACACACAGCAAAGAGGTTGCGACCAAGAAGATTTACATGCGCACATTTAGAAGCTCCTTGGATGGTAAAATGGTGTGGTTAGAATGTCACCCGACGAAATTGCATTTTTAATTGCATTGTTTGCAGTTATTTTTGGGTTTTTCCCGAACGAGTTTATGACTTGAACTATGTATGATTAAAATCCATAGTGGTGTTATTTTGATTATTATGTAGGTAATTTTCATTTAATTTTATGTAATAATTCTTAAGAGTATCATATTATCTGATAGAGGGTTACCTTCGACACACCTAACCTAACTGTAAAAATGTTATCTTAATAATTTGAGTCATCATCCCAGAGATAGGAGTCTCATATTACTGCGGAAACACTTCAATAATCCGAGAAAAATGGTTTATTCAAATAAACACATAATCCGAAAAAAAGCACGATTTATTCCACCTCTCTCGAAGCTATCACGAATATCGGAGTTCTTCGCCTATTAATCTCGGGGGCGACTTATAAATTATTTATATCGCCTCTGGTATTTCAGCAGAACCCTGCCTGTGAAGGATGGCTGAGGTGAGAGCATGATCGTTCCCACATTTTTCCCTGCCAATTTTGAATAGGATTTTGGGCGTACCGTGAACAGCAAGGATTTCTCGGGCAAAAATGGTAATTGATCGTATTTCTCTAGAAACTTTGAATGATTTTGTATACGTAATTTCTCGTTTTGAAATTTTATGGTGATGCATTACAATCTCAGTTACGAAGACGGAAATGAGGGATACCTTATACCACCACTGAATCCCTTTTTCCCCGGTCAATTAAATGATTCCGAAAGAAATATCGATAAGGAAGTGCTAACAACTCCTAACTTAAATTTTTTACGAAAACGACTTATGAATGCAGTTCGATAGAGAATGAATTTGCGCGTCTACTGATATATGAATTAAGTTGAAATTCGCAAAATTGATGTAGCTAGGCACCGAGGAAATTATCTCCTATATTAAGGTCCATCACAACCTGATTAATTTTGGCTGGAAATATAAGGTGCTACTTTATTAGTGCCCGATATTTTAGTCAGTGCTCCTACTCCTGTTTTGATCAACTTTCCCCAAGAAACCCATAGTCAAATCGAAAAAAAATTTTTGGACTCTTCATACAAATCGATCAGCCGAGCGGCCAAATTAGTATGAAGAGCCCAAAAATTTTTTTGCGATTTGACTATGGGTTCCTTGGGGAAAGTTGATCAGAATCAGGAGTAGGAGCACTGACTAAAATATCGGGCACTAATAAAGTAGCACCTTATATATTCTAAGTTTTTTTAAACTTTGGTAGTTAGGAGTTGTTAGCACTTCCCCGTCGATATCACAAAACGTAACTTTATCAATCACAAACGATAGATTTCTTTCATAAAATTCTTGGTTTCCTAAGATCCTAAAGGAAAGGGAAAAAACCGTATCTAAATAATTACTTACAAATGTTCGATATACATGAAACCTTTGTGTCGAAGGTATATCTTTATCATTAATGATCGTATAAGGGTTCCCCTTAGGGACTAGGAAAAAAGGTTGTGTTTTCGTTTCTTCATTGATTTGACCATTTTACCATCTCAACAGGATAGATAGATAGTTTTTGGTGCCAGTCAGAAAGAGAAAGAGAAAGTGCATTTAATCTTATTGGTCGAGTACACATACATATAACATAAATAGTCAGTATTGTAGACACAATATTGAAGCTACCTTTTATATAGATTTTTTTAATAAAATTCATGTTATACAGGGTTTTTTTTATAATTCATCATACGAATATGTTTCCTGAAAAAAGATGTCCAGTTTTAACAAGATAAATAGGTAATAATCCCCTTAATAAAGTATTGCTAAAACTTATTTTGAATCCTATAATTTTATCAAATTTGGGGGAATTTAATTAAATGTCATTTAAGGAAATTATATAGGAAATTGTCACTGCGAGCAAAGCAACAAATTAGATATACTTACCTTGGTTTAAACTAAAAATTTATATTTAGGCAGCGATGTTGTACTGTTTGGACTTAATCATAAATATTTTAAATGTCTGATATTTCACTCTATACTGTGGCCATTATAATTACTAGAAAAGGTAGCTTCATAAAACAAACAGTTAATTAAATATTGCAAGCATTTGTTAATAAGTAGTGTGTTGAAGAAGAAAAAGAACAGTGAGTGGTCGAAAACCAGGAAAGTTTAATATATAAATAAACTTAGAGGTTTGTTTCTTTAAACCACAGTTACGAGTGTCTGAAATATATCTGTGACTTAAATTATTAATGTATCTATATCTGTATAAGAATTAGGAACTTTAATTTTGTTAAAGTGCTGTCCGAGTGCTGAAAACTAAAAGTTAAAACCTTGTTGAATTAAAGAGAAATTATCAAGTACTGATAGTAAATTACGATATTTTAGGTAATCTTTATCTACTGAAACACATTTGAAAATATAACAAGAATTATTTGTAAGAAGTGTTCGTATTGTTAAACATCGAAAGCATTTTGCCAGTCAGCAACACTAAACATTTATAAAAAGAGAGTTGGAGCAAATCGGCTCCTTCGATCCGGCTGTAGCGGTATTCTCGGCGTCCAAGTAGTCTGTCAAGGCGCAGCAAAGTGCTGCCACATAAATTTCAATACTAGTAAATAATCTTGTCACTGCCATCTAAGCTGTAACGTCAGCATCGCAGCGATTCTATCACGAAATTTTGTGAGATCACTTGTTCAATATATGTACTTAGGTGGAGCGTTCATATCAGTCGAGATATGAACCAATGAGATATAAATGTATTAGGAAAAGAGAAAGATCATGTGTTTCGATGGTATGATCTCTTGACTTTCTTTAATCTTTGACCACCTAAGTTCTGAACAAGCCCCTCTCAAGTCAACTCTTCAGTTAAATCACACAGTATTCCATGCTAATTATAATATAATATTAAACACAAAAAATATTATTTATTTTTATAGCTATCGCAAAGCGTCAGTGTCGCGGACTTTCTGACGTTTCCATAGTGTATAAAAATGCTGCTCCAATGCGCGTCAATGTCACGGCGACTCTGTCGAAATTTCCACAGTGCATAAAAATGCTGCTCCAATGCGCGTCAATGTCGCGGCGACTCTGTCGAAATTTCCACAGTGCATTAAAAGCCGCTCCAATGTGCGTCAATGTCACGGCGACTCTGTCGAAATTTTCACAGTGCATAAAAAGCCGCTCCAGTGCGCGTCATTGTTGCGGAGACTCTGTGGAAATTTCCACAGTGCATAAAAAGCCGCTCCAATGCGCGTCATTGTTGCGGAGACTCTGTGGAAATTTCCACAGTGCATAAAAAGCCGCTCCAATGCGCGTCAATGTCACGGCGACTCTGTCGAAATTTCCACAGTGCATAAAATGCCGCTCCAATGCGCGTCATTGTTGCGGAGACTTTGTGGAAATTTCCACAGTGCATAAAAATGCTGCTCCATCGCAGCATCAGACACTGTCGTCGGGACCACTCTTCTCGAATTAGAAACTTAGATGTTATACAACAAAAGGTTACAAAACATAACAATTATGTTATTATAAAATAAAGATAAAGACGTATTTTTGACGTATAAAACTAGGTAAGTAAGGTAAAAAAACATCAGTGTCAAGTTAATTGACGACGCTGAACACGTTAAAAAACTGACTTCAATCGTAACAGCTGCAATTTTGCAATGATTTTTTTGTTTTTGATGATTTTTTCAAAAAACTCTGAATCAATTTACATAAAATTTATATGGGACCACCTCTGAAGTATTACCTATTAAACAAAAAAAGAATCATCAAAATCGATTCATAATTGCCGGAGTAATCGCGTAACATATATACAAAAAAAAACAATGTACAGTAGAATTGAGAACCTCCTCCTTCGAAGAAGGAAAGTCGAAGTCGAAGTTCGAAGTCGGTTAAAAAAGAATCATCAAAATCAATTCTCAATTAGCGGAGTAATCGCATAACAAACATACAAAAAAAACAGTCGAATTGAAAACCTCCTCCTCTTTAAAGTCAGCCAAAAAACCGGCCGAGTGCGAGTAAAATAAGCATAGTGTATGTAGAATTCCGTAGTTACAGTCCCAATTTTTTGTTTTATCTCCATAAATCGAAAACTTCTTATCACAAAATACCCAAACCCGAAGTAGTTTTCACACTTTTCTTACAAATAATTTCAAGTTTCTAGGTCAACTAGATCAGAATCGCCAAAGAGGGATACTTTTTAGTGACTTTGGCAGGCACTATCTTTGAAACCGTACGGTAAAATGATATTACTTTTAGTGAAGCTTCGTGGACTTAATGAGGGCACTCAAATACAGCCTACTTAACGTAAGATAGTTAAATGACACTTTTTAGAATAAAAGACTGCCAATATTATGCACCAAAAACCACGATATCACTTTTTTAGGATATTTAAACAAATATAACAAACTGCTGCTGCGAATTCCCCACAAAAAGTCCCTTTCTCACATATATTTTTGTTACGTTTTTTGCCTAATTTGAGAGACGTACAGTAGTTTAGTAGAGCCCAAATCTATATTGGTTGTGGCAGTCAATAACGCGTAGGGATCGTCAATATCAGTTTTACTCAATATTTAAAGCAAAGAAGCAAAATTTTTAGAAAACCAGTCTTCAGGCCAAAGCTCTTTGAATAATGTTTGTGAATTGTGTGGCTTCATGCGGAAACTGCCTACGTCAGGTGCATATGCACGTACGTAGAATGTGCACCAAGCATGGAAGACCTATGGATTGAATGACTGCAGTAGCGTGATGGGTTTAAATCCCAGGGGGCGGTAAATCCATCACTATGTGCTGACTCAACTCATGCCGTAAAAGCCACTTTAGGAACTGTGTGCGTTGAATTTCCAAGGAACATATTATACAAGTGAAGAGTGAGGAGATTAGGAGATATGGGTTCTAAATATTTACCAAGGAGATGAGATGACATACGTGAAATAATGTTGTAATAATAGGTGTGAGAAATCAGACAAATAGAAATAATTCAATTTAAAGTTGTGAAAGGGTTAAAGGACGTAAAAAATTACTGCCAAGACAACAAAAAGTGTTGACTGACATATAAAGTACCGGGTTTTCAGTAACTTTATAAAAAAAAAATTGAATAGAAAAGTTTGAAAAACCAAGGATCAATTACTTGATATTGTCCTGAAAAATAACTGTTTTTTTTGCTCTGATTGCATAATTTCTTTGGGAAAGATGTTCAATTTCATGACTATCTACCATTTGCCACATAACAGCTCATAAAGAAACCCTGTATCCTTCTTTTCGAGTGTATCAGTTCGTATTAACTTCACTGAAGTAGTGGAGGCTGATAAAAGCTCTTAAACTTGCGCTTATCTGTAGTTAGATGAGGGAAAATCTAGTAATCGTGTTTCCTGCGAATTCCCCTTTCAAAATTCCATATTTAATGCTCAAATTCTCATAGAAATAAACTCATTCTTTCTACGCTCTCCACTTGATATGATTGAGATACCTATTACACTTATTATTGAAACATTTCATCTCGTATTATCCGAACAAACCACCCTTCCCTCCTACCCCCTTACTCCCCTCCCAGTCCAACAATCCCTCCCAAACCAGCCTGGCAACAAGATGCTTATGTAACACAACAAGTACTTATCTTTCGTTGAAAGCGATGTATCAAAATACTGAGTCGATATTTTTCGGGATTAGGGTTGCCAACGCGACGTAATTGAGCTGAGTGGTTCTGCTGTGCTTTTGATGCAGTGAGTAAAGTGAGGAAAATTAACTAAGTGATATTAATTAATTAACAAAAACACAAAAAGTGTTCTAGACTAAATACATCGAAAGAATAAAAAGTCGCAAAAGTCGCAAATATTTAAAATCAGTTTTATGCGACGACGCCCAAGCGACTGGGGTGAGGTTATTCTAATTTAAATTAAATCTGCTGTACCAACTATCAAACCAAAATATTTAGAAGTTGGGAAACTTTGTTCTTTTAATTGGTTAAACTACTGAAACAGAAACGTAACAAACATTTAGATTTCGGGGTTGTCTGGGACATATTATTTCATTCAGTAACTACGCCGCCGGGTGGTATAGCCCTTATTTTTCGCAGTGCTGTACGTTCAACGAAAACTATCGAATTCCTTATTCGGACCTTATTCGTAACGCGATACAAGGTTCAAAATCATTCGCGCCAAATTGGTTACTTACTGTATTCTTAATTTGTACGGCAGCGCGGGAATCATGGTTTTCAAATTATTATTTTTGATTGCTTTTAATTTAAGTAAGTAATCGATAAATCCCATCGAAAATACAATTACGCAATTTTAGATACAATTGCTATATAAGTAGATGATTTAAAAAAAACATATACATATAAATATTAAAAGGTGTAGTAGAGATATGTTTGCGATTTTTTTCTATCGAGCGAAAAATGCTTATAATCGTGTTTCGAATCGATGTAGTCCCTGCAGAAAGGTCTCAAGACTACTATTCATATTTTTTGGAAACCATACTATTATAAATAAACGCGTTAAAACGTTTCAAAAACTCTCTTCATTGAACGTTCTGGGCCTTAAAGACTTATCCTACAATAACGTTACCATCCCTTTTGACAATGCCATTTTGGTTCGAAAAGTAATAAGAGGAGCATGTTATGCTTTTAGCACAGTATATTAAACTAACTATACTATACTTCAATTTCTACTTTTCTTTTTTTATTTCATTCTAGTTTTTTTCTTTCTTTACATTGGAATCTAATAAACCCACCAAAGAAGTTTTATTTCATCTTCCGGGGGTGGAGGAGGTGCAAATCTGTGACGCCTGCCATCCCTGGTGAGTTGCCGAAATTCAGCTGTCATAACTGAGCAGAGCTTTCATCTGCCGCCAGTTCAACGGCCGCGGCGGGACTGCTCGAAAAGGGTTGATTGTTCTGTTACTTGGTATTACTGCGGCTAAACTTGTCTATTGGATAGTTAACGTTCGACGCGACGTGGAAGTAATAAAACTTTGGACCAAAGACAATTTGTTGCCAATATTTTCGTCTTTTTTGCAACATACTTTTTGCTATTCCCTACTTCTTCATTTGCGTGTGGAATTGTATAAACTCTTCTTTTAATCCAAATATAATAAAATAAAATAAATAAATAAATATCCGGGACAAAATATCATACACGTTCAAATAGACTAGACTTAAAATAAAACTAATAAAGAGTGTAGCGGAATAAGCATGGGCCAGATGCCCCTCGGGAAAGTTAGGTTGATATTTTTACCATGACATCAGCTTCTCAAGAAAAACATTTCCCTAAGCTATCAAACCTCAGCACGCGCTAGTTTTTGAAATAAAAATTTTAAATTGATTTTTGAAAAAAATATTTATTTCCCTTACAACATAATTTTTTTTTGTGATCTTTTTGCAAACGCTAGATACAACAAAGAAGTATTAAACAAAGTACTTTTTAGTGTTTGCAGCGATTTATATATCGAAATACACGAATTTAAAAATTTTCAAAAATTAAAATGTCACGAATTCTGTGCGACACCCTCGCGATATTTTTTTTACAAATTACTCTTACTGTGCTCTATAACATATATTTTTTTCAAAATTTTAGTAAGGGTAGAACAGTGTTAGAAAAAATATTATTTCTCTCCATATATGAATATTAGAGCAGCGAAGTGAGTAATACTGCTCTGATTTTTAAATGTAATTTTAATAATAATATATATATAATACACCCAGACACAGAGCGAACAAATCTGCTCATCACAGCAATGTTTGCCCTGGGTGCGGACGAACCCCCGACCCTCAAGATCAGTAGTCAGGAGCGCTAACCATTAAGTCACCGAACCAGTTAAAAAAAAATTGTTTGATTACATTTGTTTCCTGTGAGTACCTAATCGTGCGCTCCAATACTCTGTGGCTCCAATACGCGACACGGCCAGAACGTACGGCGGCGGGGCGGGGCGGCGCGAGCGATAGATGTGGAACTTTCTTGACGCCAGCAGCGGCGAGATTGCTCGGTTTGCGGCGGGCGGTGTAGTGTGCGCGATGTCGATACTTTGACATTTTCACAGTTATTCTTACTAATAACCCTTATCACTGACTCAGTGATTTACACTCCAGACTATTGACCCGAGAGTGGTGGGCTCGATCCCAATCCAGGGCAAATATTTTTGCGATGATTTATTTTTATTACTGGCTAAAGAAGACCTACATCCATACTACAAACAAAACAAAAAGGCGATTTCGGCAACTACTGAAGAATTATGAAGATTAAAGTCGAAATCGGGAAGTGGAGACGATAACCGTGGGAGAGCCATGCTTCGGCACGAATGGGCCTGCTCGACCGGAGTGATACCACGGCCTCACAGTGAGTGAGGGCATCGGAGGCCCAACCTCCCCTCCCCCCCAATTCCTCCCATCCCCCATCCCATTTCAAAGGTCGGCAACGCACTTGTCACTCTTCTGGTATTGCGGGTGTCTATGGGCGGCGGTAATCGCTTACCATCAGGTGATCCGTCTGCTAGTTTGCCACGTATCACATAAAAAAGCGGCCAAGTGCGAGTCGGACTCGCCCATGAAGGGTTCCGTTCCGTTCCGGTTTACGATTTCTAACCAATTTAAAAAAACGACTTACTAGATCTCGTTCAAACCAATTTTCGGTGGAAGTTTGCATGGTAGTTTACATCATATATATTTTTTTAGTTTTATCATTCTCTTATTTAAGAAGTTAAGGGGGCGGGGGGACACACATTTTACCACTTTGGAAGTGTCTCTTGCGCAAACTATTCAGTTTAGAAAAAAGAAACTATTTTTGAAGACCTATCCATAGATACCCCACACGTATGGGTTTGATGAAAAAAATTTTTGAGTTTCAGTTCTAAGTATGGGGAACCCCCAAAATTTATTGTTTTTATTTTTATTTTTGTGTGAAAATCTTAATGCGGTTCACAGAATACATCTACTTACCAAGTTTCAACAGTATAGTTCTTAAAGTTTCGGAAAAAAGTGGCTGTGACATACGGATCTGATCTGAGGGTTGGGGGTTCGTCCGCACCCAGGGCAAACATTGCTGTGATAAGTAGATTTGTTCGCTCTGTGTCTGGGTGTATTATATCTATATTATTATTAAAATTACATTTAAAAATCAGAGCAGTATTACTCACTTCGCTGCTCTAATATTCATATATGGATAGAAATAATATTTTTTCTAACACTGTTCTACCCTTACTAAAATTTTGAAAAAAATATATGTTATAGAGCACAGTAAGAGTAATTTATAAAAAAAATATCGTGAGGGTGTCGCACAGAATTCGTGACATTTTAATTTTTGAAAATTTTTAAATTCGTGTATTTCGATATATAAATCACTGCGAACACTAAAAAGTACTTTGTTTAATACTTCTTTGGTGTATCTAGCGTTTGCAAAAAGATCATAAAAAAAAAATATGTTGTAAGGGAAAAAAATATTTTTTTCAAAAATCAATTAAAAAAAATTATTTCAAAAACTAGCGCGTGCTGAGGTTTGATAGCTTAGGGAAATGTTTCTCTTGAGAAGCTGATGTCATGGTAAAAATATCAACCTAACTTTCCCGAGGGGCATCTGGCCCATGCTTATTCCGCTACACTCTTTGCACTATTTAAAAAAAACTAGGTATTTTCTCTTATTTTGAAAGGATAATTTTGAAGGGTATGCAAGAGAACAAATAGATAAGTACTTTAAGTTCTGATTGCACCACAAAATTCCCAACTAGTATAATTAATTTGTCATCTTTTTTACCTTGAATATACTCGTATTTTCTGATTATTTTTTTCATTATTAAGTATCATTTACAAGTGGTAGGTACCTTAAAAAAATTACGTGATTCCCCATACCCTACCGCGAAAGTGAGAGATGCTTCACATCACGATATTTGCAAAAGTTTCTATATTCGTTTTTGCTAAATGTAACATTCCGTTACACAGACTTCTGAATACAGCTGTATTGATTGCCTGGCCGACCAATATCCGGGTGATGGAAGTCTACGTCCGGTAGTGATGTGCGATTGCGGTTCATCCAAATATCGATCATTTATTGTCAAAATCAAAATGTTTTTTTTTTATTTAAGTAGATGTAATGCAAATCCTTTTAAATCGTCGTTTTTTTTTCTACTATTGTATTGATAACGGTTTCCATTTGTCTAATACCAAGATTGTTTCTTAGCAAACTATCATACTTAAATATGACAGTAAGAAAAAAGAAAATGGTACATTTAATCGACAATGATGTACATATAAAATGCTGAAGATAATTTCTTAGAAAATGTTCATACTGAAAAAATACGACAGACAGAAAAAAGAACCGTCAAATTACTGTTTTTATCGTATAGCTCATTACTGATCAGAATCTTATGAAACTATGCTTATACTTTAAAACCTGAATCAGAATTTTTGTTTATAGTTTACACTTTATCGATGTCTATGGTTTAATTAGCAAGCACTATTCTATGCTCACAGAACTTACTTACTCACCCGTCTTTTATAACACTGCATATAATATGGCAAGATATAACATATGTTTACACGGATTTCCCCACTTGCTGCGACCTAGTTAGGGGATAACCCTAGCTTAGTAGAGTAGAGGTAGCTTAGCTGTCTCTCTTATATATTGAAATCGAAGTGTATGAAATGAGAAAATTATTTTACTTTTTCACGAAAATGATACTGTAAAATTATAAATGTATAGGAAAATGTGAGGTCGAGGTACGGGATCGTCAGTGCGCGAATCCGACTCACACTTTGCCCATAAATAAATGATTGCAAAATAATAAATATTTCTTTTAGTTTTAGCTCTTTAGTTTGCTGTAGAAAGAAATAGAGCTGCGATGTATTTCCGCTCATGAAAAAAGATTTGATGTCTTTATTGCTGCGCCGTAAAAGGTATGTTAAGTTTGTGTCTACATGCAATCTATTAGACAGCTTGTATCTTTTTGGTGAGAACTTGCAGTGCAGCAGTTATATATCTGAAATAAAAAATCTTTACTCTTAGATTCGAAAAAAATGAATTCGTATTCTTGAATAAAGCGTAATTTTTGTGCACTATTGAAATATAACTGTCTAGGCTGTTGTTTCTAGTGCCCTCAAGAAATCCACAAATGCTTCAGAAATTTTACTGGAGTGACATTTAATTTTTGAAAGGAAGATTTTATACATCAGACAGGGCTTTACCTTTTCTTGCTGTGAAAAGCAAGAAAGAATTACATTCTATGTTTTTTTAAAACCACCGGGAAAACGCTCGAAGTATTTTCGGTACAATGAAGAATACCACCAATTGTTTTTTATCTTAAAATATACTCTATTAAAAATAAAAAAATATGGTGAAAAATTTTTTTTGATACGTTTGATTGTTTCCGAGATACTGAATTATTTAGGCAGGCAAGTGACGCGGGGTCACCGTACGCTGCTGTGACGTCACTCCACAACGGTCGCTCAGTGCACGCACCGCTCCCTACCTGTATGTATGAAGTTTGCGTTGAAAATTTTAAAAATGACGAATCCACAAACTATAAAATCACGCTCGTGTCAAAGTGCTTAAATACAACTACCAATATACCCGAAAAGTTATTTTTTACTATTATATTTTTGAACCTTAAAGTCAAAAGAAATGGATGAGAAAGTATGATCCACCCAGACCCAAAGCCAAAAGTTGTGTCTATCACCTTCTTCTTATCTTATAACTTTTGCATAAACAGTAACATCGTCGCCGTAGCTATTTAAAATACGAGTTAACCCAATCTATTAAGCCAATCTAAAATAAAATAAATTTGAGTTAACCTATACACATAAAAAATAAAAACCGGACAAGTGCGAGTCTGACTCTCGCGCAGAGAGCTTTGTCCATACCTACAAACAAACAATATTTTAAATTTTATCATCTTCTTTTAAGATTTATAGAAACTTCTTAGAGATTTTCCTGTAATTTATAAGCAAAGATCTATTTTCTGTATAATTTGTTTAAGTTTTATGCCCAGTTTTCGGAAATAAGGAGTGAGGGGCATGGTAAAGGTGATAGTAATAATAATAATAATATTTTATTTCATACAAAAGATATACAGTGCTTTCTTAAAATAAGTAGTTCTCTAGGACCCCCACTAGGATTCCTTGTGTCGGGGGTACTAGTCTCTTCCCCAGGCTATTAAACAAAAACAAAGTATATGACAAAATACATAGCAGAGAAAATAAATTGAAAAAAAGGAGGTAGGAAAAATAATAATAGTGCAGGATACATACATAGTAATACAAAGGGTTAAACTAAACATGTGTGTGTGTGTGTGTGTGTGTGTGTGTGTGTGTGTGTTGTGTGTGTGTGGGGGGGGGGGGGGTGTGCGTGTGTGCACGTGTGTTCGTGTGTGCGCGTGTGTGTGTGTTCTGTTGTTGATCTAAGCACATAGTTGCCTAAGTAGTAGATCACTTATGTCATCAACCGTAATATAATGACACAATAACGACACTGAAGCGGTCATGGCTCAGCGCTGCTTACGTGGTCGCGCCGATCATGCAGGTTAACTGACTACAGACACGGTCACAACTTGGATGGGGTTAAATATCAGTAACTATGACTAGATGGCAGTCGTCAAGCTACAGTTGATGACATAAGTGATTTTGACACCATCACCTTTACCATGCCCCTCACTCCTTATTTCCGAAATATCCAGTTCATAAATATCATTATTACCTACATTTTTCAATACTAGTAGTGAAAAATAGGTATGTAGGTTCTTATAGGGATCAACAAATTTGTGATAAGAAAGAAAAAAAATAAGTTGTAAGTACTTTTGCATTTTTTATTATTGTGTCTCGGCGGCCGCGGTAAAGAAATCGGAGTTATTCTAGAAATAGTAGCTTAACTCGTCTATTTAAGGAATCATTAGATTTTTCAATCAATTTTTAAAACTGTCATCGATTATACTTGTAACACTACTGTAACACCGATTCACATAAAAAAAACTGCAGTTAGAAATGTTATTGTGGGCGAACATAGGGACCATCCAATAGCAATGTATGAAGAACACAGTACGGTGAGAGCGGAGAGTTGTTGTATGACGTCACGCGCGCTTGGCGCGCCCGAGCGAAGTATTTGAAAAAGGCGGAAACTAAAATTATCGTAACTTCAAAACTACTCGCTTGATTTAAATAAAACAAAAACAGGTGTATTCTAGACATTTAGACTACAAGGTCATAAAGTTTCAAGTGATTTAACGGACCCATTAACATTCTTCATTCCAGAGAAAACGTGGAAAAACTAGGAACACTGTAAAATTCCACTATTTGTCTGGAAAAGGCCCCTATCAAAGCTAATTGCATTAGTTAATAGCTTGAACCTTTAGACTGAGGCCGAGAGGCACTCGTTAGAGAAAACTTGTTAAACTTTATAATGATTTTCAGTCAGGGCTTTTAATAGGAACGGTTTTCAATGGACTATTGTTACTTAAATGCTCTTTTACAATTTCGTGCATTTTTAAGGAATAGACTTTTCGATAATCCCTTGATAGTATGTGTCTTGATATTTTCTAAACAGAAAAGTATACAGATAAACGTTATAGAAAATAAAGTTAATAGTAAAATAATTTTAGTTTACGTTTTTAATCCCCGGCACAAAAAAGGGGTGTTTTGGTAGGGGGTAGATAAAAGAATGACGTTCGAAAAGTGTACACTGCTACCTACTTCGAATAAAATATTTTCATTTCATTTATGTGGCCTCTGTGTATCTATAACGTCGTATGTACCTCTCAAATATATAAACCGATTTCAATCCGGTAGTTGACTGCTAGTCATTTGAGTTACTTTTTATCAAATGTCAAAAACGGCATTTTGTTCTAAAAATGTTTGAAATTTTGTAGGATGACGTCATTGTTCAAAGTAGTAGTTTCCATACTAATTAGGAAATTCTTATAAATTAAAAATTAAAGTGATTAAGGTTTTCAAAAATTTCAGTTAAAGAGCTATTTAGTCAGTAATATAATGTAATTTATTTTTCATGCAGTCAACTCCCGGATTACTTTTTTTATTATTTAAAAGCAGATTATATCGCGGTGGTTCTTAGCTGTTTGTTGCAAATTGATTTGGTGGTTTTTGAGTTATTCGATTTTTCTGACGAGAACGGTATTTTTTTTTTAATTATGTTAGTTATCCAAGCAAAAAACACAATTATGTAGGGAAACATGTCTAAAAACGCTTAACTCACAGATACGGGGCTTTTTTATGCAAAATGATCGCACGATCATTTTGGTAATGTTAACCGTACAACTAAGCAGGAGAACAAAGTTCTTCATAATAATGCAAAAGGTAGATTAGTGAATTATGCATACGGTAATGCAAATGTCAGTACTGTACAGGTTACTGCAAACGAGGGTTAACTATTATCATGAGAACACCAGGTGTGCGAAAAACAGGAAAGTAATCTGAGCTATT
This sequence comes from Coleophora deauratella, assembly GCA_958295455.1. Taxonomy (NCBI): domain Eukaryota; kingdom Metazoa; phylum Arthropoda; class Insecta; order Lepidoptera; family Coleophoridae; genus Coleophora; species Coleophora deauratella. The sequence goes on along the minus strand of OY282400.1, from coordinate 3,808,001 downwards.
TAACAAAAAAAAGTTTAAAAGAAGGGTTTTGAAGAAGGTGTCGTTTAGTACCAAATGTCCCATTATCTTTCCTCTTCGATTTTCTACGGTTCTAAGCAGGTTTCGCTTTTTCTCAACCATATCCAACACCTCCTTGTTTCTCTTTTTCTCCGTCCAGCTAATCTTCTTCATCCTTCTCCAGCACCACATTTCAAATGCTTCAAGTTTCTGTCTTTCCTTTTGTATAAGTGTCCACGTTTCGCTGCCGTACAGTGCAATACTCCATAAGAACTCTAATATCTGATAAAAAATTTTCGATTTATGGAGATAAAACATAAAATAAAATTCAGTTAAATATTGTTAATAATGCTATGGAACTTAAAAAGTCATTCTGCACCATGCGTGTTCCGACGTGCACTTGGCCGAATTTTAAAATATTTTTATAATTCTAGTTCATAAGAGAAAATCGTATAAATATTCCGATTTTTGGACCATAGCTTAGTAAGAACTGTTTCTTTTTTTGTTCATCTCTAATTTGATAACTGCGTTCTTACCAGTGCGAATCTTCAGAGCCCTCTCCTTGACTTCCATAAGTATACCTACGACGTCACGTCATCCTTCATCTTAATTTGGTTCATATGATTTATCCTCTGTCTTTCCCTGCTACGATTTCCTTCATTGTGATTATGACAACGAAATGTTTTTGGTGAAGATTATTTATTTATCTAGATAGGATAGTAGAAAAATGAGGTCCACAAGATCTATTGTCAAAGACATTATTATATGTATAGTTAAAACCCATTTATTGAAGTGAGCGGAAAATATCGTACATATAGGAGATGTAGTTTTGGTCAACAACCCCCTTTTTATAGTTGTAATTTTTTTGGAATTTTATTAAAAGTCAAGTCAATCTGATCGGTCAACTTTATATTTAAAGCCCAGTTTTGTTTGTTGATTTAGAATTTTTATAATGCATGCATAGTGTAACCCAAAAAAGAAGGTTATCAATTTTTGCAGAAAGACATTATAAACCGAGACACTTTAAAATATTTCCACTGCTAACGCCTATTTAAACATTTAAAATAGTTCTAAATAATATATGTTTTTTTTTTTTTCAATTATCATTATAAATTACCTTGCTTCTGTTCCGGGGGTCTCTGAAGTCTTCCTTGGAAGCCTTCCTCCGCTTATCCTTCAGGATCATTCGCGCAGCTGCAAAAGCCATCTTGACAAAGTGTATTTTCCTTCTTCTCTCCACTCTCGTCTCACTTTAGCTTTTAAAAATCACTTAAACGACGGTCTGCTTACTACGTTAATCAGTTTTTATAAAGTGACTATCACTTGCTTTGGCTCAAGTAACGTTGGTTCAGTTCAGCGGTTATATAGTACAGCGCTTTTTATATCACTTTGGTTCACTTTGAATTTTAAAATTTGATTTTCATTTTAATATTATTTCACTTGGGAAATATTTATATTAAATCACAGACTTGATAATTAAAATTGACTTACTTAATTGGGTTTATTTACGTATTCACAATATAAAAGTCAGTTTTTATTTTTATCCATTTATCACAAATTTTTAACCGTTCATGTTAACACTTCAAACTTAACAAAGTTATAACCTTCGATGTTTCGTTACTTAGTTTTTTTTAAGGAATAATTTAACATATTATTCTACAACTAATACCTACCTGCAAAAATAAAATAATTTAAATTATTTTAAGGTATTTGGTATTATGTGGTCCCTTGTTTTAGTATATTATTTTTTATATTACAAAAAATAATTCATTTTCTAATAAACAACTCTTTAACAAAAAGAAACATTGTCCACACAACTTTAAACTCGTTAAAAGGTAAAGTTATTATGTAGGCAAATATGTTACGAAAAAAGATTTTCTATTCAATTCTATTCTATACACTCGAAAAATATCTAAAACATCTTATTCAACTTATTAATCGTAATTATACTGAATAACGTCTCTTTCGTCTTCAACCATAGACAATACGCAAAAACAAAAACATATATTTATCTAGCTAGCCCTCAGATCAAAAAACGTCTTGAGCTGGCCGATCAAGTATATCTATAGATGATAGACTTGTTATAAATCTACGTAAGAATAGACTGTATGGCCAGATAATCCTTTGCCTTTTTCTTGCAAAAGCAGAAAAGAACAAGGACAGATCAGAAATCCAATACAATATTATCATGTTATCGTGAAAAATAATAAAATAATTACCTACATGACAATTTCCCACCTAATTTGGAAATACATACCGACATTGTCATTATGTTAATGGAGGGCGCACACAATAGGGTATTTCACCATTTTTTGAAAAGTATCTCAAATTGATCATTAGGTGGGAAAAAGTCGAAAATATATTTTGATTTTTTTTTTGAAACCTATAAGTACCCCAAAATCACATTTTAAATTACCATTCCCAATTAGCGCGCGAAAACGCTAGCCGCCATGATGTTTAGGTCGTGACGTGATTTCAGGAGTAAATAAAACAGCTCTGTACTAAAATTTTGACACATATCGCGAATAAAATGTCATTGTTTACCACTATTGTGACGTCATATGACAACCAGCAAGGCGGCTGTCGTTTCAGATATTTGATTATCAGATTAAAAAACTAGATTTTTGTAAATCAAAAATAAAATGTTTTTTCTCATTTTATTATATAGAAATCATATTAATTCGATTACTTATTACAAATATCACAGTAAATAAGCAGTTTTAGATTTTTTCTTGTATAGAGTAAAATACCCTATTCTGTTAGGTCAGGAGACAACAGAATGTAAATTAAATTATCCCCTCGCTAGAACGGCTGGGTGACGGAAAATAAATATTTAAAATAATAATTATGGTTGGAAATAACATCTCTAATATTCTGGTAACATAAATGTACACATAAAAAATCACTCAGTAACGTAAAATATCTACGACGGGTGACGGAAAAGAAATATTGTATTTAAGATAATATTATAATTAATCTTAAAGAGCTGAAATAACATCTCTAATATTCTGGTAAAATAAATATACATATCGATACTTCTGGGCTCAAAGGGCGTATACGCCAAATAGAACTATAGCGTATACGCCCTTTGAGCCCAGAAGTATCGATATGTATAACAAATCAGTCAGAGGGATAAACAGGGTCACAGTATAAAATTAGTACTATATGGTGTTATCTATTAATATTTTACAGGTATTTAGTTATTTAATATAAATATATAGATAATTTAATGATGTACCTATAATATAAATTTCATGTTAATAAGCAAACCACTTCCGTTTCCGCTGATAAATAATAAATATGTACACTTCCGTTTCCGCTGATAACTAATAAATATGTACATTTTCCTATTAATATATAATTATGAAAATTATGCCTTATTTTAAATATAATAATTAATTTTTTTATTTATAGTGGTAATGATAAATAATCCAGTATATTTGTATAAAATAATAATTAAAGTGCTAGATTAACTCTATAGATGTCGCCTCGTGTTTCCGCCTCACTTACTGGTGGTGGGGAGACACGAGGCTGTATCGGGGTGGTTTGGCCATGGGACATACATGTGTTTTGACTTTCAAAGTGTTAGCAAGTCCTGGGAATACTGTTCTATTCGTGTGATAACTGATAAGTGATACTGTGTAATAAAAGTGTGCATATACGTAGTCGGTGTTTTATATGTTATCAATAGATAAAATAAAACAATTAGTTAGCATTTTGCAAGGAGACTCTCGAAGCCATCTTTATTGAACGTACCATAACACACATAGAATTTAGGCCCATAGATAATAATGTTAGACCTTGGATACAAGACTTAAATATAAATCACCTTCCCTTCCAACATATAGACTACGCAAAACAAAATTATATGTGAAAAAATTTTAAGTACTAAATTACAGATCTAGAATCTGTCGTGGTTTGACCACTCTTCCACTCCTAGTTTTCACAACATTATGAGGTACACTTTCTGGGGATTTTATAAACTGATCATCATTGTTAGACATTTTATTTTTAGTATCTATAGTCACCTCATCAAAGATATGATCATTCGATAAAGAAGGAATGATCCGAGTAAAATTTCCGGAAGTGAAAGATCTCCTCAAGTGTTTTATATTTCTTCTTATTATTCTCTGTTCTCCTTCCTTCTTAATCCAATAAGACCTAGGTTCTTTACATTTTCCTACTACAATCCCTCTTTCCCAATACTTATCTTTATCAGTTTTATGAACTATCTTATCTCCAACATCAAGCTCTAATTCTTTTTTACAAACAAACTTTTCTTTTTGTATTACAGACTGTTTCAATTCCAATAACTTATGTATATTTTTAACAACTTTGGGTTGCAACATCACAGAACTTGTTGGCAGCAATGTTCGTACTCGTCTGCTATTTAAAATTTGTGACGGAGAAACATCCAACATTGACACAGGTGTATTATTGTAAACTAAGACAAAATTTATATAATCCACTTTATCCTCATCAGCTTTTCTCAAAATACTTTTACTTATGTGTACTGCTTTTTCAGCCATTCCATTGCTTCTCGGATAATGTGGACTACTAGTGATCAAAGTAATATCCTTTTCCTTATAATAGTTTCGACACTCTAACGAATTAAATGGGTTATTATCAGCAATAAGCTCCTCAGGGTATCCAAATCTAGTGAAAGTTTCCTGAAATGCATTTATTACAGACGTAGATGACTTATCTGCTAAGGGCAAAATTTCAAGCCAGTGTGAATAATAATCCACCAATACCAGATAATTTTTACCTGAATATTCTAGAATATCAGTGCCAACTTTAGCATATCCACGGCTTGGAATTTTGTGTGGTAACAAATTATCATGTTTGTTAGCTGCTCTATATTTTTCACATGTACGACACATTAATACAAAATCATACACATCTTTCGAAAGTCCCGGCCAGTAAAATAATTGCCTAGCTTTTTTTACACATTTGCAAATTCCAGCATGTCCCTCATGAATCAAATGTAATACATAGTTTTGTAAAGATTTAGGTACAATAATTTTGTTCTCGTAAAAAGCCAGACCCGACTCAAAGTAAATATCATTTTTAATTTTATAATAGTCCTTGCATTCTTTAGGTACCTTTTTTTCTTCAGGCCAACCACTCAAATAATACTTGTGAAGTAAACTTAAAATGAAATCACTTTTAGTTTCTTTTTGAAAATTAAGTTTTCTCTCAACTGACATCGGTAAATGGACAGAGGCAGAATGTACCATATGTAAATTGTCTGAGTCATTTTCAGTAATATCTAAAGAATTTCTTGACAACATATCCGCAAAGTGCAGCAACCTACCCGGCACATAATAAACATTTAGATTATACATCAATAATTTTAGTCTTAATCTTTTTAGTCTAGGAGATCCAATTTTGCAAATTGGTTTTAACATAATTGACAAAATGGGCTTGTGATCAGTTTGAACATCTACATCAGAACCATAAATGTATCTGTGAAACTTTTTTACTGCATAACAAATAGACAACAATTCCTTTTCAGTCTGGCTATAATTTAGCTCAGTATCATTCATGGTTCTTGATGCACATGCCACAAGTTTTAAAATATTTTCATTATCTTTTTGAAAAAGACAACATTCCAACCCACTTTTGGATGCATCACACTGCAAAATAATTTTCTTTCTAGAATCAAATGGTGTCAATGATGGTGCAGTACAAACTTTTCTTTTCAACTCTGCTAACACAAAGCTATGCGCAGGTAGCCATACAAACTCAGTTTCTTTTTTCAATAATTTACAGAGAGGTGCCATTAAATTTGCCATATCTGGCACATATCTACGCACATAATTAAACGAACCTAGTATTTGTCTCAGTTGGTCTCTATCTGTGGGATCCTGCAACTTGAATAGTGACTCCACTCTTTCTTTATCAATTGACATTCCTTTTTCATTAAAAACTTGTCCTACATACCTAACTTCATTCTGTTTGTACTGAAATTTATTTTTATTAAAAACAATTCCTAATTCTTTTGCCTTTTGAATAACACTTTTCAATGCTATATCATGCTCTTCCACAGAACTACCCATTATTAAAATATCATCAGCCCATACTATAACATTTGGTAAATCTGCAAAATGACTTTCCATTACATCTTGAAACAGTTCAGGTGCATTCATCAACCCATATGGTAGCACAACGTAGCGGTAAACACCAAAAGGTGTAGCAAAACAACACTTCCAAGAAGCCTTGTCAGTAAGTTGCAGATGATGAAAACCCTCCTGTAAATCTAACACAGAGAAAATTCTTTTTTCCTTTAACTTCAAACTCAAATCCTCAAGTGTTGGCAAAATTTTAGGCTTCTTGACAATAATTTTATTTAAATCCGATGGATCAAGACACAATCTTACCTTACCATTTGGTTTCTCAGCTATAACAATTCTATTAACACATGCATCTTCATCCATCTTATCAACTCTGACAATAGCATTTCTTTCCTCCAATCTTTCAAGTTCACCTTTCAGTGGTTCGAGCAAACAAGAAGGCAACCTAACAGATGGGTGGCAGATTTGTTCCTCCATAGATTTGGTAGGAATTTCCACTTGCCCTGGCAACCTACCTATTCCCTTGAAAACCTCAATATTTTTTTTTTATAAATTCCTCTTTACCATTGTCAACAATTACAGATTCCACTCGTTTAATTAGATTCAAGGACACACAACCAGGTAGACCCAACAACATTGTACTAGACTCTACTATGATAAAATTTTCATGACAGACATTATCTTTAAATTTACATTTCAAATTTGTTATCCCAATTGGTTTCACATTCTCACCAGAAAAGGATTGGATTTTAAAGTCAGTGTCATGCATTTTGAGATTTAGCTTTTTATTAATTTTTTCAAAAATACTTTTGGGCATTATACTCACATCCGCACCTGTGTCCAACTTACATTTTATTGATTGACCCTCAATTTCAATATTTTCAGTCCAGTCAAATTTGTTAACACTGTAATTCACTTCACCACAAAATAAACTGTCTGACGATTCATCACTTTGTGTTAACACATTTGCTTCTTGAACTTTCCTTACTCTGCAGCTTACAGCAAAATGATTTAGTATGCCACACTTTGTACATCGTTTTCCAAACGCGGGGCATGCCCTTGGCCCATGTCTTTTCCTACAGCGTCTACAATCAAAAACTTTCTCTTCTTCGAATCTTCTGTTTCTTTTATACTTAGCTTCATCTATCTCCACCGTGGGATTCATTTCTTGGACTTGTGAACGACTGACCTCAGCAGCTCTACACATGTTTGCGGCTTTGTCCAATGTAAGATTTTCAATTCGTAACAAACTTTCTTGTAGACCTTTGTCATAAATCCCTTGTACAATCCTGTCTCTCAGTAATTGATCCTCCAAAGGTTCTTGAGATGTGACACTGTAGTCACATGTCGCTATCAACTGCCTCAGACCCATATAAAAATTGTCAAATTTTTCCCCTTTTTCCTGTTTTCGTTCATTAAATTTGTATCTTTCAAACACTTCATTACATTTTGGGTTCACATACTTCTCTATTTCACTAATAATACTTGCATACGTTCCGCTTTCGGCTTTTGGAATTTTGAATGTCTGTATGACCTTGGATGATTCCGGTCCCATCATGTTTCTCAGGAGAGACAATTTTACCTTGTCACTTGCCTCATCTTGTCCGATGCTTATCAAATAATCTTCAAACATACAGCGCCAATACTTCCACTCCGTAGCAGCATTTTGTGCCCGAATATCAAAATTTGGGGGCAATTTTACTGGATTGCTATCCATAATATTATATTCTTCTTACTAATTATTGCCTTTGAAAAAACTTGAAAATTGTCACTTGTAAACTTGGTACACTTTAAATTTTGTGTTTTTACGACTGCGCCATGTTTTATATGTTATCAATAGATAAAATAAAACAATTAGTTAGCATTTTGCAAGGAGACTCTCGAAGCCATCCAAAGTCCAAAGTCCAAAGTCCAAAGTCCAAATATATTTATTGCATTGCTACAGGTATTGATAAGATGTCTTAGATAATACAAAGAAACTCCGCAGCGTACCAAAGAGGTGTACAATATATAAATGTGATAAAATCATTACATTACATAATAAGTCATTCGAAACTTATGAATCCACGCATTTGAGTATAAATCCAATAAAATATAAAAAATATTAAAATTAAAATGTCAGTTTTACATAAACAGAAATATCATATCAAGTTTTGTCATTATTATCATTTATAAATTCTTGCACACTATAGTATAATTTTGTCAATAGCCAATCATTAACAGTTTTTTTAAATTGTATGTCATTCAGTTGTTTAAAGTTATTTGGAAGCTTGTTGTATATATATACAGCCATAAAATATAGGCTCCTGTGATAAAATTCTGTATTCTGCATATAATCCCATTGTGCAAGCTTAGTGTCATTTCTAAGGTTCCTGTTGTTAATGCTTCTTACCGTTTTAAATAAATATAAGTGACTTTTCACAAATGTAACTACTTCTTTTATATACAGACAAGGCAAAGGGCAAATGTTTAATTTCTTAAAAAGGGGCTTACAAGAATCCCTCTGTGACTTACCGCATATTGCTCTAATACAGCGTTTTTGCATCCTAAATGCCTTAATGAAGTCTACTGAATATCCCCAAAATATTAAGCCGTAACTAAGCACGGATTGAACATAACCAAAGTAGGCCAAAACTGCTGACTCTACAGACGCATTCTGTGATATTCTTCTAAGAGGATAGACGAAACGTGACAATCTATCACAGACACTTTGTACGTGTGCCTTCCAATTACAGTTTGTATCTAGAATTAGCCCCAGAAATCTAGTTTCTCTCACCTTTTCTACGCATTCAGCATTGTAGGCGATGTTCAAATCAGGCAATTGCTTTTTATATGAACAAAATTGCATAATATGTGTTTTGGATAGATTTATTTGGAGATCATTTTTATTCATCCAACCTATAATATCTTTTAAAGCAGTATTTATGTCCAGTTCATATTGTTCAGTACTATTATTGTATTTTATTAAGGCTGTACTATCGTCTGCATATAATATCATTGGGTAGGTAGTGTTTTTGGGCAGGTCATTTATATAAAAGAGGAAAAGGAAGGGCCCCAAAATACTTCCTTGTGGAACGCCTCTGTTATTAATCCTGAATTGTGACCGACTGACAGTCACATATTTTGTCTCCCTGCAGAGATATTCAATTTCCGTACATTGTTGCCGATTACTTAAATAGCTCCTGATCCAACTTATAGCGTTTCCTCTGATTCCGTACCGTTCTAGCTTATTTAAAAGTATTTCATGGTTAACGCAGTCGAATGCTTTAGACATGTCAGTAAATATTGATGCTATGTCAATTCTATTATCTACACATTGATGTACACTTTTTAATAATTGGTAAATTGCTAGATTTGTCGATCTTTTTTTACGAAAACCATTTTGTTCATTAATAATTATTTCAAACTGATCTGAAAACGATAAGAGTCTATTAAACATAACTCGTTCAAATATTTTGGAAAAGACAGGTATCAGAGTGACAGGTCTATAATTCACAGCTTGATCTTTCTCACCTTTTTTAAAGAGTGGTTTAATTTTAGAATATTTTAACTGAGATGGAAACTCTCCATTCTCTATAGACAAATTAACTATATAAGCAAGGTGGCAGGCAATCACAGCAGCACTTTCCTTAATAACATATGTCGAGATTCCGTCAATTCCCACTGAAGCTGTATTTTTTAGGGATCGAATCACATTACAAATTTCAGTTTCGGTCACTGGTCTAAGGTATATACTAGAATAATTGTAGTCTATGTTCTTATATGCATCACTATTCGGGATAGTATTTTTTTGAGGAAGTGACTCAATAAAGAAATTATTGAGGTACGTCACAATCTGTTTTGGATCGGTGACTGTCTCTCCGTTAATATTTATAGACTGAATCATTTCAGGTAACGTATTCAGTCCACTGTAAGTCTGAATTACATTCCATGCCGCTCTACACTTATTTTCAGCTTTTTGTATAATCTTATTATTTGTAATTTTCAGTGATGTTCTTATACACTTTTTTAATAATTCGTTATAGGTTGAGTACTTTTGCTGATTCTCTACATGTCCCTTATATTTAATCCCAACATACAACGATCTTTTAATTTTACTTGCAACCCTAATTCCTCTGGTGATCCATTTTTGTTTATTAGTGCTTTTTATTTTTATAACTTTAATGGGAAAACATAAATCATAAAAAAGTTTGTATAGATCGATGAAATTACTGTACGCTGAATTTACGTTGGATTCAGAATAAACCTCTGAAAAGGAAATTCTTGCAATGCAATCTACAAATTTAAATATATTTTCCCTTGAATAATCTCTTTTATGAATGTACCAAAATTTAGGCAGATATTTACGTGTCATTTTTATTGTTATCGATTGGGCTGTGTGGTCGGATAGATCTAGTTCATGGACACTAGTCGCTAAATTCTTACCAAAATTACATATAACATTGTCAATGCATGTTTTTGATGTATCGGTCAGTCTGGTAGGACAATTAATTTGCGGGTAAAAATTGTACGAATTTAATAATCTCATGAATTTTTCAGCAATACTCGGGTTTTTACATTTTGGAAGTATATCTATATTAAAGTCACCGCAAATCACAATTTTTCTCCTTTGGCGAGTCATTAATTTGCTTAGTAACAATTCCAGTTTTTCAAAAAATATGTCTATATTATCTAAATTTTGTATACGATAGACACACACTATGATTATATTTTCAACAGGCAAGAAGACACCACAACATTCAAAGCTATTACGGGTAGTCAAAGATTTTATGCAGTTTAACGATTTGAACTCCATATTATTTCGAAGATATATACAACAACCTCCTCGTCTACTGTTTATTTTGCAATCTTTTACTTTTTTTCTAGTGTAATAATTAGCTAATGTATAACCTTGTAATTGTAAATTGTTCTCCTCCCCTGAGGGAATGAAATGCTCAGTCAGGCATAGTGCATCTACAGAAAAGTTATTCGTTTCCTCAAGCTCCTTGACGGATAGTGAAAGTATCTCTTTTTTATTTACTATACCTCGTATGTTTTGATGCAATAAAGTAAATGTATTTTTAATGTTATAGTTAAAGTTAGCTGTCTTATCGTCATTAGCTCTATTTTTTCTCGGTGTCACTTCCGTTAAGTTCTCGAAAAAACTCTTTTTCATTAGTTCCCTTTTTTTTACTCAATTTTAGAAAATAATAAGGAATTGTTCCCTTTTTAGGTTTGTCACTTATTTCAGCAGATCTACCAATAAAAGTCTTAATTCTATCATGCGACAAAAATTTTAACTTATACTCATTGCTATCTATGATTAAATTTATTTCTTTACAAATTGCAAACATGTAATCATGTCTATTGTTGTTGTTAAAATGTAAAGTCTTGACAAAACTGCAATTAGGTGAAATTTGAGACCATAATTTCAAGTGGTTATTTAGTGTTTTTTCGTTTAGATTATGGTTAAGAAAGACTGGCATTAGGTAAATTTTACATTCAGAGAGCTTGTTAAGAATCATGTATAAGTTATATTGCAGTTTAGATGGATTTGAGTCATGATTCCCAATACCCAATATGACAGTATCTGTAGCAGTTATTGTGTGTTCTATAGATGTGCAGTACTCCAGAATTTGCGAGCTTGTAGCTTCAGGCATGATAAAAGCGAATGGACTGTATATGTCGTTCCATTTTCCCGTCCTGGTCTGTAGAAAGGCTGCGGATAACCCTGATAAGCTTTCATCTCCTATGATAAGAAGTCTACGTCTTGTGTTTTGTATTTTTTCACTCTCGACTCTGGTTTTGTCAGCTTTCTCAGCTTTTGAATTATTTTCCAACTCTGGAGGGTGAGAAATTACTATTGGCGAGCTTATATTTTCAGTTTTACTTTCCGGTTGAATATTGACGTTATTTTGTTCTTGAAAATGTTCAGTTTCTGTGAAGTCAATTTTTTTCTTAGGAAAACTCTTATTCAAGCTTTTACGTTTTTGGATACTCCTTGGGCTTTTGCCGATAGAGCCTCTGTCAGTCGATGAGCATATTTTAACAAGATTGTCAACTTTTGTCTCGTATTCTGCCATCATTTTTTTTAATAATGTATTCTCTGCTAATAAGTTTGCTATTTCATTATCAGCAGCAGCTAATTTTTCTTGAAGATATTCATTTTTCTCTCTTAACAATTGTAGGTCTTCTAAGGTACAAAGTGCCCTCTCTGGACAACTTCTATTATGACGCGTTTGCTCGTTTACAACTTCTTCTTCACTTAGGGAGTTAAATGAGTTAGAGGTTAACACATTTATTACAATTTTATTATCCTGCGTAATATTGTTTATTGGTGTGCACGGAGAGTCTAGTTTACAATCATTTTGTGGAGTGCTTATGCTTGGAATTTTTGCCTTCGATGTAATACGACAAGCCGGACATTTCCACTTAGCCTTGTGGTCTGCCGTCATAGTATTAAAAAATCGTTTCTCCGAAACATTTCCACATTTAATGTCATATATTTTTTCACACTGGTTACATATTAAAAAACGGCGATCCCTTATCTTTTTATGACAACTACAACATATCTTACTTTTATCAGACATGTCGATGTTAGTTTGTCTCTCAGAGGCTCGTAGAAAACAGGTAGAATGACTCACAAGCGACGCGTCTGCGGGACTTCTTTCGTGGCGCGCACTCTAACCCCTTATTTCAAACTTTTTTAACACTGTACATTACAAAAGAAATATGAAAGTAAGTATACCTAATCTTTAGAAATTACACTCTTCGGTGAAAAATACCACACAAGACAGGTACTTTGAGAAAGTCTCTTCCCGTGCGTGGGTGTAAAATAAAATCTTTATTGAACGTACCATAACACACATAGAATTTAGGCCCATAGATAATAATGTTAGACCTTGGATACAAGACTTAAATATAAATCAGTCGGTCCCATAATGAATTGGCCTGATATAGTTCTACGCGACATGTCGATACATGTTATGTTGCATTGAATAGTACGGTTCTCAGACACTTTATAAACGAACACGCATGGACTTGACGAGCGTAGTTCAGTTTAGCAGTTTGTTTGAACAACAAGTGTCGCGTATTTTTTCAAAATGTCGAAAACCGAGTATCGAAGCGTCATAAAGTTTCTATTTAAAGAAGGCTTATCCCCCGCCCAAATTAAAGAAAGATTAGATGGTGTGTATAAGGAGTGTTCTCCCTCTTATAGCACAGTAAAAAATTGGGTGAAAGAGTTTCGCCTCGGGCGAGAAACCGTCGAAGATATCGGCCATGACGGTCGACCGGTAGAAGTGCTCACTCCCGATACTATTGCTCAAATCGAAGAAGAGGTTTTGAGTGACCGCCGTTTGAAGATTAGAGAAATTGCAGCTAGACTTGGGCTCTCTAAAAGTACCGTCCATCGTGCAATCGATGAACATCTTCATATGAAAAAAGTCAGTGCAAGATGGGTCCCGAAACTTCTGTCAGCTGTGCAGAGACGGGAGCGAGTTCGCTGTGCTGCCGAGTTTTTAGATCTTTGTGGAGAAAACCCAAAGAACGTGATCGAGAGACTAGTGACTGGTGATGAAACTATGGTGTTTTATTATGATCCAGAAAGCAAGCGCGAGTCAATGGAATGGCGTTATAAGGGTTAAAAGCCGCCTAGAAAGGCAAAGGTGCAACAATCTACCATAAAAATCATGTGCACAATCTTTTGGGATTTTCAAGGTATTTTAATGGTTGATTTTAAAGAGCGCAATACAGTCGTAAACGGCGAATATTATGCTTCATTAATATATAAACTGCGAGATATTATAAAGGAGAAGCGCAGAGGCAAACTGAGTAAAGGCGTCCTGTTGCTTCACGACAACGCCCCCGTGCACACCGCCGGTGTTTCGAAGGATGCAGTGCGTCAATGCGGGTTCACGGAGCTGGACCATCCACCTTATAGTCCAGACATGGCTCCGTCCGACTATTACTTATTCCCAAATTTAAAGCGGGACTTAAGGGGAAGAAAATTTTCAAGCAATGAAGAGTTGCAGGCGGCCGTCTTCAGTCATTTTGAAGACAAAGATTGCGATTATTTTTATAAAGGATTAGAAATGTTATTTCACCGATGTCAGAAGTGTGTCAGTATTGATGGAGACTATATTGAAAAATAAAACTGATTGCATTTAATTTTCTTTTTTATTTCATAGTTAGGCCAATTCATTATGGGACCGACTACGTACAACTGGAGTCGTGATTATAAGTGTGAGTATTAACCTAATTCAATGGTTTTATTTCAAAAATATCCTATCTTAGTAAGGAATTTAAACAAGTTTGATGCAATTTATTGCTTTGGAAATCATATTTTATAACAATGGAGACTCCCTGCCCTTTTCTAAATACCACCTGCGGGTAATATCTGTTGATGATCACAAGCCACGCAACATCATATTTTTATGTGGTAGTAATACCTAGTAGTATTACAACGCGATATTTGAGTTTTCGGGGTGTGATAGTGAGACAATTTTAGAATGTATTTAGCTACGTATGAATGTCTGTTAATTTCGTTATGTCGGTATCCTTCGATGGATTTTTTGCGAATGTTATAAGAATTTTAATGCCCTAATTGTTAAAGATTCGTAGCAGATGTGTTTATAATTTTCATGTATACAGGGTGTTCCAAACTAATGCGACAAATTTTGGCCGGTGGTGATAGCTTTGATCAAGACCTATCAAAATAACATACGAAACATACAAAAGAACATAACATATGTTCAGCAAAAGTTTATGGTTTTCGAGTTATACCAGATTTAAAAAAAAATGAATATTACTACCTTGCGGTAGGTCTTTTGAGTTTTTGTTATAAAAAAACCACTTAATTTGTATTTTCTTTTGCACTCAAATATCGTTGATTAGTGTTTGTACCTGAATCTACTATTTATTCTGCAAAAAAATTAAAGATGCCATCAGAAATGCATCATCAATTCAAGAAAAATCTTTAAACATATCCGATAATGAAACTTTAAACATCGGCGACGTAAAAAAATATATTGAATGATTTTGTCTCATATGCTATAAAAAATCCTTGTTTCATGCCCATTTTAGAAATGTATAATACTTGGATATTTTCCTTGCAAACATTGAATTAAATGCTATTTTTGACCTCAACGTGCTGATTTAAAAAATCTTTTATTCGAGGTTTTTCAAATATTTATTAGATTAATTTAAAATAGAAAGGAGATCATGTGTGTGTTCTACAAGGTCACCTCACCGTGACTTACTACCTGAGATAAAAAAAAGAAAAAACCGGCCAAGTGCGAGTTCGATTCGCGCATGAAGGGTTCCGTACCATCGTACAAGAAACTCCAAAAACACGTCTCTTGTATGGTGACCCCCTTTAATTTTTAAATATTATTTTATTTTATTTTTTTAGCGACTATAGTAATACAAACTTTGTGAGCATTTCAATCAAGCGTCTACCTCTTGCTATTATTAAAATCGAGCCAAAACCACCCAAAAAACACGTTTCTAGTAGGGAAGCTCCCTTTAATTTATTTTTATCATTTTTTTTATAGCGGCAACAGAAATACACACTCTATAAAATTTCAATCGTCTACCTATTACGGTTCATTAGATACAGCCCGCAGACAGACAGACAGCCATGTGGTTGGACGGACGGACAGCGGAGCCTTAGTACAATAATAGGGTCCCGTGGCCTTTAAACTTTGAACCCTAAAAAACAAACATTTTGCCGCCACTTTTCCGTCTTTCTTCCAAAACAACGTCTTCGTCTTGTCTACTTCGGCTAGGCAGTCTGCCAAACAGTAGCTTGGGTGTATTCAAAATCAAATAGTACAGTTGTCTCAGATTAGGGTACTTTTGTGGCACAGTGTCGCCGCTGCTCTGTCACTCTTGCGATTTAAATGAATGCTCACAGAGTTTGTATTGCTATAGTCACTAAAAATATTGTAAAATAAAATTATATTTTAAAATTAAAGGGGTCCCTATACAAGAGACGTGTTTTTTGGAGTTTCTTGTACAATGGTATGGAACCATTCATGCGGGAGTGCGACTCGCACTTGGCCGGTTTTTTTATCTCAGGTAGAAAGTTACGGTGACTTTATTATTTAACACACACGATCTCCTTTCTATTTTAATCAATCTAATGAATATTTGAAAAACCTCGAATAAAAGATTTTTTTTAAATCAGCACCTTGAGGTCAAAAATAGCATTTAATTCAATGTTTGCAAGGAAAATATCCAAGTATTATACATTTCTAAAATGGGCATGAAACAAGGATTTTTTATAGCATATGAGACAAAATCATTCAATATATTTTTTTTACGTCGCCGATGTTTAAAGTTTCATTATCGGATATGTTTAAAGATTTTTCTTGAATTAATGATGCATTTCTGATGGCATCTTTATTTTTTTTTGCAGAATAAATAGTAGATTCGAGTAGAGACACTAATCAACAATATTTTAATGGAAAAGAAAATACAAATTCAGTGATTTTTATAACAAAAACTCAAAAGACCCATTTTTTAAATCTGGTATAACTCGAAAACCATAGACTTTTGCTGAACATATGTATCATTATTTTGATAGGTCTTGATCAAAGCTATCACCGGCCAAAATTTTTCGCATTAGTTTTAGGACACCCTGTATATACATAGAAAAACAAGGTATATCTTGTCTCTGGTATACAATATATAAATGGAAATCAATACAGAGCAAGGCTAGGTGAATTCTGAAAGTCTTAAAACTCATGAATAAATTAAACATCAAAGTAGGTATTTACATTTCTCATTCGAACGACGATGGATGAATTTGATTTGCTCATAGTCCTAATAATCCTACGGGCATAAATATTGCCATTGTTCTACCACGCAGTGGGACTACGGACAGCAAACTAGGTATTTAACAATGCTTTTAAAATCAATTTATCTCAATATGTAACTTAACATATTTATATGTTATTTTCGATATGGATTGAGAGTTTCTAATAATCAAATGTGTAGATCTTACGATGTTTTCCTTCACACTTGAACCAATTGGAACTATGATAAGTAAGTTGCTAAAAACAACATAATAGGTATGTAGAACCGATGGCCGTTCGTTGCCCCGGAAGACGCAGTGTATGCACAGAATACCCAATAGTACAAGTAGTGTAGGCAGGCCTCCCACTCGGTGGACAGATGACCTGGTAGAGGTTGCGAGAAGCCGCTGGATGCGGGCAGCGCAAGAATCGTCGGTGTGGAAATCCTCGGGGGAGGCATTTGTCCAGCAGTGGACATCTTTCGGCTGATAATGAAGTTGTTAAAAACACGTTGATACATCAGCCATAATTAAAATAAAAAGTTTGTTTAGATGAGCCTAATCGTAGTCACCAAAAGCTTCTATTAACTATTATGAGCAATACATTCATCCAGTATTTTTGTCTCGTGGTCATAAATGAATATTTAAATTGTTGTTATACCAAAAGTCTAATTGTTGTTTCTGTGCTTCGCAAGGCTCATTAAGCCGCATTGGTGCCGGCTGCTATCACTAAATAACAGTCATTAAGCCATGGGGGAGGCCTTATAGTCGGCTTGAAATCTTCTGAAACTGCGGGGATGGCCAGTAGCCTCACAACCTCTACCAATCCGGATTTGGCTCTGGAGTATGGCCTAACTTTCCCAAAGTATTGCAAGAGACCCGTGCCCTGTAGTAGGAACTATATAGGGTGTTAACAGATGCCGAATACTAATACAGATCTTCACTTATTTGTTTCCCTATGAAACCAATAATGCACTCTGGCAGTACCGATCGATCGGATACTTGAATGCATTGTTCGGCCTAAATCGATAATTGTGATAGGGTTATGCAGTAAAGAGGCATGCTGTTGCCGAGTATAATAAACACTCATAATTATTTGTAATTTAGGCTTGTATATGCGCACATTACGACATAAAGCCTGTAGGGACTTGTCAGTTATAAACTAATACTATTGTATTTATACCTATAAGTGAATCTTCGTGACCAGAATAACAGCTGTAATAAAACTTAGCTATGTATCAAAGTCCAGGCATTCGCGAAAATATAAATTTTTTTATTTGAAATCATTTATGGGATTTTTCTAAGAAACCAAATTCAAATTTCATCACATATGCCGAAATATTATTTCTCTACTACTTAGTATGTTTAGGTACTTATGGCAAATCGTTCAGTTTCATGAGGGGTTAAGTATCAGTTTCATAAGATATAACAGCTAAGGAAACGAAAATAACATTTTACCTCGTGGGTATATAAATATATCCCTTTCCCTTTAAAACCAAAGCATAAGAAAAACACACTGTTCAACTAATAACAAAGTACCTAAGTATCAGATTTCATATCGGAATCTTTTTCCAATACACCCTCCCGGTCCGCTTTCGAACTGCTGTATCCTGGATGGTAAACTTTGGGTTAATGTCGACCCAGGCTGCAGTTACTACCGTATGCGCCGTCGCGGTACCACAAAATAGACATAGAAGGTCCGCTCAATACAAACCACTAAAATCGTAAGCATATACATGCTTATAGAAATATACGGTCGTTCGAGGCAAGGTCACGATCGCACAGTACGTGATCTTGCCTACAACGACCGTATACGTCTATGTATAAGCATGTATATGCTTAGGATTTTTGTGAGCGTATTGAGCGGACCTTCTGTATCTATGTGTTTTGTGGCGGTACCTTCCTCCTTTCATATTCTCATCGATTTTATGGGTAGTCTGGGCTCGAAGTTTAATTTGTGTTGATGGTTAAAATGCCTTGGTGAAGTCATTTTCTTAAAATAAGTTAAAAGTACTGCATATACAAGGTGTTAACAAATTATCTGGTACTACTTAAACTGGGGCTTCTACTAGTGAAACTGAGCAACCTTTTCCAAGGAACTCATAGTCAATTCGTGAAAAAAAATTTTACTTACTTTTCTAACAAGTCTGTCATCTGATCGGCCCACTTAGTATGGGAAGTCAACCTTTTTTTCGCGAATTAATTATGGGTTCCTTTGGGAAAGTTGTTCAGTTTCATGAGTAGAAGCCCCAGTTTAAATAGTACCTACTAGCTAATTTTTTTAACACCTTATAACATCTCAACCTGCGCCTAGCAATAGCCGCCCCGGCTCGACCCAGGAACTAGACGACGGCGGGGTAGGACGCCAGCCGCGAGGGCGAGGATGCCAGGCACAGCGCATTTTGGCGCGAACGCCGCCGACGCACCGCGAGTTGCGCTTAGCCAATAGCCGCCCGCGTCGTTCCGCGCGCCTGCCAATCCGATACCAGAACTAGGCGACTACGGGGTAGGACGCCAGCCGCGAGGGTGGCGGGGCGAGGGACAGTGACTTTTGGCGCGAACGCCGCCGACGCACCGCGTCAGCCGGAGACCCGAGTCATCCCGAATCCTCTTTGAGAGCGGACGTAAACTCAGAGCTCCCGCGGACGCGTCGTAAAATACCACACGATTTGTAGAAAACTTCCATAGTTTTAAATTGCACTGTGTAACTGTTTTGTGTTGTGTTTTCTTGTTTTATGCATTAAACTGTCGAAGTGGAAAATCAATTGTTTTCTGTAACCCTGAGCTCTATCCCGCCTTGAGTTGACTATAACCTTATATTACTGCAATGACTTCCCCTTGTCACAGTCTTATTGCTGATGATAATGATGAAATTAAAAGTTCCAAGATGGCTTCCATAACGGTTGGTTGGGATTTGCCAAGGACAGGAGCAGTGGTGGAAAAGAGGGGAGACCTTTGCTCAGCTGTGGGAAAATATGGGCTTACTAAAAAAAAGTTTTAAGTAAAAAAAAACATCTACTTTTATTTGGATTTTAAGTAAGTAGGCAAAAGATTCATAAATAAATTCTGTTTTCAACCGACTTCAAAAAAAGGAGGAGGTTCTCAATTCGTCGGTATCTTCGAAGACGCCTGAACCGATTTCGAAAATTCTTTTTTTGTTTGAAAGGGTATACTTCACAGGTGGTCCCAGCGGTTTTTGAAAAAATAAAAAAAAACATAGCAAAATTGGAGTTGCTGCGATTGAAGTCGTTTTTTTTTTGTTTTTAACGTATTCAGCGTGGTCAATTATCTAAATTAGAATCCTGATAGTTAGTGATTGAAAAGCACATTAAAGAAATCACTTTGCTCACGTAAGACAACTTTTGTCCTCACGGGATAGTAAAAGTTAATTATTAGATAAATTATTAATGTTAACACACGAGATCACACACTACGCGAATATTCAGTGCTCGGTTTAAATGTTCATCTTTTTGCTAAAATTACAGTAAATATTATAATTAATAATCACCCATTTATCCTAATTATTTATTATCATCATTATTATATTTCTATTAGTGTTTTCATTCATTATCCAAAGATATTTATAAAATAAAATGGATAGAGACCCATGCCCCTGCAATGGGGACGATATGAGTTTTTAACACATTTATCTACAGTAGTTTGACATAAATGACAGGTTATCACTGACTACTAAAAAAATACTAACATCATTGTGATATTGGAACTTCCCGAATTAATACTCAGAAACTAACCAAAAGTATTTATTTGGAAACTGGATTTAAAAAAAAAACATGTCAATAATAATCATTTGAGGTAGGTAATAATTCGAAAATAAGATCCCAATCAAAATTCCAATCACGGGAAAAACTGAAGCGAAATTGGATAAGGAAAGTGTGACACAAATGATATTAATAACTAAGATATTTGGAATGGATACATTAAGAAAAAAAATAACATTTTCACGCTCAAATAAGAGCAGATTAGGAGCTATGTAGTTTTCCATTTTATACAGGGTGTAAGGGACAGGTTTCCGAAAACTTTAAGGGCTTGCTCAGTAGACGAAACTGAACAACTTTCCACAAGATTTTTTTTCAGGAAACGAAAACAAAAATCGGCTTCTCCATACAAAATTATAATCTTGATTGGACAGTTTGTATGGAGAAGCCGAATTTTTTTTTCGTTTCCTGAAAAAAATTCTTGTGGAAAGTTGTTCAGTTTCGTCTACTGAGCAAGCCCTTAAAGTTTTCGGAAACCTGTCCCTTACACCCTGTATTTAAACGTAGAAGGGACTTTCCACTAGGTAGAAAAGATAATGAATATTTAAAAAAAAGAGTGTATTTAAGTTCGAGTATCACGTGCAAATAAATAATTCCAAAAGGACTGTACAAGGGAATCAATACAGAATCTCACCGGGAGTTAAAAATAGATAAAAAGATTAGACATAAATATACTCATGGACAAAAAAATCGACTCAAAGTTTCATGCACGACTTTTGGAAAATTAACTCAATCTACCAAAATAAAACTAAACCAAAAGTTCAAAAACTGTGTGTTTACTGTTTTTTAAAGGTTTTCTAGTTTTTTGCTTTTAGTGTTTAGCAGTTTTGTAGACTGAGTTATTTTTTCAAAAGTCGAGCAATAGATCTTGAGTCGATTTTTTTTGTCCACAGTGTAGTTTTTATTACAAGGCATAGACTTTTTGTAAACACCCTTGTAAAACCGATGGGCGGTAGTCCTTTTACGGTAGCACCAGCTAGACAACCTAATCTAACCAAAACTAACGTCATTCCGTCTGTATATCCGACTCGGTTCTATTTTACTTCGGTTTTCGCACTCGCTATCCGAGAATTGGGTTTTCTAAGTAACTATAGTAGGAACTTCGAACTTGTTAAAAATATTATTTTATTTTAATTGCTAACGCGGCAATCATTGGATTCCATTGCATCATTGCAGTAACGTAATTCACTAAATTTTACATCAAACATTTGCTATTTTAAACCTTAAAATTGCCATAAACATCGTCGCCGGTCAGTTTGCGTCTGTGTTTGCGATTATACAGCAGAATTCCACTAGCGGAGCTTTCGTGCAGTACACAGGGATGGAGTTAGGCTTCTGCGTGACCTATTGCTTTTTTTTGTATGGGCAACCATTACAGTCAGTCGAAAGGCCTTTTGAATGAATGAATGAAAACACAAAACAAAGAAAAATAACATTTTATAACACAATATAGAACAAAATGAATGAATAAATATAAACACTTTATTACACAAATTGAAACAGGAAAATATGTTCCTACTGATTGTTTTTGATCGATTTCAATTTTTTGAAGTATAACGGTAACGATATAGCTAGATATAGAATACCTTACCCGATAAATGTTTAATGTAATTTAAAAGTACATTATTTACTGTGTATCCAGTCAGCATAATTCTTCGTACTAGTATGTTCTAATTTAATTCGCTGAATAGTTAAAATTCAGACTAGACGTTTTTGTGAGCTACAGGTTAGACAGACAGATAGCCGATCCGTGGCCGTGGTGCTAAATACATATGAAAAATAATTGTCTAATATTTAACCAAAATGTGTGATTTCTTAATGTCTTTATTTGACCATTGTGTATATTGTGTCTTTTTCTGTGTTTCAATTTTATTTGAATTTTTATTGCTTTTATTATGTTTAAATTTTATTTAAATGTTTTGATGTGTACAGTATTGGAATTATCTTTAAATCTGTATATGTTTTTATTTTCAAATAAATAGTTCTCAATAAAGTTAGGTAGGATGGCAACCAGTTCCAATGCGCCTCTGAAACAGAGATGTCAGCGCGCTTGGAAGCACGCCAACCGAGTCATATTTTAGCAACCCCACCGAAAGTCGCGAGCTTTTCAATAACGCTGGTCTGAGCTAAAAGTTAAACAAATTGGGAATAGTCTGTAAAGTTTTAAAAATGGTTTTTGCAAAGCGGATAAGTAGGTATTGTCAAGGCTGACTTGTACAAAAAATTTATGAAATTAAGGTTGGTTGCCGCGACTTGTACCGAGCACACGACTGCTGAGTTAATTTTTTTAATATTTCCGTTTTAGAGTAATCTCAACGTTATTTTTGTGATGGGAAAATAGCTGTAAAACCAATTCAGTGATAAGCGGTCATAAAAAGAGGATTAACTCGGGAGACAGCTCCGTTTTCCGAGTTCCAGCAGCAAACCACCACGTGGAGCGTCTTTAAGTGTAGGGCCACGTCTTTCACTTGACATTGGCGTTTCGCCATTTTTTTATTGAAGATTCTCCCATTTTTCACTTGACATCACGCAAAATCACGCTCAGTGTGAGATGTGGAATGCCAAATAGAAAAATAGAATAGAATATGAAATTAATTTAGGTATTTAGATAACAACTGCTTAAACTTAGTAACTATCCTAAGTACAAACTTCTGTTGAAATTTTCAGAAAATCTCTTTTTATACCCGCGCGTATCCGTAAGCAATAACTTCATGGAAAACAATAAGAATCAAACGCTAAACAAATCTAGCAAAGTCGATCGATTTCCGATAATTTAACTTTCTTTTCCAATTGTCTTCCACAAGTCACTGGCAAGTCCACTGCAATACCTTAGGGAATTTGTTACAATTGGATCCATGAGTTTGTTCCATAACTAAGGAAAAACTTCCAAATGATACGCTATAGA
This sequence comes from Coleophora deauratella, assembly GCA_958295455.1. NCBI lineage: Eukaryota > Metazoa > Arthropoda > Insecta > Lepidoptera > Coleophoridae > Coleophora > Coleophora deauratella. The sequence continues at coordinate 3,784,469 of OY282400.1, read as the reverse complement.
AGCTTCAAATGGATTTGGTTGAATCGGAAAAAAATGTGTACATATTTATGTTTTATCTTTGAACCTTCGAAAGAAGAATATTTTGTTTTCGGTCATTAACTATGTATATTATGTACTGTGTACTTGTATGAGCACGATATTGTAGAAAACTACTGCATGGACTGGAATAAAACTCTCTTTGACTCTTACAAAGCTCGCAACCAGACAAAGTTATAAACATTTTTCTACAAAATGTAAAAATGAAACTTTTACATATACACTTTGATATTGGTGAATTAAATATAAAAGCTCTCCTTTTAATCCTTAACACCCGAAGATTGCACTAATTACATGGACAAGAAAAGCTTAGTGGGACGAGTTGGCTAGCATGACTTATTTTGTATCTCATTCATTTGTTTACCAAATAAGTTATAATTGACCACGCTGAATACGTTAAAAACAACCGACTTCAATCGCAACAACTCCAGTTTTTCTATGTTTTTGTTGATTTTCTCAAAAACCGCTAAATCGATTTCGATAAAATTTATATGGGACCACCTATGAAGTATACCCTTTTAAACAAAAAAAGAATTTTCTAAATCGGTTCAGGCGTCTTCGAGTAATCGGTGAACATACATAAAAAAAGTCCTCCTTTTTTTTGAAGTCGGTTAAAAATTAGAACACGTATTCAACTCATTTTGAACACAATTAGCGGACCGCAACTTTCAACAAAAAAATGCTTTCATTAAGTTTTAATTGACGGAAAAATATTCTTGCATAGTAAATAAGTGACTTGTTTGCAAAAATAAATAATCCGGTGAAATACTTTTGTTGCGGCGTGCGACATTTTGAACTCTTCAAGAACCATTAATCTAAGACCGCAGTGCAGTAATCTGTTATATGTCGATAGCAACAAAAAGAAGGGAATTCTTTCCCATATCGCATATTGGATCGCGGATCACGAGTGGCTGCGACAGCTAGAAACCGCTGGTAGGTATTTATTTCTTCTTCTTGAGGAACCAAACGCTATCGAATGTATCTTACGGAAGAGAAAAATCTCCTTCCTTCGACATAGAATCGTTAGTTTAGATCTAATCCTGCATTTTAGTCGACAACTACAAAACATTTTGTTACAAAACGAATTCTCCTCAGTAGATGAATATATTGACAAAACATAAGTTTTAAATTACATTTTTTATAATTTTTGATAATAACAAGATAATATCTTGTTTTTAAAAAGTTAAGCAGAACTTGTCTGGCTGGAACTATAAAAACGGCCGGAAGTCATTTCATAAGGCAAGAAACTTATTCATTATCAAAAATTATAAAAAATGTAATTTAAAACTTATGTTTTGTCAATCCCGGAATATTTAACTACGTCCTATGACACCTCCACAAAAATTATTAATTATAATATAATTATGTCATAGGTGTTATAGGACGTGTCATAGGAGGTGTCATAGGACATAGTTAAAAATTCCGGGATGGTTATATTTTAGACCGTCTTCTACCAAGAACCTCCGGAAGCCTAGAGAGGAAGTGAAGAAATGTTTCGCTTTCTTCGACATTTAACTAAAACTTACTGAGCGTCACTTTCCTGATCGGTAGATATTTTTCTTCATTTCATATGGTGTAGGCAATCATATAACACAATGAGCTCACATACAATGAGCTGCAACGACAAAAGCAAAGCTCCTGAAGTATAACATTTTTCATTAAACACAATGACCTAAATAAATGAACACTCTCTTACTAATAAAACATTCATGCTCATATGAAGGTATCATTTAATGAACGCAGAGTAAAAAAGACAACCACAAAATACATTTAAATGTTGACCGTGCGAGTATCAAGATAAACATGTCCAAACAAAACTGAATGGAACAAAAACACTCCAAGTATTAACGGCTTTGTCGAGAACAATGGTGGAAAAAAAATTAAAAGCTGCCACACGCGTTTGGAGCAAAAATATAACAATACAATATTATACAGGGTCACTCTTTATAGATAGGTATTAGCTGACAAGCGGCAAATTGTAAATAGTACTCATGTTACTGAAAAGAACCCGTGAAAACAGTACCATCATCGGCCGAAAGACGTCTGTCCACGTCCACCAATAGGAACACAAAATGTTTTCGCTACACTTTCCAGTCGTTTTCAGTTAATATCTAATATATTTTAGTTTTAATTAATATCTAGCTTAGATAAACTACGATATCCAAGAACAAATCACACGATCATCTGGCCCCAAACTATTACGTAATCTATGCCCAAACTAGGATTGACTAGGATCCCTGTATTATGGAAAGCAGAAACTGACATACATACACATATAAGGGGTCATCCATAAATTACGTCACTCGTTAAGGGGGAGGGAGGGGGTCCACAAAGTGTGACATTATGTGACAAGGGGTGAGGGGGAGTTATAAAGGTTGTGACGTCACTTAATAAATAATAAAAAATATGTAATTTTGGAATTTATGTTTTTATTTATTCAATTCTTGGCAAAAAATTGCAAAATATGTGACATTACACTAGGGCTGGGGTGGTGCCACAAATATGACCATCTGTGACAAGGACGGGATGGTCCAAAAATCATGAAATTCATTTCATTTCAATACACTTTATTGATCTGTGACAAGGACGGGATGGTCCAAAAATCATGAAATTCATTTCATTTCAATACACTTTATTGCATCAGAACCAATGTAAAAGAAAATGAGTACAAAAAATATGTGACAACAATAGGCGACCTTATTGCTAGGTAGCAATTTCTTCCAGGCAGCCAGAAAGGAAATAAATTATTATTGAAATTTGTGTGACGTAATTTATGTATGGCTCCTACGTTTAAAAAGACTACTGAGCCATTGAGTCAGTTGAATTAACGACTTGCAAATTTTGAAAAAATCTCCGATTGTAATATGTGTTCTTTGTTTGAACTCACCCAAACTATTTGGGGATGGTCATTCGGTGACCATGCGTGCATGGGTTCCTAGTTTTGGACATGTAACGCTATGTGAAATTTTACGAGAACATTCCATCGTATAAATAAAAGCACGTTATAAGATTTAGTGTTTACGCTATAACTTTATTTATTAACCACTTAGCAGCTTAGTGAAGCTCTTAAATCAACTGCTATGAAATATATCACGCAAACCCCAGTAACTAAATGTAATACTTTTAAAGGCCTTAAGAAATATGGCAACGTTTTCTTATTACTGCCACTATTTATTTCAAGAAGTTTCGAGCGAAAGAAAATAAATTGTGTATTTTGACGTGCTAACAAGCACTACGCGTTTTATTAGGTCGTTGTGATCATAAAGTTATAAATATTGACGATTGCAAAGAGAAATGACAAAGCCTTTGCGGACCAGACACTATCAGTAATAATGACAGTATTTTCAAGTAATGACAATATACTGACAGTGTAGTGGTTGCAATGATGGTCTGACGCATACTAAACGATGGAATGTCAATATACTGATGTAAAAATACTGACATTATTACTGATAGTGTCTGGTGCCCTTAAACTTTGAAACTGTTGCGAACTCTAAGGGTGCATTTGTTTTTGGTCGATATAACTCGGTCGATAGATAGCATTGGCCGCATGGTTAATAAATAGCTTATAGGGTCCATTTTACATAGCAACCACTCTTCATAAGCCGTATATACTAAACTAGACGTGGGAGAGCCATGCTTTGGCACGAATGGGCCGGCTCGACCGGAGTGATACCACGGCCTCACAGAAAACCGGCGTGAAGCAACGTTTGTTGTGTTTCGCCGAGTGAGTGAGGGTACCGGAGGCCCAACCCCCCGTCCCCCTCCCCATTCCCCCATCTCCCATCCCATTTCAAAGGTCGGCAACGCACTTGTGACTCCTCCGGTGTTGCGGGTGTCCATGGGCGGCGGTAATCGCTTACCATCAGGTGATCCGTCTGCTCGTTTGCCACCTATCACATAAAAAAAAAAAAAACCATAAGTGCACCTTGATGTCGTTGAATTTTTAACTTAGAAGTAGTCAAAAATTTAGTACAATAGTCTGTAAAGTCCATTTTCTCCACGAATTGGGAAATGTCGTGTTCAAAAGATACTCAAGTTCTAATTTTAATACTTATACAGAGTGTAAAAAAGTGCGTTTGGGTTACTCAGAATCAAGTACTTATACAGGGTGACTTTAAATTAGTTCTTGATACGAAAGGCTATATGCATGTGCTCATGATAACAAACAACTTTCCCTAAGGAACCCATGGTCAAATCGCAAAAAAAATTGGACTCTTTATACTAATTTATCCGGTCAGTAGATCGATTTGTATGGAGCGTCCAATTTTTTTTGCGATTTAACTATGGGTTCCTTAGGGAAAGTTGTTTGTTATCATGTGCATTAGCATAGCCTTTCGAATCAAGAATTAATTTAAAGTCACCTATAGAATACAGGAAAAATATTGAAAAAATCCTCTCTTTATTTTTTCAGATTCCCATACTAAATCTGAATAGTAAATCAAGAATTTGTATTGGAAACTGGAAAAAGCTGATTTTTTCAATATTTTTCCTGTATTCTATACTAAGACTTGATTCTAAGTAAACGTTGCGGCATTATGAATTATTTTATATTTCGAAATAAAACCATTCATAATCCCGCAATATACGATACGTAATCTTATGACAAAATTACTTTTAACCTGTTCTAAAGAGTTATCAGTTTACCCTTTCCCCTTATACTACCACTCTCAAACTTAACTTAGCAACATCTTACCAAGAATTTTAGCTAACTTTGCGCTTAGAACTATCTATACCAATACACGGTAGTGCGCCGTGCAACTTCGTTTAAGCGCTAAAATTCAGTCAGAACTAGGTCAATTGTGGTGCACAGTTTTACAGTTAGTGGGGGTTAGTGGAAAACGATGTTATGTGCTCGGATTATATTTGTGTAGAACAGGCTCTAACTTTATTAGTCTGACGTTAATCGTTAACAATCGTCACCAGTACTGGGTCACGGGTCTCTTCCCATATTTGGGGAAGGTAAGGCCTTACGCGACAGACGGGAGCCAAGGTCACATTGTTTCTTTCTTTATTCATAATTGATAAGCCCTTTGCATCATTTGATTGAGTGGAATCAACTGCCGGAAAAATCACAGCTTAAAATTATGAGTAGAGACACACTATCGACTGCTATTGGCGCTCCAACTAGCTGTTGCTCTATTATTGCTTATTACTAAATCTTTGACTGACTCGGTGGCTCAGTGGTTAGCGATCCTGACTACTGATCCGAGAGTCATGAGTTCGACTCCCCACCCAGGGCCCTGTGTCTGGGTGTATTATATCTATATATGTATGTATTTAAATGTATATGTGTATGTATATCAGTCTCTGGTTCCCATAGTACAGGGAATCCTAGTTTGAGCCAGATGACCGTGTGTGATTTGTCCCGGATATAAATTATTGTTAATATTTATTTTATTTGTACATTAAAATATAATACAATATATCGCTTATACACACGCCAATGTGTGTGTTGCGTGCCTTGCGCTTAGCAACCGTTACACCCGATTTTACCCGCACGCATGGGGGAGGGGGAGGTCACCTTTAAAGTTGTCCGTAATGACGTACGTACGTACGACAAAACTATAGTAGAGGTTCCGTTCAAGTTTTCCATTCTGCATAAACACACCCAAAAACACTACCCTAGCTTTGAGGCTGTCAGATGAAAAATAGGAGCTTGTGATTTTTCCTTATCTAAAAGCACGACAGAACTCCTAAATCTACCCTCATACATATATTGTGGGTGCTATAAAAAACATTGTCTGGGTAGGACGAGTTTCTTGGTTATTGGCTCGTTTACTTGGTTTCTACTTTGTTGCAGTGGGTGCAGTTCTTATTCTAAAGAGATTGCGTCACTCACAGCTGGGGTGTCCATGATAGTTTGTATCGACGGGTGAAATGAAAATTGTATAAAGCGACATTTTTTGAAATATTGAGTAGATCGTTTTCAGAATTACTTTCTTATAAATATACTCATTTAAAATTAACTTCTTAATAATATTAAAAAGGTTAAGAATTAATAATATCAAGAATATAAATTATAATACTAGTTAATTTTTAATTATTATTTTTCCAATAAAGTAATTTTTAATACGATCTTGTCAATATTTCCAAAAATGTCGCTTAATACAATACCCTATCGGCATATAATTAAAATTTTAGTAAATGTTTGTTGAAAGTACTTTTACAGGATGTAACAATACACACATACGGTGTAAGACCCGTTAGACTACTTATCATACTGAACAACTATTGGAAATGGTAAATATTAAAGGCCGGCAACGCACTTGTGACTCCTCTGGTGTTGCGGGTGTCTATGGGCAGCGGTAATCACTTACCATCAGGTGATCCGTTTACTCGTTTGCTACCTCTGCCATAAAAAAAAACATTTTTTTACTTCTTGTAATCTCGTATAAATCGATGACTTGCTAACTTTGTATGGGATATCCAATTTTTTTATGCGATATCAGCAAAGTCGTAGAATTAAATTTCTTCATTATCATTACTAGAAGCATCAATTAACATTTCCTACAATTATTTAACTATCGTACAACTACATATATAAAGAAAAGACCTGGTCTGCCTCGGAAGCAGAACCACATTATGTGAGCACTTTTGAGTTATATCTGAGCAGTTATATAAAATATTTAAATGTGAATTTATTATTTGTGACAGAACGGCTGAATTGCAAAATAAAGAGAGAGGAAATTTAAGTATTCAAAAAAGCCAAAGCATGGTCACCGCATGACATAGCGGAAATAGACGACAGCGCTTTTGTTTACATGAGTGCCTTCAGATAAATCCAGTGGAATTAACTCATTTTTAGTTTTTGTGGGCATCATATTTTTATTTTTATTAAATCAGAAAAAATGGTACGTTGTTTAGGTGGTTATTATTTAGAGGTGGGTTTTTTGTACAAGTTATTAACTTCTTTAGTGTCTAGTTTAAGAGTTTTACTATGAGTTTTGAGGGATTTTGTACACTCTGTTTATTTAGACCAACGTTTTTCTTTAATTTTCGAAAAGCATTTATGTCTGAAACTTCCGTTTATTTTTCTTTATCACCATTTATAGGTGTGCTTTTTAGCTTTCAAACGTTAAACGTTGCAACATTGATAAAAATACAAAAACTTCGCTGTATAGATAAAAATAAAATATGGACATGGATTAATAAAATACAACCAGACACTTATTGTTGTTAAGTGTGGGCGTAAAAATGTGGGTCCACGGTCCACCGCCAAATTACGCATTCATCAATTTCAGATATGGAACGACATATAAAATACATTTGGGTCTGCCGAAGGTTCCAAAGGTTGGGTCGGGTAGACCCTTTCGTAAACTTGATTGTACGCGGCGCTTAGTGATTCCACCGAAGGGTTCGAGAGATTCCAAAGTTAGCCTCGAGAATTTGTATGAAAATCCTTAATAGATTGCTAGAAAGTCAAGTAAAGGAATCCATAAGCCTGGAGTTATTTTTCGTTTTCGAAATGGAAACCCCACACTCAGGATTCTAGAATATGAAATATATTTTATCATTTGAAGTGTTGTGCAGTGCCTAAACTATGGTAATTCATAAAAAAATAGAAGTATTTAATAAACCTGTCTGACTATTTAAAATTTAATAGTCTCCAAAACTAACAGAATCGAGAATTTGTATAAAAATCCTTATTAGATTGCTAGAAAGTCAAGTAAAGTAATCCATAAGCCTTGGGACATTTTTTGTTTTCGAAATGGAAACCTCACACTTAGGTTTCTAGAAAATGAACTATATTTTATCATTTGAAGTGTTGTGTAATTCATTCATTGTTGGGTAATTCATAAAAAAAATAGAAGTATTTAATAAACCTGTCAGACTATTTGAAATTTAATAGTCTCCAAAACTAACAGAAATTTGCAAAAGTTATAACTGCATTTGCGATTTAATAACGAAGTTCCATTATACTGCATTTGTTATTTTTTGGAAATGAGCCAAGAATTTTTAAAATCTCTAAAAGGTCAAATAAATGGCCACCCTAGCTCGAAAGTTTCATTTCACGACGCCGCCGTACAAAATGTGATTTGTACAAATCATCTCTCCATTTTTCGACCTTTTACAATGGAAAATGGGTTTTCGCCATTGCTGGAATTTAAAACAGGCGGGCGACTGTAAAATTCAGCGGAGCAGTTACTTAGATTGAAAATCTGTCTATAACAGGTGCAAAAATGATGGCAGTTTTTGTTTAAACGTTCCGCACGAAAAGTTAAAATTGAACATTGTTGCTTTCTATACATATACACGGGGAACCGTAACTGAGGCTTCTATAAATGTTCTACAAAAATACTACGACTTTGCTAATCGTAAAGAAATCATTTAGACATATTCCTAAGAGTTCTAATAACATTGTATAGGATGTCCAAATTTTTTATGAATTTAGCAACGTCGTCGTAGATAAAAGTTGTTCAGTGTGATCAGTAGAAGCTGCATTTGATGGGTCCTACACTTCTTTGGCTACATACATCCTAAGGTCGCGTAATCCATTCATAATATCAGTAGATATAATATCGGTCTTCCTTATGATTTATTACAATATTGATTTACCAAAACATGTTTAGATCCAATGAAAAGACGCTGCAAGGTAATATATGACAGAACCGTCCTCGTCTCTGCCTCTTTTTAACCGACTTCAAAAAAAAGGAGGAGGTTCTCAATTCGTCGGAATCTTTCTTTTTATTTATTTTTTATGTATGTTCACCGCTTACTCGAAGACGCCTGAACCGATTTGGAAAATTCTTGTTTTGTTTAAAAGGGTATACTTCACAGGTGGTCCCATATAAGTTTTATCGAAGTCGATTCAGCGGTTTTTGAGAAAATCAACAAAAACATAGCAAAATTGGAGTTGTTGCGATTGAAGTCTGTTGTTTTTAACGTATTCAGCGTGGCCAATTATCAATTCAATTGACAGTACGAAGGATATGAAATAGACTTGCCTTTCACCACATACTTAGTAGTCCAGTAATTCTACCGTTTTTTGTATTGATCAGGTTTTTTTTTTTTTATGGCAGAGGTGGCAAACGAGCAGACGGATCACCTGATGGTAAGCGATTACCGCCGCCCATAGACACCCGCAACACCAGAGGAGTCACAAGTGCATTGCCCGCCTTTAATATTGAAGTACGCTCTTTTCTTGAAGGTTTGATTGTCGTATTGCATTAATATCAGTTTGGGTGAAGAATATGTCAGCTGAGTATAAGAAAAAATAATTAACAAGACTCTGTTACGAACATTTGATAATTCAGTAATTGACCTTTAAAGAAACTAAATTAAATATAATTGTAATGAAAAATTAACGATTAGTGATTTTTTACATGTAGGCTTCTATATAAAATATTATATTTATATAACGTATAATTACCCCGGTCAAGATCGATATATATTGAGTAGATATTGAATACATTAGGCCGTAGTTATACCATGACGATCCGACTGACATAAAGTAAGTTAGAGATAATGTCACTGGCATAAAGTACATTATCCCTAACATACTCTATGTCAGTTGGATCGTTATGGCATAACTAGGCTGTTATGCCGGCAACGCACTTGGCGGCGGTAATTACTTATCATCAGGTGATGCGTCTGCTCGTTTGCAACCTATGCCATTAAAAAAAAACGGACTATATTTATGCAAAGGAAAATTATAAAAGAAAATATAGAAAGGAGATTGATATTTAATGCAACCTCAAACCCTTCAATTTACTGGACTATATCGAGTTGCGGGATAATCAAGTGGAGTACCTCGCCGTATTAGCGGAACATCGCAATCACTAGAGTGACTCAGCTACCCTGTCTTCATAAGAAAAAAAGCCGCAAATTATATGGAGATTCCGTATACTTGGCGGCCTTTTTTCGAATGAGGGCAGTACCGCTACCGCTAACGATGATGAACGAGGCTCGAAGTGACGGAGAGTAAACTACGCATCGGATAGTGTATTATTCTTGTCGAATAATTGAGTTATGTTTACACAATGTTCACATTGAGCTTTGATAAACTTTATAAATCATCATCAGCCGAAAGACGTCCACTGCTGGACAAAGGCCTCCCCCAAGGATTTCCACACCGACCGGTCCTGCGCTGTCCGCATCCAGCGATTTCCCGCAACCTTCACCAGGTCATCATCGGTCCACCGAGTGGGGAAGGCCTGTCTACGCTGTTTTTTCCGAAACTTTATGAATACTTTTTTATATTAAAATTGGTAACCCCTTGACATTATCTCACCTGGTGGTAAGTGATCATGACGCTAAAGATGGAAGCGGGCTTACCAAGATTCCCCAACTCAATGAGGAACTGGTTATCTTATCTCCGTGCCGGAACACATCAATGCTATTAAAGTTGACTTTTTAGCGATCAAGGAGGAGTATGTAACAACTCGTAGTATGAATAGTATGTATTATTTTCAAGGCAAAATAAATCGTACGGTCACACTGTGCATACTTTTACGCGTAAACTTCTGACATTAGCAGGATTGTCAAAGATCAGATCAGCATCAATCAGCAATAGGGTTGGTTGCCGGGACTTGTACCGAGCACACGTCTGTTAAGTTAATTTTACAATTATTACCGTTTTAGAATAGTTTCAACGTTATTTTTGTGATGGAGAAATAGCTGTGATCCCGATTTGAGATAAGCGATAATAAGAAGAGGATTAACTCAGGAGACAGCTCCGTTTTCCGAGTTCCAGCAGCAAACCACCACGTGGAGCGTCTTCAAGTGCCCATCACCCTTAGAGTCGTCACTTTCACTTGACATTGGCGTTTCGCCATTTTTTTATTGAAGATTCTCCCATTTTTCACTAGACATTGGCAAAATCACGCTCGGAATGAGATGTGGAATGCCAAATAGAAAAATAGAATAGAATAGAATCAGCAATAAACATAACTAGTCAGTTGAAAAAAACTTAAAATATAAACAAATAATCTGAATTTATGTTGAACTAGATTGTATGAAGGATGGTAATTATAATATAATAGTATGAAAGGAGGGAGTTAGTTAGCGATAGTTAGCTTAGGAGAGATGAATCGAAGAAAAAGACATATTGTGCCGACTCCAAATGATTGGGAAAAGGGCAAGTAGATGATAGATTACTATTGGAAGTATCTTAGTTATACATATTTTCCCGGAATAATGAATACCTATAGTGTAGTAAAGTGCGGTAAAGTGTGTCGCTTCTGTACTGGCTTGTACAGCCACCAAAAGAGATTTTGGTGGTTTTTAAAGGCTTAAGATGATTTTAATAGGACGTCTTTATAGTAACTTACAAAGTTTCAATTAAATATTAAGGACCATTTTCAAATGTGCTTTACCATAGTGTGATACTATAATGTATTAAGTAATGTATTAAGTAAGTCATAATAGACAAAGATTCTGATACTTACTCTTGAATGTTCCTCTAATCCATGTATTCTAGCCTGTCAGAGAAGAGAAAACAAGTGGTAAGATCTCAGAGTGAAAGAAGTAAAGTAAAAGAAGAAAATGTACTCTAAAGGCTTGAAGATACAAAATTCTATTGTACCTCTATCTACTGCTAGCGAAACCTTTCAAGCCAACTGAATAATGAAATCCTATTGGTTGTCAAAATTGGATTTCCAATTAAAAATTGAACTCGTCTCACATCCTTCGACGTCTGAGACGATTCTACCCAAGTTAAAGGTCCTTCAAGATATGGAATAGCCTTTTCTCCAAAATTATCAATAAGATGTTTAATTGAGCGAATAAAAAACCTACGACCGATAAGCTTTTATTTGAGAAATTTTGTTTTTGCATTCTCTACCTACATAATACACTTATGAAAACTGGGGATAAAAACTTGGGATTATTGCCAATTGTGCGATTTTAATACTAAGTAAGCCCACTGCTTCATACGTTTTTTCACCTTTATCAGTAATCGTTAATAAAATTTATAGTCGCTCATATTAAATATGTATTATAGTTGCACTCTCTGTATTTCAGCTGCCAAAATGATTATGTTTTCAATTCGTCAAATTAAATTTAATTTTTGTTTTGACTCCGCCTTTAACTAATCTCAGAAGGATTATTCTTATGTAACAAAATAAACTTAGTGGTTGCAGTCGATCGAAATTAATAATTATGATTATACAACATTGTCATAAACAACCAATAGAATTTCTAACTCATCTTGAGCTTCACACTATTATGTTTCTGTGTGTACCCCAAATGCTAGAAAAAGGAAAAATCTAAAAGCATTCTAGGATGTGTGGTGAAAGTGGAATGGAAAATGTAAAGGATATCAAAACTACTTATTTATTTCTAGATAATTGATATCGTTAATAAACTCTACAATATTCAAACTACAAAATCTAAAATATGCTAAAATCTACAACAAACCAACAAGAGATTACTGTCGCTTAAAAATGCATTTTCAGAATAATCCTTGTATACTTGTGTTGTAGTCAAATTGTAAAATAGCTAGCAGCTTTGTAACCAACTATCTACAAAAGACTACGAATAAAACCGTGTCGGAGTCCCTGGTATTGGTTTGTGTGATTAAAGAACATAGGATTTTTAAAACTTTCTTCACAGATTGCGGGTTTTTTTAAATAAATTAAATTAATCTTACTACTTTTACAAATTGCAGAAACCTAGCAATGGCCATTAAAATACCATACACACGTAAACTGTACATCACAGATCTTTATGAAATTTAATACAAAAACAGCATGTGTCCTAAAAATTAGTTAGAGTTCAACCAAAAAATTATTTATTCCTGGAAAACGACTTCCAAATTCCACGCAAAAGACATCGCAGACAGATGCTGCCGTGACATTAATAATAATTATATTACATAACTCTCTTTACACCACCCTGAAACAGGGTTCATATACTTTACCCTCATTGATGTTAGTAATACCAAACTTGTTATATTAAAAGTATAATGTAAATAAAGAACTAACTAAATTATACTAACACAAATTAAAGGAATTCGCGCACAAAAATGTCGTTGTATTTGTGGCGTCACAAATTCTAAACTGTGACATTTTGCGTTCATAAATTTCACGACAACAGATGCCTGTGTAGTGTGGAATAAAGTATGCCTGATCTCACTTAAAATGTTGTTTGTTGTTGATGCAAAAAACACTGTTGCTTTATACATAATGGTCAGCGGAGCTTACGATAGCCCAACCAGGCCATGGTCATAGAGTATGGAATATACCATGTTAATTTTTCATCAGCCGAAAGACGTCCACTGCTGGACAAAGGATTTCCTCACCGACCGGTCCTATGTTGCTCGCATCCAGCGGCTTCCCGCAACCTTTACCAGGTCATCGGTCTACCGAGTGGCAAGCCTGCCTACACTGCGTCTTCTGGTGCGCGGTCGCCACTCGAGAACTTTAATGCCCCTACGGCCATCTTTGGTTTTATTTTCCTACTACGAGATATGTACCCCGCCCACTGCCACTTTAGTTTAGCGATTCTGTGAGCTATGTCGGTTACTTTGGTTCTCCTACGTATCTCCGCATTTCTGATTCAATCACGCAGGGAAAATTGATAATAATTATTTTATTTCAAATAAAGACTGAATTTATTTTGGCGGACTTTTTATTCAAGAGGCACCCAAACAAAAAGGCGAAAAAAATTTGTTATGTTTACTAATATCATACCCGTGTTCTAGGCGACTCACATTTGGTATGTTTTATTGCAAACTCATTTGGACATCTTATTTGACAAAAGCTCTCCTTAATTGCGGTAGGGCACTCATTACTTTAATGACGACTGCCGTCGGGGAAAACCCCACCCCCGTATCCGGGGCGTCTCGAAGACTGCATTGAGAAGAAATAATTATCCGTAGGTACCATCGAATACTTGAAAAGGTTGCGAAAATGATGCCATATTGTACGGATTTCGTTATAAAATAAATAATATTATATATATGAATATTACAATTTATGTAGAAGTATGAACATAATTGCAAAAATTTTGATGTTGGAAATAACAAAAATTGTTACATTTGACCCAAAATAATAGAATAATCTCGACATGTTCATAGTCACCATTAAATAAGGTCTAAAATCAGCTGAAACTGTTTAAATGGGGTTTCTTGTGAAAGTTGTAAATTTTAACAAAAAACACATTTGAAAAATGTTGTTTAACGCATACTTTGGAGATCACGCAAGCTACTTCGCAAGCTCTTTCAGATTTAAGTTTCGTGGTAAAGTTTTGAACTATATTTCAAATTTGTATGCAGAATGAATTTCGAAATGTAATTACTTCGGTCAGTTATTTTAAGAAATATGACATCTAGAAACCTAAAATTTTGAAGTCGCAGGCACCTGCTTGTTTGTTTTTCTTAACTTTGAAAACGTCAACCATTCTTAAGTTTTCTCTAAACATCATCAGTCTCCCAGCACAACTCAGGAGACTAATAGAGGTTGACGGGACCCTTCCAAACCCCATCGCCTACAAGCTTAAGGCGATAGCAAAAGCTATTATTTAAGCGGGAACAAAGGCGTTTAAAAAGCGGTCCGCTAATCGGGTCCACATAAATCCGGTTGGCCACGCTTGGAGTGTTATAAATCGACTTTCGGGCCGTGTTCGCTTCGCTCCGCTCTGGAGCTGAGCGGAGCGGCGAAACTTAGAAATTCTTAGTCCTGGGGGACTTTTTAAAACAATAGCTGAACAGCTACCGTATATACGTACAATTCAGAAACGAAAATCTAGCCGTCCTGTCACGGTCGCCATTTGAAAGAAATAAAATAAAATAACGCGAAACGCTGAAACGATGTTTTACACAGATATTTATTTTGCGTGTGACAATAATAAAAATAATTGTTTTTAAAAATATATACAAAAAGATCAAAAACTAAAAGAGTCTTCAACATGCAACAAACTAAATTTATTTTTGACTTTGTATAAACAAAGAGCAATAGCACAATGCCAAACATGATTCTAGGTCAACAGGAAGTACCCTAGGTTTTGATTCCCATGCGAGTGTCCAAATATGCGGCATAAACGGCGGTAGGTATCTCTTAGATACGGCCGTTTACGAGATACGTCTTGATTAGGTTGGCATAGAATTTTGATTTTTTTCACAGCTTCAACGGATTGCAGGCCTAAGTGTTTGATATAAATTTCAACTTTCTACCTCCACTCGTTCCTCAGAAAAAGGATCTTGACAGACAGATAGACGGACAACTAAGTGTTCCTTATAAGGATTCCTTTTTTCCTTTTGAGGTACGGAACCCTAAAAAGAGTCTTCGCATAAAAAATAGCTCTATTTACTCATCTGACATGGTTCTTGGAAAAACGATATCGGTTACATTAGTTAATCCCGCAAGATGAATTTTAAAAAGTTTGTAAAATGTAGAAAATAAACAGAAAAAAAAACATTTTTCCCAACAAATATAACGCACAATAGGTAAGTAATGTATGATATAATACATAATGAGTAGGAAAATATATATGCACAAACACCTTTAAAAACTATAATTATTATCACATTATAGAGGTTCTTGTGTAACTGCAGTGTAAGGGTGCTTTTCCACCAGAGATGTGCTATGCAGCTATGATGCGAGTATGTGAAAGCTAAGCTACGAAACTTTGTGATCGTTTCCACTGATGCTAAGCTCTGTAGCGGAGCGAGAAAAACGTGCTATGAAGATGCGCTGCCGCCACGAGGCAGCTGTGCGACGAAGATGTGCAGCTCGAGCTATACGATGCATCGACAGTAGAGAAGGCACGGGGAGCGGCTTAGGTTAGATTAGGTTCCATAGCACGCATCTATAGCACGCATCCACAGCACGCATCGATAACATGCATCCATCCACATAAAAAACATAGCTTAGTTGGTCCCGTTTCCATCAGCGCTACGCTATGTAGACCAATGAATATGATTGGTGGATATCAAACGCTTCCGTAGCAACGTAGCATAGCTCATCTGTGGTGGAAAAGCAGCCTTAGTAAGAACACGAAATGAATGCCTATTAATTGATGATTAACCATCGAACCAATTCAACAAAAATAAAACCCCGTCTGCATGAAATTTATCCTATGTACTTAATTCTGGGAATCAAAACGATTCTATATTTTTATTAACGAGATGTCGATATCGTCGTTCAACAAAATCCATCAACCAATCCCTACCAGAGGTAACAATAAAGCCGTAAATTAAAATCTTTAGGTAAACAATCTTGATATATCTTTTTATTGATCTGCATGTTAAAATTCTCAATCGAGCAGAATGTATTGCGTGTTTAATAGAAATGCAAAAGAAACTTAATACCTAGGTACCAGCGTTTGCAAGAAATATCAGAATTTTAACATGCACATTTCAGTAAAAAGATATGTCACGTTTGTTTACGTCTTGATCAGTACCTGAAGAAATAGGGTATACAATACATATACAAGGACCGACTGGATGGGAGCCACTGCTCGCTCTATACCTGCAAGTCAAACAGCGTGCTATAACTGCTGTGTTCCGGCGACGAGTAAAACGAGATACCTAGCCAGCGTAATTACCGGTATAAGAGGCACTGGCAAGGCAGTGATAACCCTTCTAGGGTCACAAATGCTTCTAGGCGGCGGTAGCCACTTTCCATCAAGTGGGAAATCAGCTTGTTTTCGCCTCAAAAATACATGTAGGCTTTGTAAATAACAAATCGATCTAACAATTATATTTAGATGTATAATATAAGACATCTAACCGAACATTATATAACACTACTACCCGCACTACCGAAATAGTAACATCGAATCTCACGTTAGAGTATATTTTTTAATAATTACAATTAGTTAAAAGTAAAAAAATCGCTTATTTATTAGTCTGTTATTATCATCTATCTGTGTATTATTGTATTTGAGTGTCTAAGCAAGTGTAAGTGTGCGAAATACGAAACCTACCTCAGCTGATCGCTCCTCTCGTCGAAAGGTACACCATAACTATCACAATTCACATCTGTTATCTCCACACACCACTTAATCTTTTCGAAATGGCATCTTGTATCAAGTGTAAGGACGAAATTTTTGAGCAGGACGGACTAAAGTGCATTTCCTGCGGTCATAACTATCACTTTCTATGCGTCGTCGGGATGAGCGAGGACAAATTCAGGAAAATGCGCTCTAACGTTAAATCTAATTGGACTGGACCGTGCTGCCCGAAGTCACAGAGGTTATCACCCAGGAACGCGTTGAATTCAACTGACCGTGACCTTGCGACTAACGAAGTTACTGAGCAAAATGCAGCGCCTGACATTCCATCGCAGCCGCAGGTACGTAGCCCGGCGGCCCTAGAAAACGCAAACGCAGCGCTTTCATTGTCTCCGGCGGCGGCTGCAATAATAAGCGATAACATAGAAATCAGCGGCTCTCAACATTCGGCCTCCGTTTCAATAATTCTTCAGTTCATACAAAAAGAAAATGAAAAATTACGAAACGAGCAAAAGAAGGATTTATCACATTTTCAATTACAAATAACGACAACCTTGAATGAATTTAGCAAAACACAGGAGGACAAAATGAACAAAATCTCAGCTACTATGAATAGCTGCCTTACTGAAATCGGTAACATAGGTAATCAAGTGAAGGAATTAGAAAAATGTAACAATTTTTTGTCAAGCGAATGCGAAGATTTGAAAAAGAAAGTTTCCAATTTACAATGTGAAATAAATTCCATCCGTGAGGACGTCCGTATACTAAAATCAGACGATAATAGCGTCCATGCCCTGAAAAACCGCCTCAACGAGCATGAACAAAAGGCTCGCGCTGAAAACGTAGAAATATTTGGCATTCCTGAAAGTGACTCTGAGAAATTACCGGAACTTCTACTTAAGATAGCCGACACGCTGAAGGTGGAGTTACAAAACCAAGACATCCAATTTGTGGCTCGCGTCCCGCCTAGGGAAAAAAGGGCTGGTCTTCCAAAACCCATCGTAGCAAAGCTTAGCTCGACTATCAAGAGGGATGAGCTTATTAGTGCAATAAGGAGGAGGAAGGGTTGTACCACCGCGGATCTTCACATGAAGGGCCCGATCAGAAGCATCTTTATAAACGAGCATCTCACTTCGGATAACAAGAAATTATTTAAAAAGGTGCGTGACGCTTGTAAGACTGCGGGTTTCTTGGGTGCATGGATAAGAAATGGAAAGATATACGCCAGGCACAACGACACATCACCTCCACTGTGCATAAGATCAGAACTGGATTTGAAGCTTATCACCCCTACTTCGAGTGCTTACAAAAAATGATTATATTAGAACTTAAAATAACATTAACATCTCAAATTATGTTTTGGTACTGCACTGTATTTTTACTGTTACATTGTACCGGACTCAGTCCTTGTTGTTCACTGATTATAGCAGCTATTTCCTGTAACAGTATTGTAGTTTATAGCGAATCTGTCACACGCACATATGCTCACTCATTTCACACACTCATTTATACATTCAACCACGCTAAAATACTACAGGTGCCATCGTTTTTGTGGAACACATTAACTTATTATTGCCATTCTCATCATATAAATATCAAATCTATAGTATTTATTACATTAATGATACACCCGACATTAGCAATTGAGTATTTTAACAACTGGTTCCATAACTTACTTAATAAAATAAATCGTTATTATTCAATACAAGAGGTGAATGAAATAATATTTTTAAATTTTTTAAAGTTGCGTCCTTAAACTTTTATTTACAAAATACAAGGAGTATACGCGGAAAAACTTTACAATTTCGACAAGGTTTATTACAAAATAGTTTTGATGTGGTTGCTGTCGTCGAGACTTGGCTACTAGACGGTGTGTTCGACTCAGAGGTATCCGACAGCAGGTACGAGGTGCACCGGTGCGACCGCGACGCGGGCGCGTCGGGCGCGGCGCGCGGCGGCGGCGTGCTGCTGCTGACGCGCCGCGGGCTCGCCGCGCGTGCGCACGCGCGCCCCCCCACCTCCTCCGCGCTATACGATCTGCTACATGTTACCGTTCCAGCTCGTTCTATAAAATCAACCTCCGACATGCATATAATATGTTTTTATATGAATGGAACCAGAACAAACGACGATCCTAGACTTGACCACTTAACGAACTACTTATTCGATATTCTCTCAGAATATCCAGAGGACATAATTATTTTATTAGGCGACTTGAATATGAGCTGTGTTCACTGGGTTATGGACCCAGATAAAGAGTATATGCTTCCTACCGACCATTACGAGGGATCTATATTTAGCTTTTTGAACCTTATGTCGCAATGGAACCTTCATCAATATAATAGCATAGCTAATGGAAATGATAATTTTTTAGAAGTAATATTTAGTAATACACATATTATTGTCGAATCTACGAAGTTACCGTTAGTTAAAGAAGACCTACCTCATCATCCTGCGTTGTGTTTAAGTTTGCCCGATATACAATACTACCCCGCGCGTTTACCTGCTCGTAAGGTGTTTGCCTATAACAAAACGTACACTGAAGGTCTACGCAATTTCTTAAGTGAGGTGGATTGGAAAACCGTACTCTCTAACTGCAGCGTAGACAATGCTGTCGAATACTTTTATAACGTCTTATATGAAGCTAGGGAATTGTTTGTGCCTAGTTATCTAACGGTACCCGGAGATTTTCCTTGCTGGTACTCTAGGGCCCTCGTTAATATTATTAAAGAGAAACTAAATTATCATCGCCTTTGGAAAAAATTTAAAAACCCTCGTGACTATGATAGCTTTAAGCTACTTAGACAAAGACAAAAACGAGTACAGGATACCTGCTGGAATAGATATGTATATAAATGCGAGTCGTCCATACAAAAAAACCCTAAGATGTTCTGGTCTTACGCTAATAACCTTAAATCCAACCGTAATATCCCCAGCCAACTTGTATACGGCTCAAACACAGTGACTAACACAAACGATATTTGTAATAGTTTTATAGAATATTTTATGTCTGTATATAGGAATGAAAACGATGGCACTGGTGCATTCGTTGCCCCTAGCGACGCTCATATCATGTGCTGTGGTAATAATATATGTACACTACACTCCATTGAAATATCGGAAGATCTAGTGCTTAAGTATCTAAAGAACTTAGACACTCGTAAAGGTCCTGGCAGCGACGACATTCCACCAAACTTTTTGAAATTATGTGCAGCTGAGTTGGCATCTCCTATATCTGAACTCTTTAGAAGATCCTTAAGTGAGGGTATCTTTCCGAAAAAGTGGAAAGAAGCACTGGTTGTGCCAATTCACAAAGGGGGATCGAAGACATGCGTCGAAAAATACAGGCCGGTTTCGTTACTCTCTGTAATAAGCAAGCTGTTCGAAAAACTTGTTTTCGACCAGATGTACCCCTGTGTTGCCAAGTGTATTCCAACTGTCCAACATGGTTTCATGCAGAACCGCTCCGTTATCACTAATTTAGCTTCTTTCACCGACGATATTACTAGGTTAATGGACTTCGGCTCTCAGGTGGACGCCATTTATACAGATTACTCAAAATGCTTTGACCGGCTAGATCATAAAATTCTTATAAAAAAACTTAATGTAGTCGGTATACATGGCGACCTTCTGCGATGGATGACGTCATATCTGGAAAATCGCACACAAGCCGTCAAAATAGGAACCTGTTACTCGAACTTCAGGCGAATACCCTCAGGGGTCCCGCAGGGATCACATCTGGGTCCACTACTTTTTAATATATATGTATCTGATATTGCGTCATGTTTTCGGTATGCCCAGTTTTTAATGTATGCTGATGACAAAAAAATTTATTTTCCTATCAGTGACCTAACTGATTGCGATAAATTGCAGAGCGATCTCTATAGATTGCAAGACTATTGTCAGCGCAATTTGTTAGATCTGAATGTAAGCAAGTGTCAAATAATAACGTATACTCGGAAACCGAATTTCATTAGGTATGATTATAGATTATATAACTGCCCCATAATCAGAGTGACACAAGTGCGTGATTTGGGTGTTGTACTTGACCAAAAGCTGACCTATACTAGTCACTATAATAACATAGTACAAAGAGCTTACAAGATGCTCGGCTTTTTGTTAAGGATAACTAAACCTTTTAAAAGTGTTCTTTCTCTTCGCGTCTTATATTGCGCATATGTAAGAAGTATACTGGAATTCGCATCCCAAGTGTGGTCTCCACATTATAGAACATATATTAATGACATAGAAATCATTCAAAAGAAATTTATTGGTATACTGCAGAGACGCACAAACAAAAACTTACATCTAGACTCTGATTATACCAATTCTCTTGAAACCTACGGCTTACAACCGCTAAATGCTCGTAGACTCACGGCCGACATGGTTTTCATATATAAAGTTATTAATAACATGATTGATTGTCCCTCACTGCTGCAACTGTTGAGGTTCCGAACTAACACGGCACGTACACGTCGCCCGCGTCTGTTCGATGTTCCTATGGTTCACACTAACTATGCTCAAAATGCAATAATGACTAGATGTGCACGCGAATATAATACTCACTTTCTTGATGTTGATGTATTCCACAATAACTTAAATAAATTCAAAAAACACATAACAGACACTATAAAAACGTTAGAACTTGGAGCTTTCGACCCAGTCTTAAGCACATATTAATATTATTACGTTTTTAACATTTCAGTCAAAAAATCACACACATATATACACACACACACACACACACACACACACACACACACACACGTCGCACGCACGCACACACAGATTCGATTTATCGTTACTATCTTTGTATAATTTTATTTAAAATTTATGATCTCTTAATTTGGCCTACAACAATGTAAATAGTTATAGTAAAACAAATGTACTGCTGTGAGATCGATCTGAATAAATAAAATAAATAAAAAAAAAAATAAAAAAAAAAAAAAAAAATTTTGATTTCATACACTCGTCCAGTGGTGCGTTTACCTCTATTTGGGACGCACACTCCGACATATCGGTGACCCCGAGCCGTAATCATGTAGATACTTAACACGCACATTTTTGTACGTTCAATGTTCAAAAACAAATTACCCCGAAATCTTTTACCACAAAGAATTAATCGAATTTAAGGTTAAATGCTGACTCGGCTAATCTCTTTGTAAAGCCTTGTTTTTTACATTGTGATGTAAATGCGCCTTCTTAATCGCATTAGGCCCTTAAAAGCAGTTTGAATGGGACTAATTTACTTCATTAATTTTTGAATGCCTTAGTCTGAGTACTGAATAGAAATATTTACGCGGTGACTACAGTGCCAAAGTAATTTGTTAAGTAATCAACGTTTTATACTCGAGATTCAGCAAAGTTAGGATTATTTAATTGAAAAAATGGAAATACTTTTTTTGTAGTAGGTATAGCACTGCACATATTTTGAAGGTCAATTTATGTATGTACATTACCCCTAAATAGGTATTTTAGTTGCTTTCAATATCGACAAATGGTAAGCGTCGATACATTTATTACATGTAAGAAATTATCATCTCTTTTCCTTCTTATTTTAACACTTGCCACCACTAGACTACGCTTCTAGGCGAGTGAACGACCTCCATCGAATTATATTACTAAAGTGTTAAACGCAATCACGCAATTTCCAACTTTCAGCCCTTAACTCTATCAAGGGTTATTCTCCGCCGGATGCACGCGAAGCCACGTGTCACGCGCCCGCACTGGCATCACGTGGACACATAAATCAAGCTTCAGCTGCGGGCGCGGCTGAAAACAACATGGCCGACGCCGATGTAACGTCATCGTCATTTTTCATTCGCGCCCGTCGCCGCCCAACGCCGGCTGAGTTATGATTATTTCCAAGTCGAAGGCTTTTCCTGATCCCCGAAGGCGCACGAATAAATCGCGCGGATAACGACTTAAAATTGGAAAAGTTGAGTCTGCGTTTCGAAGCGGGTTTATCTACCACAGGCTGTGCTTACTCGTTTTTTCAACTTGCCCTTATTCCACCACAGAATACTCACAAATCGAAATCGGTTCAAAGTATTATTATTATTACTTACACAGAAACAGAATGATATCTGTACTTGTACACTGGTGCTATATTCCGTAGCCACATTAGCCCTATTACAAACAGGTTAGTAGTTTTGTGAACTACTGCGTAAAAAAACTCCGAATAAATCTAAGTTGGACGGCAGAAATGTTAGCTAAGGTCAGTATGTCTGACACAATTTGGATGGGTTTAAGTTTTTAAGGGTTTAAAGCTTTAAAGCATTTATCTCGACCGTTTCCGTGGTGCTTAGCAAGGCACGTTAAGCCGTTGGTGCTGCACGTCGCTAACAATATATTAGATGGCTTGATAATTTCTGTCAATGTGATTGACTAGTGACCCCACAACCCCCACTAATCCGACCCGGTCCCGTATATGGCGCAACTGTCCTTTGTAATCGAAAGAGAGAATCCGAGCGAGCGAGCGATACGAAATGGGTTGTTTACTGTCTGTTACTCATATTTTTCTGTTGCAAATATAATATGCTCTTACATTATTTTGTTAAAGCTACCATAACATTTCGTAAGCTCAGCTATGTAGCGTTTCAAGGCCAATATAAAAGTAAGGTAAATCTCGTTTAATCTGACAACAGGTATTTATAGTAATGCGCACACAAACAAGGGTAAATGAAGATTGACACATTACCTACACGCAACCTTATTTATCACTATGCTGCGTCTTCTAGGTATTTGTTTGAAACATTGATGCTTTGTTTTGAAGAACTGTTGCGCACTTCCGCTTGAAACGTGCGTTTCAACTTGAACTTTGACATATGCACCTTGTGTTACATTTTAACTAATAACATTAAGCTTTAATTCAGTTTTTTCTTGTAATATTTCCCATCCCTTTATTTATCCTAAGCCTTTCATTTCTATCTCTTTTTTTATTTCAATCGATCTTCTCGATCCTTCACCTCTATTAGTATTATGTCATTGGCGAAATCATAGAAACCGCCATTTTTTTTTTTAATAATATGGCTAGATGCGTTAACAAATGATGAACTCATATCTATTACTCAAAATCAAAAAAATTAAAATCAAAAATCTTTTTTATTTAAGTAGATGGTTTACACATACTTTTAAATCGTCATATTTTTCTACCTATTACAAAGTTCCTACCACTCGGAACTTATACACTCAATGTTTCGGGAAGTGTTAGCGGAGCGAGAAGAAATACTTCGAGTATTAGTTACACCATTTGGTAACCATAAGCTGTGCACGTGCCTTCGTTACCCGACAATGAACGGTAAAGCAAAAAATAATATAGAAAAAAGTGTTCAAGTTTTGCGAGGTATGGACTTTGTACTAGGTAGAAAAAAATTGATTTAAAAGAATACCTATCTACAGCATCTACTAAAATAAAATAGGAAAAATATCAAGAGTTTTGAGTTTGAGTTAAAATAAAGGTACCGCCATCAGTATCTTGTGGATAACACGGTTAAATTGTGCCACACGATAACAGAATAGAACTGTATGAGTTAGATGAAAAAAATTAAGTTATAAATCTTGTAATATGTAATATTATGTTGTAATGTCGGTTTGTCGTGTCGCACAGCCTTTACTTACTAAATAGACTTAAACAAATGGGATGTCGTTAGATTCATATTTTAGCAGTAATTTGAATTTGTTCGTTACAATTTGTATTGTTTTGTAATGTCACTTTTTCCCAATAAACAATGTCAGTTCCGTGAAAAACTACACTTAAAATAAAAAAGCGGCCAAGTGCGAGTCGGACTCGCCCATGAAGGGTTCCGTAGCAGCAAGTAACATAATATAGAAGTTCTTGTAGCTCGTTGTAGGTAAATTGCGGTTTACGATTTATGACGAATTAAAAAAAACTACTTACTAGATCTCGTTCAAACCAATTTTCAGTGGAAGTTTACATGGTAATGTACATCATATATTTTTTCTAGTTTTATCATTCTCTTATTTTAGAAGTTACAGGGGGGGGGACACTTTTTTCCACTTTGGAAGTGTCTCTCGCGCAAACTATTCGGTTCAAAAAAAATGATATTAGAAACCTCAATATCATTTTTGAAGACCTATCCATAGATACCCTACACGTATGCGTTTGATGAAAAAAAAAATTTGAGTTTCAGTTTTAAGTATGGGGAACCCCCAAAATTTATTGTCTTCTTTCAATTTTTGTGTGAAAACAGAATACATCTACTTACCAAGTTTCAACAGTATAGTTCTTATAGTTTCGGAAAAAAGTGGCTGTGACATACGGACGGACAGACAGACAGACAGACAGACAGACAGACATGACGAATCCATAAGGGTTCCGTTTTTTACCATTTGGCTACGGAACCCTAAAAAAGGATTGGAAATTATCGTATTTTGAGCCAAGAGAATCTGATGTCTTGGATTTATTTCTTACTGCAGAAATAATATTTTTTATAACGAAAGTTTCGAATCTTACAATAAAAATATGGTATTCTTGAGGGCCGATTCAAGAAACTCATACTCTTCATTGAAAAAAATATTTCATGATGCATATATGTTAACAACCCATTACGTCCCCACTGCAGGGGCACAGGTCTCTTCCCATAACTCGGGAAGGCTTAGGCCATACTCCACACACGGGGGCCAAGTCCGGATTGGTGGAGGTTGTGGGGCTAGTGGCCAACCCCAGTGTCAGAAGTTTTCAAGCCGCCTATAAGGCCTCTGACATGGCTTAACGACTGCTAGCGATAGCAGCCGGCACCAACGGCTTAACGTGCCTTGCGAAGCACGGAAGCGGTCGAGATAAATGCCACTGACAGTCAAACCCATCCAGGTTATGACCGTTTCTGTAGTCAGTTAACCTGCGTGATCGATGCAACCACGCAAGCCGCACTGAGCCACGACCGCTTCTGATGATGCATATATAAAACAATATTTTCTTGAATGAAAGAAATTGTTTTTACCGTGTATAAATTCAAGATCCCACCCTGACGGTACTGAAAATTATCGTAAAAGGGGAAAAAAAAATATCTACACAATAAAAAAACAATTTCGAGTAAAACTTGCTAAACTGGAAAATGAGAAGATTTTATTTATATTATATTATACGTAGTAGTAGTCTGAGTTTTATCAACGGAATATTATTGTGTTATTTGGTCAAAATGAAAGTATAAATTATATTAATATCAATCATTTAACCAATCCGTTTCCAATAACTTTCAGACAGCTTCAGAAGTAAAATCCTCGTAAAAAAGCATTTCACTTTCAATCCTATTATTTATACAATAAGGCCCAGAGCACACTACAGACTTTCAGTCTGCAAATAGCTAGCTAGAACTTTACAGTTCATGTCATAGTTCATTATACGTAATTTAACTTTTAATCGGTAAATACGATTTAAAATTCTTTAATGTGTTCAGAGCCTAATAACGTGGTTTCGAGGGTGGGAGGAGGGAGTTTCTTCTCACTCCGCAAACACTTTACAAATGGTAGTTATACGAGTTTCAAGTGGTAGGAACCTCGTCCGATTTTTTTTTGCGATTTGCGCAAAGACATAGAACAAAAGTTGTTCAGTACGATGAGTAGAATCTCCAGTTAACGGGTCCTACGCCAATTTTGTGACACCCTGTATATATAAAAAAAAAAATGTTTTATATAAAATAATTAATTATTTTTTTACCTTTTATCGCAACATGCAACCATTTTAATCACCTATAATCATGCGATTGTATTCTAACAATACGCCGCGCCGCAAACATGAAAACGTTAAAAGCATATAAAGTACTGACTGAGCAGATTATAATTATAGCAACTCTAAATTATAATGAAAACCGACACACCCCGCATTTAACTGTCATGGACTAAGTGACTTAATTACCTATATTTCAAAACGTGCGATAGAAAGATAAACAGATCAATAACTTCGTAAGTATGGTAATTAGTTAAGAATTCTACTTCGTTCTATACCTTTGCTAATATACCTACATACTTATATAAAAAAAAAAATATCGGCTGATCTGTTTTATGAGAAATGCAATGCTGGCATAATTAAATTCTGTGAATTCCACCTCAAAATCTTACCACACCAGAGTTTTCGTTACAAGAAAGTAAAAATTAAAAACTGCGCCACACTATCTCAAACTAAAAAAAATCTTGTTAAAAAGAATACATTACTAAAGAGATGCTATACGAAAACAAATTATCCAGAGAATGTTTTCGTAGTCATATTGGTGGTGACCACGACATTCTATACATTATGGAAAGAGCAAAAAGTTTTTACACTGCTTTGTGTAATGTATGTAAAGGTAGGTATGTATATTATATGTATAAATGTATATCAGATGGCGTTAGAAGCGATTGCATTTTGTTGGATTTAATACATTACTTTTTTAGTATTCAAGCAACCTTAATCAGCCCCCAGAGGAATATGATTTCAATATAATTTATAATTTTAGAGGTTTTCAGGGTTCCGTACCTCAAATGGAAAAAAGGAACCCTTATAGGATCACTCGTGTGTCTGTCCGTCTGTGTTTTTGTCACAGACAATTTTCTCCGAATTTACTGGACCAATTGAGTTGAAACTAAGTACACATACCTATAGATTTATGTAAAAAAAAGAAAACATTTATTTACTAACAGATTACAGAAAAACCTAAAAGAAATGTAAGGTCTTAAAATAAGATGGTAAAATTCTCAATATCGTTTAATTGTACTGAACCCTCAGCGCGCGAGACAGACTCCCACTTTTTTGATTTGACTACCATTGCATTTAAAAATAACAGCACGTACTTATATGATTTTTCATATATCGTAATATTTTAAGACCGACTATGAAAATCGTGGTCGCCATAAATCTCCCCCCCTCCCTTCCCCCATAATAATAAAGTCCACATCAAAAATATACTACCTCCGTATATACTGTTTATTCGTTAACAATGTTAATTATTAGGTATTTTCAACGATTTTCAACCGACTTCAAAAAACGGATAAGGTTCTCAATTCGTCGGAATCTTTTTTTTTTTATGTATGTTCGCCGACTACTCGAAGACGCCTGAACCGATTTCGAAAATTCTTTTTTTGTTTGAAAGGGTCACAGGTGGTCCCATATAAATTTTATCGAAATCGATTCAGCGGTTTTTGAGAAAATCAACAAAAACATAGCAAAATTGGAGTTGTTGCGATTGAAGTCGGTTGTTTTTAACGTATTCAGCGTGGTCAATTTTAGTTTATCCAGTGAAAGTGAGGTCGGCGGGAGAAATAACGAAAGTGTTATAAGAATAACTACACAACGTTCGAAGCATTACGAGACTCTATTCATAAAACTCATTCATTCATACTGATTCCTTATATATAGACGTAAAAAACGTCTAACAAAAAAAGAGTATTTTTTTAAACCAAAATAATTTCTTTTTTTTTTCTACTCGGGATCATTAGTCCGACTCACACTTGGCAAGTTTTCATTTGTTGCTTAACATAAGAATTTGCACTGTATTTAATATGAAAGTTTAGTATTTGAACCTATTAAGAGCGTCACACATTAGCGCCCGCTATTCTGTGCTATAAAATCCGCCACACTCATGGAGGGATGACGAGTCGAGTCGAGCGGGGTGACCGTGAAGTTAGAAGCCTCATACTTTAATTTAGATATTCTGATTATGCACATAAATACTGCCAAATAGTGCCCAACAAAAAAAGTGCTATCATAGTTTCAGACTTAAAACTTCACGGTCACCAAGCGGTCACCCCATTCGACTTGCCATCCGTCCATGAGTGTGGCGGATTTTATAGCACAATATATCGCCCGTGTGTGACGCCCTTTATTATTTAAAAGATACAGCCATTTAAAGGACACACAGACGGACATACCGATTAAGTAAGCCGTAATAGGATCCTGATGGCACCTTTTGGAAGAAATAAATTAACGGGCTGATGTTATTATGAAATATTTGTTATTATTATTATTAGTAATATAATTTTAATAATTTACGCCCAAGAGAAACTTTTGCATCCAGATATCTTCCACGCAGTCTTAAACTGAATATTATTATTTACTATTATTTTCATTGCTCCTTCTTTATTATAAATAGTACATTGTGATACAAGGATATAGGTTAGGTTATTACAAATGAGGTAATATCTGCTTACCATTGTCACGAGTCACAAATCATTTCTTGTTATTTTTTTCAATACAGCTACGAGAATATTGGTAAATAAAACTAAAATCACAATATAAGGTCGTAAATTTCTTTTTTTTTTCTAGGCTATAAATTGTATGTACGTTTTAAACGAATATCTATTGGAAAATTTACGAAGTTTGTATGGGTAGACGTAGACCCAACATTTTTGAGGTTTGGTTGGGATTTCTTAAACAAAATTAAAAACATAGTCTTACTTTATACAGACTGTTAAAAAAGTGCGTTAGAAATTACTCTGTTACTCTGAAGTCTAAAACAGTTCATAAAACAGGAAAAATATTTTAAAAAATCCGATCTACAATTATTTTTTTCTGTTTCCCATACTAAATCTAAATAGTGAATCAAAAATTTGTATGGGAAACTGAAAATGTAGATCGGATTTTTTCAATATTTTTCCTGTATTCTAGACTTAATTCTGAATAACCCCTTTAAAATTTCAAACGCACTTTTTTACACCATGTATACTGGGTGTAAGGGACAGGTTCCCGAAAACTTTAAGGGCTTGCTCAGTAGACGAAACTGAACAACTTTCCACAAGATTTTTTTCAGGAAACGAAAAAAAAATCGGCTTCTCCATACAAAATTATAAACTTGATTAGACAGTTTGTATGGAGAAGCCGAATTTTCTTTCGTTTCCTGAAAAAAAATCTTGTGGAAAGTTGTTCAGTTTCGTCTACTGAACAAGCCCTTAAAGTTTCAGAAACCTGTCCCTTACACCCTGTATATTCGAAACCAAATGGTTATAAAAGCAAAAATGCTTTATGCATATAACGATCTGGTAACGTATGACTTTATGGTATATCTTAGCTGAATAAATTGCTGTCTTTCTCGAAAACCATAAATGTCTGGAACTTCGCTTTATTTCTTTATTATTCCTGTAAAATACAAAAGAGTTATGAAAGTGCTAGATAGGCTATCTACTTTCTACACTCATATTTTTTTCTTTTATCTGTTTTTTATGCAAAACATTGCTTCTGAATATTCCAAGCAATAAACCTAACTTGTGTATTTATATTTTTAACCCTACCCAACCCTTTTTGACCCTTCTGTGACCCGAATTGCATGCAAGGTTATTTTTTATTGTAATATTACGACTTCCGACTTTTTATAAATGTGTACAATATATGTATTGAACCAAGGAGATTGTAAGATTTTATGGACGTTAAAATACATTATAATGGATGTCGAAAGAACGGTAAAAACATAATGGAACTTCTAAAGATATTGTTATTGTAATAAGGAATTTCACAAAAAAAAATATTTTGTTTAAATAGAAATTTGAAATGAAAGGAAATGAAAAACATAAACATTGTACAATTCATTTTTAGGTAATTTCTCGAATATTTTCTATGAAATCATATAGTTTATTCGATTCTTTTCTCAATCACATTATATTTTTCACATCTTTGAGTGCCAATAGGTAATAAGAGAGTACCGACCCTAAAATCGGAAAATCAATTTGAGTGTGATTGATTACCTCTTTTATAAAAGCTGACAGGACATCTAAGTAAATATTTACTCAAATGTTTTAACAAAGATATAATATAATGATATCCTATTAAAGTCTCTTCATTTTCTTTATGTTACCAAGTAGTTTTATGAGTTTCGTTTTGCTATATCTTACAAGAAAAAATAGGAATAATGTGTACAGTGTACGGAAAAATCTCTACCTAATGTAACTTGAAAAAAAAAGACGTTTCTTTGTAGTGAGAGCGGCATCTTACGTAAGCTTCTCTTAACTAGGTTTTTACTCTCTACATACTCACGACTTTCAGCCTAAATTAAACTGTTCTTAACAGTAACGAACCTATTATACTACAACAGGGAACCACCTTATAAAATACCTTTAACTATCACGGGGTTATTAAAAAAAAACTATTAACTATCACGAATTATTGCTTCACGATTCAATTCCTTTTTCGAAAATTGCACTCAAGATTAACAGGATAGTTCGAAATTTGAAATTAGGCGCGAAAGGAAGATAGTGATGTGGCGCTGTCGATGTTTTCTTTTTGTGTTTTTTTAGCGGTTGCCAGCCAGGGCGCCTGTTTATTTTTGTTTTTTTTTTTTTGTTTTGGGGTCTATGGTTCGAGTGTTTACGTAAAGAAGAGAGGAAAGCGTGCAGCCCGGCTGGATACTGCCGGCGGAGTGGCTGGTCCATGCTTGGGTCTGCGCGCGCATTAAGCTTTCCGATACCTCACTGCCTTCGATGATTGTAAAGGAAAGCTCGTCGATTTTATTACGTAGGTGTAAGGTCGAGTGGCTGAGGTGCGTTGACTTTGATTTTAGTAATTGGAGGTAGGAATAAGTGGGCAAATAGAGACGTGGCACGCACGGTCAAACCGCGTTGGTTTTTAGCCGACAAGGCAAAGTAAAAAGAAGGTTACAGATTACGAATCTACATTCTATGTATGTATGGATATATATTTTATTTATCATAAATGTCTGAAACGTACCATTGTTTTTCTATAAATGGTCAATTCTATGTTAGTGTGATGTATTTAGGTTTTTAATTATAATTTTAAGAACTGTGACAGCATCCAAAAAAAGGCGGAAAAACCGACATCGTGTAAAAAAATAAGTTTTGGAATAATCGGGTACCTTTCATATGACATAACCAAATTTTGATCTTCGCTTTTAAAATAATACTTTCAGTATTTCTTTTTCTTTTAATATTATTTAAGCTAACATGTTCTAAAATCACGGGAATTTTCAAATTCGTAGTAAGAATGGTTGGCTTAATATTTAAGCGCAAAATATTTTTTATTTTTTTACCCAAACAGGTTTATAGATGTCATATTTCTCAAATGAATAAACACATTTTTTATCTACAAATCTAACTTATTCAGATTCAGATTCTTTATTTGCCAATAAATAAGGTACATGTCAGATGGTATTTACGACATCGAATATTGTATCACTTACTTAGCCATAGTCATATTACAGCATGCAAATTATTATACTATATTTATACACTATGATAGTTTAAAAATTCAGCTACAGAATAAAACATATTTTGAGGTAGCCACTTATGTAACTGTGTTTTGAATCTTCTCATTGGTTTTTTAATGTCTTCAGGAATTTTGTTGAATATAGTGTGACCCATCTAGAAAAAAATTTTTGAAGCATGTGCTTTGAGGAATGTCATCTATGACCAATCTGTTGGGATATCTCCTGCTTCTGCAGGATATTTCACTGGCTTTTTTATTAGTAAGCCACATTATGCAGTTTGACGAATGAGGCCATTTCAAGCACATATCATCCCTCGCACGACTAACTCTCCTATCTCATTTTTCGTTAGTTTTTGAAAACAACCCTATTTCAATTAGATAAAGTCCAAACTCAAATAATCAATGTCATGAGATAGGAGAGTTAGTCGTGCGAGGGACGATATAAGCAAGGCAATGGTAGCACATTCAGCTAAAAGAGGTCTACATGATACATCTGATGCTACTCCAAATATGGCACGAATACACTTTTTTGCGATATGAAAACTTGCTTTATATTTGTGCCATTGCCCCATATTACAAGACCATACCGCAGGACTGACTCCACGTATGCATGATAGGCTGTGACTTATCAAGATTAGATATTTTTATCCCAGAGCTTAGAACATCACCTAGACACCACGAAAGTTAAAACCGGGAAGAGGTATCAAGGTAGAGCTGCCTTCATTTCATAATAATAAACGAGTCCCTTACATAATTTAACTATTTACTCAGTATCATTTCCAATAAGAAGCGAAAATCGGAAACTTTATTTGATCGGTATTACCCCCGCATACCTTATGACCTTATGTCAAAAGTTACAACCACATCTCGTTTGTTTACGTTTTGTATAATGCTAAAAAAACGTAGTATAACTAGGTAGTAAGCAAAACTAAAAGACGCTCCATGTCAAATCCCAATAACTACCATAGTAACTACACTACACTGGGTCACTTACCTTACTTTATCTACGGACGGAATGACGGTGATGGTATGGAGATGATGAGTCCTCTATGATGAAGTACTTACTGATGCTGACTAAACTCTACGCTTGATGTTCAATCTGGTGCTTGGTACATACCTGTAATAAAATAAAAAAAATTAAGTAAGCAATGATTTAATATTATCACAAAAAAACAGTAAAGGTCCTTACTATTCTTACTATAATATTGTAAATGCGAAAGTGAGTTTGTTTGTTGATTGACGGTTCAATGTATTGTCATTATTTATATTGCGTGTTAAAAAAAGCGGCCAAGTGCGAGTTGGACTCGCCCATGAAGGGTTCCGTAGCAGCAAGTAACATAATATAAAAGTTCTTGTAGTTCGTTGTAGGTAAATTAAGGTTTACGATTTATGACTTATTAAAAAAAACTACTTACTAGATCTCGTTCAAACCAATTTTCGGTGGAAGTTTGCATGGTAATGTACATCATATATTTTTTTTAGTTTTATCATTCCCTTATTTTAGAAGTTACAGGGGGGCCACACACATTTTACCACTTTGGAAGTGTCTCTCGCGCAAACTATTCAGTTTAGAAAAAAATGATATTAGAAACCTCAATATCATTTTTGAAGACCTATCCATAGAAACCCCACACGTATGGGTTTGATGAAAAACGTATGGGTTCTAAGTATGAGGAACCCCTAAAATTTTTGTGTCAAAATCTTAATGCGGTTCACAGAATACATCTACTTACCAAGTTTCAACAGTATAGTTCTTCAGTTTCTCATACATACTATAATAAATCTGAATAGTGGATCAAGAATTTGTATGGGAAACTGAAAACAAATGGCAGATCGGATTTTTTTAATATTACTTGATTCTGAGTAACCCCTTAAAATTTCAAACGCACATTTTAACATCCTGTATAATGATAGGATAAGGAATAGTAACTGTGTTTTGCATTTGTGGACTATGAGGTGAGGCCTTTGACTCCATCGAGACTTGGGCTGTAATGGAGTCCTTGCAGCGATACCAAGTTGACTGGCGATACATCGAAGTGTTGAGATGTCTACGACACCGCTACTATGACCGTCCAAATATAGAAAAGTCAATAAAAACCCGTCCAACTACATCGAGGAGTGAAACATGGA
The DNA here is from genome assembly GCA_958295455.1 of Coleophora deauratella. Taxonomy (NCBI): domain Eukaryota; kingdom Metazoa; phylum Arthropoda; class Insecta; order Lepidoptera; family Coleophoridae; genus Coleophora; species Coleophora deauratella. The sequence goes on along the minus strand of OY282400.1, from coordinate 3,750,262 downwards.
GATGTCATATCCCCGAAACTGTTCACAAATGCGTTGGAAGACGTTTTCAAGACTAGGTATAGGCTGGAAAGGACGTGGCATAAATGTCAATGTCAGTCACTTCGTTCGCTTTACCGATGATATCGTCATAAGGCAGAATCGCTGCAAGACCTGCAGGATATGCTGCACAGCGTGCCATGGACAGGGCTATGCTCAGAGTTTCTCTGCGCGATCGAATCCGAAATGAGGTTATTCGCCAGAGAACCAAAGTAACCAACATTGCTCAGAGAATTAGCACACTGAAGTGCCATTGGGCCGGACATATATGGCGAAGAACTGAGAACAGCTGGACAACGAGAGTGGACTACAGTGGAAACCGCGTTTGGGCAAACATAGCGTGGGACGACCCCCGGCTAGGTGGAGCGATGATCTGCTGCTGGTAACAGCTGGATGCGCGCGGCTCAAGATAGGTATAGGTGGCGTGCCTTGGGAGGCCTATGTCCAATAGTGGACTAATACAGGCTGATGATAATGATAAAGAGAATAGTTAATTATTTATTTAATTTAATTAAGATAAAGGATAAATATAGTTTTATCCTGAGAAAATCATTGTTGTGTGTCAGTTATAAAAACGATATCCTGCATGCAATATATAAATTGAGTTAAATTATGTAAAAATTTAATTAAATATTGGGTTTCGGGTCACTATTCTCCACATAAAATTACACTAAATCAGGTCTGTAACTCCTCCGCTAAGGAGCTGGAGACCTGTGTCACACCGAGGATATGCAGATGGCTATCAGAGCCATACTCGTAGAAGACTCAGTTTAATCCAACTTCTGAGAAGTTTTACTTTAAATTACATTAAGGTCCATTTCCAGAACCAGGTTCTTTCTTTCTTTCAAAGAACAAAAGTAAGATTTACCTGACAAGAGTATGTCCCATTCACACTTAAAATGTTTAATAGGCTATTCTGTTATCTGGGTAAAATTACTCTTACGGATATGTTCTGGAGGGCTAATAACGTACTAAGAAGTAAAAAAATGAATTACTTTCGCGCACTAGCGGCGGCGGCGCGGCGGTGCGGCGTGGCAACAATATCGTTCGTATCGTAGCATTTCGTAGCCAGGGGCGCCGACTACGGGGGTGCTCGGGGGCTCGGGCACCCACGAGACAAACAGTGATACGAGAAAAGAACAAAACCGCCCTAAAGCTTATCACAGAACCTATTTTCATTTAGTAGAGAAGTCAAAATAAATTCTCTAATTCTTTCGCTATGATAATCACTTAAACGTAATGGCAACAAAATATATTTTCACTGCACCAAACATCATAAGCATAACATGACGTAAATCAAGATGATCTGCAAAAAATTGCTATATCCATTTTCTGTTAATGCAGCGCCATCTACCACTAGTTTTTGGAACGTAGTGGAACGCAGTGGAAAAGCCACACCGGAAATGTTTGGAGGAAACACGAAAGCAGCTGCGTTTTTCCAGTCGCTTCGAAGAAAGTACGATAGATGGCGTTATAAACACCATTTTTGTCTGAGATTGCTAAGCAAGTTTTATTCCAAGAACTCGACGTGCATCATCGATATGAGAGACATCATATCGATGACGTGCATATTTTCTTGCGTAACCTTTTACCGTCAATCATACAGGGAAAGTGGCTGTGGCCGAGTATGGGCATTTGCACTACCAGGGCAAGGCGTTATCAATGCTTTACCCAATCCATCAAAGCCTTTTCAATCCATTCTTAAAGAGTAGTATCCCTCGGGAAAACCTAGATAACAAGTTTAATTTAAATCGTTAGAACTGGTTCTTATGATTTTTCAGTTTTAAAATTTGGGTCCAGATCCTATTTTCAGCCGAAATATTCAATGGGTACAATTTTATTTTAATTAAGTTATATTTGGGCTAACAAAGGTATAATATAATCAAATCATAGATAATTTCAGCTGCGTTGTCTGGGTGGTTGGCTTTTGTAATCTAAGACCAAAAACTTTTTTTTACCCAAATATCTACGAGTATTTTGTTCAGACATATTTCTCAAAGTAACTGATTAATTTATTTTAAAAGTTTAACACTTTTTGTTTTTTTTTAAACTCAACTTTGAATTTCACTCATCTACCCCTAGGAAATTAAAACTAACAAGAAGTTACGTCTTTCTTTACATCTCGAATTAACAATTTCTTTTTTCTACGGTCCTGTACATTACGGCCCCACATTTTGTGTGGTACATTATATGAAAGCAGTAGTATGGATAAATATAAAAATCAAATTATTTACATGTTTAGCTCTACTTTGGATAACATAGTGTCTGCTGAATTATATTATCATAGAGACGCGTATTGGACACAAAAAATACATGTAGAGCAATAGTGAGAGACATAATTATGATAAATTTCAAAGTTTTACATAGGTTTAAATATTGCAACTCTGAGACACATCTAAATATACCAAACTACAAAAACCAGGGCTGAACTAGGAAACATTGCAATAAGTAACTGTGTAAAACAAAAATATTTTTTCGTGACTAAGGCAGATTATATATTAAAGATAGCTCATCAAAATATAGCAGGACTACAAAAGAAAAAGGATCTACTAGAGATCACGAATTCTGAACTTGCCGAATATTATAAAAAGCCTGATATGATTTGTTTATCTGAAACATTTATTAAATTAGGTAATGAGAGAAACATTAACATAAGTGGTTTTGATCTTGCAACAACATTCTGTAGGAAAAGTGGGAAAAGTCGAGGGGGTGTATGCGTATTAACAAAAAAAGGTTTACCATATAGAGATCTACCATATGTAAAAGATTTTGCGCTGGACTTGTCATTTGAATGTTGCGGCATTGAATTAGTGGATCATAATATTGTAATTATTTGCCTTTACAGAACACCTAACTCTAATTTTTAATTTTTAATTTCTAACCTAACTTTATTTTTATCGCAACTTGATCTTTTGTTACATAAAATTTCATCTAAAAATAGAAAAAAATATATCTTGATTGGTGATTTCAATATTGATATTTTAAAGCTAACAAAAAGTACTAAAGATCTCACTGATATTACAAAAAATTACAATTTGACTTTCCACATAACGAAACCAACAAGGAAGAAAGCATGTATTGACCACATAATTAGTAATATTGAGGGAGCAACTGGTGACCTGATAATTCTAGATTTATCTGATCACAACACTATGTAAATGTTATACGTAAAAGTAGAAAATAAGAACTACCCGGTCTTAGAATATAATGTTCTTAAAAGGGATTATGACAAGGAAAATTTATATAAATTAAGACAATATCTGACACAGCTATCATTTTCGGATATTTACAATGAAAAAGATATTAATAAAGCTATGAACCTGTTTTGTGACACAGTGATTCTTCTACATGACCTTTGCTTCCCGATGAAACGTCTTAAAATTATCAATAAATATAAAAAACCGAAATGGATAACCAAAGGGATACAAAAGAGCACAAGAACTATGAGTTATTTACGATTTAAACTCTATGAGCACAGAACACAACAAAATAAGGTAAAATACGAACGCTATACTTCGCTTTTGCGTCGTTGTATTAATTTGTCACAAGGACTAGAAAATGATAGTATTTTAAACAGTGCTCAAAACAAATGTAGGGCTTCGTGGAATTTAATTAATGAAGAGGCTAATAGACTATTGTCAGATAGGTTTATAGATAAAATTATTGTTAATGGAAATAAAATTGCTGATCCGAAATGTATAGTTAATGAATTCAACAATTACTTAATTAACTTAACTAATTCAAGCAATAAAAATATAGGAAATACAAATTCTATGAGGCTAAATAACAGTACGTTTCTGGAACCACTGAGTAACGATGAAATTAGTGCAATAATTAGATCACTCAATAACACGAAGGCAGTTGGTCATGATCAGTTACCCACAAATGTCATAAAATATTGCATTAAAGAGCTGACACCTCCACTCACTTATCTTATTAACCTATATTTTGAAATGGGTATTTTCCCGGAAACGTCAAAAAAGTCCATAGTAAAACCTCTTTATAAAAAAAGCGGCCAAGTGCGAGTCGGACTCGCCCATGAAGGGTTCCGTAGCAGCAAGTAACATAATATAAAAGTTTTTGTAGTTCGTTGTAACTTGAATGAAAGGTAAATTGCGGTTTACGATTTATGACGTATTAAAAAAACTACTTACTAGATATCGTTCAAACCAATTTTCGGTGGAAGTTTGCATGATAATGTACATCATATATTTTTTTTAGTTTTATCATTCTCTTATTTTAGAAGTTACGGGGGGGGGGACACACATTTTATAACTTTGGAAGTGTCTCTTGCGCAAACTATTCAGTTTAGAAGAAAATGATATTAGAAACCTCAATATCATTTTTGAAGACCTATCCATAGATACCCCACACGTATGGGTTTGATGAAAATAAATTTTTTGAGTTTCAGTTCTAAGTATGGGAAGCCCCCAAAATTTATTGTTTTTTTTCTATTTTTGTGTGAAAATCTTAATGCGGTTCACAAAATACATCTACTTACCAAGTTTCAACAGTATAGTTCTTATAGTTTCGGAAAAAAAGTGGCTGTGACATACGGACAGACAGACAGACAGACAGACAGACAGACAGACAGACAGACAGACATGACGAATCCATAAGGGTTCCGTTTTTTGCCATTTGGCTACGGAACCCTAAAAAGGACACAAACAGCTCATAGAAAATTATCATCCAATTACATTAATACCTGTAATATCAAAAATCTTTGAGAAAGCCATGAAAAAAAGAATGCTAGCTTTTGTATCAAAATATAATATCCTAGCTGCATACCATGGGTTCATTGCCTCTGTACTCAGGTATTGCTGGTGTGGGGGAACTCTACGGACATAAATAAATTATTTGTCGCACAAAAGAAGTGTTTAAGAGAAATATGTTGTAAGCCACCACATGAGTCCTGCAAACCGCTCTTTAAGTTGTTGGATATTATGACACTGCCATGTATGTATATTCTGGAGTTAGTTTTATTCGTAAAAAAAAATTCTCATCTTCAAAAAAGCAAAGGACATTTTTCCTCGAAGTACTAGAAATTCCGATAGACTTGTTTATAATAACATTACAAACTTAACACTGTATCAAAAACAATGTCATGCAATGTGTGTTAAAGTATTTAACGCGTTAGTGAAAGATTTGAAAAAGTTACCAGTTAAGACTTTTAGAAACAATGTTGTAAAATGGCTGAAATAAAAAAGTAAAATGCGATGGTCCGAATTTAAACTTTGTAGTGTAAAATGTTGATTTTTATACAAAAATCGCAGGGTACCACACATTGAAATCGCATCTTCGTCCAAAGGTGCGATTCGCACGACGAAATCGCGCTCGCAAGGTATGCCACACTGCTACACATTACCGCTCGATTATTTGTGTAAATAATTGACCACGCTGAATACGTTAAAAACAACCGACTTCAATCGCAACAACTCCAATTTTGCTGTTTTTGTTGATTTTCTCAAAAACCGCTATATCGATTTTGATAAAATTTATATGGGAACACCTGTGAAGTATACCCTATTAAACAAAAAAAGAATTTTCCAAATCGGTTCAGGCGTCTTCGAGTAATCGGTGAAGCTTCAGTGCGTCATAAAAAAAAAGATTCCGACGAATTGAGAACCTCCTTCTTTTTTGAAGTCTGTTAAAAAGCGGCGCGCGGGGAGTGTAGCGGGGTGCGTGGCGCGGAGGGATTTACGAAATGACCCTTGTTACAAACAAAAACAAGAAGTATCCGAGTCAAAAAAATAAACACGTTCGAATATTGAATGAACGCATGACGAAAATCGTCGTAAACCGCAGCTTTGGACGAAATTCGGACGAAAGTCGTCCGATTGGTCTGAAATCGGTACCTTCGTCATGCACCGCAGCCGCAGCTTAGGACGAAAACCGTCCGTTGTTGCGGAACGCTGCCGCATGCGAAATTCGTCGCTTCGGACTCCCGTCTGATTTTCGGACTAGTGTGTTTTCCGTCTTATACAGGGTTACAGGAAAAGTTGTACTGAATATTAATGGACGTTATTATTCAGGTCATTTCTGATGGATTTGATTGTATGATATGGTGTCCGAAACTTAACCGTTAGAATTAAATAATTTTAAATAAGAATTTGTAAATTTGAAGCTCTCTGTTTAAAAAAAATGTATTGAACTTATTCTGAAAATAGTTTTAAAAACTTCTACGTCTCTTTAACTATTCAAAAAGGTATAACAATTACTATTAAATAGGCAAAATATTCACCAAATAACAGTGCGTATGCGTCCCGCTTCAGTGGAAACACTTGCTACTATTTTCTGACCTTCTCCGCCCTGCTCAGCCCCGCTCCGCATCAGTGGAAATGCACCCTAAGGTCTTTAGTCTTATTAATCGATGAGAATTTGTAAATTAAAGAATCGATTAACAAGAATTAAGGCCTTAAACAAAGTTTTGAGAAGAAAACTACTCTTCGTTTGGAGCTGAAAAGGACTAAAGAGTTGTCAAAAATATGTACCCTCTGCTAACTTAACTGTTATTTGCTGAATATTTTGCCTATTTAATAGTAAGTGTTATAGCTTTTTGAATAGTTAAAGAGACGTAGAAGTTTTTAAAACTTTTTTCAGAATAAGTTCAATACATTTTTTTTTAAACAGAGAGCTTCAAATTTACAAATTCTTATTGAAAATTATTTAATTCTAACCGTTGTCAACATTATTTTTAAGATGTTAGTAGTAGGTTCAGTTTTGGTTAATCATTTTTATTAATTGACATGCTTTCTAACTAGTTACATCAAAAAAACGTAGCCCAGAAGCACTAATCCCAAAAACATCGACAAAAAAGCCAAAAAATTGAGGCTTTTTTAAAAAATCTTCAAAGTTCAATATCTCCGTAACGGTTAAGTTTCGGACACCATATCATAGAATCAAATCCATCAGAAATGACCTGAATAATAACGTCCATTAATATTCAGTACGACTTTTCCTGTAACCCTGTATACAACATCACGTTAAAACTAGGTACTTTACGAATTTCGCTGTGTCCATCTAATCTGCATGGAGCCACAGAATAGGTACTTATAGTAAGTGAAGCCATACTATTATGTAACTAATCTGTGGTGAAGCTTGTAAACGGACGGAGAAAACCTATTTCAAAAGTTGGTACATAACAGACTAACAAATTGTTTGTTTTATATTATTAAATCATGCAGGAAATATTATGTTTCGTATTTGTATACACGACCTACAGAGGTTTCTTGTTTAAATGTGCTGAACTTGATTTACAGAAATTTTATAACCTTATGTAAATACCGACCGTTATTGTAGTTTCACTATAATAATAAAAATCCTTTGCCTATAAATTTCAATTGAATTTTATGAATTTTCACAAACCACCAGTTTATTGTCGTACTTTATGTATTGTGACTCAAAAATGATTAAATTTTAAAATATGAAATATTTCTTTCAAACTATTATTATTGTTGTTTTGTTTCATGGGAACTTCTCATCAAAAAACAGAGGAATAACGTCACACAAATTAACCAACAAGGCGCCCTTGAGAGTGCTCGAGGGACTTGATGATGTCAATGACGACTACCCATTTGTTGTTTCTTTGGGAGGGTCGGCTAAAGCAAAATCTAAACACTGGCATATGTGCTCAGGAAGCCTAATTGCTGAACAATGGGTCTTGACTGCCGCCCATTGTGTAATTCTTAAAAAACAAGCAAATACGCCTACCACAATACGCTATGGTAATATGACTTTACTTCCAAACGACACATCAGCGAAGTATAGTAACATTATAAAATATATAGCACATCCATTATATATTAAGTATGAAGTCTCTCAAGATTTAATAATGATGAATGATATAGCTATGCTGCTAGTGGAAAAAGTTCAAGTAAAATTTTATGGTTGTGTATCGGCGGTGGATTATATGACGCTGGTAGGTCTACCGGTGAAGTATGTCGGGATGGGTCTCACAGAGTACCAGGCCAACTACACGAAAGAGTACAGGCAAAAGCTTAATACAATGCATCGTCAAATTGGCGAAGCTGTTGTGGTAAAGTGTGAGAAAGAATGTATTACTAAATTTGATATATGTATCAGACCGAAATGTTCTCGTAAAAACCAGACACCGCATCAAGGTGATTCGGGGGGGCCGCTGCTGCAAGCAGGATATATCGTCGGCGTCTGTAGTTACCAGGAGACACAGTTCCTACATTATGATGATGATATTCCGTTTTTTTCTAACTATTATACCGCCTTAAGTCCGTACCTGGACTGGATATCGAAAGTCATGACTTCAACAGATAACAGGTAATGAAGCAAAGTCTCTTTCCTGCAAGCAACCGACCATCTAATGCCAATAAACTGGTTCTTATTTATTTCATTCTTCTTAATCAGCTCCTTCTTAATCATCAACAGTTACCAACAGGTGAGATGATGCCAGTGGATAAAAAAGTGACCATGTCAGTCTATTAAGCGCTGGCTTGCGTTCCGTTGGTATCATCTGACAGCAACCATTTCGTACCTACTCTTTCGCATTTACGGGATTTAAATTATTATCAAAGTGAACAGTTGCTGTCAAAGTGTACCCTCGGAACCGGAACGGGATTTCAATGGGATTCGTCAGATAAGACAAATGAATCCAAACTTCAGGGTTTAATAGTAACTACTGAAGAGTTCCACTAAATTTAAACGTTGCATCATCAGATCCTCGTCACAAAATGTAAATTATCAGAATTTTTAAAACAAACCAAATAAGTCGAAACTCGTGGGGCCTACTGGAAGCCGTTGAAGAGTTCCACTATGCACCTGCAGGATGCACCATACGACCCTCGTTACCAAACGTAAGTATTGGAATCGTTAAAAAGAGCCAAATGAGACCAAACGCGAGGGGTTTACTAGAATTCGTTGAAGAGTTCCACTATGCAGCTCCAGGATCTACCATCCGACTCTCGTCACCAAACGTAAGTATTTGAATCGTTAAAAAGAACCAAATGAGACCAAACGCGAGGGGTTTATTTAGAGCTACTGAAGAGTTTCACTTTGCAGCTCCACGATGCACCTTACCTAATATTGGAATCGTTTAAAAGAACCAAATGAGACCAAACCAGAGGGGTTAATTTAAAGTCGCTGAAGAGTTTCACTATCCAGCTCCAGGATGAATCATCAGACCCTCGTTACCAAGTGTAATTTATTGGAATCCTGAAGACAAACCAAATGAACCCAAACTCATTAAAACGTTCCACTAGTGACCTCCTGGTTCCATCATCAGATCAGCTTGATGGAACCAAATTTTTGTATTGTCATCGGTTTTTTAATTATTTGCAAACTTTCAAATCGATACGACAAAGTAGTTTGATAAATTCGACTTCCGAGATTCGTAAAATTCATAAGGACTTCCACTGTCCGCCTCCCGATTATCAGATCAGCTCGATATTTTAATCGGCTTCACAAAAATTTGCATTGTTTCAAACCGAAACGATAAATTAGAAGTTGTTTAAATTCGACTTCCAAAATTTTTTTAGATAGTTATTTTAAATATAAGCACGTAAAAATACATCTGCATTTTCGTTTTTTTTTTTGTCACTCTTTTATAATTTCCTAATGAGTTTTATTGCCAAAGGTACTTAATATTACCTACGCTAATTAACGGATGGAGAAAACCTATTCCAAAAGTTGGTCCATTCCATACTGACAAAATGTCAATTTCATATTAAATCATACAGAAAATATTATGTTTTCGTATCCTTATACACGACCTACCGAGGTTTCTTGTTTAAATGTACTCTACGTTATTTACAACAATTTTATAACTTTATGTATATACACTAAAATAATAAAAAACCTTTGCCTACAAGTTTCAATTGAATTTTGTCGATTTTCACAAACCACCAATTTATTGTCGTACTTATGTACAGTGAATAAAAAAATTATTCAATTTTAAAATATGAAATAATAATATGAAGTAATTGATGAAAAACAAGAACATTTGCCTACACAATACGCTATGGTAATATGACTTTACTTCCAAATGACACATCAGCGAAGTATAGTAAAATTATAAAATATATAGCACATCCTTTATTCTCTTCAGTTTTAATAATGATGAATGATATAGCTATGCTGCTAGTGGAAAAAGTTCAAGTGAAGTTTTATGGTCGTGTATCGGCGGTGGATTATAACACGCTGGTAGGTCTACCGGTGAAGTATGTCGGAATGAGTCTCACAGAGTACCAGGCCAACTACACGAAAGAGTACAGGCAAAAGCTTAATACAATGCATCGTCAAATTGGCGAAGCTGTTGTGGTAAAGTGTGAGAAAGAATATATTACAAAATTTGACATATGTATCAGACCAAAATGTTATCGTAAAAAACCAGACACCACATCAAGGTGATTCGGGGGGGCCGCTGCTGCAAGCAGGATATATCGTCGGCGTCTGTAGTTACCAGGAGACACAGTTCCTACATTATGATAATGATATTCCGCTTTTTTTTAACTATTATACCGCCTTAAGTCCGTACCTGGACTGGATATCGAGAGTCATGACTTCAACAGATAACAGGTAATGAAGCAAAGTCTCTTTCCTGCAAGCAACCGACCATCTAATGTCAAGAAACTGGTTCTTATTTATTTCATTCTTCTTAATCAGCTCCTTCTTAATCATCAACAGTTACCAACAGGTGAGATGAAGCCAGTGGATAAAAAAGTGACCATGTCAGTCTCTAGCTGCGCTGGCCTGCGTTCCGTTGGTATCATCTGACAGCAACCATTTCGTACCTACTCTTTCGCATTTACGGGATTTACATTATTATCAAAGTGAACAGTTGCTGTCAAAGTGTTCCCTCGGAACCGGAACGGGATTTCAATGGGATTCGTCAGATAAGACAAATGAATCCAAACTTCGGGGTTTAATAGTAACTACTGAAGAGTTCCACTAAATTTAAACGTTGCATCATCAGACCCTCGTCACAAAATGTAAATTATCAGATTTTTTAAAACAAACCAAATAAGTCGAAACTCGTGGGGCCTACTGGAAGCCGTTGAAGAGTTCCACTATGCAGCTGCAGGATGCAGCATACGACCCTCGTTACCAAACGTAAGTATTGGAATCGTTAAAAAGAGCCAAATGAGACCAAACGCGAGGGGTTTACTAGAATTCGTTGAAGAGTTCCACTATGCAGCTCCAGGATCTACCATCCGACTCTCGTCACCAAACGTAAGTATTTGAATCGTTAAAAAGAACCAAATGAGACCAAACGCGAGGGGTTTATTTAGAGCTACTGAAGAGTTTCACTATGCAGCTCCACGATGCACGTTACCTAATATTGAAATCGTTTAAAAGAACCAAATGAGACCAAACCCCAGGGGTTAATTTAAAGTCGCTGAAGAGTTTCACTATCCAGCTCCAGGATGAATCATCAGACCCTCGTTACCAAGTGTAATTTATTGGAATCCTGAAGACAAACCAAATGAGCCCAAACTCATTAAAACGTTCCACTAGTGACCTCCTAGTTCCATCATCAGATCAGCTTGATGGAACCAAATTTTTGTATTGTCATCGGCTTTACAATTATTTGCAAACTTTCAAATCGATACGACAAAGTACTTGGATAAATTCGACTTCCGAGATTCGTAAAATTCATAAGGACTTCCACTGTCCGCCTCCCGATTATCAGATCAGCTCGATATTTTAATCGGCTTCACAAAAATTTGCATTGTTTCAAACCGAAACAATAAATTAGAAGTTGTTTAAATTCGACTTAGAAATTTTTTTTAGATAATTATTTTAAATATAAGCACGTACAAATACATCTGCATTTTCGTTTTGTTTTTTGTCACTCTTTTATAATTTCCTAATGAGTTTTATTGCCAAAGGTACTTAATATTACCTACGCTAATTAACGGATGGAGAAAACCTATCCCAAAAGTTGGTCCATTCCATACTGACAAAATGTCAATTTCATATTAAATCATGCAGAAAATATTATCTTTTCGTATCCTTATACACGACCTACCGAGGTTGCTTGTTTAAATGTACTCTACGTGATTTACAACAATTTTGGAACTTTATGTATACACTAAAATAATAAAAAACCTTTGCCTACAAGTTTCAATTGAATTTTGTCGATTTTCACAAACCATCAGTTTATTGTCGTACTTATGTATAGTGAATAAAAAAATTATTCAATTTTATGACCACGCTGAATACGTTAAAAACAACCGACTTCAATCGCAACAACTCCAATTTTGCTATGTTTTTGTTGATTTTCTCAAAAACCGCTGAATCGATTTCGATAAAATTTATATGGGACCACCCGTGAAGTATACCCTTTCAAACAAAAAAAGAATTTTCGAAATCGGTTCAGGCGTCTTCGAGTAATCGGTGAACATACATAAAAAAAAAAAAAAAAGATTCCGACGAATTGAGAACCTCCTCCTTTTTTTGAAGTCGGTTGAAAATATGAAATATTTCTTTCAAACTTTTATTACTGTAGTGTTGTTTCATGGGAACTTCTCATCAAAAAATAGAGGAATAACGTCACACAAATTAACCAATAAGGCGCTCTTCAGAGTGCTCGAGGGACTTGATGATGTCAATGACGACTACCCATTTGTTGTTTCTTTGGGAGGAACAGCTAAAGCAAAATATAAACACAGGCATATGTGCTCAGGAAGCCTAATTGCTGAACAATGGGTCTTGACTGCCGCTCATTGTGTAATTGATGAAAAACAAGAACGTTTGCCTACACAATACGCTATGGTAATATTACTTTACTTCCAAACGACACATCAGCGAAGTATAGTAAAATTATAAAATATATAGCACATCCTTTATTCTCTTCAGTTTTAATAATCATGAATGATATAGCTATGCTGCTAGTGGAAAAAGTTCAAGTGAAGTTTTATGGTCGTGTATCGGCGGTGGATTATATGACGCTGGTAGGTCTACCGGTGAAGTATGTCGGGATGGGTAGCATAGAGTACGAGGCTAACTACACGAAAGAGTACAGACAGAAGCTAAATACAATGCATCGTCAAATTGGAGAAGGCGTTGTGATAAAGTGTGAAAAAGTATGTGTAACTAAATTTAACATATGTATCAGACCGAAATGTTCTCGTAAGAGCCAGACACCGCTTCATGGTGATTCGGGGGGGCCACTGCTGCAAGCAGGATTAGTCGTCGGCGTTTGTAGTTACCAGAAGTCAAAGCTCCAAGACTATGATGATGATATTCCGTTCTTTTTTAACTATTATGCCGCCTTAAGTCCGTACCTGGACTGGATATCGGAAGTAATGACTTCAAGAGTTAGTAAAACAAAGTGTAATTGCTGCAAGCAAACGATCATCTATTGCTGATAGAAATTACATGTTTTTTATTAATTTGATTCTTTTTAATCATAAGAAGTAGAGTTGCGCCGAGTACTCGTTTACTACTCGGAACTCGGCCTATTCGGCACTTTTATTAATACTCGTACTCGGCCGAATAACTCGGTTCAAGAGACGAGTACTCGGTTGAAATAAAGTTTTATAATTTGAGAGATAATATAATGAAAACAAGCCTGTTTATTAAATAAAGTGATGAGCATTAATTAAACAAAACAACAAAACAACCAGAATGTAAATTTAAGAAACATATAAAACGCTGTATTTGTTCAAGAGGATACTATAAGACTGTTGATTATTTTAATGATAGTGACATTTGGAATATTCCTCCAGAAAAATGATATGACATTTATAAGAGTGCTTAATGTACCTACGTAAAGAAATAAATTATTTTGAATTTTGAACTATAATTTATGTAGAGAACAGTATTTTGAAAATGAATAATTATATTATAATTATAATATATTATTCATTTTAGAATAACAAACAATATACGACCATCATTTCTCATCTAAATCATCATAATTTCAGATACAACATTATAAAGGGTAGCTATATGTATTGATTCCACAATTAAGACATTACTATTCGAAATTAGCAACGCCTAGTTAAGATGCAAAATTACAAGACTCAAACAGTCTTTTTTACTTGCGAGCGACTGAGGCGAGGAGCAAGCGTGAGCGAGCGACGAATGAATAAGTAAGTATTATCATGGAAAAAAAAAGTTTTTAATGGGGATCGATTGTCTTGCACTAATCGAACCCAAAAAACTAGAAAATAAAAAATGTCTGTGTGTGTGTGTGTCCGTCTGGTGCTTTAACGCCAATATTAGATTTGGATGATATTTAGGTTAGGACAATATTTTGTTAATATCTCCAGCCGTTTTTTTATTTTTTCATAGACATTACCAGCTTCCGAAAACAATCGCTCGCATTTTGATATGTTGCATATTTCGCAATTTGATGTCTTTCTCTACTGATATTTCGTTTTTTCGCTGCTCATACAAAAGACTTCAACGTGTGACACACAATATACTAGAGAAAGTCATCAACGAGACCTACATTACTATTATTTTAATTAAATAAAATTATGTTGTTTACTTCGTAATAATATTGGTATAGGCCACTAAACTGCGGCAGTAGCTATACCAAACGAGAAAACGTCGTTCGACAGTATTCACTGCTATAGACGAAAAATTCACTTGTGTACAGCGTTCTATCAGTAACATAAACAAATTATCAAAGAGGATATTGAACCGAGTAATTCGGCCGAGCACTCGATTTGGCAAACTTAAAACCGAGTAACATTCGGTACTCGGTTACTCGGTAAAACTTGAACTCGGCGCATCTCTAATAAGAAGTGACCATGTCAGCCCCGAGCTGCGCTGACTTGCGTTACGTGGATACACTCTGATAGCAACCACTTCGTTCCTTCCCTTACGCATATCCGGGACAAATCACACACGGTCATCTAGCCCCAAACTAGGATTCCCTGTACTATCGGAACCAGAGACTGATATACATACACATGTTAGCTATATTTTGTTGTACTGTAAATAATCACTATAATTGTTGCTTAATATTATCAAAACATAATATAATTACAGTTAAAAATAATATAAAGAGTAAATCAAGTAATGTAAAACTTGAAGATCGACTGACGCACAGAGGGCGCCACAGGTCAAAGTAGAGGGGAGAGGATTGCACGAGGGAAATGGTGGCGAGTGCGCGTCAGTCTATTTTTGAATTTCAAGTGAGACAGTTAATTGGAAATAGCGCTGTGCAGTATTCAATATTCAGTTACAAATATATTAAAAATGAGTGTATTTCTTGTGTCAAAGGAAGATTAAAGCCTATTTAAAAGTCATAATCCACGTGTTTTCTTCAGTTCAGAAGTGGGATTCGCTCACGTTTAAAGGTATGTGTTAGTTTTATTTGAAATAGTTTTTTTTTCTCATGGCCTTATTCGCTTAGTTAAACCTACGAAATGTTTTATTAAATATGAAAATAATACTTGCAAAAAAAAAACTTGCAAAAGTTAGCATTCCACCAACAGACATACGTAAGTTGCAAACTAACACTCCTTTATCGCCTTAGATTGGATGTTTGGAAAATATGTATGTTTTGAATGTTAACGTTTATTTTAAGATCACTTTATTGGCGTATTCAATGAAAAAATAATATCATGGTTCTTAAGTAAGACGTTCAAATAGGTGTTCAGAACACAAGTTCGTATAGAAACTGTTGCAATAATTTAGCGATGGAGATTTTTTTTTTTAATGCTTTGGGGTATTCTCAACATTGTTATGCAACCACTCTATCGTAACGGCAACATTTTAAATTAGCCGTTTCCAAGATATGCAGTTGCTGTTTTATTAAAGTTACAACGAGTAGTTCATCTGAGGAGTGATCGTAGCTCTCTTGATATGGGAAGTGTTTATAGCTTCGCAATTTTCAAGTATTTCAATTTTAGGTAACCTTTACTAATACACACTCGTTTTCCCTTGCGAGGTACGTCGGGACCACACTGACGTTGCGGCGGAGCCTGCGCAAAAGAGACGGGTTTCCTGAGTGGCTGTAGAACAAGCCACCACACCGCATCGTGCCGCTGAGAGTGCGACTGATGAGCGGCTACATCGCATCGAGTCGCTGGGAGCGTCGCTGTAGGATGAGCTGCTACATCGCACCGTGCCGCCACCGGGAGTGCGGCTGATGAGCTACTACCTCGCATCGAGTCGTAGCTCTCTTGGTATGGAAATTGTTTATAGCTTTCGCAGTTTTTAAGTATTTCAGTTTTACGTAACCTTTGCTAATACACATTCGTTTTCCCTTGGGAGGTACGTCGGGACCGCACTGACATTGCGGCAGAGCCTGCGCAATAGCGACGGGTTTCCTGCCTTCCTGGGAGCGTGGCTGTGGGACGAGCTGCTACATCGCACCGTGCCGCCGGGAGTGCGGCTGTAGGACGAGCTTCTACATCGCGCCGGGAGCGTGGCTGTAGGACGAGCTGCTACACCGCGGCAAATGCCGTGCCGCCAGAGACGTAGGCGAAATGTGAGAATTTTGCAGCTTAGAAGTATACTGAATTTTATTTCCAAATCCATTGATTTACCCGTAGTTTAATACAGATAAGGCAAGCAGTGATAAGGTCTATAAACTCAGCCTTGATGTATACAATTTCACCACGATATTCAACATCCAAATATAAATTTAATTTATAGCAAATTAATCATACCTATACATAATGAGTAAGCTATTTTATTTAGGCACTGTATCAAAGATTCACCTCTAGAGATAATTTTGTTTTTTATACGTCCTTTTTGACATTTATATACACCTTTCACTGTCCAAGGTCTGCTGGAAGAAATTTATTGTGGAAATAACCTGTACCTTTTGTGTATTATTTCCTTATTGATGACTTTATTTACCTTCTTTCTGTGTGCAATGTTATTCAAATACAAAAACTGAATTTAAATTTTATAAGTTTGTTTGGGATCTAAGACGTTTAAAAAAACCTAAAGACGTAGTCTGTGAAACTTTGCTCGATATAGTTTTGTATACAATAGACCAGACGAATAAAACTATGCCTTATTTTTACATCAGAGGTAGATAATTTCGACTGTTATCATTATAAATACGGATAACTTTTAGAAAAACAATGACGGTTTATAGTTCATTAGAGCTTCAATAGATTTTGCTTCTCTCAAAAAGAAGATAATCACAACGTGCAACCATGCACTCTTTTGTCAGCATTGCAGAATAACAATTGCACTGTTAACGTTAATTTGGTGTTTACCCCGCAATCTTTATTCTTAATTATTAAAATTATAATTTCGAAATACCCACCGAATCGACAGAGTAAAGTAAATACGTCATACCAGCTGTTGTAAGACATGTTGCTTGAGAGGCCTATGATATCGTATTTATTATACAATAAACGTAAAGTTATTTTATAGCTATTGCCAGGTATAAGGGAAGGATAGCTCATTGATTTGATTTGAAGCGTTTTCTAGAAACTGTCCAAGTATAGGGGAGTAGTTCATTTTTGTGGAAGTTGTTTACTTTGCGATAATTTGTTTAATTTGATAGAAGTTGTTCGCTTTGATGGAAGTTGTTCACTTTGCTGGATGTTGTTCACTTGCAAGCATTTCTTCTCATTTACCCCTACATTTATTTACGTGCTTTCTTTGCTTATTCTCCTTTCGATTGATCAAAAGGTTAACTGGAAGAGATCTCTTTATGGGATAAGTCCGCCTTTGTATATATTTTGTTACTTATGCCTATGTATTTTTGTCATATTCGTGCAATAAAGAGTTTACAAACAAACAAACAAAAACAGAAAGAAAAACAGTGTATTTGCCCACAAAGGACTCTTAATGTGTAGTAGACCATACTCTCATGGTGAAAATATAAATTTTATAAATGCTGGGTCTTGTTTTGATGGTGATAAACGTATGGTATAGTTTCATATAGTTTTAAACAACATAATAGATATAGTTGCTCTA
Organism: Coleophora deauratella; assembly: GCA_958295455.1. Lineage (NCBI taxonomy): Eukaryota > Metazoa > Arthropoda > Insecta > Lepidoptera > Coleophoridae > Coleophora > Coleophora deauratella. The sequence continues at coordinate 3,732,355 of OY282400.1, read as the reverse complement.
AATATCCAAATATTTGTCAGTTTGATAATTAAAAAAAAAAAAGAAACTACCTACTTGCAAAATACATTATATTTACAATATTCATACGTATTTTGGTATGAATGTTGAATTAACGACTTATTACCATTTTAAAACTATATTAGTAAAAATATAATAACGGTTGACTGATAGAACAGGAACAAAAAAAAAAGAAGAGACATAACATTTAAAAGTAAAGTTAAAAAAAAAATATATACTCCTAATGCAGATCAATTTTTAAACAATACCTATCAATAAATTTGGCTTGGTGAAACGGTTGCTATATTTAAAGTAATCGATTACAAAAATCGGTTTTACAAATAAAGCAGTTCATATCCTCTTGAAAAAGGAAATAAAATAAAATCATTGTAATTTGTAAATGTTAATAAACATCTTAAAAGACAAAGCCCTTCATATTCCTTATTAGAAATTTGTAACACCTTTGTATGGGACTTCTCTAATTCGTTTCAATGGCAGCAGCATAGTCTGTTTAAATCTTGCCAGTGTGAAAGGGGCTGGAACCTGTCTGTCACTACGAAAATTAATGATGGACCTAGAAAATAATAAATGTAATGTAAATACAATTATTTTGAACTTAATTGTTCTCATGTTATTTTTATTATTTTATGATTATGATGTTGTATATTTATTACAAGATCACGTTTTGAATTTAAAATGGGTTTATTAAGTACACAACAAAGGGCTTACCTTTACGTAGGTATATGAAAAAAATATACCAACAAAGATAAATAATTTGCACAACTTATGACAATAAAATGTTATCGAGTATTGTTAATAGTACATATATTTATCGATTCTCAGCCTCTTAGGCATATTTAGTGTGATACATAAATATGTAGTTAGTCGAATCTACGGGAAATATACGCTCGTGTTTATTGATGCCATTGTAGTGACTGGTAGATTCAAGCACGGGTACTACAGGATACAAAGTTGTTTTGTACGCCACATTTAGTATGTTAGTAGGTTTAAAGATATGATCGGTGGAAGAGTAATCATTCTAATCTTGTATATTTTGTGAGGTAAACTTCCACTTACTTGTGGGTTGACAGCTGACTGATATTTAAGTCAGTGACGTCGTCGCAGTGTTGTTAATGACCACAGTTATGTTTTTAATCACACCCCGGACATTTCATACAGATTTCGCGCCATTGTTTACTACATAGACATTAATGTCTGTACACATGTAAATATGTGCGTGATGAACTAGGGTTGAATCGAGATTCAATAATTAGGCCTCATTGTCTTTGGTTATTATATTGTGCTTTGGATTGACAACCCCTTGACAAATGGTCACACATCGGTCACACAGGGGTTCTGAGGTAGCATTCAGAGATCGGCAGGGAGTGACCATATTGTATAATGTCCTTATACTGTGGTATTTAATATATAAAGAGGCTCCCTGAGATTTGAATGATATTTAAAACATAAGTACTTTAATGAATGAATGACAACACTTTATTGCACAACAAAACAGAAAAATAATAATTATACATAATTTTGGTTATTGTTAGATTCAAATGAAAAGAAAAACAAAAATTAATTGAAAAGAAAAAAAAACATTAACTATTAAAACTATTGTGTTTTTATTAATAATGTTTCGTCGGAAAATTAAGTTATAGTAGCAAGTCGGTACCTATAATTTATCGTATAGGTATACTTAACTGATTTGGTGTATAACAGATCTGTTATATCGTGTGGCCCAACTTAACCGTGGTGTCACAAGGGATGTCTGTGGTATAGTATATCCGTCTTGATATGCTAAATTATCTAATTGGCAAAGCACTATGCAGAAAACTCATGCACTGTACAATTACTGTTTTTACTTTCCTAGTTTGGGGTCAGATGAGTGTGATTTGTTCTGGATAATATATTGATATTACATAAAAAGAAAACTCTTCGGGTAGAATCGTGATTATAATTAGAATTACCTCGGAAACCACTCGAGGATAATTCGTAGATAAAATCTTCAATTGTCTACACATATTTGATTTTAATATAGTCCTTTCGTAGTCAAATTGTAAACCATGGATTTTGAAGTTTCTTGATAACAAAATACGTTCATATGTTTATGTAAAATATAAGGGAAATATTTACTGTAAAACCTCGAATGCAACTCAATGTGTACAGTTGTTCAGATTAAAGAAAACAGGGTTAAGTAATGCAATATTATTTATTACCAACAGTTTATTTAGATGCTATTTATATTAACGTATTACGCATTATTATGCAAAGCTCCTTCTCTCTTCGTTAATCCTTTTGTGACATTGTCCTTCACATATTAATTAGTCGTGAAGGAAGAGAAATGATACTTCCAATACTATTGTTGTTATTTAAAACTGTCTGAAAGAATCAAGGGTTTTAACCTGTCATTGTTTTATGTGATTAATCTTCAACTTGTTTTGAGTAAATATTTGATACCCACAATTTAAAGTTAATTCATTGGTTGTTAATAAGTGAAGTTTCTATTTCCGAAACCGATCGTATCTCCTACTCCAGTATCTAGTTATTATTTCCCTAAACCACTTTAGCAGAAAGTGTTATGCTTTAAGGCAACGGAAAAATAACTGGGTTGGTTCATAATGCATTAAAAGGTTAGCTATGTCTGACGAACTTGGTTGCTTTTGGTAATAATAATATTTCTTTACATAAACTACAACAAAAGAGTGTATAATTTCCACATAGACTCTAGCAAAGATTATTTGTTTTCTTGACTGAAATAAGGCACCACTTCCTAAGTGCTACCCAAGTTATCAAAATATTTAGTTGTAATTTTTATGTTCCTTTAATTGAGAATTCAATTAAAGTGAATAAAATATTAATAAGGAATACCTGAGTATAATGGAGGATTTAAAATGTATAAAGATAATGATCGGCAGAAGATACTGTTTAGAAACACAATATTTCAATGACAGTCGCCTGTTTTATTAGACCATAATATAAGAGAAGAGATTATCACATTCCCCTTAAAGTTGTGAAATTTACTATTAAAAAAAAAAAAACATATGTTATTCGCTTTCTAGGCAAACGAGTTCAAAGTGTTAGGAACCTTGTTTAAGTTGGACGATGGACTATGTTAAATATCTATACATAATTAAAGATCATGTAGTATATGACTTAAATTAAAGCTTTAATGTTACGGTATTCGGGATGAATGGGGCCTGTTACCGAATTGATGTTACGGTAATTAGGACGAGCGGGGCCTGTTGCCAAATTGATGTTACGGTATTCAGGACGAATGGTGCCTATTGCCAAATGGATGTTACGGTATTCAGGATAAACAGGTCCTGTTATCAATACGGTGTTTTCCACTTTATCATTAACTTAGTTTTATTGAACTGTCAAACGATATAATATTGTTCTAAAATTGTTTTTTTTTTTTTACAAATGTGATGTCATATTTTCGAAATTACTGCATGTTGTTCATGAACGTAAGATTGAAAATTAGTGTCAAGAGAGAAAATTATTTCGTGTAAATTGTATTTTAAGAGGAACATTTCTTGTTTTTTTTTTGATAGTGAAAAATACGGAATTATTTATTAAAATAATGAGAAGTATTTTAGTTATAAATGTTGTTATAAAATGAAAATATTATAATTAGGACACTTACTCAGTGTATAAGGTTTCTATGTATAGAATATGTTTGTAGTCTTTTTTTTTTTACATAAAAAAATACGTACGAGGTCGTTCGTTGGAATTGGATGGCCGACTGTTAGCTATATTTTGTTGTACTGTAAATAATCACTATAATTGTTGCTTAATATTATCAAAACATAATATAATTACAGTTAAAAATAATATAAAGAGTAAATCAAGTAATGTAAAACTTGAAGATCGACTGACGCACAGAGGGCGCCACAGGTCAAAGTAGAGGGGAGAGGATTGCACGAGGGAAATGGTGGCGAGTGCGCGTCAGTCTATTTTTGAATTTCAAGTGAGACAGTTAATTGGAAATAGCGCTGTGCAGTATTCAATATTCAGTTACAAATATATTAAAAATGAGTGTATTTCTTGTGTCAAAGGAAGATTAAAGCCTATTTAAAAGTCATAATCCACGTGTTTTCTTCACACATATACGTTTAAATACATACATATATAGATATAAGCGATTACCGCCGCCCATAGACACCCGCCTAAATTTATATTTATTCATATTATTATTGTCAAAGTGAACAGTTGCTGTCAAAGTGTACCCTCGGAACCGGAACGCACTTTTGTTGTTAGTTTAGCTCACACCATTCACTTTCATTACAGTCCTCTTGTTGACTTCCATATACGACGCTTCGTCAACCTTCTGTTAATTTGGTCCATGTGATTAATTCTCGGTCATCACCTGACACCCATTTCTTCACATGATTGTAGCCTACTCTTTTAGGAAATATTTGGGGCTTTACTTTACCAAATGTGTAGTACTTTTATTATTTAATTTGGTTAAGTTTGATTTCTCACGGAAAAGCCAACTTTCGACCTTGCGGGAATGCGGTTATGTTAACTGCATGTTAGCCGCCGTGTTAGATTAAAGGTGTTTATTAGGTCCTCACCTATGAAATTGGCGTTTCAGTTTTGAAAGTTCAACAGAATAATATTACCCCAAAAATGAATTTACTTCCATTAAATTATATATCATTTTCTAGCTACATTCAAGGTCTTTCATGAATTAGTGATGTCATGTCTCTTATGTAAAAACTGACTGAGTAGGGTTCCATTAAATACTGTATTGGAGTTTTCTTAGAGGTCATATGGGTCAATTTTTTCTACCAAAAAAAAAATCGAAATTATCTGAAAATCGTGAAATATTATGCGCAATATGTTCAAAAATACATATGGTAACGAATAACACGCTGGGATAAGTGTAGCCTAAAAAAAAAAGTTTTTTTTAACGAAAAAATGGCGATTTTCAGTGACGTAAAAATCAATTTTCACAGTTTCTACATCACTGTGCTCTCAAAATATTCAGACAACGTGCATTTAGCAAGCATTATTTTATTTCTAAATGTGCAATGGTACTTTGAAAATGATTAGTTGTTTTAAAACCTTAATTATTTTATATTAATTTTGTCTTTGAACTTTTTTAACTAAACTTCAATTTCATAGGTAAGCACCTAATATTTTTAAATAATACCTCAAGAGTTAACTTTATGATAAAAGTGACTAAAGGAAGTCTGTCTGTAACAACCCATATCGTCCCCAGTCAGGGGCACGAATCTCTTCCCACACCTTGGCAACGTTAGGACATACTCCACAAGTCCACACACAGGGGCCACATCCGGATTGATGGAAGTTGTGGGGCTGGTGGCCAACCCCCCAGTGTCAGAAGTTTTCAAGCCGCCTATAAAAGGCCTCAAAATTAAAATCTTTAAAAAAATTAACAGACTTCAATATAATAATAATAATAATAATAATAATAATAATAATAATAATAATAATAATAATAATAATAATAATAATAATAATAATATCCGGGACAAACCACACACGGTCATCTGGCCCCAAACTAGGATTCCCTGTATCTTGGGAACCAGAGACTGATATACATACACATATACATTTAAATACATACGTATATAGATATAGTACACCCAGACTCAGAGCAAACAATTCTGCTCATCACAGAAAAGTTTGCCCTGTGTGGGGATCGAACCCACGACTCTCGGATCAGAGGTCAGGATCGCTAACCACTTAGCCACCGAGTCAGTCAGTCATATCAAACAAGTTTAGTTGGAAATAATGCATGGTTACAAAACAAAGCAAAAATTAAAAAACGTGCCTACAGAAATATCTACATTTTAATTATTTTGTCACTTATTTGATGATTTAACCGCCTCCGTAGCCTAGTGGCTTGTCCGCTCGCTTTTCATCAGGAGGTCGCGGATTCGATTTCCGGCGGGTTCCAACTAAGTAGGACTCGGTTTAGTTGGAGGTAGGGCATTTTCTAAGCCCACCTGGCTAGCTACCACCATCTGATCTAAGTCTTGCCGCCAAACCTCAATGTAAACAGCATTTATGTGATCCAGCATGAAGATAGACAGTTCCCCATTACTTCGGGGAATCTTTATAAGCCTGCTTCCATCTTCGGCATCATCATTACTTACTTACCATCAGGTGCGATGATACCAAGGGCTTACCAATTGAGGGTATAAAATTCCCCAGAGAGTTGCATTGCCAACAGGTAACTAATGCTAATTTAATTAAACTGAATACCCACACTACGCAGACTAAACGTTACTTAACCTTTTACCATATTGCTACACACACACACACACACACACAAGTATACAGATGAAAAATAATCGACAACGCTGAACACGTTAAAAACAACCGACTCCAATCGTAACAACTACGATTTTGCTATGTAATTTTTTTGTTTTTGTTGATTTTTTCAAAAAGAGCTGAATCAATTTAGGTAAAATTTATATGAGACCACCTCTGAAGTATTACCTACCAAACAAAAAAGAACCAACAAAATCTATTCATAATTGGCGGAGTAATCGCGTAACATACATACAAAAAAAACAACATACAGTCGAACTGAGAAACTCCTCCTTTTTTGAAAAATGGTGTAGGGGCCGTTAACTTCTAGTCATAATTCTGAACAACTTTTGTTCTACGACTTTGCTGAATTCGTAAGGAAATTTTAATTCTTCATACAAATCAATCAGCTGTTTTTTCTTTTGAAAATATCAAAACATAATAGTCTAGCTATTTAAATTTACATATACAGGGTTTAAAAAATTCTCTACCTTGTACTCATCTTGCAATAACTTAAGGACCTCATACGAAATTTCAAACAACGTAGGTATGATTATTTTAAAAATTCTATACTTGATTCTAAGTAACCCCTTAAAATTTAAAACGCACTTTTTAACCGACTTCAAAAAAAGGAGGAGGTTCTCAATTCGTCGGAATCTTTTTTTTATGTATGTTCACTGATTACTCGAAGACGCCTAAACCGATTTGGAAAATTCTTTTTTTGTTTAAAAGGGTATACTTCACAGGTGGTTCCATATAAATTTTATCGAAATTGATTCAGCGGTTTTTGAGAAAATCAACAAAAACATAGCAAAATTGGAGTTGTTGCGATTGAAGTCGGTTGTTTTTAACGTATTCAGCGTGGTCAATTATTTAACTTCTGTATATTATTTGGGCCTTTCAAAATCGGTAATCTGATTATCTAACAAAAGGAATATCCCATACAAAGGGAACTCGATTTCTTTTGAGTACCTTGGTTCCTCAGGATAAGTTGCTATATAAGTAAAAGGCCCTGTTCAAAATTCTCGACGAGGTTATATTCTGAATTGGAAAAGACCATCGATATAGGGGAACATCCATATCGATGGTAGAGATAGAAAAGCAATGTGCTGTCGCTAAGAAACACTATAATACAATATACAGGGTGTAAGGAACAGGTTTCCGAAAACTTTAAGGGCTTGCTCAGTAGACGAAACTGAACAACTTTCCACAGAATACATTTTTTCAGGAAATGGAAAAAAAACCGTTCTCCATACAAAATTATAAACTTGATTAGACAGTTTGTATGGAGAAGCCAATTTTTTTTCGTTTCCTGAAAAAAAATCTTGTGGAAAGTTGTTCAGTTTTGCCCTTAAAGTTTTCGGAAACCTTTTCGTTTTCTTTGAGAATTTCAAGGTTGACTGGAAGAGATCCCGAAAGGGATAAGTCCGCCTTTGCTATAATTTGTTTTGTATTTTCTGTTTTATGTGTTATTGTATGCAATAAAGAGTTTACAAACAAACAAACAAACCTGTCCCTTACATCTGTATACTGCTCAAAAGAAAATAAGGGCCAGCAGGTTTCCCTGTTATATCATTTAAATATTAAAAGCAATATAATTATGTTTTACGTTTTAATCCATCCATAATATATAAACCATCTATAATACCTGAATAAAATTAACAGTGTCTTCTACCTATAAAACTAAAAAACTTTTCTCAAGAAACCTAGGTATGCTCAATTTCTGAAAACAATGTTAATAAATTGGTATGAAAAATACAAAAAAAAATGCGAATTGAGTATAAGTACTTCAGTTTCATGAGTAAAAAGGTAGTGCTCGTATTTTTAGGTATTTCAGAAGTACCTTATATGACGTGCTGAGAGCAAGAGTGGCGTAACCCCATTTTCGCTTAAATGGATATATTTTACTTTGAAATTATTAATTTCATTAATACTTAATTTTTAAGAAAAAATTTTTGTTACTCATGTTAGTCACTATGTCAAGATGCATTATAATAGGGCAGTTTCATTATGATTTAGGTAGATCTATATCACATCATCTATAGGGTATCATCTATGGTGCTAAACACTTTTTAGAGGAAGATTTTCAAAATATGTGGTTTACACTACTCTTGCTCTCAGCGCCTCATAGTCAAGGTGGTAGTGAAGAATCCAGTGAATTCTACGCGTTAAAAAAGTGTGTCACAGAAATATAAAACAAGTGACGATGATCAGTTTTTAGGGTTCCGTAGCCAAATGGCAAAAAACGGAACCCTTATGGATTCGTCATGTCTGTCTGTCTGTCTGTCTGTCTGTCTGTCTGTCTGTCTGTCCGTATGTCACAGCCACTTTTTTTCCGAAACTATAAGAACTATACTGTTGAAACTTGGTAAGCAGATGTATTTTGTGAACCGCATTAAGATTTTCACACAAAAATAGAAAAAAAAACAATACATTTTGGGGGCTCCCCATACTTAGAACTGAAACTCAAAAAAATTTTTTTCATCAAACCCATACGTGTGGGGTATCTATGGATAGGTCTTCAAAAATTATATTGAGGTTTCTAATATCATTTTCTTCTAAACGGAATAGTTTGCGCGAGAGACACTTCCAAAGTTGTAAAATGTGTGTCCCCCCCCCCCCGTAACTTCTAAAATAAGAGAATGATAAAACTAAAAAAAATATATGATGTACATTACCATGTAAACTTCCACCGAAAATTGGTTTGAACGATATCTAGTAAGTAGTTTTTTTTTAATACGTCATAAATCGTAAACCGCAATTTACCTTTCATTCAAGTTACAACGAACTACAAAAACTTTTATATTATGTTACTTGCTGCTACGGAACCCTTCATGGGCGAGTCCGACTCGCACTTGGCCGCTTTTTTTTTAACGTTTAGTTTTATTCGATAGCGAAAGAAAAAAGTTTAAAAATTTTAAGGAATGAAATCTTATACTTTGATTTGTGACAAAGCGTCTTGTTATTTTAATTATATAGTATAATATAAAATAGATATGCGTTGTGACCTTTTTTATACGTATGTACAATGTGCTCTTAAAAATATCTACTAGAGCTTAAACTGGGATTTCTACCTACACATGAATTTAAATAACTCGAGGGAGACAGCATCAATTAGCAAAAATGTGTCTGAACTTTTCATACAAATCAATCAGCTGATCGGTCAAATTTGCATGGAGAGTAATTTTTATTTGTTAGTTGACTATGTGTTCCTCGGTTAGAGGTTTTAATTCATGTTTAGTAGCCACCTTTTGAGCCCATGCCAAATATTAAGAGTACGTATAATACCTTTAATATTCAGAACATCAAATAATCGTTTGAAAACATTAAGCCTGGGTGTGGCCGAAAGTCATCGATACGGCAATACGAGCCAACCTGTAGAGCCTCCAACCTGTTACGCGCCGGGCCCCCACCGGCCCCCAACGACCCCCAGGCAAATAAATAATACTATTTACACTAATCAATCAATAAACAAAACAATTATACATATAGCTTACCCTTCTCATAACACGCAAGGAAAACGATGAGGTCTTCATGTTTATTTTCGCAAATTAAAACAGACTGTATATAAAAAAAAATGTTTGCCTTTCGTTTCCTTGAAATGAACGGTTATTTCCTGGACTATAGCCAAGCAATTACTATATTGGGACACTGAACCGTACAAAGAATGAGAATTCGCAAATCACTCGCGTTTTTGTAAGGTTATATTTTCTTACAAACGTTTCCACAATTTATATTCTAGCTAATAAAATTACAGAACAATATTCTTAGTTATTTATTAATACGAAGTACAAAATATACGTTTCAGATATTATAGATGATAAAAGATAACTATTTTTCTATAAATAATTTGTTTGTAAGTCGGTGTTAAGCGACTGACGTCCAGGACGGTATGTTCGCAACTGTCTGGCCCGATATCACCCCGAGGTTACAGGGTGGAAAGGACACATGTCGAGCGGATACTGAAACATCCCATATTCCCAACCTAACAAGCTGAAAACCGCCCTAACGCTGAAGTAATAAAACTTAAAACGGGGTGAAGAAAAAATAATCTTTTGAAGGATGCCTAGCTTCATCTCGCTCGCACTCTCCTCTGGCTGAACGGAACCTAAATACAGGATGAATTGAATTTGTACTCCCTCTAAGACCAACCAAGACTGTTCAACGCGAACGATTTTCCGTGAATTTTCCAAATGACTGCATACAATGCTATCTCCTGATGTCATCTTTACAAGGTTCCATATTAACACGGCATTGGATGAGCAATGTCGTTATGACAAGGACAAGACGAGGTTCAGAAAAAAATTGCGCATTCATAGAGCGTCTTCAGTTCTTAAGGTTTTTATCCCACTTTCGAAGGACGAAAAACGAAGTGAAACCATGGCAAAAAATTCTAACTTGGAATTTCGATGGGCATCTAATACAGTCTTACTCGTAAAATTAAAACTATAAAATATACAAGTACTATATTACGTAGTTAAGTGTTTACGTTCTCTGGCGTTTAACGCCTAAACCAATAGACCGATTTATTGTAGATAAAATTTTCGCTGAGACAATATATTTTTTTTAATAACTCCTGTCATATCTTCAAACTCCAGTTATTTTTTTAGGGTTGTCTTTAGGCTGTAGGTAAACAAAACATGTATAGTTCATTCCAATCAAAAATAAAGCAGAAGGTAAACAAACGTAGTATGCAGATGACATTGACATAAGTTTGTTTACGTTTTGCTTTTTTTTATTAGAATGAGCTATATAATATTTTCCTCAAGAAAATTAAAGATTTTGTTTAGAACATTTTATACAACGCTTTATATTACGATTATAGGCTTGGTGTTGGAGCATTCTTTTTGATTTCCTCAACTTATCATACTTCCCCAAATTATTGTTTTTTTTTTTTAATATCTACTTAAATTATAAATAAATCGTTGTAGACTCTATCTGATTGTCGATATGCGCAAAATTCAAGCAAACAATGGTAGATAGTTCGTAATTCTAGAAAAAAATAAAACAGAATATGGTACCTCTCATATAAATCGTGGTTCTTTAGTTATAATATTTTTTTAGCAACGCAAAATAAGTTATAATACCGAAGCCTATGTCTGTCTTGAAGCGTCCTCGCTCTGAAACAGGTAAACCATTTGAATGAAATATTTTCACTTAAAAGTAGGTTTCGTCGAAGTGGTGCTCATCTGTTTAGTGGAAATTAGATTATCTAAGGATTTTATTAGTGCAAGTTACAGCTATTTTTTATTCTGGTATTTAAAAAGGAGACTACGCAGCGTAGTAGTAAAGCACTCGTATTCTATGATATCGAGTCACGAAAGCGTTCGGTCTTTCATTCGATGCGAGAGAATTAATTCCGATTTGTTAAGTATTCTTAAATATTAATTAAACCTATAAATTCTTAAATATTAACTCCATGGAAGCCAGTACTTTTATTTTATCTCAAGAGACCACTGATAAATTACGTAACGCAATTCGTGAGTTGTCCAGCCTGCGGTAAGGGTCCTGGTACGTAGGGGGAGAAAGGATCAATGTTATCTTTACGTCATTTTAAAGGAATTCTAGAAACAGCAAATAAATATCCGGGACAAATCACACACTGTCGTCTGATCCCAAATCCCAAACTAAGATTCCCTGTGTAATGAAATTCGTGGATATTCTCCCTTTTTTTATTATACCATTAGTAAGCCCTTGGCATTATCTCACATGATGGTAAGTGATGACAATGCTAAGAGAAGGAAGAGGATTACCAATATTGCAATGGAGAATTGGCTATCTTTTCTCCATAACGGAATACCTTGGTGATATTAACATTGATACGCTAAGCTATAATCAGAAATTTTATGTTTTAAATAATAAATAATAAATTTAAGTTGAAGTGTTACGGCAACGGTTATTGTTAGATGAGATGCTAGTACCTAGTTAGTTAGATGTATTTTTTCTGCCCCAAGGGTATACTAGAGCAACAACGTATGGATATTCGTTATTCACGTCAGATATACCATTTTTTTATTCTCAACTGCGACTTCTTCATCGAATTTGATGATTTCACAAAACTTTTGTCATTTTTCATTGAAAAATCAGAAAAAAATACAATACCTAAGGTGAACATTTGAAACGAGTGTAGTACGTTTCTACAATACCTACTACCTTTTGTTTTCATGTAAAACGTCCCATGACGTCTCTAAATATAAATCAAGTAAGAAATTCTTGTTTTATACAGGGAATCTAGTTTGGGGCCAGATGACCGTGTGTGATTTGTCCCGGATATTATTATTATTTTCGAATATTGGGCTACTCTGCACACTTGGCGCTAGGTCAAGTGGCAGGAGCTACTCCAGCAGAAGCACAGTCGGCTGGAGGTCAGTGCGACAAGGAGAGAATGCGTCGGACAATTATTATTATTGTTAAGTAAATTTTATTTTTATTGTCACAAAAACAACTTTAAAATTGGACTGTAAAACACCGGCCAAGTGCTTCTCAGATCATGCATACGTATAGTGTAAGGTCCCACATTACGAGCTAATCTTTGGCTCGCCTCCGCATCATAATTGGGAACTGCAGATATAAGCCCTGAAGAACTCCGTCGACTGCTTGCACGTTTTCTTTCATGCGTGCCTCCATTTTTGCTTTTATGTTCACTTGTATGCAAATTACCATCATCATTTCAGCCGAAAGACGTCCACTGCCGTTCGTGCCGAAATTAACGGCGTCGATAACGTCTAAATATGTTATTGTTATATAAAATTAAAATGTAAATTTTTGTCATAATATAATATATACAGGGTGTTAAAAAAGTGCGTTTTAAATTTTAAGGGGTTACTCAGAATCAAGTATAGAATCCAGGAAAAATATTGAAAAAATTCGCTCTTCAATTTTTTTTTGCAGTTTTTCATACAAATTCTCGATTCACTATTTAGATTTAGTATGAGAATTAGAAAAAAATAATTGAAGAGCGGATTTTTTCAATATTTTTCCTGGGTTCTGTACTTGATTCTGAGTAACCCCTTAAAATTTCAAACGTACTTTTTTTAACACCCTGTATAATATATATAAAATGTCTTTTATTATAATAATATATATAATAAAAGACATTTTAACCTATGAAAATGTATATCCGGTGTTTCATGTAAGTGCAGAGACCACGTATTTGAGAGTTAAAATTAAATTTAAAGTAAAAATACCTTAATGATAACAAACACAATATCACAAACACAAACATGAATTTCAGTCAAACTATGAATATCGACGTACGATTTATTCGCCATAAAACAAAAAAATACTTTAAAGAATGAACAAAGTTTTCATAAAGTAACATTTACAATTTGAAATAATAATAATAATAATGTTTTGTCATTTGTTACATATTTACAAATTAAAAACATACGTTCCAAAAAAAAAACTGCTGTAACTGTCTAATCGAGATAAATTTAAATTACAATAGCTAGCTAGATAAATCTAATTTTTTTTATTTGGTTACATACTAATAATGAGTATTTCGAAAACAACCACAGACATATTCTAAAGTTCTTGTACATGTTTCTGGTGTCAGAACTTATTTAAGTTTACAAGATTAAACGGTTGCCACATGTAATGTAATCAACGCTTGTATCAGCGTTATAATTCAACCTTAATTAAACCATATATAAAACTCACTTCGTTCTCTCTGGATGGTTCAGAATGATATACTAGAATAAATAATTAAACATCCAAGGACTAACTATACATACATGCTCATCGTGCCCCATACTAGGATTCATTGTATTATGGGGACTAGACTACTCATACATATAAATATATTAAATACCCAGTAACATAACAAACAAATCAGCCCTAGACGGAAATCGAATCCACGGGCCTCAAAATACACATACCTATTATAAATATCTAAATACAACTTAACACTGCCAATATTTTTTTTATAAATTATGAACAGTGATAATCGATTATAGACTATCTCAAGGGACCGTCTACAAATTACGTAACACAGTTTAGGGGGTATCCAGCTATACAGAGGGGTGGAGACTTGATGGGTGGAGAAGATAGCAAGATTAGCGTTACGTCACAATTTTTGAAATGAGAAATATAGCACACATTGCTTATTTGCATTTTTTACAGAAAGCACCCGTCACGTAACGTAACGGAAATGTTGGGTGGAATTGGCAAAGCGTTACGATCCTGTTTGGTAGGAGGAGGTGATCCGAGAGTTAAAGCGAACATCGGCATTTGTGAAAAGATTGATCCAAATTATTTTACAACTTGCCATTTTTATTCAAGGACATGACTAAAGAGATCCAATCCAAGAACGGGCTGACCGGTGTAGCTGAATTTGTATACCCAGAACGCGCTGAAGGATGATAGCGGATAAGCACTCCAACAATATTTCCCGTTTGTATCACCGGTCCGCCAGAGTCCCCCGGGATAGCAGCCTGCTTTCTCCGCGAACATTTTGGAGATATACACACAATTGGATTAGAATTATCCAGTTTGCTACACTTAGTCACCACACCATAACCGAATCGTCTCATCTTCGTCTGTTGTTTCCTAATAAATTTCTTACTGTAGTGTCGTTTCTCGGCTGTCATTCCAAGACCTATGTATGTTACCGGCAGTCCCACCAACGTTCTGTGTTCTGTTGCAGATAAACGGCCATAGAAATTAAGAGACACTGGTTCAACCAGCAACATGGCGATGTCGTTTGCAACTTTCGCGCTACCGTAGTTTAAATATGCTGGATGTGGTATTTTCTTCAAAACTTTGCTGTATGTCGCTGATTTGTGATTCGGTTTCAGAGTCATGTTCCCGTAACGAATTTTGGTCGGATCTTCTTTTGATATACAATGGGCTGCTGTTAAAATCCATTGAGGACTTATCAAGCTTCCCGAACAATGCTTATAGAAGAGTTTTTTATGTTTTCTTTTCACTGTGTAAACCAGAGCAACAACGTATGGATATTTGTTGTTCACGTCAGATATACCATGTTTTATTCTCAACAGTGGTTTCTTGTCTGCATAAAATGGTATCACTAAACTTTTATTATTTGTCATTGAAAAATTAGGAAAAAATAATAGAGCTAAGCTCAACATTTGTAACAAGTGCAGCACGTTTCTATAATACAACATGTTGTTTCCGCGCAAAACGTTCTATGACGTCTCTGAATATTAAATCAAATAAGAAATTCGCTTTATCAAAAGTTTTATTTTTATTGCCTAAAAACTTATTCTGGAATTGAATAATAAAATACCATTCACGTGGTTCTCAGAAAACGCATGGCATAATCACCACAGACTCTCCATGTAAATCGTCCGAGTTATTTACTTACTACGACTTCCCTTCCTAACATGTAGAAGTGAATGAGACAACTGGATGACGACTGTATGGACTAATACCGGATCTTACCCCCAGAGGGGTGAGGTCGCCTTGAGGGGGAGCTCCTGCAATCCCTGGGTCTACTGCAGTAGTTGTTTGGCTCGGCCGCGACCGCTGCAGGCCAGGTGTCCAACCTAAGGACCCACCCATCGTAATGGGCGGCGGAAGATTCCGCGATAGAGAACTCAGTCCTGAAACGCTTCCCCGTGGCCCCCTAGGGGGTTACGAGAAGAAGAACCTTTAGTTAGTTAGAGCTGAAGATTGTACATACCACACTGTATACATGCAGTAGAACGATCAAACAGTTTTTTTTTTAAACGGAACGGTTAGAGTTTGAGCCGTTAAAAATATTACCTCCTCCTCCTAAGTCGGTCTATCAACGCTGAGGATCATGACCCCTTCAATTACTTATTTTTTTCCCAGATAGTGTTGCGCCAAGTCTTGCGATCTATCGCCAGATTCAATGCCTCGCGGATCGTCATCTCCAACGTCTACGTTACGAGATCAGCCCATCGAGCCGGTCTGCGGCCCCGTGGTCTGCTCTCTTCCAAAAAAAGATGGATCGTTCTAAGCTTGTGGGTTCTCTGTTCACCGCGTGACGGAAATACTGGAATATTCTTGGGACTCTGTTTATCTTCTTCTTCTTCTTTTCGAGTCGATAACAAACCTGCTTATAGAGTCTCGACTCTCGGCCCAAAATTCAGCTACGCGAATCGCACTGTCCGTAGCACACATTAGATCTTCTTCTTCTTCTTTCTTTCTTCTTCTTCTTCTTCTCTCTGTTTATCTTATAAAGAGCATTTATTTGCCATTTGTTTTTACACATTTCGAAAAGTGTTTTGAGCAAACGCGTCAACGTCAATATAAAGACTCTTTAGTCCGAGGTCAATATGAATTTACAATGAAAAAGTTTTGCTCTTTGATTTAGTATGAGTTTCGCTGCGGTCTTTGTAACAATATTCTGTTAGGCTTCGAATGGCATTTTATGATGAAGCCTCATCTTTTATTACTTTTCACAAAATTTGATCGTAGCAATTTGAGTAATGATCCACGTGAGGGACCTCCCACTGGGTTACATCAGTGCTGTGCCGACCATGATAGAAGTTGATAAAAGGATGATCTATCAGCAGATTTGGGCAAGCTTTGAGATAAGTATGAGCTTGTATAGTGTAGCTTTTATTACTCCATAAATGATTGCTTTAATTTGTTTGAGACCACAGATAAGAGCCACGAAGGGACTCTGTCAACGGCTTACAGGCGTTTTACTGTATAACTATTGTATTTGAAGTAAAATCGAGTTCTTTGATGACCTTAGCAAACCATAGGTAACAGGCGCTTCCGATTTCATGCATTCATTATTTCTTAATTTTTTTGGAAGTGCATTTACGTAAAATTTTTTGTATATCGATCGAAGAATAAAGCTTGCTCCATACAAACTTTAATTTCCTAATTGAACACCTTAGTATGCATTTAAAAAAAATCTCTCGTATTCCTCACGGAGACGTCATCAATCGAATATTTCATAATTCTTCTTACTTCGGTGGTTTTGGCTCTGTGGCGATGAATCAGTCTGTCAGGAATTAGGAAATATTTATGTATACTATAGCTTATACATATAGATTACTCTAGAGACTATAATATTAGATTACTATAAATTACCCTAGAAAGTTTTTTTGGCAATAAGTTGATGGTATATTGGTCAATTAACTGATAGACTTGAAAAATAAGTTACTATGAGCCCCTGGAGAAAGTTGTTTAGTTTCATGCTGTTTCAGCTGACTCTTTTATACCTTATATGATAAATAGAATTACCATATTTACGATCAGATATATGCTTTGCCGTCCTTGATAAATAAATAGAATTCCTGTTATGGCCATTTGGTGACTCCGTCAGCCAGTAAGTACTTCTCCCTCGAGCCGCGCGCGCACAGACTTTGAAATTTTTTTTTTTTCTTTTTCTAAAAAAGAATCCGCGTGCGGCAAGATTTGACAAATATTTGTATAAAAAGTTTTAACAGAATAACTTTATGTTTTTTTTTTCTCTTGCACGTTTTAAAAACATCGTATAAAAGGCGTGAGCATTGGTCATTTCATTACGCTCTGGGCGCCATTATATACGCCCTAACCTTCAGCTCGGTCCGGCCTCGCATGGAATGGCTCACTTGTGTCATAAAGTAATAGGAATTTAATTAATTAATTTATAAATTAACTGTTAGTACTGCCGTGCTTACGATAAGAGCAGTAAGTATATTTTTAAAAGCAGTAACTTCACCCATTTCGTCATTTAATAATGTAAGAACAAATAAATAAGACAGATAAATGATAACGCAGTATAAAAATACAGAATCTGAGCTACATATTTCAAAAATTGTATTTCAAATAATCTAAGGAAACAATTCGGAAAATGCACAAATGTGACGAAAAGTCGAAAGTGTGTTTCACAGACTTACTGCTCTTATCGTAAGCACGGCAGAGTATGAACTTGAACTTTTGCGTAGTACAATAATACAAAATTTTATGCGATAAAATTATATTTCAGGATGATAAAAATCTTACTTATATTATCTTTTCTTCTATAGGTCCTGGAACACCTACAATATTGTATGCATTGAGGGCAAAGGGCCGAGACAAAAAAAAACTACTCGGATCTGTTCCCAGCTTACTCATGTGTTCCCAGGAAGTGTCAGCTGCCTTTAGTTCTTCGTTAGTTGAGCACTTCCAGATTACTTTGGGACGACCTTGCTTCCGTTTACCACCAGCAGGTCAAACGCGTGGCGGTGCGAAAGCGTTCTGGGGGCGGTATTTTTTGTAATGTTCGGATTACTATGAATGAACCCCTTTACACCAAAACCGGGCGGGAGCCGCGCGGTTTTGGTGTGAAGGTTTAATAGTAATCCGAACGTTACAAAAAATACCGCTCCCGGAATGTAGCCCAGTCATCGAGGAGTTTCTTTGTATGGAGACCCCAACATTAATTTCTCTGTCAATGAAACTTTGCACGAAGGATAGTGAAGGATAGTGTATAGATGGAAGATGACAAAGAAGCCAACAGATTTTGTGGCTGGAAGTAGATGTTTTATACCTAAACATGAAAATTGCATTTAAAATTCGGTGGATAATTGCTCGATCGAATATTTCTGTACTATTCGTTAGTAGTAACTTAATGGCACGCGTATGTAATAGTATCCAAAACTTTTTCGACTTTTGTGACGTTTAGTTAAGCAAAACATGATTTTTCGATTTTACTTCCGATGAATAATTTCTCGGTTAATTTTTATTTTTCAGTATACTTTAATATCTTATTGGACATCTTTTTGTATAATTATCCAAAAGATTTTCCTTTAAGATCATAGCATAATAGTTCTTATGCAATAATTAATTATGTAAAATTTCTCAGTCCATTTTTATTTATTTACATGGTACATAATAATAAATGTAAACAGTATTTCAGGTTATCCAATAAAATTTCGATACATTAAACTCATATGTATAAAGCGTCACACACATACGTAAGGTCACGCTACCTGTTTGCCGGCCGCTACCCATTTCCGACCTTTTCGCACTTTATTTTGTATAATAATAATAGTTTCAAAAAAATATGCTTGGATTCGTTTGATCTGCACAAAATTCACGCGTATGTAGGTATTCCACAGACAAAAAACCTCACTAAAAGGCTGTTAATATAGATTATAAAAACATCAACATCAAATAACTTGTTAGGTACCTATTAATAATGAAAAAAATATTATACGTACAGCGGCGTTCAGCGCCATAGTATGAAAGCTAAAAAATACAATAAAATAATATAAAAACAAAAATAAATCTTTTTAATTAGAGATGTTGTTAATATCCGCATCCGTAAATTTGGAGCTTCCACATAAATTTTGACATCCGCATCTACATCATCCGCAATATTCAATGCGGATTTTCATGCGGATACGGATCTAGGACAACATAGCTAATTATTATAATATTTTATTTCAGGTTTGTAATTTTATAAATTATTAATTGTAATTATTAATATAAACAATTAATAATAATTGTATAATTAATAACAAAAGCTCTATTAAAAAGATTTTTTATTCATATTTATAAACCAGTATATATTCAAGTTAGTACCAAAGTACATTATTACACCAAAAGGCAGCAAAGTTACTGAAATAAAATGGTCCACGTTCTTAACTTTCAGTACTTTAATAATTTAATAATAAAAAACAAGGATTAGTATCATTATTTAGAGTTCCGTACACAAAGTCAACGGGACCCTATTAACTGTCCGTCTGTCCGTCTTTAACCGTAATAGGTAGATAGCTGTAATTTTCACAGTGTGTATTTCTGTTGCCACTATAACAACAAAGGCCGGCAACGCACTTGTAACTCCTCTGGTGTTGCGGGTGTCTATCGGCGGCGGTAATCGCTTACCATCAGGTGATCCATCTGCTCGTTTGTCAGCTATGCCATAATTTTTTTTAAAAAAAATTAAAAATTAAAGAGGCTGGTAGGGTGACACAAGAAACGTATTTTTGGTGGAATTTCAAATATTGTACGATGGTACGAAACCCATCATGCGGGAGTCTGACTCGCACTTAATCGGTTTTCATTTATTTATGCCCATACAAACCCATACAAAGGACTATGCAAAAAATTTTACGATGGGGGTTTATTAAAATATATGAGAATAGTTATTTGTTCAACGTTAAAGTTCAAAGTTATTTTTGCTTCGAGTGCTAGCGAACGAACACGAACTAAATCACGAACTAGCGAAGTAGTCTGGAATTGAATCACGAGCGTAGCAAGTGAGTGATTTAAAGGCACGAGACATATAAATGACCTGCTTTCGTGTTAAACATATAACTTTCGAACAGCGAGAAAAGCAAAATCGTAGTTGATTAAATTCTCTTTGTAGACAATACAGTTTTTTATTATAATGTTTTTAATTTAGACTCAAAATTTTAGAGGTTGCGTTCGGAAACTGCGCTACTTAACATTTAAAAAAAAACCTAAGATGCAACACAAACATGATATTTTTAAGTAAGCGATATTCATGTTTACTAGTAGGTAAGTACATATTTATTTTAAATAATACGTCTTTAAAAATGCAATACAGAATTTATAAACTTAAATTTCATTAAATAACATATAACATTGTGAGCCTATGAGTTAAAACGCTTGCTACGTCAAAATGAGTTTCTGATCGAACCATCGCTCATATTTTTTTCAGCGCCGCGGTAAAGATGTTGTTCAAAATTCGAATCACTTTTTCTCACGCTCAAAGCAAAAACAACTTTTGCTGCGAGTTTTCAGGGACCAAAGGCACTCTTTTCGTGCTGGACAGATGAAAAACTATTTATTAATCTGTTAACTAAAAGCAGCTTTTTGTTGCGAATGTTAGTTAAAGTGTTCGAATTTCGAACACCAGCTTTTATCACTATCGTGTAAAGTTTTCTAGCTGGTAGAGGTGAAAAAGTTGTATGTTAAAACAACTAATCATGAATCTGAACAAATTTCCCGCAAAAAAAATTTCAGTTTCCTCATACTAATTGATCAAATGAGCTTCCAAAGTATGGGAAATCAAATTCGATTTGCATGAAAACCCCATGTCTACGGCGGATGTCGTCATAGCAAAAAAAACATCGGGCTGCACAGATGTATTGACTGAGATACGTTTGGAATCTGTTGGTAGATGGAGACGATTTTTTTGTGTAGTCCTTTTCTCTAAAAACATATTAAGATTCGCATCCGCGGATAAGCCTTTAAATATCCGCATCCGCGGATTTCAAAGGCTCTGCATCCGCAACCAGCTTGTGCGATCACTAATTGTCCTATCCGAGCACTTGAGCGAGCACTTGCCCAAGCACTTTGCCGAGCACTTGACCGAGCATTCGCCCAAGCACTCGCCCAAGCACTTGACCGAGCACTTCACCGAGCACTTGTCGGAGCACTTGACCGAGCACTTGCCCAAGCACTTGACTAAGCACTAGACCGAGCACTCGCCCAAGCACTTGAACGAGCACTTGACCGAACACTCGCCCAAGCACTTGACCAAGCATACGCCCAAGCACTTGACCGATCACTTGACCGAGCAGTTGGCCGAGCACTTGCCAAAGCACTCACCCAAGCACTTGACCGAGCACTTGACCGAGCACTTGAACGAGCACTCGACCGAGCACTCGTCCGAGCACTCGCCCCGAGCACTCGCCCGAGAACTTGTGAGCTTGTACTCACCCGAGCACTAGACCGAGCACTCGCCTAAGCACTTAACCGATCACTTGACGGAGCACTTGACCAAGCACTCGCCCAGCAGTTGACCGAGCACTTGACAAAGCACTCACCCAAGCACTCGACCGAAGACTTGACCGAGCACTCGCTTGAGCACTTGACTAAGCACTTGACCGAGCACTTGACAAAGCACTCACCCAAGCACTTGACCGAGCACTTGACCAAGCATTTAAACGAGTACTCGCCCGAGCACTTGTGCGCTTGTACGAGCACTTGTCGGTGCAGTTGTCCGAGCACTTGCTTGTCCGAGCACTTGTGCGCTTGTGCTAGCACTTGTCGGAGCAATTGTACGAGCACCTGTACGAACACTTAAATCAGGTTGACAATTATAGACCTATTTCAAAAGTTAAGCTCGCAAAGTGCTAGTACAAGTGCACGTATAAGCACACAAGTGCTTAGACAAGTGCTCAATTGCCCGGTCATACAAGTGCTCGGGCGAGTGCAAGCGCACAAATTATGGGGCGAGTGCTCGGGCGAGTGCTCGTTCAAGTGCGAGTGCTCGGTCAAGTGCTCGGGCGAGTGTTCGGTCAAGTGCTCGGTCAAGTGCTTGGGTGAGTGCTCGGTCAAGTGCTCGGGCGAGTGCTCTGTCAAGTGCTCGGGTGAGTGTTCGGTCGAGTGCTCGTTCAAATGCGAGTGCGAGTGCTCGGTCAAGTGCTCGGGCGAGTACTCTGTCAAGTGCTCGGGTGACTGCTCGGTCGAGTGCTCGTTCAAATGCGAGTGCGAGTGTTCGGTCAAGTGCTCAGGCGAGTGCTCGGTCGAGTGCTCGTTCAAGTGCGAGTGCTCGTTCAAGTTCGGTCAAGTGCTCGGTCAAGTGCTCGGTCAAGTGCGAGTACTCGGTCAAGTGCTTGGGCGAGTGTTGCGTCAAGTGCTTGGTCAAGTGCTCTGGCGAGTGTTCGGTCAAGTTTTCGGTCGAGTGCTCGGTCAAGTGTTCGGTCGAGTGCTCGGTCAAGTGCTCGGGCAAGTGCTCGGTCGAGTGCTCGGGTGAGTGCTTGGTCGAGTGCTCGGTCAAATGCTTGGGTGAGTGCTCGGTCAAGTGCTCGGACGAGTGCTCGTTCAAGTGCTCGGGCGAGTATTCGGTCAAGTGCGAGTACTCGGTCAAGTGCTCAGGAGAGTGCTCGGTCAAGTGTACAGTCGAGTGCTCGGTCAAGTGCTTGGGTGAGTGCTCGGTCAAGTGCGAGTGCTCGGTCAAGTGCTCGGGCGAGTGTTCGGTCAAGTGCTCGGTAAAGTGCTCAGGCGAGTGCTCGGTCAAGTGTTCGGTCGAGTGCTCGGTCAAGTGCTTGGGCGAGTGGTCGGTCGAGTGCTGGTTCAAATGCGAGTGCTCGGTCAAGTGCTCGTGCGAGTGCTCGGTCAAGTGCTCGGGCGAGTGCTCTGTCAAGTGCTCGGTCGAGTGCTCGTTCAAATGCGAGTGCTCGGTCAAGTGTCTGAGCACTTGTGCGCTTGTACGTGCACTTGTACGAGCACTTTGCGAGCTTAACTTTTGAAATAGGTCTATAATTGTCATCCTGATTTGAGGGTTCGTACAGGTGCTCGTACAATTGCTCCGACAAGTGCTCGTACAAGCGCACAAGTGCTCGGACAAGTGCTCGTACAAGCGCACAAGTACTCGGGCGAGTGCTCGTTTAAATGCTTAGTCTGTCAAGTGCTCGGTCAAGTGCTCGGGCGAGTGCTCTGTCAAGTGCTTGGTCGAGTGCTAGTTCAAATGCTCGGGCGAGTGCTCTGTCAAGTGCTCGGTCGAGTGCTCGTTCAATTGCTCGGGCGAGTGCTCGGTCGAGTGCTCGGGTGAGTGCTTGGTCGAGTGCTCGGTCAAGTGCTTGGGTGAGTTCTCGGTCAAGTGCTCGGGCGAGTGCTCGGTCGAGTGCTCGGGTGAGTGCTTGGTCGAGTGCTCGGTCAAGTGCTTGGGTGAGTTCTCGGTCAAGTGCTCGGGCGAGTGCTCGGTCGAGTGCTCGGGTGAGTGCTTGGTTGAGTGCTCGGTCAAGTGCTTGGGTGAGTTCTCGGCCAAGTGCTCGGGCGAGTGCTCGTTCAAGTGCGAGTGCTCTGTCAAGTGCTCGTTCAAGTGCGAGTGCTCGGTCAAGTGCTCGGGCGAGTGTTCGGTCAAGTGCTCGGTCAAGTGCTCAGGCGATTGCTTGGGTGAGTGCTCGGTCAAGTGCTCGGGCGAGTGCTCAGTCAAGTGCTCAGGCGAGTGCTCGGTCAAGTGCTCTGTCAAGTGCTCGGTCGAGTGCTCGTTCAAGTGCGAGTGCTCGGTCAAGTGCTCGGGCGAGTGCTCAGTCAAGTGCTCGGTCAAGTGCTCGGTCAAGTCCTCGGTCAAGTGCGAGTACTCGGTCAAGTGCTTGGGCGAGTGTTCGTTCAAGTTTTCGGTCGAGTGCTCAGTCAAGTGTTC
This sequence comes from Coleophora deauratella, assembly GCA_958295455.1. Lineage (NCBI taxonomy): Eukaryota > Metazoa > Arthropoda > Insecta > Lepidoptera > Coleophoridae > Coleophora > Coleophora deauratella. The sequence goes on along the minus strand of OY282400.1, from coordinate 3,708,042 downwards.
GGTGGAGTGCACGGTCAAGTGCTCGGGCGAGTGCTCGGTCGAGTGCTCGGGCGAGTGCTTAGTCAAGTGCTCAGGCGAGTGCTCGGTCAAGGGTTCGGTCAAGTGCTCGGTCAAGTGCTTGGGTGAGTGCTCGGTCAAGTGCTCCGTCGAGTGCTCTGTCAAGTACTCGGGCGAGTGCTCGGTCGAGTGCTCGGGCGAGTGCTTGGGTGAGTGCTCGGTCAAGTGCTTGGGTGAGTGCTCGGTCAAGTGCTCGGGCGAGTGCTCTGTCAAGTACTCGGGTGAGTGCTCGGTCGAGTGCTCGTTCAAATGCGAGTGCGAGTGCTCGGGCGAGTGCTCGGTCAAGTGCTCGGGTGACTGCTTGATCGAGTGCTCGTTCAAATGCGAGTGCGAGTGTTCGGTCAAGTGCTCGGTCAAGTGCTCAGGCGAGTGCTCGGTCGAGTGCTCGTTCAAGTGCGAGTGCTCGGTCAAGTGTTCGGTCGAGTGTTCGGTCAAGTGCTCGGGCGAGTGTTCGGTCAAGTGCTCGGTAAAGTGCTCGGTCAAGTGCTTGGGCGAGTGGTCGGTCGAGTGCTGGTTCAAATGCGAGTGCTCGGTCAAGTGCTCGTGCGAGTGCTCGGTCAAGTGCTCGGGCGAGTGCTCTGTCAAGTGCTCGGTCGAGTGCTCGTTCAAATGCGAGTGCTCGGTCAAGTGTCTGAGCACTTGTGCGCTTGTACGTGCACTTGTACGAGCACTTTGCGAGCTTAACTTTTGAAATAGGTCTATAATTGTCATCCTGATTTGAGGGTTCGTACAGGTGCTCGTACAATTGCTCCGACAAGTGCTCGTACAAGCGCACAAGTGCTCGGGCGAGTGCTCGTTTAAATGCTTAGTCTGTCAAGTGCTCGGTCAAGTGCTCGGGCGAGTGCTCTGTCAAGTGCTTGGTCGAGTGCTAGTTCAAATGCTCGGGCGAGTGCTCTGTCAAGTGCTCGGTCGAGTGCTCGTTCAATTGCTCGGGCGAGTGCTCGGTCGAGTGCTCGGGTGAGTGCTTGGTCGAGTGCTTGGTCAAGTGCTTGGGTGAGTTCTCGGTCAAGTGCTCGGGCGAGTGCTCGGTCGAGTGCTCGGGTGAGTGCTTGGTCGAGTGCTCGGTCAAGTGCTTGGGTGAGTTCTCGGTCAAGTGCTCGGGCGAGTGCTCGGTCGAGTGCTCGGGTGAGTGCTAGGTTGAGTGCTCGGTCAAGTGCTTGGGTGAGTTCTCGGCCAAGTGCTCGGGCGAGTGCTCGTTCAAGTGCGAGTGCTCTGTCAAGTGCTCGTTCAAGTGCGAGTGCTCGGTCAAGTGCTCGGGCGAGTGTTCGGTCAAGTGCTCGGTCAAGTGCTCAGGCGATTGCTTGGGTGAGTGCTCGGTCAAGTGCTCGGGCGAGTGCTCAGTCAAGTGCTCAGGCGAGTGCTCGGTCAAGTGCTCTGTCAAGTGCTCGGTCGAGTGCTCGTTCAAGTGCGAGTGCTCGGTCAAGTGCTCGGGCGAGTGCTCAGTCAAGTGCTCGGTCAAGTGCTCGGTCAAGTCCTCGGTCAAGTGCGAGTACTCGGTCAAGTGCTTGGGCGAGTGTTCGTTCAAGTTTTCGGTCGAGTGCTCAGTCAAGTGTTCGGTGGAGTGCACGGTCAAGTGCTCGGGCGAGTGCTCGGTCGAGTGCTCGGGCGAGTGCTTAGTCAAGTGCTCAGGCGAGTGCTCGGTCAAGGGTTCGGTCGAGTGCTCGGTCAAGTGCTTGGGTGAGTGCTCGGTCAAGTGCTCCGTCGAGTGCTCTGTCAAGTACTCGGGCGAGTGCTCGGTCGAGTGCTCGGGCGAGTGCTTGGGTGAGTACTCGGTCAAGTGCTTGGGTGAGTGCTCGGTCAAGTGCTCGGGCGAGTGCTCTGTCAAGTGCTCGGGTGAGTGCTCGGTCGAGTGCTCGTTCAAATGCGAGTGCGAGTGTTCGGGCGAGTGCTCGGTCAAGTGCTCGGGTGACTGCTTGATCGAGTGCTCGTTCAAATGCGAGTGCGAGTGTTCGGTCAAGTGCTCGGTCAAGTGCTCAGGCGAGTGCTCGGTCGAGTGCTCGTTCAAGTGCGAGTGCTCGGTCAAGTGTTCGGTCGAGTGTTCGGTCAAGTGCTCGGGCGAGTGTTCGGTCAAGTGCTCGGTAAAGTGCTCGGTCAAGTGCTTGGGTGAGTGCTCGGTCAAGTGCGAGTGCTCGGTTAAGTGCTCAGGCGAGTGCTTGGGTGAGTGCTCGGTCAAGTGCTCGGGCGAATGCTCTGTCAAGTACTCGGGCGAGTGCTCGGTCGAGTGCTCGGGCGAGTGCTTGGGTGAGTGCTCGGTCAAGTGCTTGGGTGAGTGCTCGGTCAAGTGCTCGGGCGAGTGCTCTGTCAAGTGCTCGGGTGAGTGCTCGGTCGAGTGCTCGTTCAAATGCGAGTGCGAGTGCTCGGTCAAGTGCTCGGGCGAGTGCTCGGTCAAGTGCTCGGGTGACTGCTTGATTGAGTGCTCGTTCAAATGCGAGTGCGAGTGTTCGGTCAAGTGCTCGGTCAAGTGCTCGGTCAAGTGCTCAGGCGAGTGCTCGGTCGAGTGCTCGTTCAAGTGCGAGTGCTCGGTCAAGTGTTCGGTCGAATGCTCGGGCGAGTGTTCGGTCAAGTGCTCGGTAAAGTGCTCAGGCGAGTGCTCGGTCAAGTGTTCGGTCGAGTGCTTGGGTGAGTGCTTTATCAAGTGCTCGGTCAACTATTGGGCGAGTGCTCGGTCAAGTGCTCAGTCAAGTGCTTAGGCGAGTGCTCGGTCAAGTGTTCGGTCGAGTGCTTGGGTGAGTGCTTTATCAAGTGCTCGGTCAAGTGCTCGGGCGAGTGCTCTGTCAAGTGCTTGGGTGAGTGCTCGGTCAAGTGCTCGGGCGAGTGCTCGTTCAAGTGCGAGTGCTCGGTCAAGTGCTCGGGCGAGTGTTCGGTCAAGTGCGAGTGCTCGGTCAAGTGCTCGGGCGAGTGTTCGGTCAAGTGCGAGTGCTCGGTCAAGTGTTCGGTCGAGTTTTCGGTCAAGTGCTTGGGTGAGTGCTCGGTCAAGTGCGAGTGCTCGGTCAAGTGCTCGGGCGAGTGCTCTGTCAAGTGCTCGGTCGAGTGCTCGTTCAAATGCGAGTGCTCGGTCAAGTGTCTGAGCACTTGTGCGCTTGTACGTGCACTTGTACGAGCACTTTGCGAGCTTAACTTTTGAAATAGGTCTATAATTGTCATCCTGATTTGAGGGTTCGTACAGGTGCTCGTACAATTGCTCCGACAAGTCCTCGTACAAGCGCACAAGTGCTCGGACAAGCAAGTGCTCGGACAACTGCACCGACAAGTGCTCGTACAAGCGCACAAGTGCTCGGGCGAGTGCTCGTTTAAATGCTTAGTCTGTCAAGTGCTCGGTCAAGTGCTCGGGCGAGTGCTCTGTCAAGTGCTTGGTCGAGTGCTAGTTCAAATGCTCGGGCGAGTGCTCTGTCAAGTGCTCGGTCGAGTGCTCGTTCATGTGCTCGGGCGAGTGCTCGGTCGAGTGCTCGGGTGAGTGCTTGGACGAGTGCTCGGTCAAGTGCTTGGGTGAGTTCTCGGTCAAGTGCTCGGGCGAGTGCTCGGTCAAGTGCTCGGGTGAGTGCTTGGTTGAGTGCTCGATCAAGTGCTTGGGTGAGTTCTCGGCCAAGTGCTCGGGCGAGTGCTCGTTCAAGTGCGAGTGCTCTGTCAAGAGCTCGTTCAAGTGCGAGTGCTCGGTCAAGTGCTCGGGCGAGTGTTCGGTCAAGTGCTCGGTCAAGTGCTCAGGCGATTGCTTGGGTGAGTGTTCAGTCAAGTGCTCAGGCGAGTGCTCGGTCAAGTGCTCTGTCAAGTGCTCGGGCGATTGCTTGGGTGAGTGCTCAGTCAAGTGCTCAGGCGATTGCTTGGGTGAGTGCTCAGTCAAGTGCTCAGGCGAGTGCTCGGTCAAGTGCTCTGTCAAGTGCTCGGTCGAGTGCTCGTTCAAGTACGAGTGCTCGGTCAAGTGCTCGGGCGAGTGCTAAGTCAAGTGCTCGGTCAAGTGCTCGGTCAAGTCCTCGGTCAAATGCGAGTACTCGGTCAAGTGCTTGGGCGAGTGTTCGTTCAAGTTTTCGGTCGAGTGCTCAGTCAAGTGTTCGGTAGAGTGCACGGTCAAGTGCTCGGGCGAGTGCTCGGTCGAGTGCTCGGGCGAGTGCTTAGTCAAGTGCTCAGGCAAGTGCTCGGTCAAGGGTTCGGTCGAGTGCTCGGTCAAGTGCTTGGGTGAGTGCTCGGTCAAGTGCGAGTGCTTGGTCAAGTGCTCGGGCGAGTGCTCTGTCAAGTACTCGGGCGAGTGCTCGGTCGAGTGCTCGGGCGAGTGCTTCGGTGAGTGCTCGGTCAAGAGCTTGGGTGAGTGCTCGGTCAAGTGCTCGGGCGAGTGCTCTGTCAAGTGCTCGGGTGAGTGCTCGGTCGAGTGCTCGTTCAAATGCGAGTGCGAGTGCTCGGGCGAGTGATCGGTCAAGTGCTCGGGTGACTGCTTGATCGAGTGCTCGTTCAAATGCGAGTGCGAGTGTTCGGTCAAGTGCTCGGTCAAGTGCTCAGGCGAGTGCTCGGTCGAGTGCTCGTTCAAGTGCGAGTGCTCGGTCAAGTGTTCGGTCGAGTGTTCGGTCAAGTGCTCGGGTGAGTGTTCGGTCAAGTGCTCGGTCAAGTGCTCAGGCGACACATAAAAACAAGCACTTAACCGAGCACTCGCACTTGAACGAGCACTCACCCAAGCACTTGACCGAGCACTCGACCGAACACTTGACCGAGCACTCGCCTGAGCACTTTACCGAGCACTTGACCGAACACTCGCCCAAGCACTCGACCGAACACTTGACCGAGCACTCGCACTTGAACGAGCACTCGACCGAGCACTCGCCTGAGCACTTGACCGAGCACTTGACCGAACACTCGCACTCGCATTTGAACGAGCACTCGATCAAGCAGTCACCCGAGCACTTGACCGAGCACTCGCCCGAGCACTTGACCTTGCACTCGCACTCGCATTTGAACGAGCACTCGACCGAGCACTCACCCGAGCACTTGACAGAGCACTCGCCCGAGCACTTGACAGAGTGCTCGGTCAAGGGTTCGGTCGAGTGCTCGGTCAAGTGCTTGGGTGAGTGCTCGGTCAAGTGCGAGTGCTCGGTCAAGTGCGAGTGCTCGGTCAAGTGCGAGTGCTCGGTCAAGTGCTCGGGCGAGTGTTCTGTCAAGTACTCGGGCGAGTGCTCGGTCGAGTGCTCGGGCGAGTGCTTGGGTGAGTGCTCGGTCGAGTGCGCGTTCAAATGCGAGTGCGAGTGCTCGGGTGACTGCTTGATCGAGTGCTCGTTCAAATGCGAGTGCGAGTGTTCGGTCAAGTGCTCGGTCAAGTGCTCAGGCGAGTGCTCGGTCGAGTGCTCGTTCAAGTGCGAGTGCTCGGTCAAGTGCTCAGGCGAGTGCTCGGTCAAGTGTTCGATCGAGTGCTCGGTCAAGAGCTTGGGTGAGTGCTCGGTCAAGTGCTCGGGCGAGTGCTCTGTCAAGTGCTCGTTCAAGTGCGAGTGCTCGGTCAAGTGCTCGGGCGAGTGTTCGGTCAAGTGCTCGGTCAAGTGCTCAGGCGATTGCTTGGGTGAGTGCTCGGTCAAGTGCTCGGGCGAGTGCTCAGTCAAGTGCTCAGGCGAGTGCTCGGTCAAGTGCTCTGTCAAGTGCTTGGTCGATTGCTCGTTCAAGTGCGAGTGCTCGGTCAAGTGCTCGGTCAAGTGCGAGTACTCGGTCAAGTGCTTGGGCGAGTGTTCGGTCAAGTGCTCGGTCAAGTGCTCAGGCGAGTGTTCGGTCAAGTTTTCGGTCGAGTGCTCGGTCAAGTGTTCGGTGGAGTGCTCGGTCAAGTGCTCGGGCGAGTGCTCTGTCGTGCTCGGGCGAGTGCTCAGTCGAGTGCTCGGGCGAATGCTCAGTCGAGTGCTCGGGCGAGTGCTTAGTCAAGTGCTCAGGCGAGTGCTCGGTCAAGAGTTCGGTCGAGTGCTTGGGTGAGTGCTCGGTCAAGTGCGAGTGCTCGGTCAAGTGCTCGGTCAAGTGTTCAGGCGAGTGCTTGGAAGAGTGCACGGTCAAGTGCTCGGGCGAGTGCTCAGTCAAGTGCTCAGGCGAGTGCTTGGTCAAGTGCTCGGGCGAGTGCTCGGGCGAGTGCTCGGTCGAGTGCTCGGGCGAGTGCTTGGGTGAGTGCTCGGTCAAGTGCTCGGGCGAGTGCTCTGTCAAGTGCTCGGGCGAGTGCTCGGTCAAGTGCGAGTGCTCGGTCAAGTGTCTGAGCACTTGTGCGCTTGTACGTGCACTTGTACGATCACTTTGCGAGCTTTACTTTTGAAATAGGTCTATAATTGTCAACCTGATTTGAGTGTTCGTACAGGTGCTCGTACAATTGCTTCGACAAGTGCTCGTACAAGCGCACAAGTGCTCGGACAAGCAAGTGCTCGGACAACTGCACCGACAAGTGCTTGTACAAGCGAGTGTTCGGTCAAGTGCTCGGTCAAGTGCTCAGGCGAGTGCTTGGGTGAGTGCTCGGTCAAGTGCTCAGGCGAGTGCTCGGTCAAGTGCGAGTACTCGGTCAAGTGCTTGGGCGAGTGTTCGGTCAAGTGCTCGGGCGAGTGCTCTGTCGTGCTCGGGCGAGTGCTCGGTTGAGTGCTCAGGCGAGTGCTTAGTCAAGTGCTCAGGCGAGTGCTCGGTCAAGGGTTCGGTCGAGTGCTCGGTCAAGTGCTTGGGTGAGTGCTCGGTCAAGTGCGAGTGCTCGGTCAAGTGCTCGGGCGAGTGCTCGGTCCAGTGCTTGGTCAAGTGCTTGGGCGAGTGCTCGGTCGAGTGCTCGGTCAAGTGCTCAGGCGAGTGTTCGCGACTTTGCGAGCTTTACTTTTGAAATAGGTCTATAATTGTCAACCTGATTTGAGTGTTCGTACAGGTGCTCGTACAATTGCTCCGACAAGTGCTCGTACAAGCGCACAAGTGCTCAGACAAGCAAGTGCTCGGACAACTGCACCGACAAGTGCTCGTACAAGCGAGTGTTCGGTCAAGTGCTCGGTCAAGTGCTCAGGCGAGTGCTTGGGTGAGTGCTCGGTCAAGTGCTCAGGCGAGTGCTCGGTCGAGTGCTCAGGCGAGTGCTCGGTCAAGTGCTCTGTCAAGTGCTCGGTCGTGTGCTCGTTCAAGTGCGAGTGCTCGGTCAAGTGCTCGGGCGAGTGTTCGGTCAAGTGCTCGGTCAAGTGCGAGTACTCGGTCAAGTGCTTGGGCGAGTGTTCGGTCAAGTGCTCAGGCGAGTGTTCGGTCAAGTTTTCGGTCGAGTGCTCGGTCAAGTGTTCGGTGGAGTGCTCGGTCAAGTGCTCGGGCGAGTGTTTGGTCAAGTTTTCGGTCGAGTGCTCGGTCAAGTGTTCGGTGGAGTGCTCGGTCAAGTGCTCAGGCGAGTGCTTAGTCAAGTGCTCAGGCGAGTGCTCGGTCAAGGGTTCGGTCGACTGCTCGGTCAAGTGCTTGGGTGAAAGCTCGGTCAAGTGCGAGTGCTCGGTCAAGTGCTCGGGCGAGTGTTCGGTCAAGTGCTCGGTCAAGTGCTCAGGCGAGTGCTTGGGTGAGTGCACGGTCAAGTGCTCGGGCGAGTGCTCAGTCATGTGCTCAGGCGAGTGCTCGGTCAAGTGCTCGGGCGAGTGCTCTGTCAAGTGCTCGGGCGAGTGCTCGGTCGAGTGCTCGGGCGAGTGCTTGGGTGAGTGCTCGGTCAAGTGCTCGGGCGAGTGCTCTGTCTAGTGCTCGGGCGAGTGGTCAGTCGAGTGCTGGTTCAAATGCGAGTGCTCGGTCAAGTGCTCGGTCAAGTGCTCAGGCGAGTGCTCGGTCGAGTGCTCGTTCAAATGCGAGTGCTCGGTCAAGTGTCTGAGCACTTGTGCGCTTGTACGTGCACTTGTACGAGCACTTTGCGAGCTTTACTTTTGAAATAGGTCTATAATTGTCAACCTGATTTGAGTGTTCGTACAGGTGCTCGTACAATTGCTCTGACAAGTGCTCGTACAAGCGCACAAGTGCTCGGACAAGCAAGTGCTCGGACAACTGCACCGACAAGTGCTCGTACAAGCGAGTATTCGGTCAAGTGCTCGGTCAAGTTCTCAGGCGAGTGCTTGGGTGAGTGCTCGGTCAAGTGCTCGGGCGAGTGCTCAGTCAAGTGCTCAGGCGAGTGCTCGGTCAAGTGCTCTGTCAAGTGCTCGGTTGAGTGCTCGTTCAAGTGCGAGTGCTTGGTCAAGTGCTCGGGCGAGTGTTCGGTCAAGTGCTCGGTCAAGTGCTCGGTCAAGTGCGAGTACTCGGTCAAGTACTTGGGCGAGTGTTCGGTCAAGTGCTCGGTCAAGTGCTCAGGCGAGTGTTCGGTCAAGTTTTCGGTCGAGTGCTCGGTCAAGTGTTCGGTCGAGTGCTCGGTCAAGTGCTCGGGCGAGTGCTCTGTCAAGTGCTCGGGCGAGTGCTCGGTCAAGTGCTCGGGCGAGTGTTTGGTCGAGTGCTCGGTCAAGTGCTCGGGCGAGTGCTCGGTCGAATGATCGGTCAAGTGCTTGGGCGAGTGCTCGGTCGAGTGCTCGGGTGAGTGCTCGGTCGAGTGCTCGGGTGAGTGCTTTGTCGAGTGCTCGGTCAAGTGCTTGGGTGAGTGCTCGGTCAAGTGCTCGGGCGAGTGCTCGTTCAAGTGCGAGTGCTCGGTCAAGTGCTCGGGCGAGTGTTCGGTCAAGTGCGAGTGCTCGGTCAAGTGCTCAGGCGAGTGCTCGGTCAAGTGTTCTGCCACGAAATGCTGGAATAATATTCCACCGCCTTTGCGCGATCTCCAATCTATTTATACTTTCAAACGTAATTTTAAAAAGTATCTTCTAGAATATCAGAAGCAGTTACCGGTGGGCTTTAGAGTTCTTCCAACTTACTTATGATAGAGTCCGTTTCTCTCTCTCTCTCACACACACACACACACACACACACACACACACACACACACACACACACATACATACATGCACACATTTAAATTATTGAGGAATGGGTACTGAATAAATAATATACTTATCTGTATTACTTTAATTAAATATACTTTTATATTTAGTTATTTTTCCTTTTTGTTTGTTTTCTCTATTTTGTTTAGATTTATCAGGTTAAATAAAATTTGTTAATCTAATCGCAGAACACGTGCAAGTGGCAATAAATGGGCCTCGCTGAAAACCAGCGTTGCACTGTGTCACCGCAGTCGCAGCTCATGCTGAGTCGAGGGCCATTTTTTGGCACAAATTAACGATTAAATTCTTTATTTAAAAAAATCTGTTTGTGTTTAGTTTTGTCGTTTTATTATCTAGTATTATTACTGTTTGTATATTGGTTTTTGTGTCAAAAATAAACATATGTCTATGTCTATGTTCGGTCGAGTGCTCGGTCAAGTGCTTGGGTGAGTGCTCGGTCAAGTGCGAGTGCTCGGTCAAGTGCTCGGGCAAGTGTTCGGTCAAGTGCTCGGTCAAGTGCTCAGGCGAGTGCTCGGTTAAGTGTTCGGTCGAGTGCTCGGTCAAGTGCTTGGGTGAGTGCTCGGTCAAGTGCTCGGGCGAGTGCTCTGTCAAGTGCTCGGTCGAGTGCTCAATCAAGTGCGAGTGCTCGGTCAAGTGCTCGGGTGAGTGTTCGGTCAAGTGCTCGGTCAAGTGCTCAGGCGAGTGCTTGGGTGAGTGCTCGGTCAAGTGCTCGGTCAAGTGCTCGGGCGAGTACTCAGTCAAGTGCTCAGGCGAGTGCTCGGTCAAGTGCTCGGGCGAGTGCTCGGTCAAGTGTACAAGTGCTCGTACAAGTGCTCGGACAAGTACTCGGACAAGTGCTCGTACAAGTGCTCGGACAAGTGCTCCTACAAGTGCTCCCGAATGGCTCATTTCTATCCTAAAACCACCCCCTTTATGGGGTCCTTCCATCACCCTCCCCCTCCCTGCGATGACCGTCAACTCAAAACGGATCGACCTCCGGTCTTGGAGGGGGAGTGATGTGGCGACATCTATCGCACCACCATCAACTAATCCTGGTATACGATATCGAAAGTTTCTTCGCACTACGCATATATACGACTTCCAACCATCAACAGTTGGATCACGGCCGGTCCCCAGGCAAACCACCTCGCCTGGCGGAGGTACCTCCCTTTTCTCTACTATCTCATGGTGTGGGGAGTTTGTTTGTTTGTAATCTAAAGAGATTACAATAAAGATTGTACAAGTCAGAAATTAGTTAGGGAGTCGTTGGATAGGTTTTTTTAAATATTTTAGGTTTGCGAAAACCATTTTTCAATTTAGGGATCCATCTTCGAAATATTAATTTTTCTGTTAAAGTCATTGTCATGCGGATTTCTGCCCGCATGCGTGGGGCGTTTCCAAAGCGACCCGCGTGCGTGTGCCACGCATAACAATAAAAGGACCCTAAAAACATGTAATGAAACGATTGGTTGCGGGCGCCACACATGCGGGCATGGCCCACATGCGGCCAGAAATCCGCATGACAATAAAAGCGCCTGTTAGCGACGGACTCCACATAGCTTTAACTATAATATACTTACCTATAAGTAGAACATAAGTAGCTATAACCATTATGTAAACGCAAAGCTGGGACGAAAGCGTCTCGACCTGCTGCACTCAGTTTGAGCTAAACCAACAACGGCTACGCATCTCGTGGCCCACATTTTATTTTTCTGTATTACTGTGTTATCTTATATTTGTGTTTGTTTCGTGATTGACTTTAAAACTTTGTTTTTTACTTTATGAACTGTCTCAATAAACTGTGTGAAACTACCAGTGCGTGTTTTTCGATCCGGCCCGAAGGACCAGATATTACTTATGGGTCCTGTCTTGTATAATGTTCTTCAGTTACTACAAAGGAAAATTTGTTATGTTCTATGCTACTCAAAAGTGCAACTTTATGAGTTTTTCTTTCTATAATTGAACTTGAACTGAAGAACGTTACACATGACAGGAGCTTTGATTTAAGGAAAGAAAGAATATGTGATTTTTTTGCAGGGATTCATAAACAATATGGAGATTAGGATATTAGTCAGTCCATCTTGTATGAATGGTGCAAATTGTTTATAGAAGGTCGCGAAGTATTGAAAATGATACGCTCGCTCGCAACCTCCACCAATCTGGACTTGTATACCTCCATTTGGAGTATGACTTAATCTTCCCGAGATATGGGAAGGGATCCGTGCCCTTGCAGTGGAGATGAGTTGTACACACGTACGCACACACAAGCAAACCAGAACCAAGCACACGCTCACAGATACACACATTGAGCCATCGTATACACTTCTTGTGAAATGTTACTACTGTGCTTCAATGTGTAACTGGCGCATACTCATGCACCCAGATGAGTCAGAAAGCCAATCAATCAATCGCAGATAACTGACTGACCTAAGATGCTGTTTTACGACAGAGATCGTGCAAAGACGAACTATAGACGTATGCCACTTCAGATCTTTATATACAAGCTGTTTTCGAGAGTCATTACGAATCGTCACGCACGCAGGTTTGACGCCTTATAGCTTTCTGAACACGCCTGGTTTCGAAAAGTTATCCGAACCATAGAACACATACATATGCTGCGGAAGACAAAATAGGAAATCGTAGAATATAATCAGCCATTATATTCAGCGTTTGAGAACTATGAGAAAACTTTTGATTAGATCGAGTCCTGGCTAAAGCGCTTGAACGGGAACGCCGCAATGTCAGTCGGCCTTCAAAACAAAAATTTGAAATCTGTCCGGCTGCAGAAAAGGGTGAGACAGGGAGACGTTATATCTAACCACCTGTTCACAGTTGTTATGGAAGAAGTCCTGTGATTGAAAGAGCTCGGCACCAACATTAACAGTGAGTACATCACCCACATTTGATCGTTGACGATAATTACTATGATTTTGCCTGAGACTTTGTCCTAGGTTCAGATATCAATGGACTCGATAGAGCATCTCAAGAACTCTGTCTTAAAATGAACATAGATAAGACAAAAATGATGTCAAAAGTCCATGTTCCAAAAATCCATGGCTCTGAAGTTTGGAGACTATACTCGAAGTTGGGGTTCAAAAACTCAAAAAAACTCAAAATGTATTTTATTTAAGTAGATGCTTTACACATGCTTTTAAATCGTCAATATTTTTTTCTACCTAGCACAAAGTCCCAGGCAAAAGGTTTGCAATCCGGATATCCGTCAATTTTACAATCCGGATTATTTGTAGTAAATTATCCGAATATCCGGATAATATAAAACTTGTTTAGAAGGCGATTACAGAAGCATAATTTTAATCAAATTATCTCTACTAACGTTCGTTCGGAGGTCTTGATAGAAAGTACTTTAGACTTTTAGTAAAAAATATATTTAAATCGGGAAGATTTTATAACCAGAGGGCGCCACACGTATAATCTATTTACAGTCTATTTGAGGTTAGGCGATTCATAAGATACTGGCGTTATTTTGGTTCTGTGTTTTATTGGTAGTTTTTTTTTAGCTGTACCATGTATTGCACCTGGAATTTAAATCAGCTCAAAGAAGAATTAAAAAGAAGAGGCGCGTCCTGCAGTGGTAGAAAGGCAGACCTTGTAGAGAGGTAAGTCGTAATATAAGTCAAAAAGTACTTCAGTATTTTCTAAGTTTTTTGTGATTTACTGATCAGTATTACATTATTTAAAGGTAATCACAATTATTCTTTTATCCACTTCTTCTATTGTTTATGAAAAACAGGTTCCAATGTCTTCTTGTATTTTTAGGTTAGAAGCATACGATAGAAATTTTAACTTCGCTGGTAAGTCGTATTCCCCGGAACCAGTACAAGACGAAGCTATGGTCATACCAAAAGACGATTTTTATAAGGATATAAACAGCAATACTCCATTACCACCATTGAATAAACATCAAATACAAGAGTATTTTGGAGAGTGAGTATTTATTTCACTATATACCTGTCTGTTTTTTTCTCTTTAGCAAGATAAAACCAGCCAAGTTTTGTAAATTTTACGCTCTCTTTTGCATGTCCCTCCAGTAAATTTATGAGGTTGTACAATTAATCTTTCTTGTTTATACATACATTTAGACAAGAGCGAACAGCTGATTTTGCATATATGCAGCATGCATCCAGTAATATCATTCACAAAACTGAAGAACCTACGGCCCTGTTTATACGAAAAGGCACGAGCTGAGCGAGCGCAAAAATTATAAAGTGGAGGTTTATTATTTATTAAGTATTCGTGTTTTTTTATTTTAAGAAGGTTTGGCAGTTTCACTTCCACAATTTGGGGGGGGGGTCATGACCGCTATGATCCCCCCCGGGACCGCGCCTGCTATTTCGTCCCTCCATCTTGTTGTAGTTCTTCCACTTTCTACATAAATGCCAAGTTAATAAACATTCTTTTCAAGCTTTGTTATTATGTATTCATAAGTCACTCATACATAGCATGATTCGAACATAACTTTTAATTTTTTCAGATGCACTCAATCATTAATAAAGGGAAAAAGTTTATATGAGAATAGATACCTTCTTATATTGAGGGCTGTCTCAATTAATGATTTTACATTTGTAAAAGGTTTCTGTAAAGCGGCAATGAAAAGAACTCAGTATGAGGTAAATATTAAATTACATAAGAATGGTGCACTGGAGGAGTCCCACTGTGAATGTACAGCCGGATCAGGAGTTCGTGCACAGTGCAAGCATGTTGCCACTGTATTATTTGGCACAGTTCATATGATTGAACATAAAACTCTAATATTAGAGGAAGTGTCCACTCAGAAGCTACAGACTTTTCACCACCCGAAGAAAAAATATTCTTCCTCACCCTTAAAAGCACAGAATTTACCATACAAAAGAATTGAAGGTAATTTTGATTTTCATCCATACAGAGATATATATAATGAAAGAATACGGAATCTTGTGCTAAATTTTACAGGCAGTACTATGCCTTTAAGGCAGCTATATAGACCGGCTAATCCTTATGCAGTTGAGTGGGACCATGGCAGTTATCATAGTGTTTCTTCAAGAGATAACATTTTGGAATCCTTATATTTAATAAATGTTACTTTAGAAGATATGAAAAATATCGAAAGAGAAACTAGAAAGCAGAATCAAAACGAAAAATGGCATAAACAGAGAAAAAACCGCCTCACGGCAAGTGATTTTCATACAATTTGCCATTTGAGTGTCCAAAACATGCCCAGCTTTGCGAAGAACCTACTGTCTAGACGGAGTGTGTCAACCAAAGCTGCAATTCATGGTAAAATTAATGAAAAAGTAGCCCTAAAACAATATTGTGAAAAATATTCACTTAATGTAAACGAATGTGGCTTATTCGTTAATAAAGAAAAACCATATTTAGGTGCTTCTCCTGACGGATTATTGGGGAATGACACAGTTGTTGAAATAAAATGCCCTTACTCCACCCGGTATTACTCAATAAGTCCAGTTACTGTACCATATCTGTATATAGAAAATGGAGAAATGCATATTAAAAAAACACATCCCTACTACTTTCAGATACAGGGCCAATTGTTTTGTGCTAAACGAAAATTCTGTAATCTTGTAATCTATACGAGTGAGGCCGTTATTTTTTGCTGATTTGGTGAAAAAAAATCTCCGCAGTCAGTAATTTCAAAAGTAGGACATTTATTTTATATTGGATGATTTTATCGGATTAAGCAACAAAGGGGCCCTACTTGACACTACAATCATTTAATTTCAGTAATTAAACAAAAAAGATATTTCAAACGAAACGTGATAAAATGAAGAAAAATTACACTAAAACTCCTATCCGCCAAAGTAGAGGTGCACTTTAACTGTCGCTGTAGTAAAAAATACGATAGTTTTTGAGATATGGCTGATATTTTAGGAATACCCATCTATATGGCTATCATTGCTCTTAATTGTGCAATGTCTTTCCTAAGACTTTATTTAAAAACTTTTCCAATTTTTAGTTTTGTCATAAAACTGTAATTATCCTTCCTTGTCTTCTAGATTTAATTGGTTAACATGTAATAGTCCTCGTCTACGTTTGACCCACTCGCACGTAGTTTAGCGCCATAAGAGAAAAAGAGACAGCTAGGTACTCTCCCACCTCGGCGCCATTGCATGGTCCAAGCCTCATTCGTTTTCGTGCGCGCACGGCTACCGCACGTAGTAAAAAATATTTCTTAAAAAGTTCGGTAATTATTTGAATTTAACAAGTGTGCAAAAATGTGCTTAGAAGAAAATAAATCCTTACGTTACTTTTAGATAAGGAGATTATGTGGAAAGGAAATACGAAAATCATTTTTTAAAAAAAAACAAGTGCAGTGAAAGTTATTTTTATTTCAACATGATGGGAGAATATCAAATAATTTTATTTTGCTTCGAGTCAACGCGAGACGTTGACCATTAGCTATTTTTGCTTCGAGTCAATGCGGGACATTGACCAATAGCCAGTTTTGCTTCGAGTCAATGCGAGACATTGACCAATAGCCAGTTTTGCTTCGAGTCAATGCGAGACATTGACCAATAGCTACTTTTATTAGAGTTAATGCGAGACATTAAACACACTATAATATTCCTGTTTCGTATGAACTGGAATCACCAGCTTTCTAATGCTAATGCTGCTGCTCCATCAACCCTCGCTCGCCGCCACAGGTGAAGCGTTGGCAGCATCGTGGCTCATATCACTGCACTGCCACCACAGCCACCGCCGCTTATGCAGCTGACAACGATGCTGAAAAATCGACAACGACGATGGACGGATTGCCTCCCGAAACCTCCCCAACGGCGCTGCTGTAACCGCCGTCCGCCAAAACCGCTGCCGGCGCCGCCACCAAAACTGCCGCCGCCTACAGGTGATATGTACCATAAGCACCATCACGTCTATTTAATCTTCCGGCACATATCCACCGCCATCGTGCGTTTATACTGATGCCTACTATCCGCAGTTGAGATTCCTTCTAGTGTTTCCAAACGCGTGTGTTATTATTTCAAAACCAACCTCGAGAAGGACGGTCTATTTAAAAAATAAAAAATAAAATCTCGAGTTTGTCATCCGACAATAACTCCAGAAATTGAGGCGATGCTGAACTATTAATCTAAGATGGAGCCAAAAATAGGGATATTATAGCTATTTTTCTTAACCATAACCTTACGGTTATGTCCAATACCTACCGCTAACCTGATTTATTGAAACAACAGACATCCTGTCATTTCAGTTTATATAACTGATTGAATGAATGATGAAACACCCGACCGATTTCGGTCATGAGTCATGGCGACCACTTCGACTCCTAGTAGACTTGTTGACTGTGGGGCGCCCGAAAATAGCTAATATAGCCAATCTTCGCGGCAAACCCCCGTGCACAGTGCAGTTTAATTAAGTAATATACCAGCCTTTTATTTATTTCTTCATCATATTATAAAATACTTATCTGCGAGTAATAGTGTTCTGTGATACTTATACACTGGCATCGAAAGGGAGACATTTATTCGGTGTTGTGTTCGGTGGTTTTGTGAAGATGTCAAAGGGCATATACAAAAAGTTAAAAGAATTGAGTTGCATCGGATAGCGAGCAGGGAGATACGTATGTATGTATGTGCTACTGCCGCTCAGCCAGCCCAAACGCAACCCGTCGCGTCGCCGCCGCGCCGACGACGCGCTGCCGCCCCCGCGCTGGCGCGCTGACCGATCGCTGCGAAGCGCGCCCTCCGCAGCTCAGCCGCATTTTAAGGTAGCGGGTAGATGGAAATATTTTATGGATGCATTAAAAAGGTATTGTTTGGTATAACTAGACCATTTACACAAAATATTGAGATAAAGACTCATTACCCCAGATGAATTTTTTGGCCCTGGACAAGTCGTGGCCAAAATATGGTATATTTTTGATCAAAATTGTAAAAGTTAACGCAGCAACCCTATGAAAAACTCTTTGCTTCGAGTATTATTTTTATAATCCATAAAAGTGAAGACAAGTTTAATTTATACTGGATTTAAAATGTTAATCAAATTTTGAATATTGATAATTTGAAATCTATTTTATCGTACCTACATAGTTGCCCAGGGCAGTTACATGGTAAAAGCAATAAATAAAATAGGCCGATATCCTCGTGCTCATGCACGATTTTATCTTACTTAAAACACTTTTTTCTATATAAATACTTGTGTTTTACCTTTCAGCCTGTGCTCAACTTTTATAGGACTATAGTCCTATGAACACTATAGTGTTCATTAACTTTATGAACAGATTCAGGAGTTTTTTCAATCTGTTTTTACTATATTATTCTATGTTATTCTTCCTTTCGGTCGATAACAAACCTAAATAGTCTCGGCCCAAAATTCAGCCACGCGAATTGCACTGTCCGTGGCACTCATTAGATCTGCCTGCCTGCAGTTATCTGGGCATGCAGGGCACGACGTCAAATACTCCATTGTTTGGGGAACTACGCTACACTTAAACTCCACGCCAACACAAAACTTGGAACCATCTGAGGATGTTATCACCATTATATTATTATCTTATTGAGAGGTGTTAAACTTAACACCAAATATATTTTAAATCAACGAATTAAATTGTATGTACAATATTGTACACATTAATTCTTTAAATAATTAATTGATAGAAACCAGTTCGGTATACGATTCAAAACCCTTTCGATTTACAGTTACCATAACTGACAAGTAATCGTTAATAATTATAATAAGAAAAATAAAAGTATTTTATAAAATAAGGTTTTCTGTACCTTATACTTAAAATTGTCTTTTTTGTACCTAGCTTCTGCTACTTACACGAAACTTGCAATGACAGCGTTTCGAGAAGTATTAATTATAATAAATACATATACCTACGTTATTTTTTCTTATGAAGCCATGTCTTCAGTCTAGATGACAATGATTCATAGGTGTGCCTGTTTTTAAGTTTCATGCAGGTTAAGTCTTAATAAAGCTGCCGCAATCACCAGATAAGAATAAACAACAATGTTTGATGGGTGAAATCTGTGAATTCTTAGATGGTGGATAATCAAAATTTTGACTTTGCATAATCAAAATTTTTGTTGATGCCTCCACAGCACACTGGAGATGTCCTTGTGAGGATGGTGAAAATTATTTATTGGCATTGTTTAAGATCGCCTATAATCAAAATATACATTAAAAAGATTTATATATGTTGAATGAATTAAAAATGAAAAATGTGAACATCAGCGAATTTTGCAAAAACAAAATTATTATAAGTCATAGCTTACGTGAAACTTCTGGTATATTTTGAACTAAATTATTTACAATTGAAAGTTTATTAATCGCGATATACTTTCGTGGCTATATAAAATTACAGCAATTTTTTTCTCTATAAACCAAACAGGTAGTTTTTTTTAAGTAAACACACAACAAAAGAACGAGAAATTAAAATGTTAAAAAGTTGTGACAATAGAATACTATTGCTGGTATTGACAATAGAATACATATAAAACTTGCTGAAATTACCGTTATCGATACAGTTTAGATAAATATACTAAACATGTTTTCTACTTCATTCCAAAACTTATTAAATAAGCTTATCCAGCCTAAAATAATAATTTTAACTTAAAGAATAAATACAAAATGTAATAAGTACATTTTTACATCTTTGTAATGTTTTCCGTTTATTTGTGTAACTATCTTCAACGGTTCCCACTTTTTCCAATTATTATGAACTTCATATTATTATTTCGAAATTATGACTTATTATGTAATAAGTCTTAAAAAAAAATGCTGCTCAAGCTACTACCGTTTTCATACCTGACGTAGGGTCAGTTATGAAATCAGAATTTATCTATATTTTATTTCTTATAAGTGAACCTGAAACTTATATTTTCAAATATTGTCTCAAATATTTACTTATTCATTCGTATAAGGAACGAACAAATGCATATCGTCAGTGCTAGATATAAAATTCCTATCACTGGTCGATAATACCAAGTTTCGGTTCACGTCTAGCTTTAAACAGTGGGGGAATATTATCGATCAGGAGTATAGATTCGTTGGTTTGTTCACGGCTCATCCCCATTGCGGGTATACCTATAGTTATTCTACAGACCGAATTAAAGTGTGAAGTCCTTGCGTTAACAGAGCATTGGCACTCAACCAATAATTTAAAATGCATAAACATAGATGGATTCACCCTTATATCTAGTTACTGTAGAAGAACTGTCGAGCATGGTGGGTCATGTATTTATGTAAAAAATTGTATAAAAGCAACTGAAAATGCCGAAATTTGTTCTCTGTCGGTTGAAAAATACTGTGAAATATCCGCTATAGACCTTCTCGATTTCGGTATAACAGTAGTATGTTTATATAGGTCTAACTGTGCGGTGAGTAACATTGACTTTTTAATTCATTTAGAACGACTGCTCGACAAACTCAGCGATTTAGGTATCGAGTACATTGTCGTTGGAGATATGAACTTAGACTTCATTTCAAAATCTAATCCGGAACTTAACAAACTTAAAGACCTGCTAAGAGCCCACGACTGCATAAATGTAGTAAAATTTCCCACCCGAATAACCACGACGACAAGCACGAGTCTAGACCATATGTACTGGAACGGTAAGCGCAGCGCGGTGAGCGCGGCTCCTGTGTCTACTAACCTCAGCGATCACCACGCCGTGCGCGCCGCCGTCACGTGCCGCGCGCGCGCCCCGTAGCCCAGTCATCGAGGAGTTTCTTTGTATGGAGACCCCAACATTAATTTCTCTGTCAATGAAACTTTGCACGATTGTGAAGGATAGTGTATAGATGGAAGATGACAAAGAAGCCAACAGATTTTGTGGCTGGAAGTAGGTGTTTTATACCTAAACATGAAAATTGCATTTAAAATTCGGTGGATAATTGCTCGATCGAATATTTCTGTACTATTCGTTAGTAGTAACTTAATGGCACGCGTATGTAATAGTATCCAAAACTTTTTCGACTTTTGTGACGCTTAAGTTAAGCAAAACTTGATTTTTCGATTTTACTTCCGATGAATAATTTCTCGGTTAATTTTTATTTTTCAGTATACTTTAATATCTTATTGGACATCTTTTTTGTATAAGTATCCAAAAGATTTTCCTTTAAGATCATAGCATAATAGTTTTTATGCAATAATTAATTATGTAAAATTTCTCAGTCCATTTTTATTTATTTACATGATACATAATAATAAATGTAAACAGTATTTCAGGTTATCCAATAAAATTTCGATACATTAAACTCATATGTATAAAGCGTCACACACGTACGTAAGGTCACGCGACCCGTTTGCCGGCCGCTACCCATTTCCGACCTTTCCGCACTTTATTTTGTATAAACTTCTCATTGGCATTGTTATATTCTATTGTATCCTAATTCATAGTTTTAAGTTTGTCTGTAAGTTTTCCTAAAATAAAATAAATAAAATAATAATAGTTTCAAAAAAATATGCTTGGATTCGTTTGATCTGCACAAAATTCACGCGTATGTAGGTATTCCACAGACAAAAAACCTCACTAAAAGGCTGTTAAATATAGATTACAAAAACATCAACATCAAATAACTTGTTAGGTACCTATTAATAATGAAAAAAATATTATACGTACAGCGGCGTTCAGCGCCATAGTACGAAAGCTAAAAAATACAATAAAATAATATAAAAACAAAAATAAATCTTTTTAATCAGAGATGTTGCTAATATCCGCATCCGCATCCGTAAATATGGAGCTTCCGCATAAATTTTGACATCCGCAATATTCAATGCGGATTTTTATGCGGATACGGATCTAGAACAACATAGCTAATTATTGTAATATTTTATTTCAGGTTTATAATTTTATGAATTATTAATTGTGATTATTAATATAAATAATTTTTTTTTTATGGCAGAGGTGGCAAATTATTTGGCATATTATTATTATTAATTATACAATAATTAATAATAATTGTATAATTCATAACAAAAGCTCTATTAAAAGAAATTTTATTCATATTTATAAACCAGTATATTTTCAAGTTAGTACCAAAGTACATTATTACACCAAAAGGCAGCAAAGTTACTGAAATAAAATGGTCCACGTTTTTAACTTTCAGTACTTTAATAATTTAATAAAAAAAACAAGGATTAGTATCATTATTTAGAGTTCCGTACACAAAGTCAACGGGACCCTTTACTGTCCGTCTTTCCGTCTTTAACCGTAATAGGTAGATAGCTGTAATTTTCACAGTGTGTATTTCTGTTGCCACTATAACAACAAAGGCCGGCAACGCACTTGTAACTCCTCTGGTGTTGCGGGTGTCTATCGGCGGCGGTAATCGCTTACCATCAGGTGATCCATCTGCTCGTTTGTCAGCTATGCCATAAAAAAATTAAAAAAACTTAAAAATTAAAGAGGCTGGTAGGGTGACACCAGAAACGTATTTTTGGTGGAATTCCAAATATTGTACGATGGTACGAAACCCATCATGCGCGAGTCTGACTCGCACTTAACCGGTTTTCATTTATTTATGCCCATACAAACCCATACAAAGGACTATGCAAAAAATTATACGATGGGGGTTTATTAAAATATACGAGAATAGTTATTTGTTCAACGTTAAAGTTCAAAGTTATTTTTGCTTCGAGTGCTAGCTTTAAATCACGAACTAGCGAAGTAGTCTGGAATTGAATCACGAGCGTAGCAAGTGAGTGATTTAAAGGCACGAGACATATAAATGACCTGCTTTCGTGTTAAACATACAACTTTCAAACAACCCAAGGGCTCCGACAAGTGCTCAATTGCCCGGTCATATAAGTGCTCAGTCAAGTGCTCAGGCGAGTGCTCGGGCGAGTGCTCGGTCAAGTTCTCAGGCGAGTGCTCGGTCAAGCGCTCGGGCGAGTGCTCGGTCAAGTGCTCGGGCGAGTGCTCGGTCGAGTGCTCGGTCAAGTGTTCGGTCGAGTGCTCGGTCAAGTGCTCGGGCGAGTGCTCGGCCGAGTGCTCGGTCGTGTGCTCGGTCAAGTGCTTGGGTGAGTGCTCGGTCAAGTGCTCGGGCGAGTGCTCGGTCAAGTGCTCGGGCGAGTGCTCGGTCAAGTGCTCGGGCGAGTGCTCGGTCGAGTGCTTGGGTGAGTGCTCGGTCAAGTGTTCGGTCGAGTGCTCGGTCAAGTATTCGGTCGAGTGCTCGGTCAAGTGCTCGGGCGAGTGCTCGGTCAAGTGCTCGGGTGAGTGCTCTGTCAAGTGCTCGGGCGAGTGCTCGGGCGAGTGCTCGGTCGTGTGCTCGGTCAAGTGCTTGGGTGAGTGCTCGGTCAAGTGTTCGGGCGAGTGCTCGGTCGAGTGCTAAGGCGAGTGCTCGGTCGAGTGCTCGGTCAAGTGTTCGGTCGAGTGCTCGGTCAAGTGCTCGGGCGAGTGCTCGGTCAAGTGTTCGGTCGAGTGCTCGGTCAAGTGCTCAGGTGAGTGCTCTATTAAGTGCTCGGGCGAGTGCTCGGTCAAGTGCTCGGGCGAGTGCTTGGGCGAGTGCTCGGTCAAGTGCTCGGGCGAGTGCTCGGTCGAGTGCTCGGTCAAGTGCTTGGGCGAGTGCTCGGTCAAGTGCTCGGGCGAGTGTTCGGTCAAGTGCTCGGTCAAGTGCTCGGTCAAGTGCTTGGGTGAGTGCAGGTCAAGTGTTCGGTCGAGTGCTCGGTCAAGTGCTCGAGCGAGTGCTCTGTCAAGTGCTCGGGCGAGTGCTCGGTCGAGTGCTCGGTCGTGTGCTCGGTCAAGTGCTTGGGTGAGTGCTCGGTCAAGTGCTTGGGTGAGTGCTCGGTCAAGTGCTCAGGCGAGTGCTCGGGCGAGTGCTCTGTCAAGTGCTCAGGCGAGTGTTCGGTCAAGTGCTCGGTCAAGTGCTCAGGCGAGTGCTTGGGTGAGTGCTCGGTCAAGTGCTCGGGCGAGTGCTCGGTCAAGTGTTCGGTCGAGTGCTCGGTCAAGTGCTCGGGCGAGTGCTCTGTCAAGTGCTCGGGCGAGTGCTCAGTCGAGTGCTCGGTCAAGTGCTTGGGTGAGTGCTCGGTCAAATGCTCGGGCGAGTGTTCGGTCAAGTGCTCGGTCAAGTGCTCAGGCGAGTGCTCGGTCAAGTGTTCGGTCGAGTGCTCCGTCAAGTGCTTGGGTGAGTGCTCGGTCAAGTGCGAGTGCTCGGTCAAGTGCTCGGGCGAGTGTTCGGTCAAGTGCTCGGTCAAGTGCTCAGGCGAGTGCTCGGTCAAGTGTTCGGTCGAGTGCTCGGTCAAGTGCTTGGGTGAGTGCTCGGTCAAGTGCTCGGGCGAGTGCTCTGTCAAGTGCTCGGTCGAGTGCTTGTTCAAGTGCGAGTGCTCGGTCAAGTGCTCGGGCGAGTGTTCGGCAAGTGCTCAGGCGAGTGCTTGGGTGAGTGCTCGGTCAAGTGCTCGGGCGAGTGCTCAGTCAATTGCTCAGGCGAGTGCTCGGTCAAGTGCTCGGGCGAGTGCTCGGTCAAGTGTACAAGTGCTCGTACAAGTGCTCGGACAAGTACGTACAAGTGCTCAGACAAGTCCTCCTACAAGTGCTCCTGAATGGCTCATTTCTATCCTCAAACCACCCCCTTTATGGGGTCCTTCCATCACCCTCCCCCTCCCTGCGATGACTGTTACGCGGATATCACACTGAGGCAGAAATCGGACGGGAGCGCGAAGCGATGAAATTCGCATGCGGCAGCGTTCCGCTCCACCGGACGGTTTCCGTCCGAAGCTGCGGTGCACGACGAAGGCTCGGATTCCGTCCCACCGGACGGTTTTCGTCCGAATTCCGTCGTAGACAAAAATCCGGACGGTACTGGGGTGCAGTGGTATACCTGCGAATCGAACGCATCGTCGCCCCGCCCCGACGTTTCCAAAGCGAGCGAGTTTGTACGATCACTTGTCCTATCCGAGCACTTGACCGAGCACTCGCCCGAGCACTTGACTGAGCACTTGCCCAAGAACTTTACCGAGCACTTGACCGAGCACTCGCCCGAGCACTTGACCGAGCACTCGCCTGAGCACTTGACCGAGCAGTGCCCAAGCACTTGGCCGAGCACTTGACCGAGCACTCGCCCAGTATTTGACCGAGCACTTGGCCGAGCACTTGCCAAAGCACTCACCCAAGCACTTAACCGAGCACTTGACCGAGCACTCGACCGAGCACTCGTCCGAGCACTCGCCCGAGAACTTGTGCGCTTGTACTCACCCGAGCACTAGACCGAGCACTCGCCCAAGCACTTAACCGATCACTTGACCGAGCACTCGCCCAAGCACTTGACCGAGCACTCGCCCAGCAGTAGACCGAGCACTTGACAAAGCACTCACCCAAGCACTCGACCGAACACTTGACTGAGCACTTGACTAAGCACTTGGCCGAGCACTTGACAAAGCACTCACCCAAGCACTCGACCGAGCACTTGACCAAGCATTTAAACGAGCACTCGCCCGAGCACTTGTGCGCTTGTACGAGCACTTGTCGGTGCAGTTGTCCGAGCACTTGCTTGTCCGAGCACTTGTGCGCTTGTACGAGCACTTGTCGGAGCAATTGTACGAGCACTTGTACGAACACTCAAATCAGGTTGACAATTATAGACCTATTTCAAAAGTAAAGCTCGCAAAGTGCTCGTACAAGTGCTCAGACAAATGCTCAATTGCCCGGTCATATAAGTGCTCAGTCAAGTGCTCAGGCGAGTGCTCGGGCGAGTGCTCGGTCAAGTTCTCAGGCGAGTGCTCGGTCAAGCGCTCGGGCGAGTGCTCGGTCACGTGCTCGGGCGAGTGCTCGGTCGAGTGCTCGGTCAAGTGTTCGGTCGAGTGCTCGGTCAAGTGCTCGGGCGAGTGCTCGGCCGAGTGCTCGGTCGTGTGCTCGGTCAAGTGCTTGGGTGAGTGCTCGGTCAAGTGCTCGGGCGAGTGCTCGGTCAAGTGCTCGGGCGAGTGCTCGGTCAAGTGCTCGGGCGAGTGCCCGGTCGAGTGCTTGGGTGAGTGCTCGGTCAAGTGTTCGGTCGAGTGCTCGGTCAAGTGTTCGGTCGAGTGCTCGGTCAAGTGCTCGGGCGAGTGCTCGGTCAAGTATTCGGTCGAGTGCTCGGTCAAGTGCTCGGGTGAGTGCTCTGTCAAGTGCTCGGGCGATTGCTCGGTCAAGTGTTCGGTCGAGTGCTCGGTCAAGTGCTCGGGCGAGTGCTCGGTCGTGTGCTCGGTCAAGTGCTTGGGTGAGTGCTCGGTCGAGTGCTCGGGCGAGTGCTCGGTCGAGTGCTCGGGCGAGTGCTTGGTCAAGTGCTCGGGCGAGTGCACGGTCAAGTGTTCGGTCAAGTGCTCGGTCAAGTGCTCAGGCGAGTGCTTGGGTGAGTGCTCGGTCAAGTGCTCGGGCGAGTGCTCGGTCAAGTGTTCGGTCGAGTGCTCGGTCAAGTGCTCGGGCGAGTGCTCTGTCAAGTGCTCGGGCGAGTGCTCGGTCGAGTGCTCGGTCAAGTGCTTGGGTGATTGCTCGGTCAAGTGCTCGGGCGAGTGTTCGGTCAAGTGCTCGGTCAAGTGCTCAGGCGAGTGATCGGTCAAGTGTTCGGTCGAGTGCTCCGTCAAGTGCTTGGGTGAGTGCTCGGTCAAGTGCGAGTGCTCGGTCAAGTGCTCGGGCGAGTGTTCGGTCAAGTGCTCGGTCAAGTGCTCAGGCGAGTGCTCGGTCAAGTGTTCGGTCGAGTGCTCGGTCAAGTGCTTGGGTGAGTGCTCGGTCAAGTGCTCGGGCGAGTGCTCTGTCAAGTGCTCGGTCGAGTGCTCGTTCAAGTGCGAGTGCTCGGTCAAGTGCTCGGGCGAGTGTTCGGTCAAGTGCTCGGTCAAGTGCTCAGGTGAGTGCTTGGGTGAGTGCTCGGTCAAGTGCTCGGGCGAGTGCTCAGTCAATTGCTCAGGCGAGTGCTCGGGCGAGTGCTCGGTCAAGTGTACAAGTGCTCGTACAAGTGCTCGGACAAGTACGTACAAGTGCTCAGACAAGTGCTCCTACAAGTGCTCCCGAATGGCTCATTTCTATCCTCAAACCACCCCCTTTATGGGGTCCTTCCATCACCCTCCCCCTCCCTGCGATGACTGTTACGCGGATATCACACTGAGGCAGAAATCGGACGGGAGCGCTAAGCGATGAAATTCGCATGCGGCAGCGTTCCGCTCCACCGGACGGTTTCCGTCCGAAGCTGCGGTGCACGACGAAGGCTCGGATTCTGTCCCACCGGATGGTTTTCGTCCGAATTCCGTCGTAGACAAAAATCCGGACGGTACTGGGGTGCAGTGGTATACCTGCGAATCGCACGCATCGTCGCCCCGCCCCGACGTTTCCAAAGCGACCCGCGTGCGTGTGCCACCCATAACAATAAAAGGACCCTAAAAACAGTTGATAGTGAAGTCGCTTCTACTTAATTTTTTTACGAAAATTTTTTTTTTCCTACGGCAAACATTCTTAGAAAAACATCGAAGTGAACATTATCTTCACTAGCTGGAGGACCCGGCTTCACTCAGGGAGTTGATGTAAGATCGCCTGGTAGTTGGAACAAAAGATAAAAAAAAATCTAAGAGGTTTTTTTATTGAATCTAACAATTCACATATCTGGTTCATTAACAATATTTTTCGTTTTCAGAATATATAATTATTTTAGAATTCCCTACCTCATCCCCCGCACCCCGAGCCTCACCCCCTCCCGCTCCCCGAGCCTCACCCTCCCCCGCCACCCAAAACTCACCCCCCGCACACCACGCTTCACACCCCGCACCGCGCCTCACACCTCGCACCGCGCGACTCACCCCCCGCACCCTTAGCCTCACCCCCCAGAAACACGAGACTCAACCCCGCACCGCGCCCCCCCCTCACCCCTAAATCACATATTATAACATTTATTATGCGATAGTAGGTACCACACACTGTCAGAGTCTGGTTCCCATAGTACAAAAAAAGTAGAGACGACTCTATTTGTTGCCCTACCGACCTTGTTCTGAAGCAGTAGTTCTGTTTCGTTTTTGCGCGGATCGCGCGCGAATCGCGCTTCCGGACGGAGAAACGGCGTCAGTGTGTGGTACCCAGCGAATCACACCGCGTCGCCATCCGGGAGCGCGGATTCGTCGTGCGAATCGCGCCTCCGGGCGGAGAAGCGGTGCCAGTGTGTGGTACCCCGCGGTTTTTGTATACAAATCAACATTTTACAGTACAAAGTTTAAATCCGCTCCAGCGCAATGTCCGCAATTCGCCTCGGTGAGCGGAGCAGTGTGTTTTCCGCCTTAATTTCAAAGTAAAAAATAAGGGAATTACATGCCTCAGTAAGTAAATCAGTAACGTTTTTCGATAATAATCAATGTCGTCCCCAGTGTTAGCGCAGATACTTTTTCTGTATGGGGATGGTTATGCCATCCTCATGGACCTCCGATATGGTATAACAAGTTAACAACTGCCTTTCAAAGCACGGAAACAGTCGAGATAAATGCCACTTACAGTCAAACCCATCTAGGTTATGACCGTATGTGTAACCAGTTAACCTACATGATCTGATGACCATGACCACTGCACAGTTAGCGTGTTTTGACTGTAACGATGAGCGTAATCATGATTTTACCTCGATAAGTAGGTATATTTTATGCTATATTTTCATAGGTTACAATTATACCTACTTAGAATTAATTTATGTAATTTTATTGCTCTTTTCTCTTTTTTTTACTATGTTATGTTATTTTAATCGGCTGTATTTGTTGCTTCCTTAAATGTGTATTTGCTGAATAAACATATTTCTTTTCTATTCTATATCAAGTACAAACTTTTTCGTTAGGTTATGCCTAATAACTTTTCTTCTGCACGAGATCCAGGTGAGCTGTCATACAAAAAAAGTTAGTACTTTGTGTGACCTATTTTACGATATAGGTCACAATGCGTTACAAGTGTTACAACATATGGGCCAAAATCGTCCATTCTCCTTGCAAACATTTTTAGAACAAAATTCCGTTTTTGACATTTGATAAAAAAAGTAGGTAACTGAAAATGACTAGCAGTCAACTACCGGATTAAGTTATAATCTTTTATCACAATGTAAATACTAAGTGATATAAGAACTATTTAAAATACCGTTTTGTTTAGAAAATTAACATAGCTATAGTAAAAACGATGTTTTATCCTATATAGTATGTTAGTCAATAGGTTAATAGGGTAAATCGCACCCGCGTTGTGCGTCTTCTGAATTCAGTCTTAGGTCACGAGCATACCTACATAGCCTAATATCCGTACACTCAGACGGGGGAACAATAGTAAAATTTTATTTTTTACTGAACGGTACATAAAATGCAAAAAAAAACAATAGTTATATATATTATATTAGTTACACATATTCAATAGTCAAGGAAAAATCTAAACTCTTTATCCTTTACAGTAAAAAAAAAATCGGCACCCTTCCTAGCAAAGCAAAGTATATCGAATGTTTTTCAAATGAATGTAGATGTATGTATCGCGTCATTGTCTGACCTTGAGCAGATGCGGTACGCGCCGCGCGCATCGCGTCTACGTTCGCCGCCGCCCCGTGAGCCGTAAATGTTTAATAAACGTATTATCTAAAGAAATTCTAAAACTACTATTTTGCCGAAATTTCATTGGATAGTTTTAAAAAACTGTTTACTTCTGTAAATTGTGACTTCTAAAGGAATAAAACTGGACTGAGAAATTATGAGCCGTGAGCATTTTTACGGAAACTATAACATTACGTTCCTATAGGAAAATGTTTTGGATACTTACACATAGAAAAGTCTTATGAGGTATAAAACCATAGTAAAAAATAAAAATTAACCGAGAAATTATACCTTGGTAATTATAGCAAAATAACAAATTTTGATAAATATCGAAGTTAAAAAGTTCGAAAAAGTTTTGGACAGTTTTACATACATATAATAACAAACTAGCACTAACATATCGCGTTGGAATAATAGATTGAGAAATTATTCGGTAAGAGTTATTAGCAATATTCATGTTTAGGTATAAAATACCTACTTCCAAAACATACATCTCCGGGATACCTTGTCACACCTCATCTATGGAATCTACTTAATCATACTGCAAAGTTTTACGGACAGAGGAGTTAATGCATACCTCAACCTCCTCGATGACTGGACTACCGCCCCCGCCTCTCACGCGACTTGCGAGGAACTACTCGCCAAGTAACTATGCGAACTTTGCAGCTGCGATGCAGAGTATTGATTGGGGCGAGATTGGTCAGCGGCATCAATGCTCTGTCCGGGAATTTATCGCATCCATAACAAACATCCTAATAAGCAAGTTTGATATATGTTTTCCTTTAAAGAAAATAAATAATAAGCTAGCAAAATCATGGGTTACGACTGAAATAAAAAACTCGAAAGACTTCTTATTTGACTTGATTGAGCTGGGCAGAATTTTTCCTGAAAATGAAGCACTGTCTGCCTTTATTTACTCCCACAACAAAAATTACACAAAATTGGTAAATAGTAGCAGAGCTAATTTCTACACAAAAAAGTTAGAGAACAGCAAAAACAGGTGTAAAACGATGTGGCAAATAGTAAACACTGAAAGAGGTGTTTCCCGAAACCAAACCGACTGTGCGGATGCGATTATGTCCTCGGATAGGCATACCTATTTCACTGCGAGGGACGTGGTAAATACAATGAATGCCAGGTTTGTAGGAGCAGCCACCGCGTGCGGAGCCCCGCGTGCCGACGTACCGCGCGCCTGCGCTGCCCTGAGCGCCGCGCGACCACCTGCGGACAGATGTATTCGCCTGCGTCGTTTCTCCGCTGACGAAGTGTACCGCATTGTTGCCTCCCGCGTGGCCCAGAAACCAACTAGAGACGTCTACGATATATCTGTACGATTGCTGGCATCGGCCGCTACTTCTCTGTCACCTGCCCTCGCGTGCTGCTTCAATATGTGTATCTCAGATGGCACGTACCCTGACCCATTGAAGATGAGTAAGATAGTGCCTATTTTTAAGGGAAAAGGTAAACGCGATGACATTGATGCTTACAGACCTGTCTCTATCATTCCAGTAATAGCTAAGGTGATGGAGAACGGCCTCAGCTCGCGCTTGATGGATTATCTGACAGCGACTAATGCGCTGTCGGACCATCAATACGCCTACAGATCAGGCCGCTCCACAGCCTTACTGGCTGGTGAGGTAATCCGACGAGTAGTCGAAGCACGCGAGAGCAGACAACATGTCGCCATCCTGAGCTGCGACCTGTCTAAAGCGTTTGATGTCGCCGACCACGGTCTACTAGGTGCGAAACTACGACACTACGGCATATATGGTAAAGCGCATTCGCTTCTAACCGAGCTACTTCACAACAGGTCGCAGATCGTCGTTACTGGTGACATAAAGTCAGACTCCCTGAAGTCGAATATTGGAGTAGCCCAGGGCTCGTCGGTCTCCAATATTTTATTCTGCCTACTCATGAACGACTTACCTGAGGCAATAACAACTGGGGAGACGTACATGTACGCCGATGACGTGGCGGTGGTTGTTCGAGCTGCATCACACACCGAGCTAGAAGTCATGCTCAATCAAGCGGCAGCCAGCGTCTCGCAGTGGTTTCGCATCAATGGTCTCATACTGAACCATAAAAAAACCAACGTAATGAACTTCGAGTTCTCGGGACGCGCACCTAAACCTCTGGATGTTTTAGTGAACGGCGTAAGAATCAATCAAGTCCACACTACGACCTTCCTAGGCTTCGAGTTGGATGTGGGTCTGACATGGGCACCTCACATCGACAAGGTGTGCGAAAAACTGGCAAGCGCGTGTTTCGCACTCAGGAGACTGTCCCGAGTGGTGCCGCGTGAGACAGTGAGAGCCTCTTACTTCGCTACGATACACTCTCTCCTGCAGTACGGAGCTGAGCTGTGGGGAGGTGCAGCGGAATTTGAGCGCGCGTTCGTGCTTCAAAAACGCGCCATCCGCATAATCGCCTGCATTCCGCGTGACGAAACTGCAAGGCCGTTTTTCAAATCGTTGGGTATCCTTACATTGACCTCATTAGTCATCTTACAAATGGCTGTGAGCGTGCGGAACAACTTGGACCAATATCCAACACACAAGGATACCCACACGTTCAACACAAGAAACGCCGATAAGCTCAGACCCGTTCCCCACCGGCTTACCAAGACAGGTAAGATGACGCACGTCATGGGCCCTAAACTATTTAATAGGCTGCCAAAGGACATAACCGCTGCCCCAAGTACGCAAACGTTCAAATCGTCCCTAAAACGCTGGCTTGTCGAGAAGGCGTTCTATAATATTAACGAATTTTATAATTATAAATAATTATTATATAAACTGTGTATACTCTAATGTATACACCATTGAGTGTATTTCTATACAGTACTTGTTTGTATTAATTTAATATTGACATTATTTTAATTCAATTAATTTTGATATTTAAATTATTATATATTGACATGTAATTATTATTATGAATAAATGAATTATGAATTATGAATTATGAATTATTCGGGTTTATTTTGTGATACATTTTTTGTCAAATTACCTAAAAATGAATTTCAGATGTTCAACGTGAATTATTCAAGCAGTACATGAAAGATGTACAGGTTAAAACCATATTTGTTAAAATACGATAGGTACATAGTGTAATTAAGGTACCAGAATATCGTATTAGATTACCATCTTAGCAGTTCTTTGGACTAAGAACAGATGTTCCAAATAGCTAAAAGGATGGAAATGTCAAACAGGTTCCCTATGCATCGACGTCGGTTCCCAACGACGCTGCATATACCTTTCATAAAACACTATCGTCTATCGCTGCACTTATGCTAAGTGTAAACTCATCACTCAGAACCTAACGTCAAGTTCAACTAACAATCACATTTATAAAATTGAACAAGATTTAATTTTATTTTCATATTGTTTATTTGATAACCTTCTAGGAAGTGTTATTTTTTAATAATTTATTGTGTACACAAAATGGGCATAATATAAAAGCTTACCATCAAATATACGCAAGGGGTGCAACTTGTTTCTAAAAGAAATTTCTTCCAGAAATAAATTTCTGTTAATTGAATTACAGTTATAAAATCTCTCAGATTATATTTTATTGCAATAATTCTCATACCTATTACCTACAACATTGTTAGTCTCTCTAAACATCTACATATTAACCAATTAAATCTAGAAGACAAGGAAGGATAATTAGATGATCAAACGAACTTACCTCAAGTGAAGTTCGATCTTAATTATCCTTCCTTTTCGGAGAGATTTAAGGTCCCTCCCTGCCCTAGAGTAGACAATACTAGGATGCTAGTATTAAAACCCCTAATACCAATGTTGTAGTATGTAGGTTGCCTTTTTTATTCTCTAAAATGAATGAGGCTTGGACCATGCAATGGCGCCGAGGTGGGAGAGTACCTAGCTGTGTCTTTTTCTCTTATGGCGCTAAACTACGTGCGAGTGGGTCAAACGTAGACGAGGACTACTACATGTTAACCAATTAAATCTCTCCGACAAGGAAGGATAATTAAGATCGAACTTCACTTGAGGTAAGTTCGTTTGATCATCTAATTATACGTCACTTTGTCAACGTCACCAATATTATTTGTATCCATCAAAGTTTAGAGTTAGGGAGATTAAAATCAGTAGATGGCAAACACTGGCTTTGGATTGTCTATAGACAGTTGTTTGAGGCGGCAATTTTTTTGACAAAAGACATGTGACTGTTAGTTCAAGTAAAACGGGCACGCTTGCTTCGACGGAAGATTTTTGTGTATAAAAATGTAAGTTTCAATGTTTTATTAAAAACTATCAGTGTGCTATGTGTGTCAATATGTAAGCTATGTTTAATACTAAAATACAACTGTAATAGTACGTTATTTGCAGAGTAGTAACTTGTTTTCTCAACGCGACGGTAGCGGAGAAGTAAAAAAACGCCACCATTTTGTTACTTCAACGCCACCAGTAGCGTATATATTCGTCACCTCTTCTACACCACCAAATAAAGGAGAATATTCACTTGTTTTTTGTGCATAAACTAGACGTGTATATAATCGACGCAAAAAAATCATAAACGCTGTAACCGACAAACTGTAAACTTCTTTCAACGTTGTAAATTTTTTTCGTTAGTCGTCGTAGGGCTGCACGGCCCGGACCATGAGACAGTTTTTTATTTATGAAGCGGACCAGACACTATCAGTAATAATGACAGTATTTTTCCATCAGTATATTGTCATTCCATCGTTTAGTATGCGTCAGACCATCAACAGAGAAATTGTTGGAATTCCCATACAAAATTGGCGGATCAGTTGATCAATTAGTAGGAGTCCAAATATATATTTTTTTAATTGAGCATAGGTCCTTAGATTTTTTTCAGTTTTATCAGTAGAAGCCACTGTTAATTTTTTCCGGTATTATTTACAATAAAATACAACAATGATTGATAGTGAATAGTATTAAAAAAGTATTAGTTGTTAAAAAGTTTAGTAAGACAGTATAAAAATTGGCATGTGTAGGTGTTCCTTTACAATTATTCGTCACTATTATACGTCACTCAACGTCACCGACGCGTAGAAGTGTCTACGCTACCAACATAATACTTCTGCGCCATATTAGCAAAAAATGGCGGCCTGACCCATACATACAAAGATTTTCAGGTTGTGCACATCACAAAGGATGAACTTTTTATAACAGAAATGGTAAGGAAATTGGACCTCTTCTATAAAAATTACTTTGAACAGGCTGTTTTAAATAAATACTTATACAAGTACTATGCTGAAATAATAAAACCATGATTAGCTACCTCAGTTGTATTTATTTAAACTTAAAAACAATTCTTTCTCTAAAATTACAGAGCATTATGCATACAAAAAAAAAAGTTGAAGTTAGTGGCACATAATAACTATTAATTTCACTCTTAAGAATGGTGTAGGTTTTTGTTAGTCCAATGAGTCGTTCAATGTGTATTCTTTTCTTTGATAGCTCCCTATCTTTTTTTAAATCATGTGTGGATAGTTGTGACGTTCCCTTTAAAAATGCAGGTATTTTAACAGCAACATTTTTCGAAGCAAAAATATCTTGTACATTGAACCCTTTATCAGCCATAATAATATCTCCTGCCTGACAAAGCTTAGTTAATGGTGATCTTTCAATTAATTGCCTATCGCTTGTTGCACCACCATAACCATCCGAACAGTATGAAATCAGACCACCTGGAGTAGCACCGATCAAAAATTTTATTGTATTCTTGTTTTTATAGTTGCTAAATGTGGCCTGTTGTGATAGAGGGTTTGTTGGCTTACATATTGGCACTTCTGTGGAATCAATGATTATTCTTGTCTTTTCGAAATTTTCAAAGTTTTCTGGGGTATAGTATTGAACCAATTCTTGGGTAGGCCATAACTCAATTAATGACCAAGTATCATACATAAAATTTACCCAGGTTATAAATATATTAGATACTACAGTTTGACTGACACCAAATATTTTTGACAGTTCGAAATTACAATAGTTACGCCTCAACTTCATTAACGTTAATAGAAACTGATCTTCCACACTTAGAGATATTACATTTCCTGATTTATAAAACAGACTGTAGGCCATTGGGCACAAAGTATTAAATACAAATTTAAATTTTCTGTATGTTTCAAGTCCTGTATAAAATTTCACTGATGTGTCATCAAAAATTAGTTCTTCTGTAGCAAATAATCTTAACAAAACAGAGGTTTGTGTCGATTTTTTATTCCAAATTTTAGTATAATCGTAACTTGTGCACTGTTGTATGTTTATGTCTGAAATTTCACCATCTGGAATTCCGATATCACTAAAACTCGAGAAGTTTGGTGAGAACAGCTCTTTTTTTAGGTTTCTATTTCGCAGTCTCTCCTCCCTAGCAGCTGCGTAAGGCGGTAGAACCTTTGACCAAGGGAAAACAGATGGTATCGCATCCTTCTTTAAAATTCGTCGTTGGAAATTAAAACCTGCAATTAAAACAATCATGCTGGTCAGAAGGTATTCTTAGGGCTTAAGACATCTGATAAAGATTCGACGGGCACATAGCTCATAGAACAGATGGCCGTGGGGGTATTAAAGTTCTCGAGTGACGACAGCACACTGGAAAACGCAGTGAAGGAAGGCCTCTCACTCGGTGGACTGATGACCTGGTAAAGGTTGCGGGAAGCCGCTGGCTGCGGGCAGCGCAAGACTGGTCGGTGTGGAAATGCTTGGGGGAGGCTTTTGTCCAGCAGTAGACGTCTTTCGGCTGATGATGATAAAGATTCGACGCAGGACCGGTCGGTGTGGAAATGCTTGGGGGAGGCTTTTGTCCAGCAGTGGAAGTTCTTTCGGCTGATGATGATGATAAAGATTCGAACAAAGAAAAAAATGCGATAATATACTTGCCTGTAGACGACTTCACAAATGTATAATCATTTTCTCGTAGATAAGATTGCGATCATAGATTAGTGTATTTACTAGCGATTGCGATTTCGAATGCGAAAATATACTCGCCTGTAGACGACTTCACACATATCATTTTCTGTAAAATGATGTCCGCATATCCGCAGATAAGAAGATTGCGATTTCGTCAATTCTGGTCGTTTTATTGCTTTAGCCCACAACCTTTTCCTTTTAGTGTCTTTTGGGAACAAATGATAACCATTGTCTTTGCATCCCGGCACTGCACAATTCGTCATTTTTATAATTTTTAATGAATAATCCTGATCACATTGATATATTAAAATAAAAACGTCAAACAATGGAGTCATTCCATAACGGTAAGAATCACCTGCTTAGGGTTCGTCCCTTTCACACCCAATAAAATTTCAATAGACTATCCTGCTGTCAAAGAAAAAATACTCTCGCTAGGCAAAATCCACCCCAGTTTGAAAGAATCATAAAATAGATCATAGCGATCGCGACACCTAGCGGGAGAAAATGACAAAAATCTTCCTCATTATGTAGAGAAACCTATATTGTTTACATAATATGAATAAACCACTAATCAGTTTTGTGTATAGCAAGTACAAGCTACATTAAAGAAAAAAACGTTCTTCAGGACATATAGGAAATAACATAGACAAACTCCTAATTTCGTCATTCTTTTTATTGATTTCTTCTGAGCTATCGAAATAATTTAAGAAGTTCTTAGGACAAACATAGGCGACCATAAGCCTCTCTGTCAGCAATGTGACTACTTGTAAAAGTTGTAAACTCGTAAAGACCCAAGAGCCAGATTGACCCGACACTGCACTGTACCGAGGCCGTGTTTCCCGGGCGTCAAATTGTACGAGGATTAAAATAGCTCTTAAACAGCTGAAGAACAACAATGCACCGGCTGATGATGGATCACGGCTGAGCTTTTGAAAGCAGGTGGAAAACTGGTACTACAAGCTCTTCACAAGTTGTTTAATTCTGTTTTGCTTGAGGGACGAACGCTTACGGTATGGCACGAAATGTGGTGGTGGGCTTCTGTAATAAAATGCAATAAGAACCTGCTGGCGAACTATAAACCATCATATTTCTAGAATCATGTCTACAGTCTGTTTTGTTTTGTTGTTATCCCAGTGAACATGAGTAAACGGTACTCTATCAATTTTTACTATGCATGCAAGAGATGCATCCATTGAGCATTTGGTATGGTTAGGGCAAAGTCGAAGCCACCAGAGCACACTCCTGGTCTCCCATGTAATGGACAGATCAGTTGAAGACTGCGCTGGAAATTCCCATAAATAAATGTCCCAGAAGAGCCGCGATGCGAGAGAAATTTCGACATGCTTTTCGACGGGCCAGTAAAGCTACGCAACGATGATGACGAATACTCTGTCAAGAGTGAACTGATCAATATAGAAGTTCTGTTTTATATAAGCTGTCTTGGAGAATCATCGCGAATCGTTTCGCACGTGGATATGACGACTTTCATCCACCCAAACATGTCGGTATCCAAAAAGGTTTCAGTATCGATCACATATTCAGAAAAAAAAGTTCAAAACTTGATTCTGAGTAACCCCATCAAACGCACTTTTTTAACAGCCTGTATACGCTGTTGCAGATAACATAATAGAATACTGAAGAGTGTCAGTTACTATGCTCGGCATTCTGGACTATGAAAAAATATTTGATTTGATCGAGACCTGTGCCCTGCCCTGTGACCAGTCATTTCATTTCATTTATTCAAGAAACAATATACATTGTATGTGAATAATAAAAATAATTATGTAATTGTAATAAAACTAAGTCATATGAGAAAATCTATTGAATTATGTAGTGCTAGGAAACTTAGGTGTCTTTTGATGAATACTACTAGAAAAGAACCTCATATAGGCGTACGCTCCACTCTAAGTCACGAATTGCAATATAAATAATTAAATTGAAATAAATCACTATTTTATTCCGTTTGGGCGGTGTTAGAAATAGTATAAGTTGGGCAGCAGTGTGTTTGTTCACTTTAATCATATTTTTACATAAACACCCTATATAAAAAAATACATTTAACGAAGAAAATTAAAGTATTTTAAAAATTATCCGAAATATCCGTTTTATCCGGATAGTGAATTTGAACGGATAATGCAAACCCTACTCGAAGTTATTGACTAATATAGGGCGACTTTAAATTAGTTCTTGATACCAAAGAGTGTGCATGTGCTCATGATAATAAACAAATTTCCCTAAGGAACCCATAGTCAAATCGCAAAAAATATTGACTCTTAATACTAATTTGGCCGGTCAGTTGGTCAATTTGTATGGAGAGTCCAGTTTTTTTTGCGATTTGACTATGGGTTCCTTAGGGAAAGCTGACCTACTTGGAGCCTGACTTTCCCTAAGGAACCCATAGTCAAATCGCAAAAAAATATTTGGAGTCTCCATACAAATCGAGCAACTGACCGGCCAAATCAGTATGAAGAGTCCAACAATTTTTTTGCGATTTGACTATGGGTTTCTTAGGGAAAGTTATTTGTTATCATGAGCACATGCATACCCTTACGTAACAAGAACTAATTTAAAGTCACCCTATACTATATGTACCTTGGAAAAAAAGTCCAGCGTGTAACTTCAAGAAAGATACCTCTCAAGTGTCTCAAGACTAAAGTCTTTGATCAATTTGTGTTGCTAATGATAATCATATGGAACTAAGACATTTTCGCTTCTTATGGGCCTCATAAGAAGACTCAAGGTCACCCAAAGCGCTATGAAGTATGCTTGGAGTTTCTTTACGTGATCAAATCAGAACTGAGGAGGTAACAGAAGGAACAGAACAGAATATAAAGTAACGCACATAACTCACAGAATCGCTTAACGAAAGTGGCAGTGGGTGGAGCACATAGCTTATAGAATTGGTGATGGTCGTGGGAAGCCATTAGAGACGGGCAACGTAAGACCAGTTTTGAAAAACCTATAGGGAAGCCTATCTATCCTTGAAAAATTATTATTATTTAGAAGCTTTATAATGCCTAATACCTAATACTTTTACGCGGATATCACACTGAGGCGGAATTCGGACGGGAGCGCGGAGCGACGAAATTCGCATGCAGCAGCGATCCGCTCCACCGGACGGTTTCCGTCGGAATTTCGTCGGAAGCTGCAGTGCACGACGAAGGGGCGGATTCCGCGCCACCGCCGGGCGATTTCCGTCCGAATTTCGTCCGAAGTTGCAGTGCACGACGATTTTCGTCATACGTTTATCTAACATTCGAACGTGTATATATGTAACAAGGGTTGTTTTTGTTTGTAACAAGCTCAGAACAAGAATAGGTATAGAAACTGAATTCCATACAATACTCCTTCCAAAAAGC
This sequence comes from Coleophora deauratella, assembly GCA_958295455.1. Classification (NCBI taxonomy): domain Eukaryota; kingdom Metazoa; phylum Arthropoda; class Insecta; order Lepidoptera; family Coleophoridae; genus Coleophora; species Coleophora deauratella. Next base: position 3,669,383 of record OY282400.1, on the reverse strand, counting down.
AGGGTAGTACTTTATCCTATATATACGTATACATCTTTGTCAACAGAGGTCAACCTTGAATGGTAAGTCGCGATGGTTTCATATAACTATGTTTTCCATCCAGTCTAACTTGACCTATGCGTATGCAAAACCACAGCGTAAAGATTCAATCACGGAAAAACAGCAAGCAAACTCAGTAAATCGAAGCAACAGAATGTATGTTATAGAATAACGAAACGGGTTTCATTAATAAATATATTAATTTCTTAATATTTCTTTGCAAATTATCAGTATTATAAACGCAAATTGCCCGTTTTTTCATGTTAAACAACTTTCGCGTAGCAGGAGTACTTTACTTACTGTTATCTTTGTGTTCTGTGGCATTCCACGTCACAGTGTTTCGATTAGAACAGAGTTGATACTGAAGTCGCTTCTACTTTATTTTTTTACGAAAATAATTTTTTTTCCTACGGCAAACATTCTTAGAAAAACATCGAAGTGAACATTATCTTCACTAGCTGGAGGGCCCGGCTTCACTCAGGGAGTTGATGTAAGATCGCCTGGTAGTTGGAACAAAAGATAAAAAAATCTAAGAGGTTTTTTTATTGAATCTAACATTTCACATTTCTGGTTCATTAACAATATTTTTCGTTTTCAGAATATAGGGTGCCACTTTATTAGTGCCCGATATTTTAGTCAGTGCTTCTACTCCTGATTCTGATCAACTTTCTCCAAAGAACCCATAGTCAAATCGCAAAAAAAATTTTGGACTCATACTAATTTATTAAAATAATTTATTGAAATGGGAGAAAGTATCATGTATAGTGATCACGAAAATGAGACGTTCATGTCCGGAAACTATTCTTTTTTTTTCATACAAAAAAATAACAATCATAAAAATAAATAGCTTTACTTTATTAACCCATCCCGTATTGTGTTGAATGAAACCAGGCGCGCGAAAACTTGCGGCTAGACATCAAACAAATTTGGCACTTGTGTCATGCTGTAAAAGGCTTTGATTTATCCGCACCCTTTGGGGGGGGAGTCGGTGTTTGGTCTTGGCGGCGAGTACTCTTTAGCCAGGGAGCACATGCTAAAATGCTGAGTGATACCATGCGTACGTCTAGGTGTGCAGGGCTAGACTACTGGCGCGCACCGTAAAGTCCTATTCATACCACGTCCACGCCATTATCAGAATGCCGCCGCAATCTGGTGATGGACCCACACTCCAGTGGGTCGTCCCCCCTGGAAATGTTGTAGTCAGTCACACGAGCTCTGCACATTCCACCTGCCTCGTGACTGCAACAGCCAAGTATGAAGGGCGCAGGCGAACCATCGGCGCCATAACCGATTATCTGGCTCGGCTCTGTCGGGTCTAGTAGGTGGGCCCGGCGGACTATCTTGGCATCTACCTGCACCAGGCCCTGTGCAGTCGAGCGCCGTACGCAGGGAGAACGGGATCCTGGGGGGTTGAGCCAACCGGGGGTCAGGGTGTTACCCCTGGGCGGCAACACGCCCTCTTTGGCCCGGGATTCAGGCTAAACGGTATCCCCGGGAGTAGCCAACCCGTGGGGAACGGGCTCCGTGTCCCCCTTCAGGGGTCACTTTGGCGAGGCGTGGGGGGGTCCCGTAAGGGATGGACTCGGCCATGCTGACGGGGTAAGAGAGTGAGGGACACATCTGGGCGGCGGATCCGATTGCCGCTCAGCCCTCTCTTCTCGAGCCCCCGATGTCGCGCATGAGCTCCAACTCAACACGCCTATATCCTCTCTGTAATCCTGGTGCCTCAGTGAGGCATCCCCAGGTGCGGGCTCCGTGGAGGGTGGGAAGCAGAGAGGATGAAGCAAACTAACAGAAACCATGGCCACATTAGGATCCGTTTCTTCACCCACATCTTCAGCGGCGACTGAGGGGCAACCCAAGGAAGCTGCCAACCCTACTGGGGTAAGGCTGGGCGCGGGAGAGCCATCGGCGAAAACCGGAGGCAATCACGCGACCGCACACAACCCCACTGCTGGTCGGCCACCTGTTCGACCACACCCACACCCGAAGGTACCGAACCCCTTCGCATTCTCGGCAGTGGGCACGGAGAAATCCGCGCACACGCAGGGGGCGGAGGGGGTTTCTGGGACCCAGGGTAAAAATATTAAACAGTGGCTTCGGGACCAGACGACTGGAAACGCGTCACCGCAAGGGAAGAAGGCGGCTAAGAAGAAGAAGAAGGGGAAACCAGAGACTTCTCTTCAAGCCGCCTCACCTGCTGAACCGGCCGTGACTCGGATCACCTCGGGCACTGGAGTTTTGGGTGCAGGGAAACCCGCAACCGCTCTGGTCACCCCGATGGAGATCACCGGGAATCAGCCCGTCAGCTCGTCCCAGGCACCGCCCAGACTGCCGCCTCAGGGACCTGGTGCCCCACGGGTGGCCTCTTCTACGGGCTCGGAGCAATCTGAGACCGACAAGGGGTCGCCCATGGAAGGCATCGAGGACCCGAGAAAGGCTGCAATGCTACGTGGCATTGACGAAGGCTGGACGCTGGTGTTGGGTAACAGCCGACAAGTACTTAAAAAACAGCGCGCGCAACCGGCTAGGGCTACATCGGAACAGCCAAAGCGTGCGAGGCGTTGGGGCCAGAGGAAGCGGAGGGCCGAACGCAACAGACTGGCAGCAGCAGCTGCCCAATCCAGCACATCCCATACCACATCTGCCGCTGGACCGGGAGGGCCTGAACCAGGTAGCTTGCCTCCGCCTGCTTCTCGACCGCCGGTGACTGCGAGCACCTTCGTAACGGGTGGGAAAAAGAAAACGCCGCAAGCTGGCACGGGCAGGGCAGCCCCAGTTGCTTCCAAGAGGGCACGCCTCGACGAGACCATATCTCCGAGAGGTGAGCATAAGCAACTGCGGGTGGGGTCCCCGAGTAAGTCCCAACGTGCCAGCTATGCGGGGGTGGTATCCGCTGATCTCGCCGTAGCCGTAACGACCACCGGAAACGGGCACCTCACGCAGCCAGACGCAGACTACGTTCAGAACGCCTTGAACAGACGACTCTTCGGCGAGGCGTCTTCAAGCGCGGTCGGAAGCGGGCCAGAGTTTGACAGAAGGCCTATCCATTCGGGCGGGACTCTCAAACTCTGGTGCGCCAACCAGAACACGCTGCAGTGGCTCAAGAGGGCCATCAACGACATCACCCTGCCGTCCGGTGAACAACTGGTGGTCAAACGCCAATCAGAGGTGCCCCGCAAAGTGCTGGGTGGCATCCTGCTCCCGGGGAACTGGCCCGATATTGCTGACGTTGGGCGTGCGCTCATGCATCAGAATGTCTGGGCCGATGTTCACCGATGGCGAATCCACAAGGTTGACCCACAAGCGAATGCCACATTCATTGTGGTCAGCATACCGGAAGACATCGTCAAGGGCCTGGTAGAACGTGGACGGCGCCTAGCATTCCTGCTGGGCAAAGTCTACGTTAAGTTCCAAGGACCTAAGGGGAAATTCAACCTGACGGACCCACGCACACCGGCAACCACATCTGCCGACCAGCACGCCCCAGCTCAAGGAAGATCAGAGCCCATGGAAGAGGTTACCCAGCCCGAGGTTACACCTGTAACCGCTGGACGGCCCCTAGCGGGTACAAGACCCAGCTCTCCGGAGACCGTTGTCCTCTCCGGTAGCGGGGACGAGTGCGCCGAGGGGATTGACAGCCTCGCCATTGGATCGGAAGAGGAGGAGGATTTGCTATCCCATGATGGCGTCCCCTTCCCTTCTCTGTAACGTGCTCCAAACCAACCTCCACCACAGCGAAACCGCAACGGCTCAGCTCCGAAAGTGGCTGGAGGTTAACACTACAGCAGTAGTCCTAATCCAGGAGCCGTGGGTTAGGGCTCAGAAGATATGCGGGCTCTCCAACGCAGGAGGTAAGCTATACTCTCACAATGGGACGGAGAGCCCCAGATCGGCAATATACACCACTAACAATGTGTCGGCACACCCCTTAACGGAATTCTGTTCTAGGGACCTCAGCGTTATTATGGTCAAAAATGATGCAGCAAACAGCCTACCAGGGTTTGTGATCGCTTCAGCCTACATGGCAGAAAGCGACGATCCACCGCCACAAGACCTGGAGAGGTTGATCACCCACTGCGAGGGGAATGGACTGGAGTTGCTCGTTGCCACGGACTGCAACGCACACCATACCCTCTGGGGCATGACGAGCTGCAACGAGAGAGGTAAGGCCCTTGTGGACTACCTCTTCACTACCAACCTCAACATCCTCAACAGAGGTTCGGTACCTACTTTCGTTACAAGAAGAAGTAGGACAATTATTGACATAACACTAGCAACTGCAGGGATACTACACCTGGTATCCAACTGGCACGTGTCTGAAGAGGCCTCCTGTTCAGACCACAGGTGGATCCGGTTTGGCCTGCAGGTAAATACAGTAAGTTCACTCCCACGCAGGAACCCTCGAAAGACCGACAGAGATGCCTACCGCCTGAAGGTGGAGCAAAAGCTGCAAGTACTCGAGGCTCCAACTAAACTGGAAAGCACCATCCAAATAGACACACAGGTAGGGTTCTTAACAGGCTGCATAAAGGACTGCTACCAAGAAACATGTCCCCTGACAATTCCACCTAAAGCAGACAGCAGCAAGCTAAGCTGGTGGGGTCCCGAACTGGAGAGGCTCAGGACAAAGGTCAGGCGACTATTTAACAGAGCAATGAACACTTGTGACCAACAGGACTGGACAAAATACAAAATGGCCAAGTCCAAGTACAAGAAAAGAATTCGGTACCGCAGCACAGCATCCTGGCGCAACTTCTGTACCAGGATCGAATCATGCACCGAAGCAAACAGGGTAAGAAAAGTCCTCTCCAGTGATCCCAATCAAGAACTGGGATCGCTCAGAAAACCCGACAACACCCTGACCAACTCACCAGGCGAGGCTGAGAGTGTACTACTACAGACACACTTTCCCGGCTGCCAAATCGTGCAGGAGGTCAACTGGGACGACGAAACAGCCCACGCAACCGAGGAAGACTGGCTCGTGGCAGACAGGGTAGTCTCAACAGATAAGGTACGATGGGCAGTAAACAGCTTCCAACCATTCAAGGCAGCAGGATGCGACGGGATTTTCCCTGCACTCCTACAATGGGGGGGGGCCCTCTCGTCACGATCCTCACTAACATCCTCAAGGCATGCCTAGCACATAGGTACGTGCCTCACCTATGGAGGGAAGTAAAGGTTATATTCCTACCTAAACCAGGTAAAGGGGATTATACAGACGCCAAAGCCTTCAGGCCCATAAGCCTCACATCGTTCCTTCTTAAGACGCTGGAGAGGCTTTGCGACAGGGAACTGAGGGAGAACGCGTTGAAAAACATACCATTGCACCGCAACCAACACGCATACAGTCAAGGTAAATCAACAGAATCAGCCCTCCACGCTGTTGTCGGCAGAATAGAGGCGGCGATTCAAAGTAAGTCCATGTGCCTGGGCACCTTCATAGACATCGAAGGAGCCTTTGACAAGACAAACTTCTCCAGCATAGAGGCAGCACTCTACAAACACGGTACACACCCGACCATGGCCAAGTGGATCGGGAACATGCTCAGTCAGCGAATCGTCAAGCTTGACCGAGGCAATGAAAGTACAGCCATAGTCGCAAAAGGATGCCCTCAAGGGGGCGTACTGTCGCCGCTCCTATGGAATATGGTGGTGAATGACCTGATATCCACCCTCAACAAACACCACTACTTCACGGTAGGGTATGCAGACGACTTGGCCATCCTTGTGTCAGGTAACTTCACAAACGTCGTCTGTGACGTGACTCGGGCAGCATTACGTATCGTGGAACGTTGGTGCGCCGAGTTCGAGCTATCCGTGAATCCCAAGAAAACAGAACTGGTACTGTTCACTAACAAACGAAACCTAGGTAACTATAAGCTACCCAAGTTGTTCAATACAGACCTCCAACTATCACCTGAGGTCAAGTACCTGGGGGTGATACTTGACAGCAAACTGAATTGGAGCAGTCATCTCAACAGCAAATTAAATAAAGCAACGATTACGCTCTGGCAGTGCCGCAGAATGGTGGGTAAGAAATGGGGACTTACCCCCAGGATAATGCGGTGGCTGTACACAGCGGTAATACGTCCAATGGTGAGCTACGGCGCAGTTGTATGGTGGCCACGCACCAAACTTCTAACAGTCGTAAGTAAACTCCAACGTTTCCAAAGAACAGCATGCATGGCCATCGCAGGCTGTATGCGGACAACTCCAACGGCAGCTCTTGAAACGATGCTGGATGTTCCACCCCTACACATGTTCATCCAGCAGGAGGCAGCAAGCGCTGCGACTCGTCTAAAGCTGCTAAACCTGTGGAGTAAGGAAAGGGTTCCTCACGCTGAACTTCTGCACAACATTGTCGCGGAAGAGCCGCTATTCGCGGCCGTCAACGACAGAATCCCAAAACAGTACGTCTTTGATAAGAAATATAAAATACAACTCTTCGAAGACCCCTACGAAGGACAGAACCTGAGGGACCTCCGGATTTTCACCGATGGTTCCAAAACAGGCTCGGGAACCGGATGCGGTGTCTTCTCAGAGGACTTAAACATAACAATAGCAACTCCACTTGGTGCGTACAACACGGTCTTTCAGGCGGAGTGTATGGGCATCATCATGGCTACTAAGGCAATCACCGCCAGAGGATTACGGGGCTACCCTATCCGTATTCTATCTGACAGTCGGTCAGTCCTACAGGCTCTTCAAAGTAACACCGTTACTTCGGGGCTAGTTTACGAATGTCACCAAAGATTGACAGAGGTATGTTACCACAGCGACGTAACTCTGCAATGGATTAAGGGACACAGCAACTCACGCGGTAACGACGCGGCAGATGAACTGGCGAGGAGAGGGTCGGACTTAATTGCTGTGGGACCTGAACCTATCATACCTCTACCCACTGGGTGGCTAAAAACAACCCTGCGTCAACGCACAAGGTCAGAACACAATCGGTATTGGACAGAACTGGAGACCTGTAGACAGGCTAGACAAGCACTACCGGTGACCAACCCTAGCCTGTCCAGAAAACTCCTGAGCTTAGGGAGACTTCAGCTCCGGAAGGTAACAGCAGTCATCACTGGCCACGGTTACTTTAACAAACACCTGTACACTTTAGGTATCACCGACAGTCCCCTGTGCCGAGCATGCATGGAGACCGAAGAGACAGCTGCTCACATTCTTCTGGAATGCAAAGAGGTAGCTTCATACAGGGTCAAACACCTCAAGGACCCGAGGACACTCCCGGAAGTCGTCGGCAACCTGCGGGGGCTACTGGGCTTCCTGGAGGAGCTGGGCTGGCAGTGAGGCCAGCCGAATCACGCAAAATGGGCGCACCTGTCGCCTGGTTGCGGAAACCAGCCCGTCCTTATTATTATTATTATTATTATTATCCGCACCCTTTCGCATACTCACTCGGGAGCGGCGCGCGACCCGGCGGGCGGGGGCGTTTGGCGCCCGCGCGCCCTTCGTACAGGTCAGAGATCAGTTCGCTATGCGCAGCGGTGACGCGCAGGCGTGACGCGAATGTTTTGCACCGCCTGCGCCCCTGTCCGCGAGTGAGATAACCATGTTACCCAAACGTACATACGAATCAAGAGTATCTTGAAATGATACTCTGCTACCGCGATACCCTCTGATCGCAAGTGCAACAACATCCCTGCGCATGCCGTGAACCTGTATGAGCAAAGTTTTGGTGTAAGAGTCAGACACCAGTATTGTGTTGTGTCATCATCATTAACCGAAAAACGTCCACTGCTGGACTAAGGCCTCCCTCAAGGATTTCCACACCGACCGGTTCTGTGCGGCTCGCATCCAGCGGCTTCCCGCAATCTTCACCAGGTCTTCGTCGGTCCACCGAGTCGGGGGCCTGCCCACACTGCGTCTTCCAGTGCGCGGTCACCACTCGAGAACTTTACTGTGTTGTACTGTGATGTGTAAAACTTTGTGTTGTGAAAAAGCTTGTAAATAAGGTGATTGACACTCTGCTACCGCGAGTGCAAATAACATCCCTGCTCATGCCGTAAACTCGTATGAACAGAGGTTTGGTGTGAGTCAGCCAGCCACCAGTGTTGTGTTGTGCAAATCCTTGTAAATAAGGTGATGAACTTAGAAACACGCCAAGTTACTTACTGTAATACACGTTCTTATTAATTTTACGCATCTACTCTTGAGTAGATGCCTTACCTACCTAAAACTTTTTATTAACAGATACTTTTCAGTACGTAATTTAACAGTCCAAAGCCTGTCAAAATGCGATGGTAAGTTTATCACCTTGTTACGTGAATAAGCCGTTTTAATAACTGGTAAGTTTGTTTATTCTGCTCTACATTTAATTTAAAGACAATCAGCTGTTCACTAAATTAACCTGTAAAAAGAGATACGAGAGTGCATTGCTTTCATTCAGTGAAATGAGTTCATTCATGACTTCATGACGGAGCGTACGTACTTGACGGACCGTGTTGTGCGAAATTGAATCAAAGTAAAAAAAAAATATTTAGTCTCCCAAATCAATTTAACGACTCCGGGACACGAATTTTTTTTACTATTGTAATCTATATGCATGTCTCTTACTCCCATTGCAGCGGTGGCATATATTTTGGAAGCACCTTATATAATTATTTTAGAATTCCCTACCTCATCCCCCGCACCCCGAGCCTCACCCCCTCCCGCTTCCCGAGCCTCACCCCCTCCCGCTCTCCGAGCCTCACCCCCCCGCCACCCAAAACTCACCCCCCGCACACCACGCTTCACACCCCGCACCGTGCCTCACACCCCGCACTCGCCGTACCCCAAGACTCACCCCCCGCACCCTTAGCCTCACCCCCCAGAAACACGAGACTCAACCCCCGCACCGCGCCCCCCGCCCTCACCCCTCAGTCACATATTATAACATTTATTATGCGATAGTAGGTACCACACACTCTGTCAAAGTCTGGTTCCCATAGTACAAAAAAAGTAGAGACGACTCTATTTGTTGCCCTACCGACCTTGTTCTAAAGCAGTAGTTCTGTTTCGTTTTTGCGCGGATCGCGCCTCCGGACGGAGAAGCGGCGTCAGTGTGTGGTACCCAGCGAATCACACCGCGTATCCATCCGGGAGCGCGGATCCGTCGTGCGAATCGCGCTGATGATGATAAAGATTCGACGCAGGACCGGTCGGTGTGGAAATGCTTGGGGGAGGCTTTTGTCCAGCAGTGGAAGTTCTTTCGGCTGATGATGATGATAAAGATTCGAACAAAGAAAAAAATGCGATAATATACTTGCCTGTAGACGACTTCACAAATGTATAATCATTTTCTCGTAGATAAGATTGCGATCATAGATTAGTGTATTTACTAGCGATTGCGATTTCGAATGCGAAAATATACTCGCCTGTAGACGACTTCACACATATCATTTTCTGTAAAATGATGTCCGCATATCCGCAGATAAGAAGATTGCGATTTCGTCAATTCTGGTCGTTTTATTGCTTTAGCCCACAACCTTTTCCTTTTAGTGTCTTTTGGGAACAAATGATAACCATTGTCTTTGCATCCCGGCACTGCACAATTCGTCATTTTTATAATTTTTAATGAATAATCCTGATCACATTGATATATTAAAATAAAAACGTCAAACAATGGAGTCATTCCATAACGGTAAGAATCACCTGCTTAGGGTTCGTCCCTTTCACACCCAATAAAATTTCAATAGACTATCCTGCTGTCAAAGAAAAAATACTCTCGCTAGGCAAAATCCACCCCAGTTTGAAAGAATCATAAAATAGATCATAGCGATCGCGACACCTAGCGGGAGAAAATGACAAAAATCTTCCTCATTATGTAGAGAAACCTATATTGTTTACATAATATGAATAAACCACTAATCAGTTTTGTGTATAGCAAGTACAAGCTACATTAAAGAAAAAAACGTTCTTCAGGACATATAGGAAATAACATAGACAAACTCCTAATTTCGTCATTCTTTTTATTGATTTCTTCTGAGCTATCGAAATAATTTAAGAAGTTCTTAGGACAAACATAGGCGACCATAAGCCTCTCTGTCAGCAATGTGACTACTTGTAAAAGTTGTAAACTCGTAAAGACCCAAGAGCCAGATTGACCCGACACTGCACTGTACCGAGGCCGCCTCCAGGCGGAGAAGCGGTGCCAGTGTGTGGTACCCCGCGGTTTTTGTATACAAATCAACATTTTACAGTACAAAGTTTAAATCCGCTCCACCGCAATTCGCCGCGGTGAGTAATTTCAAAGTAAAAAATAAGGGAATTACATGCCTCAGTAAGTAAATCAGTAACGTTTTTCGATAATAATCAATGTCGTCCCCAGTGTTAGTGCAGATACTTTTTCTGTATGGGGATGGTTATGCCATCCTCATGGACCTCCGATATGGTATAACAAGTTAACAACTGCCTTTCAAAGCACGGAAACAGTCGAGATAAATGCCACTTACAGTCAAACCCATCTAGGTTATGACCGTATGTGTAACCAGTTAACCTACAAGATCTGATGACCATGACCACTGCACAGTTAACAGCGTGTTTTGACTGTAACGATGAGCATAATCATGATTTTACCTCGATAAGTGGGTATATTTTATTTTATATTTTCATAGGTTACAATTATACTTAGAATTAATTTATGTAATTTTATTGCTCTTTTCTCTTTTTTTTACTATGTTATGTTATTTTAATCGGTTGTATTTGTTGCTTCCATATATGTGTGTATTTGCTGAATAAACATATTTCTTTTCTATTCTATATCAAGTACAAACTTTTTCGTTAGGTTATGCCTAATAACTTTTCTTCTGCACGAGATCCAGGTGAGCTGTCATACAAAAAAAGTTAGTACTTTGTGTGACCTATTTTACGATATAGGTCACAATGCGTTACAAGTGTTATAACATATGGGCCAAAATCACCCATTCTCCTTTCAAACATTTTTAGAACAAAATTCCGTTTTTGACATTTGATAAAAAAAGTAACTGAAAATGAGTAGCAGTCAACTACCGGATTAAGTTACGAGTATAATCTTTTATCACAATGTAAGTACTAATTGATATAAGAACTATTTAAAATACCGTTTTGTTTAGAAAATTAACATAGCTATAGTAAAAACTATGTTGTATCCTATATAGTATGTTAGTCAATAGGTTAATAGGGTAAATCGCACCCGCGTTGTGCGTCTTCTGAATTCAGTCTTAGGTCACGAGCATACCTACATAGCCTAATATCCGTACACTCAGACGGGGGAACAATAGTAAAATTTTATTTTTTACTGTACGGTACATAAAATGCAAAAAAAAACAATAGTTCTGAATAGTAATCTGAATAGTAAATCAAGAATTTGTATTAAAATGAAAAAAAAAATTTGAAGAGCGGATTTTTTCAATATTTTTTCTGGATTCTATACTTGATTCTGAGTAATCCCTTAAAATTTTAAACGCACTTTTTTTAACACCCTGTATATTATATTAGTTATATATATTCAATAGTCAAGGAAAAATCTAAACTCTTTATCCTTTACAGTAAAAAAATATCGGCACCCTTCCTAGCAAAGCAAAGTAAATCGAATGTTTTTCAAATGAATGTAGATGTATGTATCGCGTCATTGTCTGACCTTCAGCGGATGCGGTACGCGCCGCGCGCATTGCGTCTACGTTCGCCGCCGCCCCGTGAGCCGTAAATGTTTAATAAACGTATTATCTAAAGAAATTCTAAAACTACTATTTTACCGAAATTTCATTGAATAGTTTTAAAAAACTGTTTACTTCTGTAAATTGTGACTTCTAAAGGAATAAAACTGGACTGAGAAATTATGAGCCGTGAGCATTTTTACGGAAACTATAACATTACGTTCTTATAGGAAAATGTTTTGGATACTTACACATAGAAAAGTCTTATGAGGTATAAAACCATAATAAAAAATAAAAATTTACCGAGAAATTATACCTTGGTAATTATAGCAAAATAACAAATTTTGATAAATACCGAAGTTAAAAAGTTCGAAAAAGTTTTGGACAGTTTTACATACATATAATAAAAACCTAGCACTAACATATCGCGTTGGAATAATAGATTGAGAAATTATTCGGTAAGAGTTATTAGCAATATTCATGTTTAGGTATAAAATACCTACTTCCAAAACATACATCTCCGGGATACCTTGTCACACCTCATCTATGGAACCTACTTAATCATACTGCAAAGTTTTACGGACAGAGGAGTTAATGCATACCTCAACCTCCTCTATAACTGGACTAATGCCTCTGTGTGTGTTGCGCTTTAATATATCCTTAATGATATGCAAAATTTATGTATACTGACTTATCATGTAAGAAATTTCGTTACTGTATTACTGTATGTGTATGATCAATAAATTAAACTAAACTAAAACCAACCTAAGTATACAATTATCATTTAGAAATAGTTTCACTTAGAGTACATTATGATTTTTAAGACTAATTTTAATATACCACCATATTTCTCGATATGGTGCTTCCTCAACAGACTTCTGAATTTGATCAGGTAAGACGGGTACCACTGTTCCAGATTATCCGGTCCGATATTATTTTTGTGTACTATACACATTTATGTTCGCATCCTGGAGGAAATGACTACGTGAACAAACTGGCCAGGTATAATGGCACAGTATATACATACAGTATGGACACTCCCCGTCCCTGTCTATAGGCGATCTCACCCCCCATGCGCGTTAAGATCCGGTGACGCCACGGATGCTTATCGCAAGCTACGCAATACACACAAAACACGCATCTACTAACAAACATCATATTTTATGTAATAGTAGTAGTAGAAATAATAACGCGACATTTATTTGTTAGGAGTCTGGGTTATTTTATTACAAGGCCTATATTCTCTTTGGTATATCATTATTTTGTTAATACTGATTGCATTCTTTTTAACCGACTTCAAAAAAAAGAGGAGGTTCTCAATTCGTCGGTTTTTTTTTATGTATGTTCAATATTACTCGAAGACGCCTGAACCGATTTGGAAAATTCTTTTTTTGTTTAAAAGGGTATATTTCCCAGGTGGTCCCATATAAATTTTATCGAAATCGATTCAGCGGTTTTTTATTAGTTTATTACGATTACAGAGTTATTACGATTGAAGTCGGTTGTTTTTAACGCATCAGCGTGGTCAATTATTCGTACAGCTTTCGAACTAAAAATATTGTGCATTACAAAAAAATATTATTGGAGCCAAAACGATGTAGTGTTGCTGTAAGGTAAAAGCGTAAAATTCTATTAAAGGATACCGGCTATTGACTTCGGCGCCTAATGGCACCGTAGCCGCTCTAAAATGCAGACCCTATAAGAGACCCCGGACACTTCAATAATCTGACGCGTTCTTAATACCTACTACTATACTACAGACAGGAAGTGACCATACTGATATGTATGTACTACTAAAGATACTGTGCATACACAGATGTGAAATTTCAGTTTAACAAAAACACAGTACCTAACCTAACCTAAACATTCCTAAGCATTGATTTTATAATAATGCTTTTCGCTAGTGCGGCACCACATTCCAACGATCCAAATGAGAATCTTTTTACAAACCAAGGAGATTTCCACAGCGTCTCATCGTTGTGAATCGATAAATGGAGTTGTTTGGGAGTTAAGGCAGATAGAGGCTTGTATAAAATAATTAGTAACAAATTAAGGTTTTCTTTTTTGATGGTTTAGTTTAATGCCAATTGTTAGCAGATTAAATTTGTTAGTAGGTTAGCCACAGCTATTCTGCCTCTAAAGGCTGCATACTAATTAATGACTTTACATCAAAGTCAAAAGTCAAAGTCAAAACCTTTGCATTTAAGTAGATGCTGTAGATGCTCTAAATAAGTTTTAGATAAGCAGCTACTGGATACATAAACTGCTACAATAATAGATACACCTGGTTTGTACACCTGGCAGATTTATTAGAGTTACAAAATAAACAAAGTTTTAACAATGAGCAGCCAGGGATCATGGCCGAAAGTTAGTTTTTGCGAGTGGCATGCCTAGCTAGACTAACAAAGTTAGGAAGCCATCTTTAACACGCAATACTGCAATAAATAGGAAGGAATTTTATTTATAGGCGGATATTAATCAGTCATCTTCAAGTAAGTATTGTCGCAACTGTGCTTGCGTGGGAATTTAGGGCATCCACAGAAGTTTATTTATTCTTTTGCCTATTTATATTCATAAATTATACAGGCTACACTGTGGTTACTTTCTTGCGTAACCTTTTACCGTGTGATATACAAAGAAAACTTCAAATAAAAGCCCTCTTAAGCTCCACATCGTACCGATGTATTTCGTCGCAATTTAAAAAAATAGGAAGTTTAGAAGGTTACACAACATAGTACAACACGTCACTGATGTCCCAAGTGGCCAGCTTATATTATTTTTAGATTTAATAACACATTATGGAAATTAAAAATTGATTGGATAGAGGACAACACTTTACCACAGTACCTACGAACAAATTTTGATGTTTACGGTAAACACGTGATGACGCGAATATCTGTATGTTGAATACTGCTAGACTTGTGAGTTTTCATCTGTAGATCCTAGAAGCCACTCACAGAATATCTTATTTCAGAACAATCCATTTGCAATGCTAGCTAGGTTCAAATAAACCGCTAGAACAGGTAACATGGCATGCTAGAACACCATTACCTTATTTCGCTAGCAGCTGAACACGGAAACAATTTAGCCGCAATTAATTCCACAGTGTGTATTAATTCTGACAACTTTGTTAGCTTGCTAATGGTATGATTGTATGGTATGCGAAGGTAGGCTTGAAACAATAGAGGTAATTATGACACGAACGAATTACATTACTTTAATTGAAAATTATAAACTAGACAGCATAAAATGAATCCTGTAGGTAAATCTTGGGATCAAGACCAATAAAATACACAAAATCCATCACCGTGTTTTAGCTACAGACAGTAGCAATAAAACAGACATACATAGATACGAAAACCCTTAAATATTAATCTCCGCTTAGACAATCTAATAAACTCAAAATAATTAAATACATATGGCGCCCAAATTGGGACTATAATTATACAATTTGGCGCCCAAGAAGGGACCACCGACTATACAACTAGACAAGAGGTATAAATCGATATTCTGATAATAAACCTGCGAGAACCATAAATGTACCTTGTATACTAGGTTCTATTTTTCCTATATAGGTACATATACAATCCTTTATCGGTGTGATTGTGACATGGAGTTCAGTCATTATTTTTTTTTTTTTTTGTTTGGTTATTTCCTGCTTTTGCAAGGAAAAAGCAAAGACTTCTCTGGCCATATAGCCTATTCTTACGTAGTTTGCTCTTCTCTAAATATTACATTAAAAACCACGATATCTATTTTTCGGATAATAAAACAAAAATGACAAACTCTTGCCGCGAGTTCCCGCCAAAAAATCTCAGTCATTCAGTTTTTATTTTATTTTAATATTTTGACCATTTAAAAAAAGGGCCTACAACTGTAAGTAGATTCTAAGTAACTGCCTATTACAGTTAAAAACATACAACTCTGTGGCATAGTGTCAGACAGATGGAGAGACGACTACAATTAGAAAATACTAACTTTTGCCCGCCAACGTCCCGTCAACTAATTTTGTGCAAAGAAATCTTGTCAATCGATTGGAAAGCTAATTGGATGCGACGTGAAAGAACGACAAACTAAGAAAACACACTTTCGCATAATAACATTGATACTATTTAGCATGTACTATCGCAGAAATCCGAATAATTATAAAATACTGTGTGTAAAAGTAAGAAAAAAGTAAAATCGGAAAGACAATACTGAACTTTGGATTAGGTTCTCTGAAGCCACTGTAAAATGATAAGGATCTGGCCGACTCGATTGCATTCATTGTGTTTACGCAATATTTTCCAATCATCTGGATGCCTCCAAATTATACTGCTACATGTTCAAGTTTAGCAACTACCAGAAAACTAAGGCAACGACATCTAAAACTAGTCCAGTCTTTCTACGAGTAACTTCCACCAACATAGAACTATTTGATGCTATCGCATGAAAGCTATTAGCAAAACAAACTTTGGTTTTGGGAACTACTTATTTGCGATCATAAAAGATAATGTATCGTACCTACTAGAACGGTCGAAAATATTCAGGTTTGCGATGGAGGGGTATTCTCAAAACTATGGGTGCCCAAAGAATTTATAAACATGGTTTTTTTTTCCTTTTGTATTCATTATTAGTTTGTGGACTAAATAAACGATTTATTTATTTATTATTTACTATGTTAAAACCCTAGAAAATATTTTGAATGATCTAAAAATTACAAAAATAATTACGAAATAATCTTGGATAATCTATAATAGATCGACAAAAAATATTTCTGTGGTGTGGATGGATTTGACACCTGTCACTCTAATAATTTCAATTTGGTATTATGTCTCTTTTGTAGTCTGTATAGGTAATTTTTGGTATATTTTTTGTCTTAAACTAAACTAAACCTAACCTAACCTAAACTTAACTTAGCCTTTCGTTTGATTACGAATATCATGATTTCAAAAATAGGGTTCTTTCCGGTATAAGTTTCCAAATATTATGCAAAGAGGTTTACTGGTTTGATTATAAATTCAAGTTTCTTGTCAGCAATAAACATGAAATTATATGCAAACTACAAAACAACAGGTTTATAATACGGGTACATTTAAATTTATTGTTTTAAGCGTAGTTAAGATTGCAGGGGAGGGGGAACCCGTGAAGAAAATACATACCTACCTATCCAAAGAGGTTTTTGACAAACTCATGCTAAACATAACTTTATGTACTGCATATTTCTCCATACATAAACATCTGAAATTCTGTGAAATACCTACTTACTTACTCCTTCGTCGCTAAATTCTCGCTAACGCTAACTACTGCTCGGTCTTCAGTGGAAACAAAGGAACAAATAAAGCTTTTCCATGCATTAAAAAACAGTAAGTGCCGTTTAAATCCTTAAAATAAATAACAAGTAACCCCAAGACAATACCCGATTACAGAGGTGTGCAATATTCGCAAAGGCAACGCGGTAAAATCTATAAACATTTCCTTATCAAGATTGGCTCGGTTCGCGTGCAAACCCGCCCTTATTCAACGACAAAACTCCCGCGACACGGGGGTTGACGGCCAGTTACACACTGCACGGGAATAAGGAGGGACGTCCCAAAGGAGACTGTGTTTCAAAACAATTGCGATAAGTAATGGCAACTTAAAAATATATGTATATATAAGAAACATAGAATAGAACTGTGAATTAAATTAATAATGGTGGTTTATAAAAAATAGTCGAATATAAAAATAACTATAATAAAAACAAGTGGAGTTTATAACGAGAATTATTTAAAGTAAGTGATAATTATGTTTTGTTTTTTATTAGTTAGAATTAGTATTTTGATCACACATACAGGTAGTTAAAAAATTGCGTTTAAAATTTAAGGGGTTACTTCAGAATCAAGTATAGAATACAGGAAAAATCCGACCTTCACATTTTTTGTGAAGCTTAATAATTGAATACTTAGTAATCAAAGTTAAAAACTGGACCTTTATTTTCGATAAAAAGTAACTTTGCTGCCTTTTGGTGTACTTTGGTACTTACTTGACCATATGTAATTTGAATGAAAAAAAATCTTATTCATAAAGTTTTTGTAATTAAGTCTTATAGGTACAATGTACAAATTAAATTCCTGAAACGAAATATTTGAATTATTAGCTATCCTAGATCTGCATCCGCATGAAATCCGGATTAAATATTGCGGATGTCAAAATCGATGCGGAAGCTCCGCATTTGCGGATGTGGATGCGGATATCCACAACATCCCTGGTAAGAACTTTGTACTAGGTAGAAAAAAGGACGATTCAAAAGAATGTGTACCGCATCTACTTAAATAAAATAAAAACATTTTGATTTTGAGTTGCCGATTCCGCCAACGTATTGTGCCGAAACTCGACGTCAACCCAGCTAGTCCTGATAATAATTTACATAGGTACATAAGTAAATTAAATTAAATTAAATTAAATGTATGTAAATTATTTCATCTAAGTTTCATTAAAAAGTGTATTAGATGAAGTCTTGTAACGTAGTGACTCAAACTCTTTATATTTTAGACAAATGATTTTAATTTTATAACTTTTAACACAGTTACATGACTTGAGTTTGGAAGTACCATCTTCTTATATAAGGTGCTACTTTATTAGTGCCGGATATATTAGGCATTGCTTCTACTCCTGATTCTGATCAACTTTTTCCATGGAACCCATAGTCAAATTCCAAAAAAATGTTTGGCCTCTTCATACAAAATTAGTATAAAGAGCCCTAAATATTTTGCGATTTGATTATGGGTTCCTTGGGGAAAGTTGATCAGAATCAGGAGTAGAAGCAATGCCTAATATATCCGGCACTAATAAAGTAGCACCGTATATAAGAAGATTGTATAACATAGAAATCAGTCTGTATGTAGTCAGGAGTAGAACTGACTAAAATATCGGGCACTAATAAAGTAGCACCTTATATATGATTCTGATTGTACAAAGATTATCAATAAATGGATTCAAGCTAATGTCTCTCGAGTGATAAAAGAGCGACAGAAAAGTAAATAAGCACATTAACAAATTAGAGTAAATAGTTTCTACGTGAGTTGACATACAGTATGTTATAATGTTATTATGATCTTAATTTTCACTATACAGAGTGTTATGAAGTAAGAGTAGACATAGGTAGTGTTTAATAGTAATGTAGGTAGATTATGTAATGGTTTTAATGAATAAAAGGGGCGTGGTTTGTACCCAAATAGAAGTTCATGGGGAGTTTAACCTGTGTACTGGTTAACTGAGGTGTTGTGGCATATAATGGCGAAGGTTTTTAAGTCTGCGGCTGTGGTACATTCGGATGTGATCTCTTAGAGATGCATTCGAGAGCCCCGTTTGTTTGTGGATGGTAGGCGGTGTTGAAAGTGTGATTCGTTCCTAGGAATTTAACTAATTGTTTTATTACTTTACTTGCTTCCGCCCGCGACTTCGTCTGCGTAAACTTCAGAATTGGGCCCAGAGAGATAAAATATTAAGGCAGCGTCATCTAGTGGCGAAGTTAAACTTTCAGTTTTTAGCCATTCTCCGGAAACCTTGGTATTCAGAGGTGCGGGAAGTGATCAACATAGGTGTTTTGCGTTGGATTTTATTGCGTTGGGAAATAAGACACGAATCTATGTAATTTTTTATATCATTAGTCATACCTTCCCAATAGTATTCGTTTCGAATTTTCCTAGTGGTTTCAACAATACCACGGTGACCAGAGAGGGGTTCGTCGTGAAAGTTTTTTTATTTATTTCTTCTTGATTATGTTGGTTGATCTTGCTTTCGCAAATTGTGATATCGCAATCATATGCTCAGCGAGGTATGCAGTGATACGGAACTGTTCGTTTCCTTTGAGTTTACAAATCTGGTCGTTTTCTGGCACATAGAGGGAATAAAGTTGTGTTTCTGGAGACACGAGAGAAGGGTTTTGAAATAACTCTCTAAGTCCCAAGGAACAAAGTGAGTTGGCCTTGAACAGCAGAAGTAGATGTTTTGGTTGTCGTTAAGAGACAATTAGGTCCGAGTCGTAGATATTTCGAGATTTTGTTGAATAGGTACTCGTATGGGAGCATGAGTTAATCCCTTCATGAAAATATATATTTGGTCTGAAAGTTGATATGGAGAGAAGATAAATATGTTTGTGTTTGTGATTTAGAAGTTGGTCTGGAGCAATACTGAGTCTAGAAGAGCTAATGGAGTTATTATCATTATTATATTTAATTATAACACAATTAAGCTCTCATAGTTAGAGTTATTTGTTTGTAGATAGTGGTCGTAATTCATTAGCTTCGGTCGAACTGGTGATTAGCTTCGTTCGTCGTTAGATCGATAACATTTGTGTTTGATAATGGAGGTCGCGAAAGGGCATACCTTGTAATTATAACGTTTGCATGCTAGATTATGACTGTCTAAGGCTGCTTTTCCACCAGAGATGTGGAGCTATGCTGTTAAAATGTGTGGGGGTTTCCACCAAACATGTGCGAGGAAAATGTCTCGTACGAGGATGTGTAGCGGAGCTGTGAAAATGCGCATTAATGTGCGGTGCAAAGATGTGTTGCGAAGCTGTGAAATGGGCGTGGGCGCAATACAATATCACATCCCTCGCACGCAACACATCCCTCGCAAACATTTCTCAGTACAAAAGACCTCGCTTCGCTAAGCACTTTTCCACCTGAGCTGTGCTAAGCGAGGCTAGGAAAATGAAGTGATTCCATTGTTGGATTTTATCCTCGCACATCTCTGGTGGAAAAGCAGCCTAAGGCGTCCTGTCTTACATTTTTAATAATATCTAATGCAACCCTTGGACATGGCAAATAAAGATTCATTTCATTTTATCGGCGTTTGTGTTCATTTTGTCTACCTAATATACTATTTCGTAATGGTATTCTTCTAGTTTTAATCTCCAGCTGACAAGATGGCTACTTTTATTGAGAATAGCAAAGTGAGGGGCTTGTGATCTGTGACTATCATAAACCTTCTTTCAAGTAGATAAGGGCGAAAATGTTTCACTGCCCATACTATTACTAATAATTCGCGTTCGATTGTTGAGTACCTAATTAGATTCTGCAAATCCCTTCCAACTTCACCTTGTCAGAGGATCGCTCCAATGGCATGAACTGAGGCGTCGGTGATTAATATGAACTCTTTTGTGAAATCTGGATATTGTAGTAAGGGAAGACTATGTAGTTAGTTTTTTCTTACAGGTATCGAAAGATTGTTGTTGTGATTTCCCCAAGAAAAGGGTACACCCTTTTTTTATAAATTTGCCATTGTTTTAGTAATATTACTGTAGTTAGGTTAGTGGTCGTGGCTCAGTGAGTCTTTCGCGGTCCCGTCGATCACGCAGGTTAACTGACTACAGACACAGTCATAACCTCGATGGGTTTGACTGTTAGTGGCATTTATCTCGACCGTTTCCGTGCTTCGCAAGGTACGTTAAGCGATTGGTGCCAGCTGCATCGCTAAATAGCAGCCGTTCCGTGTGAATTCTGAATCACACATGTTTTGAACTCTAGGTATATCAAATTCTCAGGCCTACAATCCCTGGAACCTGTGAAAAAATCAAACTTCTATGCAAACGCAATCAAGAGATAAGTTTCAAATGCACTTATTTTTATACCCTGTAGATTAGTTTACATGAAGCGGTCGTGGCTCAGTGCGGCTTGCGTGGTCGCATCGATCACGCCGGTTAACTGACTACAGACACGGTCATAACCTGGATGGGTTTTACTGTTAGTGGCATTTATCTCGACCGTTTCCGTGCTTCGCAAGGCACGTTAAGCCGTTGGTGCCGGCTGCTATCGCTAGCAGTCGTTAAGCCACGTCCGTCAGAGGCCTTATAGGCGGCTTGAAAACTTCTGACACTGGGGTTGGCTACTAACCCCACAACCTCCACCAATCCGGACTTGGCCCCCGTGTGTGGAGTATGGCCTAAACCTTCCCGAGTTATGGGAAGAGACCCGTGCCCCTGCAGTGGGGACGTAATGGGTTGTTAACAACATTAGTTTACATATTTGAATTAACACAGTTCACCTACCTATATATATATATATACCTATATATATATACAGGGTATAAAAATAAGTGCATTTGAAACTTATCTCTTGATTGCGTTTGCATAGAAGTTTGATTTTTTAAGTTTCAAATGCACTTATTTTTATACTCTGTATATTAGTTTACATATTTGAATTAACACAGTTCACCTACCTATACATACATATATATACATATATATATATATATATATATATATATATATATATATATTCACGAAAACATATATTTTTAAACAGACACAAAATATTTTACTGATATAAAATAACAGTCAACTGTAACCTCTTTAGTTCTGTAACGTAAAATAAAATATTCTTAACTGCGTTATGAACCTTAAAGCGTTGCAATAAGAGCCACTTTACTAGCAAGTATGTTGAAACAACATATACAACTATAAGTACATGTCGTCGATTCCATTCTCATAAATTACACTGATTGAATAATACTGATATCGAGTCACCAGTTACAAATTACAATGGAGAACGCGCAGTCATTATTTTCAAATCAATCAGTGCTTATAAAGGTGTAGAAAATTGAATAGAGAAGCCGTCACCACACATTTTATATGCAACAGGCTTAGCTGCTAATAGCCCTAGTAAACTTTTTTATCGTATCGTACTTCAAAAATGTTCCAAAAAGATTCTGAAGCTTTCTTAATTTTTTTTTATACAGGTACTGTTTAAGGTTTATACAGGTTTTTATACAGGTAGGATCCGTTATCTGCTTCTACTTATCATAACTGAGCAACGTTAGTTCTACGACTTTACCGAATTTACAAGACTTTTTTTGGACTCTTCGTATAAATAGATTAACTGTTTGTTTGGCTCTATGTTACAACTGTTTGATTTTGATTACGCTTAATTGTGCTAATTCGGCTTCGAAACTTTCGTATCTATAAGTTTTCAGAAATTCATTTATTGTTCTAGAAATAACGAGTAATTACCGCCAGCAGACCTTGAACCCAGTGTATACAATACAGTAACTTTTACTAATACTTGTTGTTTGTTTACAGAGCCAAGGACAAAAACCCGAAGCAAAGTCGACAGATCAATTATGAAAAGAAATCAAACTTCAGCACACAACATTAACATCAGGCATCGCGTGACTGCGTGCGTTAGTGTGAGAGGTATTTATGGGCATATTTAATGTAATATGCCCGCACTCTGGCAGTCATCTCAACGACCTATGTACGTTAGAACTGTCTGGGTGGACGGATTTCGGCACGCCATACTGTACCCGGACGATCCTTACCTTTTACAGCTGAACGCCAGAAAGAAACGACCACACTCATCAGCCACTTGTGCTTCACGCCAGAGACCGCCAAGTCGGAGTTCTAGACTCAGCCATACAAGTGACATAGAAGATTCTGGAAAATTTAATTTTATAGTGACTAATGACAGATCTTTCTCATACCAGACGCAGCGACCAAAAACAGCATTTGAGGTTGACGTGGAGAAACTAAATTTGTCAGATTTAGAACAAGAGCCGGAGGAAGAATTAATGGTGAAAGCGAATACGCAACCTTTGAATGAGTTCGATATCAGCAAAATCAGACCTGAAGATTCCATTACCAATATGAAGAATTTAAGAAGCAGCAGAACTTCGAGGGCTGAAGTAAAAGAAACCTCAGAATTATCGGAAAGAGTTTTGCAGTGGTTAGATTTAGCGGGGAAAATAGATTTGCTTGCGCCCAACAAAGGCGAAAGGTTCACGCAACCACGGCATAGTTGGCCAGAGTTACAGCGACAAAACTATAATCTGTCAAAATCCAAAACAGCCATAGACGTTAGAGATAAGGACAGTTACAAAGTACCATCCCCTAAATCTGGGGACACTGCGAAACCGCCCAAAAGTGGGTCTATCGATCGACATGAAATATACATGACGACGTCTGGGAATACGATCGAAAACTACGCGCGACAGTCACGGAACGCCAAAAACACGCCACGCCAAGAAACCGCGAGTAAAACAAAGGAAAATCACATTAAAACAAAAGCCAAAGATTTCCGAAGCGACTTGAAGGAGGCGCGGCTTAAGATAGCGTGCGAAAGGAGCGCTTTAGAGAAGCAATATGCAGATTTGTTAAGCAAGAAATTAATACCAGATAATTTGAAGTGTAAGAAGCAAGTTCACATATTCATGCCCGAATTGCCGAAGAAGATTGGTTCGTCAAACGCAACTAGTAGAACTGAGAGCCTGTTATCGCAATTTTCACATAAAAATTAATAATAATAAAAGTCTAATTCATCTCGTATAAGTCGTTTTAATCGTCTAAATGACGCCGTATGCACTTGACGCACAAGATTATTACGATAGGTATGGTACAACAATATACTGATTTACTCCACAACAGAAAAGTAATGGATAAACTCCCTAATGACGGTTACGGTTGCATAAATGGCTATAGCATTATAAATCCCTTAACAGTGGGAATCCCTTTTAATTTACAACTACGCTATTAGGCAAAATAAAAACTGGACTGCAGTGCAAATATAAGTACATGCGGTTTAAACCGCCAAAGAGAATATAATACTACGTCCACAACTGACCCATTTGTATAGAGTCAAACAATTGTTTATTTTTTGCAAATTCATGGAACAAAAAACTGTATTATGAGTAGAAGCATTATTTAACGCGTTTTTCACTTACCTTGTTAAACCCTGTAGAGACAAAGAGTTTAACAAAAAGGTTTTGTACTCATTTTACTTAGTTTGGTCTTGTGTAACAACTTTTTAAAATACTTTGCTAAAACATCGCACGTAAAAATTATAAACATTAAAAACTTAAACTTCGTTAAAAAATGAACCAACTACGATAAAAAAAATCCACAAGACACGATTTAAGTAAATATAAGGTGCTACTTTATTAGTGCCCGATATTTTACTCAGTGCTTCTACTCCTGATTCTGATCAACTTTCCCCAAGAAACTCATAGTCAAATCGCAAAAAAAATTTTTGGACTCTTCATACTAATTTGGCCGCTCGGCTGATAGATTTGTATGAAGAGTCCAAAAATTTTTTTACGATTTGACTATGAGTTCCTTGGGGAAAGTTGATCAGAATCAGGAGTAGAAGCACTGACTAAAATATCGGGCACTAATAAAGTAGCACCTTATATAAACAACAAACTTACTTTATGTCGCTGTCATACAATGGTTCTTATTAATATTACAAATAAAAACAACACGATATAAAAGTTGAGTAAAGAAAAGTTTATTATCTAAAATTATAGCATGTCGGCACGTTATTAGAAGAGCTATCAGAACTTTAGTGATTATAAACGTGTGTTTTTTTTGTACATATTATAGTTTTGTTGTTTTAAAAAGCGTATTGCATAATTGACCACGCTGAATACGTTAAAAACAACAGACTTCAATCGCAACAAATCCAACTTTGCTATGTTTTTGTAGATTTTCTCAAAAACCGCTGAATCGATTTCAATAAAATTTATATGGGACCACCTGTGAAGTATACCCTTTTAAACAAAAAAAGAATTTTCCAAATCGGTTCAGGCGTCTTCGAGTAATCGGTGAACATACATAAAAAAAAAAAAAGGTGCCGACGAATTGAGAACCTCCTCCTTTTTTTGAAGTCGGTTAAAAAGATGAGGAAGAAAGGCTTGGGGGAGGCCTTTGCCCAGCAGTGGACGTCTTTCGGCTGATGATGATGATGATTGCAGAAGATCGCAAGTTTTCCGAAGAGGCGTGGTTCACGAAGCAGAGCAGAGAGAGAAAAGGAAAAGCGTCATAAGGGCGGCGGCGTGTTAGTTTTGACTCCCAGTTTTTATGTTTTATGTAGAACATGCAATAATTAAACACCTACATCTTTCCTTTTTTTTCAATAGTTAAATATTTATCGAAAAAATCATTAGGTTTTATGCATTTGTAAGGTGTCTTGTCTATGCCAACGGGGTGGCAACTAATTTCCGAAAAAAGAAAACTAGAACTCGACCTGACGGAAAGGCTTCATAACGTATGTATACAGCCAAACAAATAAAAAAGCAATTATCGAGAGAAATAACCTACTATTAAAGAAAAGAAATTCGGGTATTTATTTTTACATTTTCTACATTTAACACGCATAAAAAGTGGGGGTAAAAAAATTGAAATATTGTCCATTAGCTGGCCACGGTCTGGGTTCGAATCGCGATGTACGCAACTGGACCGTGTTACCTTAAGTACTTTTCTGTTTCGTATTAGTTACAATAAAATCTATCTTACCATCGCTACAGCATCTATGATTCACACTCAAAACTCAAACTCAAAACTTTTTTATTTAAGTAGATGCTTTACACATGCTTTTAAATCGTCATTATTTTTTCTACCTAGTACAAAGTCGCTACCACGCAGGACTTGTACACTTATTGGCAAGGATTGGCAAGGAAAATGCACGTTCAATTAAAAAAAAAACATTGAATATAATTGTTATAGATATTTTTTTATTGACCACATACCTATTTTAACATATAACGCTTTTAATTATGTTTTCTCGAGCTTCGACTGAAACATTTTAAACGTCTGACTAAAGGAACCGCTGTTGAAATTAACACTTTGACTGCCGCTCTGTACTCTGGTTACTTCACGCGGGAGCCGACTTTAGAATTTGGCTAGCACCAAGCCCGCTCTGGGGCGGGGTCGGCCTCCCGCCGCGGTATCCCTTCCCCGCCCCGGAGCGGGATTGGCATTCAATATCCGACCACTGATCTTAAGTCTAAAAACTTTGTATAAACAGAATTCAAAAAGTACGAAGTGTAGCACGCCACGTTGATTTCTACGATATTTCTTCTTCATCCATCGGTTCAATCTTAACACTAACAAAATCCGTGGGCTCCAGTTCACCACCACTGTTATTATCGTTATGGCTATCTTTGATGCTTTCCTTATTACTCTTGCTATCTTCACTATCCTTCGAATCTTCATCATATCCTTCTATATCAACATCCTCTTCTTCAGCGCTAAAATCTTGACTCTTATCCTGATTATCAGTATTTATTTGATTTTGTAAAGCTGTTAAGTCCATCTGTAAGTTGTACATAGTTCTTTTTGGTCGTCCGAAGATCTTGACCAGGGTTTCTTCGTCGAGGCCGAGTTTGCATTCGCGTGGGTCTAGTATTTGATACAGTTCTCTGGCGCGGGACCCTGAGGATTGTGGATTGTGCCTCTTTTTCACATGCCTGACCATGGTGCGTTTGACAGCTGACGTTTTTGGGCACATTGTGCACTGAAACAAGGAAGTTAAATCATAATCTTGTGATGTGAAAGATTGTTCTTTATTGGTAACATTTGTTACATTTGTTTAATCAGGAGTTTAATCAACTGATGCTAACAGTAGCATAAGCTTAGGTATGTATTAGGTAACACCATCACAATGTAGATGGATGTGATATTACATTAAATCCTCGTGAGAATATCCCTTTCTGTTGCAGTTACTGCTCAAGTCTAAATACAATCTCACTAATATCTCATCTCTCTAATATTATAAATGCGAAAGTAT
Source organism: Coleophora deauratella (assembly GCA_958295455.1). Lineage (NCBI taxonomy): Eukaryota > Metazoa > Arthropoda > Insecta > Lepidoptera > Coleophoridae > Coleophora > Coleophora deauratella. Next base: position 3,642,187 of record OY282400.1, on the reverse strand, counting down.
GGATGTTTGTTTGTTTGTCAGTTTGTTTGTTTGTTCCGCTTTCACGCCGAAACTACTGAACGGAACTAGATGAAATTCGGTAGGTAGATAGATAAAGCACTCGGCTAACACATAGGATACTTTTTATCCCGGAAAACTTAAGGGTTCCCGTAGGAATGCTTAAATACTCAAAATTTCCACTTCGTCACTAGATTGCGCTATCTCAACATTTTCTTTCTTTCTGGACACAATTCTGAAGTCCACGCGGACAAAGTCGCGGGCGGAAGCTAGTACTAGATAATTATATTCTCTTGAATAATTTTAAAATTGAATATTTTATGCATACTGCCCGTCCTAACCATCGATATGGGAAACATTAGATAAGGTTACTCGCTCTGTTTGTTTCTGAACCAGCGTGTTCGTCATGCGGGGGCTGAAGCGGGGTGAAGAGGGAGGCATGTATTTAAACAAATATCGCCGTTGTGTGATAAGCTTAAGGTTTATGTATTTAATGTTATCTACTAGCGACATCTAGCGACGAGTAGCGTAGCATCACTATAAAATGACAAAATATTCATAAAATAACAGGAAAAAAGTGATAAGAAATGTTGCTGTTAGTTTTGTTCTTTATTTTTTTATTGTTTTAGCACATTTCACTGCTCTGTAAGACATATTTTCATTTAAACACGGGATGTTTACTCGTCGCTTGTCAGATTGCGAATGGTGCGCGAAAAGGCGGCGCTACTCAACATAGGGGAGCAAACCATTATCAGCGACTACGCAGTCGGGAAGTATTAACCTCATCTAATGTTTCCCATATCGATGGTCCTAACCTATGGCGCTCAGACTTGGTCATTGACTGAAGACCAAAAGTACAAACTCAAGGTTTGCCAAAGGGCTATGGAGCGCAAAATTCTAGGTGTTAGGAGAATTGATAGAATCCGGAACACGACACTATGCTCCAAAACCCGCATAAAAGACGTCGGTGAGAAAGCTGCCAAACTCAAGTGGGACTGGGCAGGACATGTCTGTCGCATGCACTCGAGAAGGTGGGCACACATTGTAACTGACTGGGTGCCAGAAGGCCGCAGAGGTCGCGGCAGACCAAGGCGGAGATGGCGGGATGAGTTGGACAGGTTTGACGACCAATGGAAGGAGGTGGCTCGGGATAGAGATGCGTGGCGAAATCGAGGGGAGGCCTTTGCTCAGCAGTGGGACAGTGTAGGCTAGTAAAAAAAAAAAATATGAGATCTATAATACCTATATTACATTATTTTCTCCTTGTATGATTTTTTTATATACGTGAGAGCCTGTTTGTTATTCCAAATAAGTTATAGTTTATTCTATTATAATTTTACGTCATATGAATTCATCAGAGATATATTGACTAACATATATCAGGTACATATGTACTTTGATATTTTGTTGCTACTTTTTGTAGTGTAAACATGAAATAATTAAGTAAATTGAATACCTTTTTAATTTTTCTCTCTCCTGGGTGACATTAACTATCTACAAAACACTTGGGATAAGTACAACAGGCAATTAGCCAATTAATAATTTTGGTAAATTAATTAATTAAAAATATAATTTTGATAAAGTAATGGTTCCCCGGCAGCTATATACAGAGTGTAACAAAACTGGTGTAGCACCCGTTAACTGGGGATTCTACTCATCGTACTGAACAACTTTTGCTCTACGACTTTGCTCAAATCGCAAAAGAAATCGGTCTCTCCGTAAAAAATTGATTATCTGTTTTGCCATTTTTGTATGGAGAGTCCAACATTTTTTTGCGATTTTCGCGAAGTCGTAGAACTAAAGTTGTTCAGTACGATGAGTAGAATCCCCAGTTAACGGTTCCTAGACCAATTTTGTTACATCCTGTATATTGTTAAAAAACGAACGACGAAGGGAGCTTACCCGGTAAACGTTGAGCGGGCTATGTGTAATCACGTGGTCTTTCAGCCCCCCTCGGCTAGTGAGTAGTTTGTCGCACAGGGGGCATTTGTAGTCACTCTGCGTGTGCGCACTGCGCATGTGCCGCACCATGTGCCGCTTGTCATGGTACGTCTTTTCTGGGGACAGCAATAAAACAACAAATATTGAGTGATACAAAATATTTATAAGATCAATTTGTCAATTTATATGACAACTTTGATATTGTTTATCAAAGTAGTTAAAAAGTGTCCTTGGGGCTCGGTGGCTCCCCCTATCATTTCTGAACTGTACATAAGAAAAAGAGAAGACTTTCAGAGAGTACACAGGAAGTAAAAGGTTTTTCCTGACAGTCGAATATTTAGATAATAAATAAAAAAACTCTACCTATGTTACTCGTAAGTCGTAAGTATAATCAATAAGTGTATTGATTGGTTAGCTCTTGGCGTCATCTCACCTGATGGTAATGAATGAAGATACGGATAATGGAAGCGGGTTTTGTAAACGCCTTTTTCAAGTAATGACAGTCAAGTTTAATATTTTTTACTTTTACCAAGTTAACAAAGAATGTTGAGAAATCAGGTATTATTATTATTTAAGTTCCAAATCGCAGAGTTTCATATTATGTTTATACCTAAATAATAGTTCAAAAACGTGACTTACCACACAGCGGACACTTGATGATCACGTTATTTGCCTTCGCAGCGTGCACCTTCATGTGTTCCCGCAGCGAACACGGGCTGGTGAATATCTTCGCGCATATCGAGCACGTCTCCAGGTCTGGTTACAAATACATAGCATATGTAGAATTGCTATACAGGGTGTAACATTCAAGGTGTGCAATATTTGTTGAGAAGACGTATGAGCATTTATTTATTACGAATAATTTATCAAATTCATGATTAAAATTAAATTGAATTAATTAACATTTTTTTTCTGTACCAGTCTAACTATTCTGTGGCATTAGAATACTGAACGTGTCTGCACTGTGACGCCACGGGCCACTGCACAGTCGCGTGACCTTGTCGGAGCCGCGCCGTTGGGGGATTATTATCAAAAGTCGATAGAAAAAAGTTACCTATTCTGAAAATCATTCGAAAATTTTATTTTTTTAAGATGCCTACTTTTTTAGTGATTCGTAATCAGTTTGAGAAGCTTAATCACCTCCGTAAATATTGCACACCTTAAATGTTACACCCTATATATAAGCAAATTCGTTGAAGAAAAGTGTTTCACTATACGGAGTAGGTTCGATGCGGGCAGCGCAGGACCGGTCGGCGTAAAAATCCTTGGGGGAGGCCTTTGTCCAGCAGTGGACGTCTTTCGGCTGATGATACAGAGTAGGTTAGCGAGTCCTACACTTATTTGGTTACGCCCGGTATAACGGAAAATATTAGCCTCGGACATGGGACAGTGCCATTTATACAATAATTCTATAATAGTAATTAATATAGGTTTTTATAACACATACGACAATCTACTTCGTTTTTTAATCCCTGTATAGATGTCGCTTATTTACATAGTAACTTCCATAAAAACAGCTCCATGTGTGACGTAACCTAAGAACTACGTTGTTCTCTTGTGTGCTGTTTAATTATTTAGAAGAAGAAGCAAAGCGACAAACACGCTACAAGTTAACATTTTTTAAGCAGAAAATAAATTCATCATAATTTAAACATGAGTTGCCATTGTGTGCTTAGAAAATGTCATTTTTCTTACTTTAACTATGTGTTGCCATTTCATGCATGCAATTTCGTAACTTGTCGCTTCATAAAACGCGCTACTGATCATATTGGACTTACTCTCTCCTGTATGTTTTCTGATATGGTAGGTGAGCTTCGACCTCTGTACGAAGGTCTGCCCGCAGTATATACAAGCGTACGACGTGTCTTTTCTGTGTGTCCTGTGAATTAAAAACCCATTAAAAAACCTCAAGACTACACAAAATGTATCCTATGTCAATCTGGGAATCGAACAGAATCTAGGAACAACTTGCACTTTCAAATTCATCAATCTATCTTGGGTACGGGTGATTCCATACAAACATACTTGCATATATTAAAACATACATAAAAAAATATCAAAAACACAACTCAGAAGTCTCATTACCCGAGTGAATTAACACTCGCTGCGGCGGCGTCGTACCAGAATCTGATCTTTCATACTGAACTAGAGAAAATATAACAACTTGTAATTACGATGGACGTATAAACTCGTTTCTTCATAGAAACTCTTACATACAGTGATGAAAAGGCAGCCTCAGTGTGGCTGGGTTACCTTGTCGGCGAAGGCGCGCGGGGGCAGAGCGGGCACGCTTAGAGCCGCTCGCCAGTGTGGCTCTTTGAGTATTTGAGGCCTTCATTAGATAGCCAAAAGCAGCCTCAGGTACCTCTCGTGCGCGTTGCAGGCGCCCTTGTCGGCGAAGGCGCGCGGGCAGAGCGCGCAGGCGTAGGGGCGCTCGCCGGTGTGGCGGCGCTCGTGGCGCAGCATGTTGGAGCGCTGCACGAACCGCGCGGGGCAGTACGAGCACGCGTGCCGGGGCCCCTCGTGGATCTGTATGTGCTCGCGGTACGAGTCCTTCTTCTGTTGCCGCCAAAACAGATGTATGTAAAATAAGGGAAGATGACTCATCACTGAGATAGTCATTTGAGTAACTTTATGGTGATATGTTTCACTAAACTTGAACAGATTAGTACAAAAGTAAAGGAACTGAAATTGATATGGACAGATTGTAAGAGAAATAGAAAAATAGAACAAAACATAATTTTCTGGCACTCAAGAGGAAGGAAGAGAAAACGAGAACGACAATTCAGAAGATGGGAGGACGAGCGAGATAAGGACTGTCTCTACTGGGAAAAACTTTGATCGGGTAAAGAAAGAGATAGATGTGAATGGAAAAGGTTGAAGGAGGCCTTTGCCAAACCCAGGCAAACAGACAAAGTTGTTGAGATAGAAGGTATATTCAAAGATCAATTGTAAAACCTTGTCTGGATAGAAGCTATATTATATCATATGTTGATATATTGGTGCCGTTTGCTACCACTAGACTGCAGTCGTTAAAACATATCAGAGGCGGCTTGACACTTCTGAAACTGGGGCTGGCCACTAGCCCTACAACCTCCACCAATCCGGACTTGCCCCCGGCATCGTGTGTGGAGTATGGCGTAATCTTTCCGAAATATGGCAAGCGATGAGAAATTGTTAACGTGACATCTTCGTGGCATTTATACAGAGTGACTTTGAGTTAGGCGAAATTTGGTAAATGGCAGGTACAATTGAACAACATTCCGTAAGGAACCTATATACAATGAAGCCAAAATATTGAATGCCCATACTAAATGTCAATTTGCAAATTTTGTATGAAAAGTCAATACTTTTTTTACTCGAAATGTATAGGTGTTTAGTTTCATGAGTAGAATCAGAGAAAAGGAGGACTGTCTCTGGTCTATCTACCACTTGTCACTTGTGACAAATAATAAGATATACAGGGGGTGTTAAAAAAGTGTGTTTGTGGGTTACGAGTCTCAGAATCAAGTTATAGAATACAGGAAAAATGATGATTTTTAACTGTGGTTTCTGCTGATGAAACTGAACAACTTTCTCTAAGGAACCAATTCAATCGAAGCAAAAAAACTTTAGACTCTTCATCAAATCGATTAGCTAAATAGCCAACTTTTTATGGAAACTATACAGGGTGTAAGGGACAGGTTTCCAAAAACTTTATTATTATTTTTGTGTGTGTACAATAAAGAGTATATCAATACATCAATCAATCAATCAACTTTAAGGGCTTGCTCAGTAGACGAAACTGAACAACTTTCAACAAAAAAAAATTCAGGAAACGAAAAAAAATCGCCTTCACCATACAAAATTACAAACTTGATTGGACAGTTTGTATGGAGAAGCCAATTTTTTTCGTTTCCTAAAAAAAATCTTGAGGAAAGTTTTCAGTTTCGTCTACTGAGCAAACCCTTAAATCGGAAACCTGTCCCTTACACCCTGTATATGCACTTACCGCAAACACCTTATGACAGTAGGTGCATTCAAACATCTGCCGGTTCGCGGCGTGGTCTTGCTTGTGCATGTACAGGGTGGACTTGTACTGGAAAGACTTGCCGCAGACGGTACACTCGAACGGGTGGTGGCCGGGGTGCTCGATTAGGTAGTGCAGTTTCCTGGGCACAAAGGAGTGTGATTGGAACAAAAATCAGAAAAAGAGACGGGTATCTGTACCACAAAATTAATAAAACGAGAAAGAGACAATGACAAAATACTGCCGTATATTTGGATGGAACGTCTTTATCCACAATCCACAATTAGTAAGCCCTTGGTATTGAGTGAAGCGTTTTTAGGGTTCCGTAGTCAACAAGGAACCCTTATAGTTTCACCATGTCCGTCTGTTCATCTTTAGAACTTTAATGCCCCAACGGCCATCGGTTTTAGGAACTCTGTGCCCCGCCCACTGCCACTTCAGTTTAGCGATTCTGTGAACTTTTTCGGTTACTTTAGTTCTCCTATGAAACTCTTCATTATAGTAGTTGAAAACATACGTAATTAGATACGTAATTATTGAATAAAATAAAAATTCTGTTACATCTCACTTCTCATTTCATCTTATCTCACTAATATCACCATCTCACTAATATTATAAATGCGAAAGTATGGATGTTTGTTTGTTTGTTCCGCTTTCACGCCGAAACTACTTAACGGATTTGGATGAAATTTGGTAGGTAGGTAGCTAAAGCACTCTGCTAACACTTTTTATCCCGGAAGACTTACGGAGGAATGCTTAAAACTCAAAATTGCCACTTCATCACTAGATGGCGCCACCTTAATATTTTCTTTCTCTCTGGATCCAATTCTAAAGTCCACTCAGACAAAGTCGCGGGCGGAAGCTAGTTTTAAATAAAAAAGATAAAATTCTGTCTAATTTCACCCCTTCTCGTTTGTCCACTTTACTTATCGAGAGATAGTCTATACAGGGTTTAACAGAAAGGTGTGACAATACTTCAAGGTTGGCTTTTACCCATCAAACTGAACAACTTTTGTTCTACAACTTTGTTCAAATCGCAAAATTTTTTTTGGACTTTTCATACAAATCGATCAGCTGGCGAACTAAGTTTGTATGAAAAGTCCGAAAATTTTTTTTCGATTTCAACAAAGTTGTAGAACAAAAGTGGTTTAGTTTGATGGGTAAAAGCCAACCTTGAAGTATTGTCACACCTTTCTGTTACCCATGCGGGAAAGAAATCCCTCACCTTTCATCAACAGACATTAGCGCCGCCTTACAAATCTTGCACTTGAACTTGCCAGGACCGTGGACAGAGGCCATGTGAGTGTTGCAAGCCCTCAAATTGGGAAACTCCGCACTGCACACTGAACAGCTGACAGCTTTTTCCTTCTTTGCACGGAGTTGGGTGGTGTGTAACATCTGCAAATAACGTACATATTTATTTATTAATAGAAAAACCAACAATTTGTAAGATAATACAAAACAGAGGTTATTCTATAAAATAAAACAAACAAAGACCAGATTTTTCAAACATTAAATTAGTTGTGTCTGTACATTTTAAACTGACCCAAGTCGACTTACTTTGTGTCACTGACATGAAGTACATTATCCCTAACTTACTTTATGTCAGTTCTAGTAACTTTGGCCATATTTGTAAGTGGACTTGGGTCAGTTTGAAATGTACCGACACAGTTAAGTAACACAGAAAGAAAAATATCAATTTAATAATCATGTGTTATGCGTATGTGTGCGTGCGCGTGTGTATGTGTAAGTGAAGGACTTACACATACACACGCACTCATAGGCAGTCAGATAAAAAAATAAAACGCAACTCCAGTCATAAACACTGACATATCGTGGAATCAGAAACAAACATACCTTTAAATGGTATTTAAAAGATTTCTTATGACACAGTGGCTTATACTGACAAGTGCCAATAGAGCAGAACACCTTCCGAGCCTCAGGATGTTCACTGCCAAAATGGTTCCTCATCTCATCTATATTCCGGAGAACCAAGCAACAGAGACAGCATTTGAGGAGATAAGCTTCAGATGATTCTTCTTTTACGTGTCTAGTATGGTAGTGATGGATGAACCAAACCTGAAGAAAAATGAATCAATGATTTTTACAAAAAAAGATACTGAATTCTCAGTAAATCATAATGTATACTTCATTCCAATAAAAAATAAGCAAAAGGTAAACAAAGATAGTATGCAGATGACATTGACATGTGTCAGTTCCATAGTAAGTTTGTTTACGTTTTGCTTTTTTTTGATTGGAATGAACCATAGTGTCATGAACAGACCATACTTTACTAGTTTTATACCTTAGGGTAGCTCTAAAAACACATATGCTCATTAAGTAGGATTGACTACTTAACAAAAGATGCTCTATACAAAATATTTGTAACTTAACGAACTTTAGCCCTTGACTTTGTTTAAATTGTCTTCATGAAATTACTGTATTTGAGTATAAGCCAGAAGTGGCATGCTAGTTAGCTTTTTCAAGATCCCTCATGAATATATTGACCATCATATTCCCTTCAGATTCTGATAACTATATCTAAGTTTAAAAATTTGCAGATGACTAATCAGTATGTACATCTCTATTAAAGTACTTGCCTTGTCACTAAAAATCTCGGAACAATTCTCACATTTATAATACTGTTCTCTGTGCTTTTTTAAATGTGCCTGCACTTCATGTGTCTCTCTGTCATTTTCATTCCAAAAGAGTGTCGGGCAAAACTTACACTTGAACCCAAGATGTGGACTGAAACAGTTGTCATACTCCACCACCTCCCAATGTTCTGACAAATGTCTCCTAGTGTCCTCTCTGTTGTCAAATTCTTTGTCACAAAACTGACAAAGCCACAGATCCTCAAAGTCACCAAGTTCCTCAGTAATGTGAGTAGTGAGTTCATTTTGGTTATCAAATGTTGCTGTACAAATTCTGCAAGTGTGTAATGGGACTGCTTTAACACAATGCATCTTGGTCATGTGTACTACAAAAGCTTGCAGAGACAGATTTTGATCATTACATAAACAACAATCAACTTGGATAGTATCAAAATTAATTTTCTCATAGTCCATATTTAAAGTCTCAGGCATGTTGTTAGTTTTAATAGTGTTGAGAATGTTGTCTATATAGTCAGTGTATGTCCGATGGAGAGCAATCACTTCCATTGCTGTTACATCAAAGTCTTCATCTCCTTGGTATGACTTGACAAATTCCAATTCTGCCTTCTTCTCTTCATTTGTTTGCTCATCATTTACTTCTTCAACTTTTTCCTCTGTATCGCTGAGTATTTCATTTTTGATTTCAGGTAAAAGTACTTTTAATAAATCTGTTGTATCTGTGGGAGTCTTCTCTGCTTCCAGTAACGCCTCTGTCTGTTTGTTTTCCAAATCCACATAACCACATTTACCTTCAGTCTTCAAGCCTTCCATAAACTGGGTGCTTACGTCAGCGCCATAAATTAGAAATGGTGGATCTCGACCACAGAGCAGTGCAGTGATGCATTTAAGAGTGAAGCGGTGGTGTATCATGTAGTGGCTAAAGAATGCTGTGTAAGCCAAATCAGATTTGGAGCATAACAGACAGTTGAAGCTCTGAGTGGCACCAAAATCAACTTCCCAAAACACCTCTTCATCTTGACTTGTAACATTTACTACATTATGTCTTTTATACAAATGGGCATTGTACTGGTCTTCAGAAAGACGGAAATGGCATAAACGGCAATGGACTAGTTTGTGACTGCTTTTGAGATGGTGTCGCAATTCTGTGTTATTTGGGAACTTCTTGTAACACTGAGAACAGGGCCAGGGCGAGTGAAATTCCAAATGGTTGTCCCATGCTTGTCTGTCTGACACAAAATACCTGAAACATGAGGAATCATATTGTTTTTAGAAAAGTAAATGTTGATTCACATTTAAAAAACTTAAGCATTACCATGTACAAAACAGGCTCTCTGTTACATGGCCCAACCGAGATCTTGGTCTTAGTCTTGCTTGATACTATTAGAATCCAATTCAAATTAGTGTGTAAATAAACACATATACATATACCTCGTACCTCATACATAATTTAATTCTGACTGGCAGGAATATGTCATAAGAATAAAAAGTACAAAAAGTTATTTTAGTAATACTGGATAACAAACCTGCATATTCCACAAAAGTTTTTCCTATGATTCAGTACGTAATGAAGAATAATTTTACTCTTATTTATAAATAATTCGGGGCAGATCAAGCAATGGTAGGGCCCAACAGTGTTGAAGTCTTTGAGGTACAACCACACATCCATAGGCCTTTCTACCACAGCCTCTATGGGATTCCTTCTCTTCTGACTAAGGTGGACTGTTACAGGCAACCTCTTCCTTTGCAGTTGTTTCGCAGGTTTCTTCCGTTTTCGTTTTACACCGTAAGGGAGGCGTTCTTGTGCAGGCGTTTTGCCGTGGTCATCTTTGGTAGCGAAGTCCTCGGGGTTTAGCCTCTTAGCAACTGCCAAAGCAGCTAGAGGTTCATCGTCCGATTCGTCCGATGTCATTTTTAGTCATTCACTTAATTTACTAACAGGAAATTCTCTTCAAACACCACAAAACACAAAACTCAATCTTCTTTCTTCGTTTGAATTACGCACGTCAAAAATGTTAGTGCTGTTTACCAGGAGAAAAATAAAAATATTTTTTCTACAGATTGTTTATATGCAGAAAGAAAATAAAAGGATGAAGACGATATACGATAAAAAAGCAATAATAATAAAATTATCAGGCGTCAAGTGCGTTCCGAGCACGTTCCGAGTGGTACGCTTGTCAGCGACCACTCACTCTGACAACAGGATAGCTTAATACAAATCTTACAAGTGCGAAAGAGAAAATACAAAATAATTGCTGTCACTTTCATGTCAATATCAGAGCGTAGGCATGGAACGCAGGCCTGCCTGATACACCAGACCATAGACTGATTGTGAGATGTGTTACGTTCCATTTCGTATTCCTCATGAATTTTTTTGAGCAAATGGCGGGTGTTCGAAAATTATGGTGTGCGATTCATAATGGAAAATCTTAAAGGCTGTTAATTAGTCTATAAATACAAAGTCATAAACACCAGTAATAATGCATTAAAACCCATCCAGTCATTGGGATGCTTCGAGAGTAAAACTACATACGCTTTACATACGCTTAAGTAAAAAAAAACCTTTGCTGACGCGCAGTCGTGTAAAAACTACTTCAACCCATCGCTTCTTGGTCTAGTGGCTAGTCTGCTTGCTTTAGATCAGGAGGTCGCGGGTTCGATTCCCAATGGGGTAAAGTTGGACCCCAACTTGGTTTCTGGTTTCTGGCTGGTTTCATAGATACGCTCTTGAGCAGCGCTGCCCAGCAGCGCGCGCTCGGATATGTATGAGGATAGTACTCACGTTTTATAGTTACGTTGTTGAAACGCGCCATTGGTGAAGCGCTTCTACGGCCAGTTAGCGTTTCAGAGTGACGCCGCGCTCCTGGGTAGGTACAGTCTAAATACGATGAATATGACTTCTGGATGAGTGACTGATGACGTGCACTCCAGAAGATGTTTGGCGGGATTTTTTGTGATGTTCTAGTTTTTACGTATCATTGATTTATGTTTACCGCCACTCAATTCTCTGTACCTATAGTAGGGTAAGTAGAAACTTCAATAGAACGTTGCAAATATTTCCGCTGTGTGACTTGAACTTAAGAATTAAAGTTGGGATCCCAAAAGTAAAGCTTAAGAGTGAATTGAAGTGGACTTATTAATTATATTACACAAATAAAACTAAAATAAAAGAAAATAGTCCAGTCATCGAGGAGGTTGAGGTATGCATTAACTCCTCTGTCCGTAAAACTTTGCAGTATGATTAAGTAGGTTCCATAGATGAGGTGTGACAAGGTATCCCGGAGATTTAAGTTTTGGAAGTAGGTATTTTATACCTAAACATGAATATTGCTAATAACTCGTACCGAACAATTTCTCAATCCATTATTCCAACGCGATATGTTAGTGTTAGGTTGTTATTATATGTATGTAAAACTGTCCAAAACTTTTTCGAACTTTTTAACTTCGATATTTAACAAAATATGTTATTTTGCTATAATTACCAAGGTATAATTTCTCGATTAAATTTTATTTTTTACTATGGTTTTATACCTTATTAGACTTTTCTATGTGTAAGTATCCAAAACATTTTCCTATAGGAACATAATGTTATAGTTTCCGTATAAATGCTCACGGCTCATAATTTCTCAGTCCAATTTTATTCCTTTAGAAGTCACAATTTACAGAAGTAAACAGCTTTTTAAAACTATCCAATGAAATTTCGGCAAATAGTAGTTTTAGAATTTATTTAGATAATACGTTTATTACACATTCACGGCTTACGGGGCGGCGGCGGACGTAGACACGATGCGCGTGGCGCGTACCGTATCCGCTCAAGGTCAAACAATGAAGCGATACATACATCTACATTCATTTGAAAAAAAATCGATATACTCTGCTTGGGGAGTGCCGATATTCTTTTTTACTGTAAAGGATACAGAGTTTAGATTTTTCCTTGACTAATACTATTGAATTTTTTGCGTATTATGTACCATAAAGTAAAAAATCAAATTTTACTATTGTTACCCCGTCTGAGTGTACGGATATTAGGTTATGTAGGTATGCTCGTGACCGAAGACTGTCATTTTCAGTAACTTTTTTATCAAATGTCAAAAACGGCATTTTGTTCTGAAAATGTTTGAAAGGAGAATGGGCGATTTTGGCCTATATGTTGTAACACTTGTAACGCTTTGTGACCTATATTGTAAGATAGGTCACACATAGTACAAACTTTTTTTGTATGATAGCTCACCTGGATCTCGTGCAGAAGAAAAGTTATTAGGCATAACCTAACGAAAAAGTTTGTACTTGATATAGAATAGAAAAGAAATATGTTTATTCAGCAAATACAAACATATATGGAAGCAACAAATACAGTTGATTAAAATAACATAACATAGTAAAAAAAAGAGAAAAGAGCAATAAAATTACATCAATTAATTGTAAGTATTATTGTAACTTATGAAAATATAGCATAAAATATACCCACTTATCGAGGTAAAATCATGATTTTGCTCATCGTTACAGCCAAAACACGCTGTTAACTGTGCAGTGGTCATGGTCATCAGATCATGTAGGTTAACTGATTACACGTACGGTCATTACCTAGATGGGTTTGACTGTAAGTGGCATTTATCTCGATTGTTTCCGTGCTTTGAAAGGCAGTTGTTAACTTGTTATACCACATCGGAGGTCCATGAGGATGGCCTAACCATCCCCATACAGAAAAAGTATCTGCGCTAACACTGGGGACGACATCAAACTACGACTTCAAAAAAGGAGCAGGTTCTCGATTCGTCTGTATGTTGTTTTTTTTTTGTACGTGTGTTACGCAATTACTCCGCCAATCATGAATTGATTTTGACAGTTCTTTTTTGTTTAGTAGGTATATTTCGTAGGTGGTCCCATATAAATGTTATCTAAATTGATTCAGCGCTTTTTGAAAAAATCAAAAATTAGTACCAACGTAAAAACAAAAACAGCAAAATCGTAGTTGTTACGATTGAAATCGGTTGTTTTTAACGTGTTGAGCGTTGTCGATTATTTATTAGAATTGATCATTTTTATTCAATTATTCAAAAATATTTGCAGTGCATTTATTTCATAGAGCCATTGGTTTCATCTGACCCCGTCATATGGGACTTCAAAATAAAACAAAGAAACAATAATAGAAAAAAATGCCATTACCACCAGCCGCAGTATGTCGGCTGAAACCTATCGAGGAAAACAATATGATAAGTGACTATGCGTCGTCCCAGGACCATGAGTATGATGAAAATTTGGTCCTTGAGAATTAACACGAGGATGGCAGTTAATTATATTTTAATAAATATTTTTTAAGATCCGGGTAATATTAAATGACATCCAGATTTAAGAAAGTGGCAACCCTGACTAAAATTGGGAAATACCGCAAAACTTCTGGATAACGCGGAATTAGATTGTGTTTTTAATAGTGTATATAAAGGCAGATTTCGCCAATATTTTAGTCTATAAATGATCATCTAATACGGTGTTATTGTTGAAAAAATAAATAAATAAGAAAAATGACAAAAATATTTATATTTCATTCGTTTTTTAAAGTATGAAGACAAAATTTTGTTTAAAAATCTGGTATTGTATATGTAATAACACACAGAAAACCGGCGTGAAGCAACGTTTGTTGTGTTTCGCCGTGTGAGTGAGGGTACCGGAGGCCCAACCACCCCCCCTCCCCATTCCCCCTTCCCCAATCCCATTTCAAAGGTCGGCAACGCACTTGTGACTCCTCCGGTGTTGCGGGTGTCCATGGGCGGCGGTAATCACTTACCATCAGGTGATCCGTCTGCTCGCTTGCCATCTATCCCATAAAAAAAAAAAAAAAAATATTATCAAAACTTAACTAAGCGGCTTAGTTCTTTTTCAATAATTTTTTTTATTATTTTTGTGACCTGGATATACGTCAACTTTGAGTTTTTTTTTTAATTAACTACATGTCGTATCAATGCCGGAGTTTTACTGTAGAGCTTAAAATGATCCAAACTATTGATTTTTGCAATAAAAACAGCATGTTACAAAATTAGGGTTTTTAATACACTGTGCATTATGAAGCTTCTTAATAATAATAATTTTTCAAGGTTATTGATAGGCTTCCCTTTAGGGTTTTCAAAACTGGTCTTGCGTTGCCTGTCTCTAATGGCTTCCCACGACCGTCACCAATTCTATGAGCTATGTGCTCCGCCCATTGCCACTTTCGTTAATCGATTCTGTGAGCTATGTGCGTTACTTTATATTCTCACTACGCACCTCCTCAGTTCTGATTTGATCACGTAAGGAAACTCCAAGCATACTTCATAGCGCTTTGGGTGACCTTGAGTCTTCTTATGAGGCTCATACGAAGCGAACATGTCTTATTGTTAGTTCCATATGGTTATTACTAGCAACCCAAACTGATTAAAGACTTTAGTCTTGAGACACTTGAAAGGTATCTTTCCTGAAGTTAGACGTACCTAGCTGGACTTTTTATGCAAGGTACATATATAGGGTGACTTTAATTAGTTCTTGATATAAAAGACTGTGCATGTGCTAATGATAACAAACAACTTTCCCTAAGGAACCCATAGTCAAATCGTAAAAAAAAATGTGGACTCTCCATACAAATTGACCAACTTACCGGCCAAATTAGTATGAAGAGTCAAATTTTTTTGCGATTTG
Source organism: Coleophora deauratella (assembly GCA_958295455.1). NCBI lineage: Eukaryota > Metazoa > Arthropoda > Insecta > Lepidoptera > Coleophoridae > Coleophora > Coleophora deauratella. The sequence goes on along the minus strand of OY282400.1, from coordinate 3,626,959 downwards.
ACTATGGGTTCCTAAGGGAAATTTGTTTGTTATCATGAGCACATGCACACCCTTTGGTATCAAGAACTAATTTAAAGTCACCCTATATTAGTCAATAACTTCGAGTATAGTCTCCAAACTTCAGAGCCATGGGTTTTCAGGACATGGACTTTTGACATCATTTTTGTCTTATGTTCATTTTAAGACCGAGTTGTTGAGATGGTCTATTGAGTCCATTGATATCTGTACCTAGGACTTCCAAAGTCTCAGGCAAAATCATAGTAATTATCGTCAACGATCAAATGTGGGTGATGTCACGGGCGTAGCCAGGTTTTAATATCGGGGGGGGTTCAAGAAAAAAAAAACGTTAAATTTGCATGAAATTAAATTAATATTATTATGAAAAATTATATGAAAAGTGTCAGACAAAACGGTAGGTACTGTGTGCAGTCGAACTGGCTGGGGCAGATTTTATTAGTTACTGTCGTAGATGGTTTTTTTTTAATCCACAAAAGAGATTTAAGACATGAAAAAATTGGAAAATATACAACGATTTCTTAAAAAAACCTTTAACATGTTTGACAAATTGAGAATTTAATTAAAACTTTAACGTCAATTTCTTTTCCTCTGTTTCCTCTACACTGTACCTTCTTTCAATTCTGACAATAAGGTAAATAACTCTTCTCGGGCAGAGGTCAAACTTTAATGGTGGGTCGCGATGGTTTCATACAAATATGTTGACCGTCCAGTCTAATTTAACCTACGCTTGTCAGTTTTACAAATTATGAAAAATTTCATCGTCCAAGTACTTTTATTAAAATAACTACCATAAAGAAGTTATTTGGTGTCGAAATTACATATTGTAATAAGAACAATTGGTTCATTGAGATGTGAATATGATCAGGATTAATATTCAATTGTAAGTAACTAGGGAGTAACAATCGTTGGTTTGTTTACATTATTGCCGGATTCTATTGAAAGATGGTAGGTAGGCATACTATGAATTTACTTACGCACGTTATTAAGGCAAGTAGGTAAGTTACTTGAAGTGAAATCACAGCGCAATGAATAATCAATCAAACAAATACAAAATAATTGTGTTCACTGCAGTTTATGTTCCACTGGTGACAACAGCCAAACTGACTGAGCGCAATAAGTGCGGTTCGGGGTACGGCACGAAAACATACGAAAGTAACCGAATGCTAAAATTCGAATGATAAAATCGGCGGCGACGACGGGTGACAGCCTGAAGAGTTTTTATACTCGCCATCTTCGAATATTTTGAACTTTTCGGGGGGGGGGGTTTGAACCCCCAAAACCCCCCCCTTGGCTACGCCCGTGTGAGAGATAGTCGCTTACTTTGAGCCTCATAAGAAGGCTCAACGTCAAGGTCAACCAAATGACGACGGCGCGTGTTATAAACAGAAATTCTATACGTGATCGAATCAGAAATAAAGACATATGAAGGAGAGCTAAATTAACCGATACAACTCATAGAATCGCTAAACTGAAGTGGCAGTGCAGTAGGCAAAACACATAACATATATAATAGATGACCCGTAAGGGTTAGAGAGGGCAGAGAAATCGGCATTAACATCAATGGCGAGTACATCACCCACCTTCGATTTGCTGACAATATCGTGATCATGGCTGAGACTTTGGAGGACCTAGACGCAATGCTCGATGGACTCAGTAGAGTCTCCCAACAAGTGGGTCTTAAAATGAACATGGACTAGACGAAAACTATGTCACACCCACTCCTCTGAAGGTTGGAGATTCTACACTCGAAGTTGTTGACGTATATGTATACCTGGGACAAACAGTCTATCAGTGATGACATATGGATCCGATACATGGTCACTTACTATGTGCCTCATAAGAAGGCTCAAGGTCACCCAAAGGGCTATCTCTGATCGAATCAGAAGTGAGAAGATACGTAGGAGAACTAAAGTTACGGACATAGCTCACAGAATCGCTAAACTTAAGTAGCAGTGGGTGGGGTATATAGCTCGTGGAACAGATGGCTGTTGGGGCAGTAAAATTATCGAGTGGCGAGCACGCACCAGAAGACGCAGTGTGGGCAGGCCTCCAACTCGGTGGACCGACGACCTGGTGAAGGTTGCGGGAAGCCGTTGGATACGAGCAGCACAGGATCGGTTGGTGTGGAAATCCTTGGGAGAGGACTTTGTCCAGCAGTGGACGTCTTTAGGCTGATAATGATGATGAAGGGTTATCAATGTTGTCGAATGGGGACCACACACCGGAAGACACAGCATAGGCAGACCTGTCACTCGGTAAGCCGTCATGACAACTTGTAAAAGTTGCGGGCCACAGGATACGGGCAGAGCAAGACTGGTTGGCGTGAATATCTAGGGTGGTTCTATATTAAACTGTAGAATTCTTTTGCTGATGCTGAAGATGAATTATTATTTTTATATACCTTTTCAATTCGCAATTAAAGTTTTAATTTATTTATATAAGAAGAAAAATGTGTATGTCTTATAACCAATCTCAAAAAAAAAAAAATTAGGCCGCGCCGCGGCGCGGCGCTGCCACGTCGACCAATTTGGACCGGTGCGCCGTCGCCGGCAAATATAAGGTCGGCGCCCATGTCTACTTCCAGCTCATAGCTTTAGTAATGACATCAATTGTAATAGATATTATGTATTTATTTCAAAAAATGTGTTGGGGCGAGTTTCTTTTGGGCTCGACGTTTCTTCTCGCTCCGCTAACACTTTCCGAAACGTTGAGTGTACAAGTTCCGCGTGGTAGGAACTTTGTACTAGGTAGAAAAAAAAAGACGATTTAAAAGTATGCGTACAGCATCTACTTAAATAAAAAATATTTTGACTTTGACTTTGACTTTGACGTTTTTAGTGCAGAGGTGCATAAAAATTAAAAAATCGAATTAAATAATTAATTAATAATTAATTTAATAGGAACTGTGGCGACAGCTCTTCAGCGGGAAGTGAGGTACCTTCGCCAGGCGAGGTGGTATGCTTGGGGACCGGCCGTGGTCCAACCGTTGATGGTTGGAAGTCGTATATATCCGTAGTGCGAAGAAACTTTCAATATCGCGTTCTAGGATTAGTTGATGGCGGTGCGATAGATGTCGCCACATCACTCCCCCTCCGAGACCGGAGGTCAATCCGTTTTGAGTTGACGGTCCAGTGTTGCCGGTGCATACAGCGGGGCGACGACGCGCGTCGCGATGCGGCGGCTGCGGTAAGTAGAGAACGCTAGGCCGAAGTGCTCAACTCAAGTCCAAAGCTGAGTCAGGACGAGGAGGTTCAGGCGTGCGTTGCAGGGGAAGCAGGCGTCGTGGAGCGCGTGCTCTATACAGCGTGGGCTGCCGACAGCTTGCTGCCTGAAAAGTGAAGCTCGCTGGTTCCATGGTGTACGATGCGGTGTCAACGGGTTTGCGAACCTGATGGGCTTCAGAGTGAAGTATCAGGGCCAGGAAGCTCAATTGACGGCTTTCGTTGGTCCTGGTAAACTTAGATGTACTGGACTGCTGTGCTGCTGCGGCTTGCATTACCAACTGGAAGGTTGTTGAGGAGTGTGATGTCTAAGGTTGCGCCAGAATGTTTAGCATCTGGGGTCACCACTGTAGGAACTGTGTGTTACCACTCTTCGGAGGAAAAGGGAGGTAACTCCGCCAGGCGAGGTGGTATGCCTGGGGACCGGCCGTGTTCCAACCAATGATGGTTGGATGTTGTATAGTTAATCTGAAGAAACTTTCAATAGCGCGATCTAGGTTTAGTTCGTGGCGGTGCGATAGATGTCGCCACAAATCTAACGCGGAAAACACACTGCTCCGCTCACCGCGACGAATTGCGGTGTAGATTTAAACTTTGTACTGTAAAATGTTTTTTTGAAAATGAAAATGAAAATATTTTATTCGAAGTAGGTAGCAGTGTACACTTTTCGAACGTCATTCTTTTATCTACCTAATACGAGGTTCCTACCACTCGGAACTCGTATACCCACCGTTTCGGGAAGTGTTTGCGGAGTGAGAAGAAACGGCGGGCCCTAAAGATGATTTGTATACAAAAACCGCGGGGTATCACACACTTCCACCGCTTCTCCGTCTGGATCCGCGCTCCCGGACGGAGACGCGGTGCGATTCACAGGTATACCACTGCACCGCAGTACCGTCCGGATTTTTGTCTACGACGGAATTCGGGCGAAAACCGTCCGGTGGGGCGGAAACCGCGCCTTCGTCGTGCACCGCAGATTCGGACGGAAACCGTCCGGTGGAGCGGAACGCTGCCGCATGCGAATTTCGTCGCTAGGGAGGGGGAGGATGATGGAAGGACCCCATAAAGGGGGTTGTTTTAGGGTAGAAATGGGCCATTCGGGATATACTGTATATGTACGAATATTAATCGACACATTAAAATCAGAAAGGTTGGGGATGCAGATTCTTTGAAATCCGCGGATGCGGATATTTAAAGGCTCATTCGGGGATGCGAATCTTAATACTACACAAAAAGAGAAAAGGACTACACAAAAAAAATGCCCCCACCCACAACAGATTACAAATGTATCTCAGTCAATATATCTGTGCAGCCTGATGTTTTTTTGCTATGACGACATCCGCCATAGATATAGGGTTTTCATGCAAATCGAATTTGATTTCCAATACTAATTTGGAGGCTCATTTGATCAAATAGTATGAAGAGTTCAAAAACTTTTTGCGGGAAATTTGTTCAGATTCATGAGTAGTTGTTGTTGTTACAACATACATCTTTTCACCTCTACCAGCTAGAAAACTTTACACGATAGTGATAGAAGCTGGTGTTCGAAATTCGAACACTTTAACTAACATTCGCAGCAACAAGCTGCTTTGAATCAACAGATTAATAAACAGTTTTTCACCTGTCCAGCGCGAAAAGAGTGCCTTTGGTCCCTGAAAACTCGCAGCAAAAGTTGTTTTTGCTTTAGGCGTGAGAAAAAGTGATTCGAATTTCGAACACCACCTTTGGCGCGACGCTGAAAAAAATATGAGCGATGGTTGGTTCAGAAACTCATTTTGGCGTAGGGAGCGTTTTAATTGATAAGCACACAATGTAATATGTTATTTAAAGAAATTCAAGTTTATAAATTGTGCTACTGTATTTTTAAAGACGTAATATTTAAAATAAATATGTAGTTACTAGTAAACATGAATATCGTTTACCTAAAAATATCATATTTATATCTAAGGTTTTTATAAAAATGTTAAGTAGCACAGTTTCCGAACGCAACCTCAAAATTAAAAACATTATAATAAAAAACGATATTGCCTCCAGAGAGAATTTAATCAACTACGATTTTACTTTACTCGCTGGTCGAAAGTTGTATGTTTAACATGAGAGCAGGTCATTTTTATGTCTCGTGCCTTTAAATCACTCACAATGCTCAGTAGTCTATATAAGAATCACTTGCTACGCTCGTGATTCAATTCTAGACTACCTCGCTAGCTCGTGATTTAAAGCTAGCACTCGAAGCAAAAAATAACTTTGCTCATTAGTTGAACAAATAACTATTCTCGTATATTTTAATAAATCCCTATCGTTTTTGGATTGAAAATGGTTATTATTATTTGTTCTAAATCCTAAACTTGTCTAAATCCTAAACTTGTTATTATTTTAATGGGATGTCACAATAATTTTGAAACTAATGCCACTTCTGTTGGTGGGTGCGGATAGGGTCCATATAATTTTTTGCATAGTCCTTTGTATGGGTTTGTATGGGCATAAATAAATGAAAACCGGCTAAGTGCGAGTCGGACTCGGGCATGATGGGTTCCGTACCATCGTACAATATTTGGGATTCCACCAAATATACGTTTCTGGTGTCACCCTACCAGCCCCTTTAATTTTTAAGTTTTTAATTTTTTTATGGCATAGTTGACAAACGAGCAGATGGATCACCTGATGGTAAGCGATTACCGCCGCCCATAGACACCCGCAACCTCAGAGGAGTTACAAGTGCGTTGCCAGCCTTTGTTGTCATAGTGGCAACAGAAATACACACTGTGAAAATTACAGCTATCTACCTTTTACGGTTCATGAGATACAGCCCGCTGAGAGAAAGACGGACAGACGGACAGACAGTGGAGGCTTATTAATAGGGTCCCGTTGATCTTTGGGTATGGAACCCTAAATAATAATACTAATCCTTGTTTGTTTATTAAATTATTAAAGTATTGAAAGTTAAAAACCTGGACCATTTTGTATGAAATAAAAAAAAATTATATAGAGCTTTTGTTATTAATTATACAATTAGTATTATAATAATTTATGAATCTAACTAGCCAAATTTTATATGCCTATTGGCGAAACATAGAGAACATTAATTCTAATATTTTGTTTTAACATCCTGTATTTACCTATGTTTGACGAAAATAAATAAATTGAAATTATTTTTAATTATTTATATTAATAATTACAATTAATAATTTACAAAATTATATTCCTGAAATAAAATATTACAATAATTAGTTATACTGTCCTAGATCCGCATCCGCATGAAAATCCGCATTGAATATTGCGGATGATATAGATACGGATGTCAAAATTTATGCGAAAGCTCCATATTTACGGATGCGGATGCGGATATTAGCAACATCTCTGATTAAAATTATTTATTTTTGTTTTTTATATTATTTTATTGTATTTTTTAGCTTTCGTACTATGGCGCTGAATGCCGCCATACGTATAATATTTTTTTACATTATTTATAGGTACCTAACAAGTTATTTGATGTTGATGTTTTTGTAATCTATATTTAACAGTCTTTTAGTGAGTTTTTTTTACTATCTGTGGAATACCTACTTACGCGTAATTTTGTGCAGATCAAACGAATGCGAACATATTTTTTTAGAACTATTACTATTATACAAAATAAAGTGCGAAAAGGCCGGAAATGGGTAGTGGCCGGCAAACGGATCGCGTGACCTTACGTACGTGTGTGACGCTTCATACATATAAGTTTAATGTATCGAAATTTTATTGGATAACCTGAAATACTGTTTATATTTATTATTATGTACCATATAAATAAATAAAAATGGACTGAGAAATTTTACATAATTAGTTATAGCATAAAAACTATTATGCTATGATCTTAAAGGAAAATCTTTTGGATACTTATACAAAAAGATGTCCAGCAAGATATAAAACTATACTGAAAAATAAAACTTAATCGAGAAATTATTCATCGGAAGTAAAATCGAAAAAATCATGTTTTGCTTAACTTAAGCGTCACAAAATTCGAAAAAGTATTGGATACTGCTATATACGCGTACCATTAAGTTACTACTAACGAATAGTACAGAAATATTCGATCGAGCAATTATCCACCGAATTTTAAATGCAATTTTGATGTTTAGGTATAAAACACATACTTCCAGCCACAAAATCTTTTGGCTTCTTTGTCATCTTCCATCTATACACTATCCTTCACAATCGTGCAAAGTTTCATTGATAGAGAAATTAATGTTGGGGTCTCCATACAAAGAAACTCCTCGATGACTGGGCTAAAAACTGTAATATCGTAAAAACATGTTTGAACATATTGTTAGGTATCTTTTTTATATTAATATCGTTTCTTAGTTAATAAGAGTTATTGTATTATTGAAATTGTTTAGCCAGTTCGCAAAATTATAAAAGTAAAAAAAAAAGTTTTTTTTAAGTCTTTTTCATAAAAAAAAGCTAATACATGACGACTGTACACCGCAATGAAACGCGCGATACTAAAACTCGTTTCACAGATGTCCGCGATCAAGCGCGCGCTGTTGAGACGCGCGCTATTCAACAGCGCTGCTATAAGTATTTAGCAGCGTATCTGTGAAACCAGCTTTTGTAGCACTCGGTTTGGTTGGTAGTAGGGCATTTTCAGAACCCGCCTGCCTAGCTACCACCATCTAATTCTTGCCGTCGATTATAAGATCATCATTCTTGTGTTTTTTTTTACCCTTGTAGCTTATTAAAAACTTTTACTATTATCTAAAATTCATCAAGTTGAAGCACAAGTTCAATGTTTTTTACATCAGTAAGCTATACGGAACGTAACAAATATTTTTTTTCGTGTCAGCCATTTTTAGAAATTGGTTTGTCTATGGTCTCATCCTAAGGAAGGCGAAGCTAAACAAAAGGATAGCATGTAGATAGCATTTACTAAAATAATAGAAAAATTCGCGTAAATAGTTGATAAAAACATTTATTTTTATTGTGAAAGTGAGTGACTTTTATGTGTACATAGTGAGCATATCATATAAGTTCATAAATTGAAGCACAATGCATCGTGTAATGGTGGCCATTAGGGGTAATAATTATGTATATTGGCATACTTATTCCTTCACGGACTATCAAAGATAACGTCTAAAAAGAGTGTTCTCCACGTTTATCTGAACTTTTGTCTGAACAATATGTAAGCGGAATATTGTTTGTACTATGTGTGTCAGTGAGGAAAGCCCAGTGTAAATATCCCATTGCTCCCGAATCATGGCCCAAAACCAAGGGGAGGTTCAAGTGGGAACACCGAACCAACCCGTGAAGGACAAAGACATATACGCGTGTTTGCCTGATATGCGAGTGAACGGCCCCCTCGGCCCCAACGAACCGTGTCCTGGAGGCGAAGAACTGAGGTGGCTGCCAGCTCAGGCGACAGACCGCGACCTGGTTATGTACCTGCGCGCCGCGCGCTCTATGGCTGCATTTGCTGGCATGTGCGACGGAGGCTCCCCTGACGACGGTTGTGTTGCTGCCAGTCGCGACGATACCACCATCAACGCTCTTGACGTATTACACGACTCCGGCTACGATCCGGGACGTGCCCTACAAGCTCTTGTAAAGTGCCCAGTACCAAAAGGTATTGAGAAAAAGTGGTCCGAGGAAGAAACTAAAAGATTTGTGAAAGGTATCCGCCAGTTTGGTAAGAACTTTTTTAAAATCAGAAAAGACCTATTGCCTCATAAGGATACTGCTGAGTTAGTTGAGTTTTATTATTTGTGGAAAAAGACTCCCGGTGCTAGTAGTAACAGGCCACATAGGAGAAGACGACAGGCTTCATTGAGGCGAGTGCGTAATACTAGGAATTCAAGAGCAGGTACACCTAAAGAACAGACCCCAGAAGCTCAACCCACTATACCTGAAACAAACGGTTCTAGACCATCGCCCAATTCGAAAGAAGGTGGTGAAATGAGTTCAGTAACTGAAGACGAAAACTCTGAAGAGGACTCCGACTCCAGAGACGCAGGTGACCTAGCTAAAGCTGATTCAGGCAGGACAGGTGACAATCCTGAGGACTCACCAAGTAGAATGAGAACAAGAAATAAGTCCAAAGAACAAACCACACCTAATGGTAAAAAGGGACAAGATGAAAGTGATACTGATTCAAAATCCAAGACAAAAACAAATAAACCAAATGCACAAAGTACAAATAATAATATTACAGAGAAAGTTCTTTCATCGCCTAGTAGTAAAGATACAAAGAAAAAAGTGTCTACTCCGACACCGCCAGCTCCAACAGCTGCACCAAGTAATGGCAAAGTTGATGTTTCAAAGGTCAAGAAACGTCTTCCAGATGATTCTAAAATAGAAGGTATAATGGATGGAGATGTACAAATGAAAAAGAAGAAGTGTGATCCACCTGAAAGTCCTTCCGAAAGTCTAACTAATGATAGCTTTCCTGCAATGGATGAATCTGAAAGTGCTGAGCCTGAACCAGAGGATTTCAGCTTTAATAAGACTGATAAGGAAAATGCAGAACAAAGTAAGAAATCTGATCCTGAGCCTCCAAAGCCTGCTGAAGCACAAATCAAAACAGAAATTGAGTCTGAACCTATTATAAAAACTGAAAAAGATCCTATGCAACCAGTGTTTTTGGGACAAGAAAAGGACGACAGAAATGTATTGGACCTCAACATAGATTCAAATGCACCTAAAAATCCGGAAGTTGAGCCAAAATCTCTTATTGTACAGAATACTGTATATCCTAAAACTGAACTAATTATTCCTAAAGTAACACCAATGACTACAGAACCAATAGAAAAAATTAAGGTTAAAGAAGAGATTGATTCTGAAGAACAATCACATAATTTGCATAAGGAAGACTTCCAAAAGGATCCTCTTTCACATAACTTCACTGGGCATCCAATTAACCCATCAAATAAACCGCTAAATCTAGAAAATACCAGCTTCTTTGTCAAAGATAGCCATATTTACAATCCTAAACTAAGCCACAATATCAAGATTGAAGGTGTTCCAAACAGTATCTTCAATCCTGTCAATATTTCTAAAGAAAGTCCTATTATAAGGAGTGCTAAAGATTTTCAGCCTGGGATGCCACCTTATCCCTATCCTTCAAATATCAACTTTACTGGTGATCATAATAAACACAACCCACTAATGAATTCTCTGAAAACTGTTATAAAATTAGAACCACGAGATGAAACCAGTGAAATGAAAAATCAGAATCCAGAAATATTTACAGCTACAATACTGTCAGGCAATAAGGTTGATTCTCCTAATGCTCCAAGATTAGATACACTTCAAAGAATCAGTCCCTCGCCGACTAGTACTCGGGGCTCTTCACCACCGCCTACGGCGCCCCCATCAACAGCAAACACTGAACCAATGTCTCCAGCTAATTCTCAAGAAAAAGATACAGATATAGATGATAAACAAAAACCCACAGATCTTAAAACTCAACCTGTACCTAAATTAGATAATCAGAATGGTGGCATAAGGCCACCATTATTCCCAACTGCAGTGAGACCAGAAAATCTAGGAGTAAGACCATCAGAAGCTTCTATCACTCCAGTTTCTGGACAAAGCATGCCACCGCCTCCTCTTAGTCAACCTTCGATTGCCGGTTTGTTGCCTCCAGGTCCACTAATATCAGTAGGAAGTGGCTCAAATGTACCCTATGGCTTTATGCCAACATCGTTATATGGTCATCCTGGTCATCCAGGACACCCAGGCCTCGATAAACCTGGTTCTATATCTTCATTAATACAACAGATGCCTCCATCGCATCTATCTGGAGCTAATTTGATACCTCAACCATCAAGCTTGAATGAACCATCAATGCCTCAAGATTTAAAGATAAAACAAGAAGTACCAGACAATATGCCAGCTAATTTGTCTACCCATAGTGTTGCAGATCCCCTACAGTCACTCAAAGAAGTAAAAGTGCCTGGTTATCCAATAGGAAGTGCTATTGCACAACATTTAACTACTGAAAGAGATAGAGAATCAATATCTAGCGTCGAAAACAACAGCAGACCTCCAAGCCAGCCAACAAATGAAAATACGAGTATGCAGAGTGCTTTCTTAGGACCCAGAATTGATAGTATAAAGAAGGAACCTGAATTCTTACATCAGCCTCATCTTCCACCTGTATCAACAAGTCAAAATAGTGGTTCAGATTCTACTAGCACAGTTCCTCCTGTAAAAAGTCCTCATACTCCGACGCCAATCAAGAGCCAACCAGGTCACAATGGAACTCCTGGTCATCCACATCCATCGGCTACGACATCTCCGTTTACGAGACATTTGACAAGCCCTTCGCAACCGAGACAAATATCGGCCTCGCCAGTTCAGACTCCAGTGTCACATTCTGCTTTGAACTTAATGAACCCGTCTCCACTTACAATACCTTCAACTATACCGGGACCAATGATGCATTCAGGCCAGCAGCCTGGACACCCACCGCATCCGTTTGCGTCTCATTTACATCATCCTCACCACCCTCTTCTGCATCCTTCAATATTCCAGTTGTCTGCTGCGGCTGCCGCACACGCCATGCACAATCCTTACTATCCGCACCCTCACCCTGGTTACTCAATGCCTTATCCCTATCCATATGGGCCATTACCGCAACCGCATCCAATACCCCCGATGCACCCAGCTACAAGTACCCCTGGAAGACATGACCCAGCGAAACCATCTACAATTGAGTCTACAACAATGTTGAGCTCACATCATAGTACCAGTTCATCAGTTACTACAAGGTCCTTGAGGGAGATTTCTGAAAGCACAGAAGACCCAAGAAACCCAAATTCAACTACAGAAAGGCATCAGTTGCATGAAACTACAATGACTCATCATCATTCAACCAGCCACCACAGTGCTGTTCACACGAGTACAGAAAAACAACCACCTCACGCTGGTGGTGGCACGAACCACACGTTGTCAATATCGCATTCAACTTCAAGCAGTTCATCACAATCAATACAACATAAAATCAATACCCAGCAAAAGAGCAGCTCACATTCAGGCTCACCGCATCACTTGGCTGCGAGTGTTTCGCAGTCTTCCAGCACATTAGCGAGTGTCAACGTGACAAATAACCACACACACCACCACTCGCATCATCTTGCTCATCATCCAGAAAGGCTGTCGCCGGCTGACTCGATGCTTATGCGTCATCATCCTAAAATGCTACCTGGCAATCCAAGTCACCTTATGATACAACCTCCTTCAATGGGACACCCAATGGGTCTGGGATTGCCACCAGGACCTGGTCCAAGTTCCATTGAAAGTTTGCGGCTTCACGCACAAGCTGCAGCTGGTTTACAGCAGGGTCATCCTAGACCTGGTTCCCCTCATCAACATGGCCACCATCCGCATCTTAGAGGCCCCCCGCGACCGATGCAAGAAGATAACCCAGAGTTAAAACTTGAAACACAGTCTCAACCTGAAGAAGAAGAGATTCCTAGTCCTGCGCACATACCGCACGGACCGAGTCCTGAACCCAAGATTGAAGATACAGAATGCCACAGATCACAATCGGCAATATTCTTACGGCACTGGAATCGGGGCGACTACAACTCGTGTACGAGAACCGACCTCATATTCAAACCTGTGCCGGAATCAAAGCTGGCGCGTAAGCGAGAAGAACGATTGAGAAAACAGGCCGAGAGAGATAGAGAAGAAAGGGAAAAGATCGCGCAACAGAGTCATAGAAAAATAGCAACCCCAGAGAAACCTGATACAAAACCGCCATCGAGAGGCGCCATTGAAACTATTACGTCGCCATACGATCGATTTCCGCGGCCACCTGGCTATCCCGACACTCCAGCATTACGGCAACTGTCAGAGTACGCACGACCACACGCAGGGTTTAGCCCTGGCAACTTACCCCGGCATTGCATGGACCCCATGCTTCAGTATCAGTTGAGTTCAATGTACGGTGCTGCTGGAGCTCGAGAACGACTAGAACTGGAGCAGCTCGAAAGAGAAAAACGAGACCGAGAGATAAGAGAGTTGCGTGAACGCGAATTAAACGATAGATTGAAGGAGGAGTTGCTCAAGAATAACGTTGGGCCTCGAGCATTGGATCCGCACTGGCTGGAAATGCACAGGCGATATGGCATGCCTCCTCCGCCACCTCAAGGTGCCATCCCAATGCAGTTCGGACTGTACCAGCCCGGCCACGGTCCGGCAGCGCTGTCACAACTCGAGCGCGAGAGATTGGAAAGGCTCGGCATACCGCCAGGCTCGGGCCCCGGTGCGCCGCAGTCTGTGCCGGTCTCAGGAGCATCTTCACATCACCCGCACCACCCACATCCAGGCGTAGCGGCAGCACAACTGGAGGCGGCCGAGCGACTCGCGCTCGCCGCTGACCCGATGGTTCGGCTGCAGATGGCGGGCATCAACCCGGAGTACCACGCGCACACGCACGCTCACACGCACGCGCACTCGCACACGCACCTGCACCTGCACCCGGGGCAGCAGGCGGCGGCGCAGGCGCAGCAGGACGCGCTGGCGGGGCTGGGGCCCTACCGGCCGCTGCCGCACCCGGACCTGCTGGGCAGGCCGTACGCGGAGCAGTTGGCGCACCAAGCGGCCGCCCACGAACAGCTGCAGCGGCAGCTGTTGATGGAGCGGGAACGAGGTTTCCTGCACCCCGCTCACCATGAAGATTTCCTCCGACAGCAGCGCGAGCGCGAGCTGAAAGTGAGGGCGCTGGAAGAGGCCGCCCGCGCCTCCCGCCCGTAGTTGTCCGCCGCCGCGCCGCGGCCCCCGCCCGATGATTCTGTCGTGCTAGTTGAGTGAACACACCGAGTGAACAGTGTTGACGCGGTAATTACTTCGAGCTTTATGCCGAAACAGTGATTTATAATGCCCATGTGAAAGGTGAAATGCCAAGTGCGCGCGCGGGTGTTAATAATTCTGAGAACCATACCTAAACCAAACAATTATTTTCGTAACATAATGTATGAGTGACGATATGTACTTGTAATTTATATTTATAGTACCATAAGTATTTAAGTTTTTTATAGTATTTTTACATAAGCATGGTCCTGTAGTACACTTAATTTCCATGCTCAAATTTATTTCTTAACTGCTAGTCATAATTAAAAATTTTATTCATGGAATATTAAAATATTGAGTCACACTTTAAACATATAATTGTGCTACTTTAAAATTTAAATTATTGTTTTATAAAATTTTACATATTGTGCTGTCGCCGATTTTGTGTGAACAGGCGTATAGTTCCGAGTTCTTTGTAAAGTTGTTTTTAATTTCATGACATAATATGTAATCATAAAAAATAGGTAAATGTTAGACAGAGTAGGGACTGTGACTTGCCTTTCTGATCTACTTGCCTTTTTGTATTTGAAGTCTACTAGAGTATATTTCTTATTCTATTTATCTTTAAAATCTAAACCTTTAAATTATCTATTAAATTATATTACTAAACACACAGCTATTTTCAAACAAAACAGTGTAATTTTAGATCAGCTCTCACTGAAAAGGTTAAGAGTATAATAATAACTTACTTATAAAAAGCCAATAAAATGCTGTATTCTAACAGTACAAAATCAATACACAATTTGTGGAACTAATTATTACACTCACATATCAATTATAAGATTGGAATCTCCGCATGAGAAATTTGTTAATTGATATGTTGCTTTTAGAGTTGATATTAGCGTGGCATTTAATTGACTTTTACTTGCAATCGTTGAATTTGGTATATGTGAAGGATTCCACAGTCTGTGATACCAAGGGTCGCGCGTCAGCTTGCGCCAACAGGAAGAGTGTCATCCGTATTGGCGCGAACTATCCTGTAAAGCTCATCTGGTTCGCGTAACCACGTAGCGATACCTTATATTGGCGCCCTCCGGCGCGGCGAGACCCGTGACACCACAGGCCGTCGGATCATACCTGAAGTGTATTTGATTTGTTGGCAACATTTATATGCTTTTTTTATAGCCATTGTTTTTAATTGAAAGTTTATGATGACTGGTTCTATGCTGTACTTTTGTCTTTATATGTCGTCGAAGAGCTCCGACAGAGTCAACTGCCGAGCGCTTTATACGGCAACACTAGTAATCTTACCTGACCTAAAGGTTTTCGGAGCTCCTCCAACGATGTGGTCAGTCATTTCATGATCGGGCCACTACATATAGGGTCCTTCTAAAATACCTGAAAAAAAATTAACAGTGGGTTCTACTCATGAAACTAAACAGCTTTTCCCAAGGAGTACTGTACCTGTACTCAATTCGCAAAAAACATTTTGGACTTCTGATTTTTCTTTGAATCTTTGCTACCTTCCTCAGACTCGATGCACTCGTACAAATCTCCATGCATGAGAAGCATTTTCATGGTAAACTTCCAATTATTATAGTCGCCCCCCAAGATCAAAATGTCGCTCCCGACATTTTGATCTTTGGGGTTATTTTGTTTTTCGTTGATAACTATCTCCAAAAAAATGTTTTTCGTTTCGAATTTTTGCTTGAGTTTATACAGCAAAACGCCCTGGGCCCATAACCAGATGGTTTGGAGGCGAAGAACAGAAGATTGCTTGAATTTTCAACGATTTATTCTGAGTCACACTGCACATTACAAGATCACAAGAACGAGAGTAACGTCATATCCAAAGACGTATAACCACAGACAGTTACTATTTAGTTCACAATCTCAACAACTTCCCATACAAAATCGGTGGATCAGTTGATTGATTAGTATGAGAAGTCCAAAAAAATTTTTGCGAATGGGTATAGGTTTCTTGGGGAGTTGTTCAGTTTCATGAGTAGAAGCCGTGGTTAAATTTTTTTCTGGTATTTCATAAGGACCCTATATACAACATACCAAACCATACCAAACAAGCTATAAAGCTGATACGATCTGAGCTAGCTTTTTTAAAAAATTCTCGATCCTCTCAGTAAGTTCATATAAGTATTATATCAGTTTATTGAGAGGATCGAGAATTTATGAACGGCTTTTAAAAATTAAAAGTTATGGTACGTACGCTCTGTATTAAGCCTACCCGTTTATATGTCGCTGGCGCAGCGCCCGTGACTTGATTGGCGTAGACTTCGTGTAAACAGCCCGTTCAACCCATTCAATTTCCCATTCAAACTATAAACCCCAAATATTTAGTACTCCTCTACACCCCTTAAAGAACATACGTATGTTCCATTTCTCGTTTTTATCATAAATGGTTTAGCTGTGCATGATTAAGATTGTCTGTCAATCAATAAGTCACAGTATTGTTATTGGAGTACACTGGAAAAAAATGTTTTAAATTAAATAACGTTTGTTAACTTTTTAACGCTCCAATGCATATGGCCACTGTATAATGATTTTACTTTTAACTACCGACTTGTAATTGAAACAAATCGTTCGAAAATTTTAAAAAGTACACATTCAAATTATATTCGTTTCGTTTTCGTGAACTGTGGCTTCTCACAAAAGTGGACAATTTTTCCAAGGAACCCATACAAAAAGAACAAAATTATTCTGACTTCATACAAAGCTGATAGAACAACTTTTTATGCTCTGATTGTAAATGTTCCTTGGGAAAAGTTGTTCAGTTTCAAGTGTAAAAGTCGAAGTTGCGGGAACGAACGAAACGAAGAAAATATCGCCCTGTATATAAGGACGTCAGTAATTTAATTCTGATAAATTAATAATATATTAGTGATGAAGATGAATGGTTTAAAAATAATCTTGTAAATGTAAGATTTGTAATTTTCACATTGTACACATGCAACCATTCTTTTGCACTTTAATAATAATGTAAAATAACTCCCTTTGTAATAAATAGGCCCTGTAGGAATCGATATAAAAATCGATAGGAATATTGTAGAACGTTTCACACTGTCGCTTGATAGTTAGGGTGTTATACTGGTAATGCCATAGTTACTTTCTATTCTAATATTTAATTATGGAGAGAAAATAAGTATTATTTTTAGATACAAATTATATCTTAATTAAGAGGTTGCGAATCGGTTTAAAACTTCATTTATTTAGACAATAAGGTTAAATGGATGTCTTAGTGCTTTTGTGTATTTTTTTTGAATAATATATGTGGAAAAATTCAATTTGCTTTTTACTTTCGAGTGACTGAAGAGCGAGCGGTAGGTAACGACGGAATACGAAGCTATTGTTACTGCAAAACTGTATAGTTTATTATTAGAAGGATATTAAATTAAATACAAACAAGTACAGAATTTTTCGGTATACCAGATTTCGTAACGGTTACTGATAGAAGAAAAATCGTAAACCTAGTTACATTATCATTACTGTGTGTCGCATCGGTAAAGTCCCACAATGAGCAACAAATAAGTAACAATAAATTATAATGCAATATTGTTCTAGAAGTTTGTATATACAGGGTGACTTTAAATTAGTTCTTGATACCAAAGGCTATGAATGTGCTCATGATAACAAACAACTTTCCCTAAATAACCCATAGTCAAATTGCAAAAAAATTTTTTGACTCTTCATACTAATTTAGCCGCTCAGCTGATCGATTTGTATGAAGAGACCAAAATTTTTTTTGCAATTTGGCTATGGGTTCCTTAGGGAAAGTTGTTTGTTTTCATGAGCACATGCATAGCCTTTCGTATCAAGAACTAATTTAAACTCACCCTATATTTAGCGCACAGACTACTATTTCTTATTATGTTGTCCCTAAAAGATCGGCGTTGCACTTTACATCTCATCGTCATGATCCAACGCACCAAAATTTCTCATAAAACGCTGTCCCTTTTTCAGATTATACCTACCTACGGACCTTGATGCATTAAGTATCATAGTAAAGTTCCGCAGTCCCCATAATTGGACCTCTTTCCAAAGTCGAGAAAGATGCTATGATTTTTTAGACCTATGTACTAGCTCGAAATCTATAAGAAATAGAGGGATGGTCCTGTTGAGATATTGATTCTGCTTCAGATGTACTATTATATGGTGCCATCAGAATCTCTTCACGGAGGTGGGGGACTTCGCCTATGGAAGAAGTACCGGGGGGGCTCTTTCCTCAAAGAAACTATACCTAAAGGTGTAATAAGTGTAGAAGCGGATAACTGCGGCTTCTACTCATCATACTGAACAGCTATTGTTTTACGACTTTACTGAATTCACAAAAAGTTTTGGACTCTTCATACAGTAGTACACAAAAAATAAGGCGCGTCGGTAATCTTCGTTCGCGCAGACAAGAACAAACTATCGACGGAAACACCCGAAACAATCAACGCACGGTGACAGCTTTCTGACAGCTGACAATTTCATTGAATCAGGCGCGAAATCAATCAACCAATAGCGGCAGAGATTTTCGGAACGTGTAATGACGGGTGACAATGAAGCTACTTGATTGGTCCATCAGTTTCCCGCGTAATTAAAATATTGTCTACTGCGCAGGTACATCGGCAAGCCTTATTAAATGTGTATTACTGTACAAGACTGGCCAAACTGGTGAACAACAATGTCATAGAACTAAAAATTATCAGTATGATGTGTCTTTTGTTACGCCTGTATAATCGGAGCAAAAAACACGAGTTTTGACACAAAGTTTGCAAATCGACTGAAAAATTACGGAAATACTATGTTAGTAAAGGAATTAATTTTTTTTTTTGCTTTCATCTTGTAAGTTCCTATTCTATTCTATTTTTCTATGGTAAAAGATGGAGTAGCGTCTTCCATTTGGCGAAACTTGCGCTGATGCTTTTTGTACATATATTTTGTATGTTTTTGTCGCTAATAAATTTACTCATTTGGCGTCTGTCTTCGAATAAGTCACCTTGTCTAAAACTAAAAAAGTCTGCTCAAGGAATTTAAATGTAGTACGTAGATATACAGGGTGTCCCAAAAAGTATGGTCAAGCGGAAGTCCAGAGATAGAACAACTCTAGGGCTACCAAAATCACCCCCATGTATGTTCAGCGATTTTTGGTAGTTTTCGAGTTATGATTTTTTTTAGGATTTTTTAAATTTTTTGGCCGGATCGGATTTAATATTATTTTTTAAAGAATTTATTACAAATTTCCGGTATTTTTTTAATGTCACATAATCATTATGAATTGTACTTTCAGGCATAAAATAATAAGCTTCGTAACATTAATGTAAGTAACAAAAGTTATGATAGAAAGTCAAGAATTTTAGATTGAGCGACTAAGATTTAAACTTTCAGCATAAAATAAAAAATACAAAAAGGTGTTTCCAATGCTTTTCGGTAATTTTAAAAACTGCACGAGATTTTAAGCTTTCAGAATAATATTCAAAAGATAGTACTTAATGGGCTTTTTTTTCCTGAAATAAGCCGTCGAAGTTCCGAAGAGCCGAAGACTTCTTAAGGTAGAAATTTCCTAAGGAAGTTATTTAATTTTTGTTGTCTCTAGTTATCAAAAATAATTAGTAATTTAATGAGTTTTATAGAAAAAAATACTTCAATTTAATAAAGAACGTTTTGAGCAGAATGATAGCGGAAATGATCACCTTTTTTAAAAAAAACTGCGCATTTTTCTTTTGACTTGACTCATCAGTTATTATTAGATAGCGGAAATTATCACACATTTCTTTTTATTTTATTTATTTAAAGGTAATCAACAGCGTTTTTAGAATAATTTAAGTAAATGTAAAAAGTCAAAATGTATGGCCAATAACAGATTACCCTAGAACTTTCAATATGTATTGTGCACTAAAACAGACGTTAGAAGACAAAGCTAGATTAGTTGGATTATAGAAACTTGCAGGTTAATATGCATGTGCGTGTGTGCGTGCGTGCGTGTGTGTGCGTGTGTGTATGTATGTATGTATGTGTGTGTGTGTGTGTGTGTGTGTGTGCGTGTGTGTGCGTGCGTGTGAGTGCGTGCGTGCGTGCGTGCGTGCGTGACTCATCAGCTAATAATTGCGCAGGGCGCAAGAAGTCTGCACGAATTTTTTACTGTATCAATCACTTTACGAGTCCATGATGCTTACATTGGAGGTCGCCAACCTAATACAAGGTCTGCGCGTCCATTAGAAATTCAAGATCCAGATGTAGTCGAATCAGTGCTTGAAGAATTGGCGAGAGACCCATCGACTAGCGTGAGAACCAAAGAAAACCGTATGGGAATCCCAAAATCAGAGGCACATCGAATAATCAGAGGCAATCTAATAATAACTGATGAGTCAAAAGAAAAATGCGCAGTTTTTTTTTTAAAAAGGTGATCATTTCTGCTACCATTCTGCTCAAAACGTTCTTTATTAAATTGAAGTATTTTTTTCTATAAAACTCATTAAATTACTAATTATTTTTGATAATTAGAGACAGCAAAAATTAAATAACTTCCTTAGGAAATTTCTACCTTAAGAACTTCGACGGCTTATTTCAGGAAAAAAAAGCCCATTAAGTACTATATTTTGAATATTATTCTGAAAGCTTAGAATCTCGTGCAGTTTTTAAAATTACCGAAGAGCATTGGAAATACCTTTTTGTATTTTTTATGTTATGCTGAAAGTTTAAATCTGAGTCGCTCAATCTAAAATTCTTGACTTTCTATCATAACTTTTGTTACTTACATTAATGTTACGAAGCTTATTATTTTATGCCTGAAAGTACAATTCATAATGATTATGTGACATTAAAAAAATACCGGAAATTTGTAATAAATTCTTTAAAAAATAATTTTAAATCCGATCCGGCCAAAAAATTTAAAAAATCCTAAAAAAAATCATAACTCGAAAACTGCCAAAAATCGCTGAACATACATGGGGGTGATTTTGGTAGCCCTAGAGTTGTTCTATCTCTGGAATTCCGCTTGACCATACTTTTTGGGACACCCTGTATAAGTTCTTTGAGTCTGCGTTCTTATATCTAAACGATGCGTAGCGTAGTTAGAATAGAAAAGAAAGGAAGGAAGTATTATATATCCCGCATTTCAAAAAGTTTTGTCAAAAATATGTATTATTTTTAATGAGATAGAAGTTTGACTGTCTCGGCATCGTATTTTTTTTGTCCTAAAAATCTATGGATGTCATCCCAACTTCCGTACAGACGAACTTGCAGTCACCAACTAGTATTATTTTAAAAGTGACAAAGCAACCTAAGCAACTACATTTTACTTTCTTTCTACGAGTTTTACGTATTTTCCTTTATTTTTTCTTTCAATATTGTCTGCGACTTTTACGTTACTAGGTGTTCGTTTGATCGATAGTACACCGCGTTGTACAACGTTCAACACCGCAAGGTGCTGTTGCACGTGGTAAAGTGTCGTCTAAACAACACAAGGGATCGAAGCTGTGATGCGGCATGGGTTTAACTAGCACCACGGGTCTGCTGGCCAGCGTATCAGATAAAAACGCCGTAACCCAGCAGATTGTGCAACAAAGGCAGAAAAATGACACGGTAACTTTCATATTTGCACATATTCCACACATTTTAATCTTTCCTAATATCACATTATAAAGGATGACTAGAGACAAAGGTATTTGTAAATCTTTTACCTCGTGAATCTACTCATAAAACTGACGAACTTTTGTTCTAATGCTTTCTACATTGCAGAAACTTTTCGGACCCTTCATACAAACTTGGCTCACGTGCTGATCTTTTAGTATGAAAATTCCCTTTTTTTTCTGTAGCATTGCTCAGTGTTCATCTATCTTTGTAACTGCTAATTAATAGTTAAAAATATCTCGATAGCTGTGGCAAGATTCTCTGCATCTCAATTTCTCAGGATCGTCTGTCTTTTACATACCTACGTTTCTTAATAAGATTACTTACCAACGTATTTGTTTCTTTACTAATATATTTTCAGATACAAATAACCGCGGAGTTACGATGTGAGGTAACGCCTGCGCCATTTATGCTGCGTCCCTACGCGGGACTTTACAACCCGTTCCCGCGGGGCTGTTCGGTTCTGTGCAACCATCCAGCCGACAATCAAGCCAGAGAGTTCGTTAAACGAGCCAAAGATTCTTGGGTGAGATATGTAGCTTATTACCATTATTAGTATTGCTCCCATCGTCGGCGAAGCATCGCCGCACTTCTGACTTTCGGAACATTTCGGGTCGACTCTCTCCTATTCCTTCCCATCCAACAATCTCACTATCTCATCTCACTAATATTATAAATGCGAAAGTATTTTTTTATTTTATTTATAAAGATACATTGTAGCATAACAGAATACTCCAAGAATGGATGTTTGTTCATTTGTTTCACTTTCACGCAGAAACTACTGAACGTATTTGGATGAAATTTGGTAGGTAGATACGAGGCTTTAAAGGTTCTTACTTATTTATCTATTGTACTGATTAAAAAATGTTGAAAATTCTTTTTTTTTGAGAGAAAGAAGAGAGAACTCAAACGAATATTATAACGAATATACGCCACTAACGCCGTAAACTGGGCGGATAATTGTGTCGTTACATTTAAAATTGCGCCAAGTCCATTAACAAATATGGTCGACGTTATGCCACTTTATGTCAGTGACATAAAGTACATTATCCCTAACGTTATGTAAGTGACTTCGACCATATTTGTAAGTGGACTTGGCGCAGTTTGAAATGTAACGACACAATTATCACCATATCCTTGTGTAAACTAGAAACATTTGTCACAGGGAGACGGGAAGGGACATCATTTCGGCGAGGACATCGGGAGATATCACAATCACAATGACAAAGACAAGACTAGAACCCCACACGATATAGTAACCGAAGACATGTTTAGAAGGTACGAAGTGATTTCTTTAACCATTAAATGTTCCCGCATTTTTAAACTACCTAGACCATTTTTATTACGATACGTTAATCTAACACCTATATACTTCTCATAGAAATACTTACCCTTTGTAAGATATGAAACCACGACCCTTGACCTAACAAGCTGGCGTACCCAGGGTTGGCAAGGCGGGTCAGCTACCTACATAAACTAAAATATTTACCTACAGATAATTTTTGAGCTCTGTGTTCGTTCGTCGGCGATCGAAATCAAAAAGCTGATATGCCCCCACCCCCCTGCATAAAAAGCTGGACGCATCCATGACCTAGCAATCAGTAGCCCTAAATACTAGACTACGAAGTCAGCCAAATATTTTTTGATGTTCAAATTTTTCCTCAGATATACAGAGACAGACTCTAGACCTCTGACTCCAGCGCCGACTCTCGCGAGCGGCAAGTCCAGAGGGTCTAGAAGATGTATGACGCCAGACCAACCGCATCAGAGGACTGCCATTGTACTGGACTTGAGGAGGAGTCATAGTCAGGTAGACTAAGTTCGCACTTATTTACGTTGACCAATTTTGACCCAATAGTCATCATCATCAGCCAAAAGACGTCCACGTCTGGACAACGGACTCCTCCAAGGATTTCCACACCGACCGGTCCTGCGCTGCCCGCACACTGTGTATCTTGACCCAGTAGAAACCGTTATAAATAAATAAATATACTGTATAGTCATACATTCAGATTTCATACATTTCCTACTAATATTATCAAAATAAGTTATTTGAACGTAATTTTCAATCTTACTTAGCATGTTCAGTCATAGAGTGTTAGATTATACTATGTTTATAATAAATAAATAAAATTACAACATCTAAATTACCATTCAACAGGAAACAGTGTACTACCACGGCTACGCGACCTCCGACTTGACCGTTGGCCATGCGACCAGCGCGACTAACGACCGATCCACGTTGCCCTCACTCAACCTGTCAGAGGCGACGCACGCGCGGCTTCTGAAGGGACAATGCGAGCAGCTGCCACCACTGGCTTCACCGCTGGTGCTGGCGCCGAGAGCTCCACCGACAGCGCGGGAAACGGCACAGAGCAGGGTAGCTAGGAAGGTAAGTTGGTTATAAAGAAGCTTATCGGTTCCGTGGTCGCTGTTATATGGTCAAACTTGAGGGAGGAAAGTCTTCATCGTCATCAGGTTGTCGATCTGTTAAATACGTACCTTGATCAAGGTAAGTTCATTGCTAGACTAGATTAAATAAATGAAATATTTTCGTCCCTCACTCAACCTGTCAGAGGCGACTCACGCGCGGCTTCTGAAGGTAAGGTAAGTTGCATGGTCTCTGTTATGTGGTCAATCTTGAGGGAGGAAAGTTGTCATTTGGTTGTCGACTTGTTGAACACGTGCTTTGATCAAGGTAAAGTCATTACTAGATCTAGATAAATGAGTTATGTAGGTATCTTTGGTTTGTTAGACCTAATACAATTATTATTTCAATTTTTTTTTAAAGATTCTTTTGCGCTCTTAATACGTACGTACATCTATACCTATATAACTATAATCAGGCTTGTATATCGAAATTAAATTATGATAGTATGCAATACCATTATTTGAAAAATGTATTGGATGGAGGCTTACAATAAATACAGTTAGAGGGAGTTTATTTCGGGCCCGATTTTTTTCCCTCTCCGCAAACACTTCCCGAAACGGCGCCGTATACAGACAGACACAAATTTGCACCCCGTTCGAGCGGAGCGACGATATAAAACTTTTTTGCAGACAAATATATAATTTTTAACTGGAGTTCAAACGTCGTCGGATCAGGAAAGGTGAAAAAAGTGACCTTCTTATTGTGTGCAGTGCTACCTACTCCGATTAAATTTCTATTCATTTTAGGATAAACTATTTCCTATAAATCAGGCTCAAATCGATTTTATATAAAATTTTAGAAGTTATTTAAATTAGCTACAATTCAACTATAACGCGTAAATAATTACTGCCCTCGTACAATACAATACAATACAATAATACAATTCAATAATTTGCAGGTCAAATTCAATGTTGTAACGTTATATACATTCACAAAATGATGTATTTACATATAATTGTTAAAATACAGTCATAAAATGTTATTATTACAAGTAATAATAAAATAAATAACAGAGATATCGCAACAGCGAGAAATATTCAATATAATAAAATAAATTTTTGAGGTTCATAAATTCCTCCAAACTATAAAATAAATTGTCGGACAGCCATTTTTTAAGGTTGGACTTGAACACGGCGGTGGATGCTGCGTAAGAAAGAAGACCGCGGTGTATATGGAGTTTTATCTCTTTAGAATCCTTTCTTTCTTTATTCTTATTTTTGTATATTTTATTTACAGACATGACATTGTTTAATTAATTTATTGATCTAGCATTAGGATGTAATAGAATATAAGACTTTAAAAAAAATGGTGTTGGAG
The DNA here is from genome assembly GCA_958295455.1 of Coleophora deauratella. Lineage (NCBI taxonomy): Eukaryota > Metazoa > Arthropoda > Insecta > Lepidoptera > Coleophoridae > Coleophora > Coleophora deauratella. The sequence continues at coordinate 3,601,573 of OY282400.1, read as the reverse complement.
GGAGTTTCTTTAGGGCCCGCCGTTTCTTCTTACTCCGCAAACACTTCCCGAAACGGCGGGTATACGAGTTCCGAGTGGTAGGAACCTCGTATTAGGTAGATAAAAGAATGACGTTCGAAAAGTGTACACTGCTACCTACTTCGAATAAAATATTTTCATTTCATTTCATTTCGTATACTTTGCGACCTTCCTTCTTATGAGGGCAGATTAAATCACGTACCATATGAAAGGATAAGAATGTCAGTTTATTATTACGTATTAAATAAATTGTGTTTAACGATTAACCAACTCTTTATTAGTAGAGATAAATCCTTCTCTCCCAGTGTATTCCCAACCCATTGGTCTGTGGCGACTCTCGTGTGTGGCTGTTAAAAGGTCATTGCAAAAAAGAAATATTAGTAAGAAAAAACCGGCAAGTACGAGTTTGGTCTTCGCTATTTAGGTTCCTTACAATATGACTATTTAACACCGTAACTAAACCGTTAAACCGAAGCTGAATCACTAAAATCAACATTAGCGTATCAACTCATTGTAAATCATAAATTATAAACCATAAAACAAACCTATAATAAAACGACTATGCTCCATTTTCTTAAGTAATAAATAATGTTTCGAATAATATTGCTATAGCTTTTAAACCCCCTGAGTATAACCGTCACAGTTATATGTACGCCTTGCATTTTATCACAGTTTATCGATGTTTCCAACCGCGGGTTCTCGAGAGTTTATTAGAGCGTAGGTACTCGTAGCCACGGTATAATCGGGTACAGTAATGGAACTGAAAAATTTGAAGAGCGAGCAAACATTTTTTTTTATGGCAGAGGTGGCAAATCAACAGACGGATCAACTGATGGTAAGCAATTACAACCGCCCATAGACACCCGCAACACCAGAGGAGTCACAAGTGCAAATATATTGCATAATATTAGGGGCAAAACACACGCGTTCATCTAGCCTTAATATTTTCTGTACAATGGTAAACAATTAAGAGACTAATTGATAGGCATTTTATGTATTTAGATACGTATAAATACATACAAGAAGGGGAGGCAAGCCTCTCACTCGGTGGACCGATGAACTTGTGAAGGTCTGGAAGCGGGCAACGCAAGACCGGCTGTCATGGAAATCCTTGGGATGACCTTATTCAGCAATGCACGTCTTATGGCTGAAGATAACTTTATACATTTATAATACAAAGCGAATGAGCGAACAAATCTGATCGTCACATATGTTAATATTTGCCTTGGTCTGTGATCGAATCCAAGACTCATGGCGTAGAAGTCGGGAGCTCTTACCACTACGTCGCCGAGTCGGTTAGAATTCCGATCATTATACTTCAGCTACTTTTTACCCGACTTCTCCAGCGTTTTAAGTTTTTCATAATATATTATGCGTAGGTACTTGAAAATTATTAGTTGTACATTCTGTGTAGCATATACTGTTTAATACGCCTCAATTTTATATCAATATCTTGATAAGAGAGAGCCTGTTTTGACGTCATTAAAGATAAGAACTGCGTCAGGTTTAATTCAATATTTTTTGCAAAACCCTGCAGACTAGTCTTTTAGCTCACCTAACAATAAGAAAAACAAAAAAATGCTACCATTTCTGATTTCCAAAACAAAATTAGTACTACCGATAAAGAAAGAAAAATCAAAAGAAAAGAAGAAAAAACCCAGAGAAAGTTTTTTCGCAAATGGCAATAATTCAACAAAGACTGTTAAAAGTTTAAGAGTTCGAAGAGGTCGTTTAAAACTGCCTTCCCTTGAGCAAACACCTTGTGATTGCAATTTTATGCACGTGAGAAAAATAGTCATTAACTATGCGCCAAGAAGCAGGAAAAGGAATGCTTCGAACATAGTTTTGTCTATGACAGCGTGGGGCACCACTGGGCAGAGGAAAAGGATCAAACTGCCCAGTGTAAAGTTGCCAAAAAAGGTGGTCAAAATTAAAAAGGAGAAACCTTCCAAATGTGATACTGATGAGTTCTTTAAAAAGCTCGAGGTAAGATTTTTTGAAATAATAGTACAGTCTTCACTGTAAATTGGTGATTTGTTCCGAATTTTTATTACAGGAAGACGTAGCATAGGTACGATGGACCGAAGAGCTTGTAAAGGTTGCCAGAAACCAATGGATACGGGCAGCGCAGGACCGGTCCGTTTGGAAATATTTGGCGAGGCCTTTGTCCAGCAGTCGACGTCTTTTGGCTGATGATGATGATTTATCAGCATAGCTTTATTTTAGCTGTCATTGTGATCATATTCAGAAGATCTCTGAAGGCGACCAACCCCCCTGTGGGGACAATCTGGGGGCCATAGTCAATACAGTCCATACAGTCATCGCTCATTTCTTTCGCTCGCTCCTACATGTAAGAAAGGGGGTCGTATAGTTAAATAACTCAGAAAATTTGTATAGAGCCCGTACTCTGTCTGTTTTCAGAACCAACTCAAAGCACTCAACATCGGTAAAGCGACGAAAGGCAATAAAAACAAGACTGACGCGGCCGCGCCGGCGTCGCAGCGGTCTAAAGGAGACAGCAACGACGGCAATGACGCGGCTGAAGATGGCATGTCCGTCGGCGTGGATGATGTTGGTTAGTTTAGTATTGTCTTTGCTGGTTATTCTACGTCATTATAATTATTTCAAACATGTAATTGGCTGCAACAAAAATAATTAGAGATAAAATTATCAACTTTCCCTAAAGTTGGTGAAAACGCAAACAAATTTTGGTTGCCTCATTTAGTCACTTAATCGGGCTCCTTATATTTTATCCTATTCTTACTTTCTTCCTAATCGCTGTTAACTTTTTTAAGCCATGTATTAAAACTATAATTTCATAAAGTCCCTCGTTACGACGTTTCAACAGCGAGTGGCGAGATGACGAGGCGTGGCAAGCGACGCCGCAAGGGGCGGCAGGGGGGCAGCGACCGGCTGACGTCAGCGGGCTTAGCTGCACAGGCTCAGCAGGACCCTGAAACTCAGGTGCATTATGTCATAGACCATCATCATCCGGTATTAATGTCGCCGATTATATCTTCAACCACCCTGAACCAGCTGTCACCAGCCCAGCGACCTTGGGCAAACTACCGGCATCTGCACTGAAGAAAACTTCTGACACTGGGGTTCGCCACTAGCCCCACAACCTCTACCAATCCGGACTTGGCCCCCGTGTGTGGAGCATGCCCTAACCTTCCCGATGTATGGGAAGAGACCCGTGCCCCTGCGTTGGGGACGTAATGGGTTGTTATGAAACTATTACAGACGTTTCACTGCAGTTTCTTCGCGCAACGCTGTTGATGACTTATCAGACCTATGCCAGCGCGAAAAAAACACACACATAAATAGACACAGATGAATAATTCACAGTTATGGTGTGAAAGTAATAATACTTATAGTTTATTTACGGAATCAGTTGTTGAGTTTAAAATTTTAACAATAACTTTAGTTTTCACTCGTCATCTCGTACAAATTAACACTGAGTGTTCCATAAGAGACAGTAAATCGTTCGATTGTTTTTAGTATGGAAACGTAATTAATATAATAACACATAATTTACCAGTTGACGTTTTTAAACTTATAAAAAATCTGTCACCTGTATAAACACTATAAGAATCGGTTATTTAAGAAAGGGAACATGTCAAAATGACCTTACTTTTTAGGAGATGAAAAAAACGGATTTGTGTTTTCTAAAATGTTCTGTTTCTTGTGAAGGTAAGCTTGACGCTTCATATAAAATACCTTCACTGAAGAAACAGAACATTTTAGAAAACAGAAATCCGTTTTTTTTATCTCCTAAAAAGTAAGGTCATTTTGACATGTTCCCTTTCTTAAATAACCGATTCTTAGTACTAATCTACATATTTTTTACCTATACCTAAATGTTAAAATGAAATACATCGATAAATCTGTTCAAATAAAACCTTTAACATAACTCCTTATCAAACTCAGGTAGCGGGCATCGGAACCGATTCGCACAACCCGAGCTCGCGAGGATCCATCGCGAAATCGGTCGTTGACGAGGTCTTCATCCTGCCTTCCGTAAAGACTGCTGGCGTCGTCAAGACCTCCAACTCGTTCTTAGATGACGAGATACTTAAGTATCTGCACAGGGAGGTGGATGAAGAGGCTATTGAAACTGAGTTTGATATCAAGGTTAGTATGTTAAGATATGAGACAAAAGTCCGTTCACTATGCGGACGGCCAAGGAGTGGAATTCCTACCAGCTCCTGTGTTCCCTGAGTATTCCCCGCTTCGTACAATTTAGGAATATTCAAGGTGCAAGTGAACGGGCACTATTTGAGCTTGCGTGATACATCTTCGGCATCATCGTCACTAACATCAGGTGAGGTGTTGCCAAACACACTCAACTCTTTAATAATATTATAATAAAAAAGTTTATTGAAACAGAATACGTTTAGTCGAGTTCCATTCGGCACAACTAGTTGATCGGTTCAGTTGGTCGGAATGGAAAGTATCGTCTTAGGGTAGGAGATGTAGGCATAGGACGGCTTTTCTCCAGATAAGCGATTAATCTGCTATTTATGAATTGCGGTTGAGTGAATATAAAATCTCAAAGAGGCAGACTTAATCCAAAAAGAAAGATGCTCCACGTTGTAGGTAGTTAATATAATAGAAATTAGAAGACCTTATACTGAAAGAAAAGAATACCAATATGTTTTATTTTTCCAGAGACGTTACGTCCTAGAAGAGGCACTGCGGACGCGGCCTGAACGCCACTACGGGCAGGAAATGCAGTCGTTGCTAAAAGGTAGACCAAATAATCACGTTTGAAAAGTGTACAAAGTGCACACTGCTACCTACTTCTTTTTTTTTTTGCTTTTTTCATAGACCTGAAGGTTCCACCTGTCAGCTTGGGGGACTGGTTGCACGTGCCGAGGGTGTTCTCGCGAAAGAGTGCGCAGTTTACGCTGCCTTTGGATTCGAGAGCGTTGCAAGGTAAAATTGACTTTAAAACGATATTGTAAAGACTATGTAGGGGTAGGGACTGCATGCACCCTTCCAAGTCGAGCAAAATACGAGCAAACTGCACGGCCGTACTATCTTCATCTCTAAGCAATTCGCGGCACTTAAAACATCTTGATTGTATTTCCATAATATATGTATCAGCCGAAAGACGTCCACTGCTGGACAAAGGCCTCCCCCAAGGATTTCCACACCGACCGGTCCTGTGCGGCTCGCATCCAGCGGCTTCCTGCAACCTTTACCAGGTCGTCGGTCCACCGAGTCGGGGGCCTGCCCACACTGCGCCTTCCGGTGCGCGGTCGCCATTCGAGAACTTTACTGCCCCAACGGCCATCTGTTCTACGAGCTATGTGCCCTGCCCACTGCCATAATATGTACGTTATAATAATGATCCTTACTAGTAAAATTCTACTATAATATAGGGTGCTTTTGAAAAACTAGAAAAAATAAAATAAACGGTGGCTTAAATTCGTGAAACTGAACAACTTTAACCCAGGCACAAATCAATTCGTCAAAAAATATTTTGGCTTTTCCTACTGACTAGCTGTGAACTTGTATAGGAAGTCCAAAAATTTTTTTTATTAATTTTGGGGAAATTAGTCAGTATCATGAGTAAAAATAACTGTTAAAAATTTTCAGTTTTTCAGTTATTGTTTTTTTATTTATTTTTTATTAAAAATTTTAGTGCGTTTGACTACATCTCACCTGATGGAAAGTGACGATGTAGTCGAGGATGGTACACGCAAACTCAAATAATGCCTATTCACTCTCGCCTTGAAGACCCCCAAATTATAGGAATCGGGAAACACGGACGCAGGTAAGGAGATCCACTCCTTCGCAGTTCGCATAATAAAAGAGGAAGCATATCGCTTCGTGCGAATAGGTGGAATGTCAACTACAAAGGGATGAAAGGCCTCCCTACGCCTAGTTGACCGAAGGTGGAATGGAGCTGGGGGAATTAGGTCATGAAGTTCTTGAGCACACTCTCCGAAATGAATTTCTCCGAAATGAATTAAGAGGCGAGTTTGCGGCGATGCTCAAGGCTTTGGAGCTTATTTAAAACAAGCTCATCATCACATATAAGTGCGCGTCGGTCGATAGCTTCCAAGGCTTCAAGCTGGTAGCGGGCAGAGCCATCCCATAGGTGTGAACAGTACTCCACACATGATCGAACTTGTGCTTGATATAATGTAAGAAGCTGTCCAGGAGTGAAGTACCGTCTCACCTTAGATAGGATACCCAGCTTCATTGCCGCTACTTTAGCCTTGGACTCAATGTATCGCCCGAAATTCAGGTTGGATGTTAACGTCACGCCAAGGAGCTCAAGGTGGTCAGTTATCGGAATCGATTCATCTCGAAGAGTAGGAGTCAAGGTGAAAGAACTCCTTTTGGCAGAAAAAAGACACGCCTGTGTTTTAGAGGCATTGAACCTAACGAGGTTGTTATCACCCCAATCAGACACTGCCTGAAGTGATAGGTTCATGCGCTCTATCATCGCCTCTCTAAGGGACTGTGTCTCAGCACTGGTGGCTCGTGCACTAGATAGATATCTTTCTACAACTACTATAATCTATCTACAATATTTTGGGGAAATTAGTCAATATCATGAGTAAAAATAACTGTTAAAAAAATTTCAGGATAAAAGATATGCATGTTTCTGATAATAGTTATTATGTCTTTGAAAGTCATGTTGGATTCTTTGGAAAATTCGATTTCTAATTAACTTTGTTATTTTACTTTATTAACTGTATCCATCCTTCGCCAGATCTGTCACCCATGCAGTACGTGTCGAGATTTGTAAGCATACAGAAATCGAAGCAACTACTTTACCTCAGTGTACTTCGGAAGTTTAGGCCAGAGGGCTACAGGATGCCTATCAAGGTATTTAAGTTTACCTTATTATATTAAGCACATCACGTTTCATTGATTGGGTAGGTAGGCCTGAAAGTTGCCATCCGAAATACCAAATAATTATGCATATACAAGGTTTAACTTAGCTGAAACTATACTCATGGACAAAAAAATCGACTCAAAGTTTCATGCACGACTTTTGGAAAATAACTCAATCTAGCACAATAAAACTAAACCAAAAGTTCAAAAACTGTGTGTTTACTGTTTATGATTTTAGTTTGATGGTTTTCTAGTTTTTTGCTTTTAGTGTTTAGCAGTTTTGTAGACTGAGTTATTTTTTCAAAAGTCGAGCAACAAATCTTGAGTAGATTTTTTAGTCCACCAGTGTATTTAAACTGAGGCTTCTACTCGTGAAACTGATCAAATTTTCCCAAAGAACCCATAGTTAATTCGCGAAACAAATTTTGGACTTTTGTAACAAATCGGTCACTTGATCGGCCAACTTAGTATTGGAAGCGCAAAATTTTTTTCGCGAACTGACTATGGGTTCCTTGAGGAAAGTTGATCAGTTTCATGAGTGGAAGCGCCAGTTTAGCTGATTCTGTTAGACCTTATACAGGATGTAACAGAAAGGTGTGATAATACTTGGATAAGGTGGGCTTCTACTCATCGAACTGAACAACTTTTGTTCTACAACTTTGATCAAATCGCAAATTTTTTTTTGGACTTTTCATACAAATCGATCAGCTGGCGAACCAAGTTTGTATGAAAAGACCGAAAATTTCTTTGCGATTTCAACAAAGTTGCAGAACAAAAGTTGTTCAGTTTGATGGGTAAAAGCCCACCTTGAAGTATTATCACACCTTTCTGTTACACCCCGTATAAAGGGTTCATGTTACCGGCTCACATAGTTTTTCTCTCTCTCTCTCTTAGTTACATTAGTTCATTTACAAGGTTATGTTTAATAGGCTATTTCAATGTGACAAGTTTTGTTCTACCACTTTTAAAATAAATGACAAATAAAAAAAATCACAAAATGGTCAATCCGACGCTCGATTTAAAGAGTGGTAGTTACACTTGAGACGAAATAAACTTCAAATTTTGAATCAGGATATGGAGGAAGGGTTAATTGTGATGATGGGCGGGACCCTAACCCCGGAACAGGCACGACGCTTCCGCGCCATCATGGACTGGGACAACTACCACGAAGAAGACTGCATACCCGATGAGATCAAACTGACGTTGGAAGAGAGCGAGTTAAAGAAGGACCATTTGCAGGGCGGCGACGCGGGGAATGTAGGTTTTAACTTCTATAACGTTGTGTTGTGAGTGCTGGAGTTGAACCCAATATGATATTTTCCACTTTGAAAAATAAATTAAGAATAAGGTACGATTGTTGATAGAGAACGTATCATTTGACCCAATGGTCCGTCAAAAATACTACACATGTATGATTTATTATTTTTGTAGCCGGAACAACTTCGTAACAGAAAAGCATTCTTGACATTAACTAATTCAATAAAAAAATTAAAACCCTATTACATAGAAAATAACTGGGAATTAAGATAAATCACTGTACAGACAGTAACAACAAAGCGGACAAACACATATTACATTTACATGTAAATATACAATACATACTCAATCCTTGTGACTCCTCTGGTGATGCGGGTGTCTATGGGCGGCGGTAATCGCTTACCTACCATCAGGTGATCCGTCTGCTCGTTTGCCAGCCATGCCATAAAAAAAATAGGGGCCGAAACAAATTGTGTGTACAAGGAAAAGGTCTATACTTGGCGGAGGGCCAATCACTGTGGGATGATTACCTTCTGATCTGAGACTTCTAAACCTGAAATATTGCTTATTAATAATTTATATTTTATTCAAATTAATTTCAGCTGGAAGTAAATACAATACGACATCGAACTTGGTGCGGGGTGTGCGCGATTTGCGAGAGAATGTACGGCCGGTTTCCTCCAAGGGAGAAGGACCAAATAGATGGGGTACCGTTTTTTTTCTTTTCACTTTCGAGAGATTTAACGAAGGAGTTACTATAATAAATAAAATCAGTACTCGCATATGAATACTCCTTCCGTCGATTGAAAGAAAAAACTGATCCCAAAAATCTCTTTTTGCCCAGTTAACAGACTATTTTGCTTTAAAACTCAACTATTCAAATATCCATTGCTTTCCCTGAAAAGTAGGCTTTAACTATACATATATAGAAGTTGGATGCCATACATACATAAAGCATGACGCAAAGCCAGATACGCGTGTATTTTTGGTTTCAGATGGAACTAAGTGACTTCATAATGTTGGAGACAAAATTGGCTGTTTTGAAGGTGCATCCTGGCCTAGCGGAGATACTGAATGTGATCAGAACACATTGATGTTATTATTTATTTCTTAATTATTACTTATTATTATTATTATTAGAAGAAAATAGTACATTGTGATACAGGATTGTAAAAGGTAGGAGGATTGTAACTATTGTAGATGACATAACCATGTCACGAGTTTGCAATACGAAAGAAAACTAAAGGAATGTTAACTTATACCAAAGATGCATACCTGTGAGAGCAAAAAGAGTTCTGCGTAATAAAATAAATTTTTGACTACCAATGTTTTTATGTGAACTAATGTTATGTCTTTCATTCCACCTACGTTACTTATGTATATTTGCTCTTTTTTTTCGAGTAAGTTTTCTGTGTTGTGTGTGTAGGTATTACCACATACATACAAAGTACTATACGCAGTGACACAGGCTATATTATTTGTATAAAAGTCCAGAAAAAACATTTTATCGTTTATATCAGCATACTATGATAGTATAGTATGATATGAGGTAGTTCACCGAAACAACAACCTGTATATATAAAAATAAAAGATTTTAATACTTTTAAAAATTACACATTTATTGTTTTCATTCGATATTACAGAAAATTAAATAAGAATAAATGCGACTGACTAAAATTAATACAGAGTAAAATATTTAATTAAATGAAATAATTTTAATTACACACAAACACATTGCACAACTCTAGGAAGTCTTAAAAAACCTTATAATAAAATCTAAAACAAAATAATAAATGCATTGATAGATAATTCGTTTTGTTCATTTTTTTTTCTATTAAACATTTATAATATTCCAATACAATTACTCCAAAAATGGTACATAAAAGTGGTACTTTTCATGCCAGTATAAATGGCTTACCGCTTTGTCATAAATTCTTAAAAATTGGACCAAACATATTTCAGATCTTTCACTATCTTATCCTAGTTAGTTAGGTACCGCATTCCTGAATGCAAGTAACTAATGAATTTTTGGCAATTTCGCTTAATTTTAGTTAAATTGTAAATTTACATATGTCACAAAGCAAATATATACAGAGGCCGACACTGCACGCACACATGATAAATTCGATCTCACACTTCATTATAGAAGATGCGACGAGAAAGAGTTCGCACTGTATTATATCATCTGTGTCGCTAGTTCTGCGCACATGAGATATGTTAATTGATTTTTCTGTAAGCGCGAGCGAGATAACACTACACGTAGAAGTACTCGCTTGACATGGTAATATAATCCGATTCGGTACATATACTCTACAGAGTGCAATAAACTAGGTGTGTAGGAACCGATAACTATAAAGCTTTACTCATAATGAACAACTGGCACTGTCATAGTCACTGACATAAAGTACATTACCCTTAACTTACTTGATGTTAGTTGGATCGTTATGGCATAACTACGGCCATCTTTGTTCTGCGACTGTGCTGAAGTCACAAATACTTTTTCGGAGTTCCCATACCAATTCAACAAATCAGCTGATCGATTTGTATGAGAAGACTTCAGCTAATTACTTCAGTTAGTCGAATAAGAAGAAATTTCAGTAAACGGTAACCCGTTAACACACCTTTTTTATTTACACCTGTATAAGCGGCCCGTTGCCTCCGGCCCCCCTGTATATCTCCTTTGTAACATATACACACATGCAGAATACAAATTCGTCTATTCCTATATAGCTGGTGACCGCATCTTATTCCGCCGTGAAACTTGGGATGTCTTAAGAAGTCTGGAAATAATGTTCTCTATTCTATAGTGATAAGATTTTCTCCAAGCTTAATTTTTGTTTTTTTTCCAAAAATATATTCCCTGAACAGACACGACCCCTTTACAATTTTAATATGTATATGTATGTATAGATTTAAAATAAATTCTAAGTTCCTATTATCTAAAAACTGGCACAATTTATCACAGAATTAAATTAGTTTGTATATTCATTGTTCTCGTTAACATTTAAAAGTGAACTGCGTATTTAAAGAGAGTGTCATCTTGCGCCTTGACATTACACAGTGCATGGAAAATAGAAGAATCTCAAGACTAAAAAAAAATTATATGAGAAGAATACAAGTTTACAAGGAAAGATATTATGAAAAAAAAATTCGCTAGAGATTCAATGTCAGCTTAGTGCTTTTCCATTTTTTATCTTAAGGCAAAGACTTATTGGCTTTGGGTACGGACCCAGGCTCCAAATTATTCTAAAACGTTTTTTTAGGATTTTTTTAGTGATACCGTATAATGTCATACAGTATATAAAATTGTTAAGAAACGTGAAATATTATACTACGTAAAACTATCGATAAAATTATAAAACAAGATAAAAATTAAAAAATAAAACCTGGCTACAGTTACTTAGAAAACGTAGTTCCGAATAACAAGTATACACCAGAGACCATATCTGGTACAAATAAGTATAGTTTTTGTGTATCCTAGGAAACACTATGGATCAGAAATACGTCATTCGTGGAAATCGCTCTCCTTACATTCATATGTAACCATATTTTTTTGATAAGGCTAAACTAGCTAAGCTTCGCGGTTGAACCTAGGGTAACAGACGGATTTAAAACCATTGAGTGATAATGGAACCCTATGTTACCTTTGTCGTAGTCGGATAATAAAAATAAACACTGTTCTCTAAATTAATATTAGTGCAAAAAACAGAGCTTTACAAGTCATGATTGCAGGGTGTAACAAAACAGTTATAGGGCCAGTAAACTGGAGCATCTACTCATCATACTTTTTACAAAATATATTTGGACTCTCGATACAAATCGATCAGCTTTGTTCAACTATGTATGTAGATTTCTTTTTTTTTGCGATTTCAGTTGTAGAGCAGAAGTTGTTTAGTATGATGTTTTATTATTATTATGAGAAGTAGCTCCAGGGCCGCGTTCCGAGGGTGTACTCCGAGCATAACCATTCACTCTAACGTCGCGTCATCGATCGTTCCGAACTTATCAAATTCGGTGGTTAGAAAACGCTCTGATGTTTATCTGACATACGCATTTGTCAAATGTATAGAACAATGTCAGATAGTAAAGTTGTCAAAATCCATTGACGTAGAACAACCGCCCTGCCGTTCCGAACCTAAGAGCAAGTTAAAAAACAACTAACAACCGCGCTCTGGCCCTCGGAAATTAACCCAGTTGGAACAGACGTTGTCTATTATCTGTATGTCACATCCTGTATTTTATACTACAATACCCTCATAAGAACGCCGTAAAGTATTCGTAAACTTTGCGGCCTTCTTATGAGGACTGTATAGCTCCGAACTTTTTGCATACTTTTAATCAGTGAGAGGCTATAATAAAGCTAAGAGTTTATTTATTTACTTAAAAGATTTAAAAGTATACTAAAACAATGAGTTAAAACTATTTCTTTGCTCAATAAATTCTCTAAGTAGATATTTATATAATTTATAATTAAAATTACAATGGAAACGTATAGGAGATATTAGATATAGGTTAGGAGTTATGTGTCATTCAATAGTAGGAAATATAGTTATTAGAAAGCGGATAAAGATTAGGGACATGCATTGTAAAAAACTGTATATTTGAATATACCTCGTTGTTTCCAGGATAACGGGGTATATTTCCAAGATGACTACCTATATCGGACAATTTTGTAGCTATTTCGTACCAAGAAAAGACTTTTACCTTTTTTTATTAGAACACAATCGTGGTGAAATTATTAGCTGACATATAAAATCTATCGTTTTATTAACAATAATACGATAATAAATAGGTACAACTTCTCCGTGTCCTCAAATTCCGTAAATGCGTAAATAAATGCATACATATAATAAAAATCTATTTTTCTAATTGACTGACTGGTATCTGAGGATGACTCCCATGTATAGTATAATTTCAAAAAGTCTCTTACCAACTTTATAAGTGTGATAAACTTTGTTGTCTGAGTGTATCAAACCTAGGTATCTAAATGTGAGAAGCCTTAGGTGTCCAATCGTGAAAAACCTTATTTTCTAGTGTGACAAACTTTTTTAAATTGTCATATTATTTCGCAAAAATTCGGTCTACAAATTTTAATTAAACTTTGAACAATATCATCTTTTTGTACGCCCTACTACACCAGATATCTGTAGCATATTAGTCCAGAAAAAATCTGATTGACGTATCTACCATACAAATCAAGGTTCTATGTTTTCTTAAAAAAACGGCCTTTAAAGCCTTGTACGTCAATACAAATAATTTTATTTGAAAAACCGAGTTATTTTATATGGCCTACTACACTGGTAAGTTTATTATTGTGGGATAAATCGTAATAATATATGGGAATACAAACCCACAGCCTAAATATGATTTCGGAAAATTCAGATCAACGCCTAGTGTTTAAGTCCACATTTTGTCTAAATTATGATATCATAGCGTCTAAATGTCAATACTATAATGTTTAAATGTGAACCATTGGTGTGCATTCGGTTTTCACGATTAAACTTATTTGACAGGATTAAACTTAATTTAAGTGTTCTCTTTTTCTTTCTATATCGAAAAGGCAAAGGACGGGACGATTAAATTTAATTTAGTCCTGTCAAATAAGTTTAATCGTAAACACCGAATCGACACCACTATGTGATCTTCCCTAAAATATAATAATGGAGTAACAATGTCACAAAGTATAGCCACTCACTGCTTCTAAAGGCGACCTCACCGCCCTGCGGGTAAGATCCGGTGACGGTTGCTTAGCGCACGCCACGCAACACATTCACGCATGTATACGTACAAACATCATATATTTATCAAGTATTAGTAGGTCAATTAACGCGACAGTTGATTGGAGCGTCCGAGTTACGTCATTACGACTACTTAGCGTCATAATCAAAAACCCCCTGCGTATTACAAGAAAACCTTAAAAAAACATCTAAGGACACAAAAACATCACCTACATGGGCACTTCAGCGACGTAGTCTATCCTTAGCAGTAGATCCATCAGCTCCTGGGCTGTGAGCCAGCGCCAAGGCACAGGCGGGCGCGGGCAGGCCGGCCCCGCGTGATACACTCCCGCGCCGTATAGCAGCCACACGGCGCAAGCGAAGCACGCCACAGCAAACACTTGGAACAGGCACTTGAGTGCGTCCCTGCAATTACAAACTGTCGGATTTTAGAGCTCGTCGGGGAAGTGGGGAGGATCGGTTTGGTTTATTATTTTATGTCTGTTTGGTGGGATCCTTATGAATGTAATGTCAAGTGATCAATGTCAAATGTATACGGTAGCCAAGTAAATTTTTAATGATTAGAAAGAGAGCTGTCAAGACATGAAGGTACAGCACTTTACAAAAAGTTAATCAAAGCAATATTTAACTAAACGATATGTTCAAGAGTTTTGCATAATTATTATTTCCATTCTTGTTTTTTATTTTAGTAAATATCGAAATCTGTATATCTGTCTTGTGACCACTTCACGCTAAATCTTTTTAACAGAAGCCGCTGAAATTTTGCATGTATAACTTAAGAAAATGACGGAGCGAAACATAAGATACTTTCAATCCAGGAAGAATAAATAATATCTGAAAAATCTCAAAAAAATACTTTTAAAGAGGTCAAATACGGTTGGAATCAAATAATATCTATCTATCAAACTGATATGTCAGATCAAGTATTGACAAGTCTCAGTCTGACGTATATCATTTCAGACAGACTGTCAAAAGTCAATCAGACGGCTATTAAACTGACATATGTCCCACTAACTACTATCCAAATGACATATCAAACTGTGGGTCGCACGCCTCATTCTCAAAGACAAGGCATAAGAACGGTTTCCACATAGGAAAAACTACTATATTTACATTTGTATACAGGGTGTAACAAAATTGGTGTATACATGAATATTGGTGCAAAAAATATTTGTAAAAATCTTCCTTCACAAAAACAACACAACATTTTGTTTAGTTGTTTCATAAAATGTAATTCAATGCGAGCCGTACGAATACATAATAATATGATATGGATAATAAAAGTTGTGTGGTACCCACCAAAGATATTTCCGGAGGCTGCGCTGCGGGACCACTGCGTTCCGTTTCTCGCAATCCACGCACGGCACTTCAGCTTGCGTAGCCACCGATGCGTTATCTGGAACGCAATGCACTGTTTACCACTTGGTTGTCTGTTATGTGCTCTAAGTATCAAGTATTATTTTTCTAAGTTGCCTGATAATAAACGTAATCCAATAACAATATAATATATGTACTACTGCAATGAGCATTTTTGTACTATGAAGCATCAATCTGACAAAAAATTAGTAAAACACTTTTTGTTTTGCCCGAGTATTAGACCTTAGTTATTGTCAGTGTCATGTGTACGTCTATGCAATCAGCGCTATCTGTTATGTTTAAAAAAACTAAGTAAAAAAAAAAACGCTCATCACATGTCCAGTTAACAGAGATTATCTAAAGTAATTAAACCTGATATAAGGAGCTACTTATATCTATAGGATATTGAAAAAAAAAAAGAAATATATTTGGAACCAAAATTTAGATGTGTGTTCGATAACAGCAGCATTAGCTTTCGCTAAGTCGCTGCAGTTAACGCCCACCCCTGGTTTTTCCAATGTTATAGATTTCTCCCTTAAATCGTAATTTCCGTTTTAAGTTGGAAAGTTGCAAAGTGGTTTTTTACCTTGATAAATAGTTTTCCATATATCAAATATCAACTTAAATTTATAATAAACAAAACAATCTCTGTTAGCTGGGCAACAATTTTAGTAAAATTAGATCTACATACTTACGTACAAGTAAAGCACTATTAAAGTATTTATTTAAAATATGTTTATAATATTATACATGTAACAACTACAACACTAAAACAAAGAAAATACTTCAAAGAGTAATACATACAGGGTGTTAAAAAAAGTGCGTTTGAAATTTTAAGGAGTTACTCAGACTCAAATATAGATACCAGGAAAAATATTGAAAAAATCCGCTCTTCAAATTTTTTTTACAGTTTTTCATACAAACTCTTGATTCACTATCAGATTTAGCATGAGAATCTGAAAAAAAAATTTGAAGAACGGATTTTTTCAATATTTTTCTTGGATTTTATAATTGATTCTGAGTAACCCCTTAAAATTTCAAACGCACTTTTTTTAACACCCTGTATATTGTACTATTGAATCCAAGTTGTTTATAAACCTGCACGATAGATTTTAAAACGACTTGAATTCCGACAAATCATCGCGATCGCGAATAAAAATTTGCAAACTAAGTACCTACCTATTATTTACTGTCAAACTTTTATTTTAAACAACAATTTAGAAATAAAAACCTAACCGACTACAGAAGTGTGTTCTGAGGGTACACTCTAACAGCAACTGTTCACTCTGACTATTGCTATAGCCTAATGCAAAAACCTGTAAGTGCGAAAGGGTTGCTGTCAGAGTGTTCCCATAGAACGCGACCCCTTTGCTTAGAAAATGAAGGTTGTGCAAGTGTACTTTCTTTACAGTACTTAAAAAGAGTCATAAAAATAATGTTCGAAAAAGTTTGCGATTACGATGGACAATACGAAAAAAATCCCTGATTCTATTACTAGACTTGATTTAAATAAATAAAAGTCTGATTCTACAAATGCTTCATCGACATGAGGTGTGCATGGGACATCACAAACTACAAAAGGACAGCACAAAGTACACAAACTAAAACGTACACAAACACAGAGCGATCTACTTATAAATTCTGAGTTAGATTTACCACAATGCGTCTGGCACTCAACACAGCACACGTCACAGTCCAAGCTTTTGATCCGGGCTCTTTGGTCATCGCACGCCGCTTCAAGAATATCTATCTTTGCCTTCAAACTTTCTACTATGTCCTCCAAATAACTATTCTTAGATTTGCTTTCGTCTAAGAAATTCTGCAGCATGTTTAAATTGTCGTCATACTTATCTAAATCAAGCTGGAATTCTAGTATTGTTCCGCGTGAATTATTTAAATCGCTTTCTAATTTAGCAGCATACAGTTTTAACTTTTCACAATCAAGACATTTGGGACAATCATTGCACACTGCTACTGTGTTATTGTTCTCGCAGTGATCATTTTCGTCACTTTGAGTTTGCGTTCCAATAGTCACAAAAACTTTCTCTACTAAATGCAAACTTAACATGTTCTCTGTATCAGCTTGCACTCCGACATCAATAGTTTTAATAATTCTTGGCATCGAAATTGCATCTGTTTTGGAACAGTCACAAGTTATAACGTCATTGCTGGCTTCGCATTCAAAACCTTCATCAGTTTGCGTTCCTACAGTGATCATAGAAGTTTCTAGATTTTCTCCGGTCTTGTCAATTTCGCTCGTGGAGTCGGCGGTAACGTTAGCGGATATATCAGGTCGGGTTACGTTACAGAAGCTAAGTCGTATCTCGTCGAAAAGCGATAGGTTAGTGGCGCGTCCTTGGTCATCCTTTAGGGCAGATAAGAACGCCTCTTCCTCTAATATTTGGTTGTCTAGTGGAGAAAAATTGGCGGAAATTAAGCTGGGTTAAAGGGAAAAGCGAGACGAGGAATAGTTTCAAACATTTTGATAACAAACACAATTTTATTGACGTGGAACTTCTTTCGTTAATTTTCCTTCAAAACAGTTTACGAATGGCAGCGAATTTAATATCATTGATTGAATAATAAGCCTCTTAAATCCAAAATCTATTACATATATGGTCCCCCCTCATAAACTAAAGGCAAAGTGAAAGATGCTCCACATCAAAACAGTAACATGGCAGGATTCAAGATGTTTGAAAAGCAGCCCTAATGACATCATAATAATATAACAAGCACGATTTTATTGACGTGGAACGTTTTACGTTAATTTTCCTTCAAAACAGTTTATGAATGGTAGCGAATTTAATATAATTGATTGAATAATAAACCTCTTAAATCCAAAATCTATTATATGGTCCACCCTCATAATCTAAAGGCAAAGTGAAAGATGCTCCACATCAAAACAGTAACATGGCAGGATTCAAGATGTTTGAAAAGCAACCCTAATGACATCATTTTAAGGTTCAAAGACAGTTTCATTCTCATGGATGGACATATGTTATCTGAAATGATGATAACAACTGTTCCCTATAATGTATGTTATGTACTTACCAGCTGCAAACCGGCTGTCTGCGTTCATAGTGTCCAGAGCTGTGAGCATCTGGTCTTCCGTGTAGCTGACATCGATGCTGTGGTCCATTCGCAGCTGCGTGTGGTTGGATTTGTTCAGCATGTCCTTCAGCTCGATTTCCAGGAGGACCTGGTTAGTTGACATAAGTATTGTTCAACATCTGCTAGATACAAATGATCCACCAGATCCATATCACAGAATTGGTAGCGGTTAAGAATGACTCAACTTCGGTCCAAATTAATAGCCATAAACATTATGCACTTTATGGAGATGATGAAGCGGTTGTGGCTCAGGGCGGCTTGCGTTAGCGCATCGATTACGCAGGTTAACTAACTTCAGTTACGGTCATAACCTGGATACAGATTTTATAATAACAACAGACAGACAGATACAGATACCTCATGTCATACAACGAAATGCGACTGCCGTAACTCGGGCTATTCTTCGGGCTATTTTTTTCACTCATTGAGAACTACCGCTACTAGCGACATCTAGGGCGCGGGCTATAAATGAAGACATTCTGGTTGCTTACCTGTAGCTTCATTTGCTTTTGTTGATTTTTTTTGCACATAACCTACTAGTATTATATTATCTGTGACAGTGGCGTAGAGTGGAGGGGGGCCGGGGGGGCCATGGCCCCGGGCGGCACATGGATAGGGGCGCCGAGCGCCGTCTTTTTTTACCTAGTAGGGGCGGCAAATTGAGCGATCGGAATATATGATAAAAAATATTCAAAGTTATATGACCCAGCTAAAACGTCATGAAAACAAATGTTATCGTATGAAGAATGAAACCAGTACAGCAACGGCGCACAGTCACTATACACAGGCAGGGCCGGCCTTTGGTTCGTGCCACCCGGGGTGACAATCAAGGGGCAGCCCTGCCTGTGTAAAATAGTGACTGTGCGCCGTTGCTGTACGGGTTTGCTCGAAGCCCTGTGCCGAGCGTCGAGCTCATAGGGGCGCCAAACACCCTGGTATTTGGGGTACCTACCCTAACAGAAACGGCACGGGCGCTAAGCGCTTCAAGTAAAAGGGTTTTTGTTGGTTTAACATTAATATTTTAGATATGTTAAAAATTTTCGAGCTCGCTCCGCTCGCGCTTTTTCTAAATCAGTTGCATCGTGTACACTCGCCCACGGAAGAATATAATGCGCTCGCTTCACATCAGGAGATTGCAGGTTCGATGTCCGGCCGGGTTTACTTGGTATTACGGATTTCGAATTTAGCTATATTAGCAATCGAACATGAGATACACATCGACAAGAACAATATTTTAAACAGTATTTTAATTGATTACAGAATTTGGTTACTTTATCTGACTTTATTTAGAAATGAAAATAGAAAGGGGCGGCAAATTTTCGATCGGCCCCGGGCGGCGAAAACCCACGCTACGCCACTGATCTGTGATATTACTAAATAAAAATACATAATTTGAAATATGAAAAACAAAACGTAAACCACCCATTACGTTTTTCAATTGTATTGTATCAGCGCCATCTATCAATTCACGCTATAAACTGGTACTCAACTAGTACGTGTCATTCCTCAAATCTGACAAGTTAAGACGAAAGTAGTTTTGATATGCATCGCCGTGATCAGATAATTTGTAGTAATTGATAATAAAGTGCATTATCGGCCTTTGTCATACTTTTTGGTTATTACAATAATCAAAACACTTATTTTTAGCAACTTTATGGGTTTTTTCTTCATTTTGCATGAACTTCGATTACAAATCGATACATACTTGTCGTGCCATCTATTGACATTTTAATAAACTAAGGTTTTCGTTGTATGCAATGAGACCCCGTGGTCATGTTAAGCAGATAGCGCTGGTTGCTATCACTAGATGGCAGTCGTTAGCCAAGTTTAGACGGCTTGAAAACTTCTGACACTTGGGTTGACCACTAGCCCCACAACCTCCACCAATCCGGACTTGGAGTATTGCCTAACCTTCCCAATATGATAAGAGACCCGTGCCTCTGTAGTGGGTTGTTAACAAAATGGAGATAGCCGTTAGTACAGCGAATACAGTATTCGCGCACACCTACCTTCTCCTGGATCATCTGCTGCATCACTTCTTCCTGGTCGTGCAGCCGGGCACGCAGCGCGGCGTGCTCGGTCTTCAGGGTCTCGTTGTGCTCCCGCAGGGCGGCCTGCCGCGAGTGGTACATCTCGTTCATGCGGTGGCACTCTGCCTTGGACTTCGTGAGTAGCTCCTGGAGAGTCAGCTTCTGCAAGATAAGAGGGATTTGAATTCTTTTTCAGGGTTCCGTAGTAGCCGCCTAAAGGACGTTTGTGATGACATGCAGGACCGCCGTGTTTGATTTGTCTCTGATCAATTATATTAATAAATTCAATGTATAGAGAAGAACAAGTTTACAAAGAGCACTGTAAAATGTTTTCTTTTTATTTCTGAAATTAGAATGAGATGCACATACCAGTCACACAAAAAGTTAATTTACACGTCTGAGACTTCTTGTATGATCTAACATTCCTAACAGTCAATTACATGTCCCAATTTATTCAATCCTTGTTCGCTGTGACAATCATTGCAAGGGACCTATTATAACTCATCTCACTCTAACACTTACAGTAAGAGCGAGATGCATATACCTCGGTCTTGCTCCTGCGTAATGCGCGCCTTCTTCTTGTTCGCTCTGACTGTCATTGCAAGTCAACTATTATCTCTCATCTCACTCTAACACGCACAGTAAGAGCGAGATGTACATACCTCGGACTCCAAAGCTGAAACTCGCTCCTGCATGGGACGCGCTCTCTTCTTGTAAGAGTCAAGCTCGCGTCTAGCTTCGTTCAGCGCCTGTTCGCTGTGGCACAGCCTTTCGCAAGCCTCCTCGTAGTCGCGACGGACGTGCGTTAGAGTCATGTTCTCCTCTCGCAACCTTATTGGAGAAAAAATAAGTTGATATAAGTACATAAACAATCCGGACTAACCTGGCCAAATCTGCCAGAGTTATGGGAAGAGACCCATGCCCCTGCTGAGGGACGATAAGGGTTGTTAACGATACATAAACATAAAAAACTTAACCCAGCTATGGTATGTAGTTGTAAAATGCATTTTTCAAAGATATGGTATAGGTCAGCTGAATGTGTTGTTTAGCTTCATGAGTCCCAGTTTAAATAGCGTCAGTTGATTTTGTTAAATCTTAGTATAATGTGCGAAATAAAATAACTATAGGACCCAATAATCAACTCTTTACGACTGCTGAAATCATAAAAATAATGTTTTGGACTCTTTATAGAAAATAAGTAGACAGATGACCTTTATGTATGATCTCCAGCCAGCCAAGAGTTAAAACTTACATATTAAGATGAGCCCTCAACGAGTCCCGCTCCGCTGTGAGGGTAGCCAGTGCCTCTTCGTGCTGTCTGTCGGTGAAGTCCAGCTGGCTTCTCAGCTGATGAGCTAGGTGGGCCTTCTCCCTAAGCTCACACTGTAGGTCTTCCAGAAGCTGGAATCCTGGAGAAAAGTTTTCATCTTTGTTAAAGCCATATGACACAAACAAAGAGACTGCAAAATCTGAGCGACATGGATACTCACCATCTGTAGATATGCCTGAATCTGAGTCTTGAGGCATGGCTCCAGTTTTTAAATTGAAACTGTAATAATAATAAAAACACAAAAAAAAAAACATTTAAAAAATATCAAAAGAACATCATAAATAAATGAGAGGTTTTGATTTGCACTTATGTATGAATAAATTTTAATTTTGAATAAAAACATTATTAAAAAAATTAAAGCATCCAACTACGAGTCAGTATGTACTCCCTCTATTAGGGTTCATGTAACTAATAAAAAAAGTGTACTGTATTACGGTATAAAAACTTTTGTTTGTTTTGTCACAGCTTCATAAACTACTATACATATATTATAATTTTTGAGTTAGATCACATAGGAAAAATGGTATAAAACTGTAAACTTTGACAGACCCATTCCTTTATGAATATGATGCGATAAATAAATAAAAACTATTAGTACCCACTATGCTCAATGAGTTCTAGCCATGCCAGAATAAGAAAAACAATTTCTTCTTGGCTTCTTTCTCATACACATTATTAAGTTAACAAAACCTCACTCACCTCTCCTCAAAGTCAATTTTAGTCTTCTGGCTGTCTCTGTATTTGTTCAGTACCCGGGCCAGCTTGGTCGCGCTGATCTCGGGGTTGCTCTGCTCGGGATCCAGCAGCGAGCGCAGGTAGCTATACTCTGCCCTATGATTAATAATAAAAAAAATCATTTTTTCAGACAATAATAACAATATAAATTACTAGCTTTCTGGTTATCCTAGACCTAATTAAGGAATAAACAATAGCCTATGTCCTTCTCCAGATCACAGAATGTGTGCATGTCAAAGCAAAGATTAGGTGATGTATTCAGGTGTGAAATGGGAATTAACAAACAAACACATTTTCATATTTTATTTAGGACTCATTTGTATGTACATTTTGTTTTCATTGAAGGCTATTTCCTTAAAGTTTAGGTTCCTGCAATGCCCATAATCACATTCTCTTGTTTGCTTGTCCTATTTGTTCTAACTCCCACTATGTGTCTCCAAAGAACTCTGTTACTGGCTGTTCTGGTACAAATTCCACCTGTTTCCTCTGTAATGTTATCGACCCCTCTTCTGCATGGCCTATCTCATTATTTCTTTACTCTTGTGTACCAGTGAAATTACTGCCCTCAAGAAAGAAGGCCACAAAGTATATGGGAACTCCATATACTTTGCGGTCTTCTTTCTTACGAGGGTTGATTAGTGGACCAATAATGAGATAAAAAAATTAAACATAGAAAACATAGTGCAATGCCCAAAAGCCACTATGTGTTCAACGCAACCATACACTTTACAATACTGGGTACCTATCCCGTGGGATACCACTTTTAATTGGCATACCATAAGACAATGTGAGATGACTTTTTAGGAATGTAGATCAAGAGCTTTAACATATCTCTATGTTAAGCAATAATATGATTTGTTTTTTTAGATATGTAGGTATAAACTTGTTACACAAGGTAAAACAAGATAATAAAGAGAATTAAATACATTGATGTTAAATTTATTTTCTACTTTTAAAAGAAAACTGTTACAATACACACACGAGAAAATTTAAAATATTTTCCATGACTCTATACACCATAATTTTGTGACAAACAAAACCTAAATACCTAGAATGATATACAAAGTTTGGAATGAACTTATTGTATGTATACCTACCTATGTAATGAACTGCTTGACCTGATGAAATGCTGAAGAACAAATAAAAAACTAGGTCAGCCCAATAGAACTTTGCATCTATACTCACTTGTTCGTTTTCACGAATGGTGCGAATTTATCCATGAGTGCGTCGACCCGTAAAGTCCCGGTGCTCTGCCCGCCGCAATAGTCAAATATCTGGAGAGCCGTCACGTAATAGTCTGTAAAATGCATCTATATTTAGTAATAGTTAAACATGCGACAGTACCAACGCGGCGGCACCGTAATATACATGGTATTTTTACTTAAAATATGTTACCATCGGTAGACGACGAATCGCCATCTAAATCCATTTTAAGCGTCAGTCGGTTACGGGAAACTAAGGCTACTCTCCGACCGGAAAGTCAAAAAGAAAATGTTTTGTACGGAGTATTAATTACAAAAAGTGATTATACATCTGCTTCTGCTAAACGTTAACGGTCACAATTGTTTATTTTTCAATTCAATGCTAATTTTAGCTCACATTCACAGATTATGTCTATCTAGGTTCCGTTCCAAAATCGACTTGTTACCAACAAGTTGGAGACTTCTTCACATGACACATTTGTCGTTTGTCTTTTTCAATCCAAAGAGGTTTATACAGCGTGATTGGTAATTCGACGTGATCCTTCAAAGGGGTTATACTAGAGGTCATTTGCAACAAATTAAGTCCAGTTAATCAGGGGTCAAAAATGTATGGTTACTGAGATATCACTGTTTTTAGATTATTTTTTTCTACCGTGTTACCAAAAACAAATAGGTAATTATGAAAAAACCATTACACTGTTCACATTAAATTGATACTTTTTTAAAAGCTGAGAGTTGAGCGCTCGCTTTTAAAAAAATCCTTGCCCAAAACTCACATAGTTTCAAAAATAAACGGTCTTAAGTTGCATAAAAATATTATTTTGTAGAAATTTTCCATAAGTAATTGAGTATATTACTAGAAAAAAATGTAGTGAACTTGGCGTACAAATTAATGAAAAAAAATCCTTGTTTCATAAGCTTTCTAAAAAGGTACAAATGTTACCAACTTTTGCACGGGATCGAAAAATAAATCCAATAAATCAAACAAGTAACACATTTTTTCCATACATATCCTGCACGGTGCCGCCCTCTCTTTTACTCTTGTCGTGCGTTGCGTGACTCGTGAGCTTAACATGATTCGATAATGTGTAGTGGACACGAACTCGCATAATTTCCAACCAGATGGTTAGTTCGTGCGTACAGAATAGTCATTGTATTCGTTAAATAATAGTTGATATCCATGTTTATTGACTAAAACTACGTTTAAACACTTTTAATTTTGATATGCGTGGTTTTGGGACGCTTCTACAGCACGAACATAGAAGCTGTCATGGCTCAGTGTGGCTTGCTTGGTCTCATCGATCACGCAGGTTAACTGACTACAGACACGGTCAAAACCTGGATGGGTTTTACTGTTAGTGGCATTTGTTTCGACCGTTTCCGTGCTTCACAAGCCACGTTAAGCCATTGGCACCGGCTGATATCATTAGATGGCAGTCGTTAAGTCATGTCGGAGGCATTAACAAGAATATTAACTATTATTTAACGAATACTGTGAGTTTTCTGTCCGAAAGAAGTAACCATCTGGTTTGATCGTTTCCACGAACTGTCGCGAAGATTGCCGGAAATGATCGAATCATGTTAAGCTCACGAGTCACGCACGACACGAGTAAAAGAGAGGGCGGCACCGTGCTGGATATGTATGGAAAAAATCTGTTACTTGTTTGATTTATTGGATTTTATTTCGATCTCGTTGGTAACATTTGTACCTTTTTAGAAAGCTTATGAAACAAGAAACTTTTGTCATTAATTTGTACGCCAAGTTTACTACATTTTTTTCTAGTAATACTCAATTACTTATGGAAAATTTCTACAAAATAATATTTTTATGCAACTTAAGACCGTTTATTTTTGAGACAATGTGAGTGTTGGGCAAGGATTTATTTTCAAAGCAAGTGCTCATTTCTCAGCTTTTAAAAAAGTATCAATTTAATGTAAACAGTTTAATGGTTTCTTCATAATTAATTGTTTTTGGTAAAAAGGTAGAAAATTTCAAAAAAATCTAAAAACAGTAATATCTCAGTAACCATACATTTTTGAGCCCTGGTTAACTGGACTTAATTTGTTGCAAATGACCTCTAGTATATCCCATTTGAAGGATCACGTGGAATTACCAATCACTCTGTATACAGTGAAACATATAAATCTCTGTTTATACAGGGTGTCCCAAAACTAATGCGACAAATTTTGGCCGGTGATAGCTTTGATCAAGACCTATCAAAATAACGAAACATATGTTCAGCAAAAGTTTATGGTTTTCGAGTTATACCAGATTTAAAAAAAAATGAAAATTACTACCTTGAGGTGGTCTTTTGAGTTTTTGTTATAGAAAACAACTTAATTTGTATTTTCTTTTACACTTAAATGTTGTTGATTAGTGTCTCTACCCGAATCTACTATTTATTCTGCAAAAAAATTAATTTATTTATTTCAGGTAGAAAGTCACGGTGACTTTGTAGAATAAACACATGATCTCCTTTCTATTTTTAATCAATCTAATTAATTTTATTTGAAAAACCTCGAATATAAGATTTTTTTAAATCAGCACCTTGAGGTCAAAAATAGCAATTAACTCAATGTTTGCAAGGAAAATGTCCAAGTATTATACATTTCTAAAATGGGCATGAAACAAGGATTTTTTATAATGTATTATAGAAAATTATTCAGTACATTTTTTTACGTCGCCGATGTTTAAAGTTTCATTATGGGATATTTTTAAAGATTTTTCTTAAATTGATGATGTATTTCTGATAGCATCTTTATTTTTTTGTAGAATAAATAGTAGATTCGGGTAGAAAAACTAATCGAAAATATTTGAGTGCAAAATAAATACAAATTAAGTGGTTTTTTTAATAACAAAGGCTCAAAAGACCACCGTAAGGTAGTGATTTGCATATTTTTTTAAAATCTGGTATAACCCGAAAACCATAAACTTTTGCTGAACATATGTTTCGTTATTTTGATAGGTCTTGATCAAAGCTATCACCAGCCAGTATTTGTCGCAGTAGTTTTGGGACACCTGTATAACATTTCACTGTTTCATTCAATCATACATTAGGGTTGACAGTATGTTTCTTCACGTGGGGTGTTGTGTTAACAATGTGTTTCTACCCTTAATGATAAGCTATCCTGGGCCGCATTCAGAACCTGCACCTGACAGCAACCGTTCACTCTGACAACAGGATAGCATAATATAAATCGCGTAAATGTGAGAGAGAGGGTACAAAACAGTTGCCGTCAAAGTGCAGGTTCTCAACGCGGCCCTGCGCCTGCGGTCTATAGAGCCCCCCGGTACTTCCATAGGCGTAGTCCCCCCATCACCACCTCCGTTGAGATTCTGATGGCACCATATGATAGTACACCTCAAGCAGAACCAATGTCTCAACAGGATCATCAGGGTGGATCATCACAAAATTGGCGTAGGACCCGTTAACTGAGGATTCTACTCATCGTACTGAACAACTTTTGTGCTACAACTTTGCTCAAATCGCAAAAAATATGTTGGCCTCTTTGTATGGATAATTTTTTCGCATTTTTGTATGGAGAGACCAAATTTTTTTTGCGATTTGAGCAAAGTTGTAGAACTAAAGTTGTTCAGTACGATGAGTAGAATCCCCAGGTCCTACACCAATTTTGTTACAAACTGTATATTTTTACTTTAGCACTAAGGTTTAATTAAGACTTGATAAATAATTAAGAAGAGCTGTGATGATTCTAATAAATGTTCATGATAATTATTTAATAATAATACTAATAATAATAGAGTGCGTTACCGTCGAATATCGTCATTCGAGTGTAATAGATAATTAGTAGTCCAGCTTCTGTAATTGTTGCGCATATTTTTGAATTTGTTCTGCTGATAGTTTTTTAGTTATTTGACAAAAACATATCTGGCTGCGGTAACGTTACCCCAGCCAGACAATTTTATTATTTTTTGGGTATATTAAAATAAAAAATAACTAAATGATTAGTAGTCTAGCTAGACGAAGTAAATGTTGCGACTTAATTTGTACTGATACGTTTTACGGTTGCGAAGTTATTCAAATTCCGGCTGGAGTAACGTTTGCAGGTTTGCTGGATCTCAGAAATGGTTAAGCGCACATTTATAATTTTTCGTATACCACTTCTTATGAATTAGTTCTAATTTTTTCATCAATAAAAAAACAATAGAATTTTTCTTTAAAAGGTCCCAGCACGACGAATGAGAGCTCTCAAGACTCACTCAAAACGTTACCTATTTTGTAGCTTAAAGCTGTCTTCAAATGTTTGTGAATTTTTATAAGTATACTGTAAGTAATTAATAAGTTATGATGAAATTTAATTCAGTTGGGGCCACGATACGCAGTGGAGTTGTTTGATCGCCGATTGACAGAGTTTCTTAATTGTGGTTTTTTGAACTGAATGTTATGTCAACAATTATTTGCCTAGTTCAATTTCGTAACTTTAAAATTTCAGCGTTCTACATTGACTAATTAACGAGATAATCGAAAAAGAGACATTGTGAAGTGCATGACCGTGGTAACCCGACCAAGTTAAGATGGTCACAGAAAAGCGGCTCGTGGGGACAGACAGGAAGAACCTAAAAAAAAGTACTCTAAAAAGTTTTAAATTAACTAGACGTTATTTATCGAAGTTATGTACGTTAGGTAAGAAATCAAGAAATAAATTCCCATTAGTTTATGTTGAGTTTCATTTATGACGGAAAAATGAGATAAAAATACCCACCTGTTCAGTTAACTGAACTGTACAACTGAACTAGTGGGAACAAAGTCACGATCATCAATT
This sequence comes from Coleophora deauratella, assembly GCA_958295455.1. NCBI lineage: Eukaryota > Metazoa > Arthropoda > Insecta > Lepidoptera > Coleophoridae > Coleophora > Coleophora deauratella. The sequence continues at coordinate 3,573,156 of OY282400.1, read as the reverse complement.
CATCACACTGAACAACTTTTGTTCTATGACTTAACTAAAATACAGTAATACCCCGCTTAACGCGACCCCTTTTTACGCGGATTCGTTATAGTGCGATTTTTAAAATTCGCGCTAATTTACCCCGCTTTACGCGAATGCGTTGATTGGTTCATTTGCATGCTAAGTGGTGTGATTGCATTGACCAATAGTAAACCGTAACTGCTCATTAATTGAAAAACGATTGACGGTTGACTCGCCGGTAACTCCAAAGATAGGAAAATAGTTTTTAGAATTTTGCAAGAGCGCAAACAAAATGCGACACAAAAAACCTTAGACAGCTATTTTTCTAAAGTGCGAAAAAAAAGTGCAAGTGATTAATATTTTGTGACAATTTTCTCTAACAAAAGTACATTGATTTATATTTTAGCTCGTTATTTGTTTGTGCCCCGTTATGCGCGAATTTCGCTTAACGCGATTTTGTCGGGAACGCATCACTCGCGTTAAGCGGGGTATTACTGTATACCAAAAAAATGTTTAACTCTTCTTTTTTGATCTTAGGGACAGGGACGTATTCTCCATAGGGTCATTCGGGCGAACGCCCGGGGCGGCCCGTCCCAAGGGGCGGCCCGTCCCAAGGGGCGGCCCGCCCAGTTCTCCAACAACTTTCATTTTTTTATTAGCTGACTGAAAAATTGTAGGTAATCTTGAATTTACACGGGCGAGTCTTGATGAGTATTGATCTCTTTCTCGAAGTTGAACCTAGCTAGCTGGACTGTTTGTCCCAGGTATACATATTCGTCAACTCTTCGAGTGTCGAGTCTCCAACATTCAGAGGAGTGGTCGGATTTTTAAATAATTTTCGTCTTGTCCCTGTTCATTTTTAGACCCACTTGTTGGGAGTTTCTAGTCCATCGGACATTGAATTGTGCCTAGTTCCTCTAAGGTTTCAGCCATGATCACGATATCATCAGCGAATCGAAAGTGAGTGATATACTTGTTGATATTAATGCCGAGTCCTCTCCAGTCCAGAAGCTTGAAAACGTCTTCCATGGTAGCGGTAAAGAATTTCGGAGATATATGTACCGTCTCCCTGTCTCACCCCACGCTGCACCCAGTTTCGAATTCTGATCCTGGAGGCGGACCGATATGGTGGCGTTTTCATACAGGCACTCCAATACTTCGATATATCGATAGTCGATTTGGCACCGTTGGAGAGAGTGTAACCATTTGTCTCTGGTGTAACCACACTCCTGTGCACTTTGCGCTCGATAGCCTCTTTAATACGATTAGTATACAATCGGCGTATATCGCAAGTCAAAGACTTGGAGACCTGTCTGTTGAGTCACCGATACTGACAAGCATCTTCAGAGGATTTCATAATCAGGCTCCATCTTTCCTGTATGAGCTTGCAGGTGAGATCCGAGATGTTCTTTTTGAATGGCTGGTTTTGAGAGCCTTATTTATTCCCAACCGTTTGGACAATTTCCTCGAACCTGTCGTAGTAATCGTCCACATTTTCGCAGTCTTCTAGCCATTCGAAGCGATTTTGCAACTTGAGCTAAAAGTTATCGGGGTTTTGGAGCTGGATAAGCGCTGGTCGGAGCGTGGGCTTAATTAGTCGACATCTTTCCAGCTTGGTTTTTAGATTCAATGTGCCTCTTACCATCCTGTGATCGCTTCCTTTCTTCATCGAGTTGACCACAGCTTATTTTCAGTGTTGAAAAGAATTAAAAATTATATGCGCTCTCGCTTGAATGAGAAACGACTCAATTATTTAGCAATCCTCAACATTGAGGCTGATTTAACGAACGCACTTAATTTTGATGATTTTTCAGAAGAAATGTTGCATCGTCGCTCATCGTAATCAGCTAATAAATTCGTTTAACTATTTATTACTTAGTATTTCATTCTGCTTTACGTTTGTTTCCTTTGTCTGTGGAGGGTTAGGGGCGGCCCGATCGTATTCGCCCAGGGCGTGAAAATCTAAAATACGTCCCTGCTTAGGGATTCTTCATACAAAATTATCAGCTGTTTGGGCAATTTTGTATGGAAAGTCCAATTATTGTTGCCTGTTTTTTTTCAAAGTCTTAGAACAAAAGTCAGTATGAAGAGAAGAAGAGTCCCAGTTCCATAAGGGGTCCTAAGTACAACTATTTTGTAACACCTGTTTAGTACCACATATCTTACAATATAATAATAAACATAATGTATTGGTACAAAGAATAAACACTTACCAACTTATAAGTTCACTGACCGCGTCACTTTTCTATAACTTTTTCTAATGAAGGTGTTTTTTTTTATTTAGCATAAAAACTTCGTCCATCCTGCGGCCGTCCTACGTTTTGTAACAATAAATTATACATCCCTTAACTTTCGACAGGAAGGAAGCTGGGCCGTTACTTATAAATAAATTGTAGAGCCACGCCGTGCGTACTTTCTTGTTTTGTATGTGATGTATCGCATTATTTAGTTTTCATTTTCATAGTAATGACATACTCACTGCAGAAGCATTTTAGACTCTACTCATAAACAGCACAACGATCTTCAAAGAACCATAGTCAATTCGCGAAAAAACTTTTGAGTTTTCATTGTATTACCTTCGTACTTTATTATTATTACTGTAGTGTAGCTAAAAAACATATTTGTCCAGCGATTTCAGTGAGCACCGGATGGACACAGACACAAAGACTTTATTTAATTATATGTGCTTGTGCAAAATGGGAATAGATCCCATTAAAATCTGAAATTCATATTTTTGTCATCACAATACTTGCTTACTCCGCTACCGCTGCTCACTTCTCGGTCGCTTGAAAGTAAAAACACACGTAGTCTAGTTCACACGCTGTCACGGATTAAAGATGAAAAAAATGGGAGATCGACCCTTTTTTCAAGTGCTATTTGTGTAGTTTTTGTGAATTTTGAAAATGTTTCGCTTTAAAAGTGGTTTCAAAATTTAATTATTAAACTACTTTGGGAATACGGAAATGGAGACGGAAACGATTTCCGGTACGCCGCCGGTAAAAGGATAACTCTTTTTACTTTCGAGCATTTAAGATTAAGATATCATTATTTATTGTCATGGCAAAAATCGAACTTAACAATCGAACTTTTTAATGGGTATAAGTAGTATAGTATGGTTCTTTATGTTTTTCTGTGGGCCGTATAGTTTTTGGTATCGATTGTGTCACAAAAATAAAGTCCAAAACTAATATACAATACATTATGAAAAAAAAAAAGTCTGAGGATCCATCCGGTATGACCTAGCCTCACTGAACTTTTTCTCAAAAATGGCTTTGACGATATCTATGAAAACTTGTACGATACTATAACTTTACCACTTTATACGGTCTCATGAGACTTATCTAGTTTCTGAATAGAAAGGAGCAAGGGCTGTTCCGCGGTGCACCCAAGCTCAGGGCCTTTTGGGGCGCCATCTACCTGACTGTAAGGACCTTAACCAAAGTATGTACATTTGTATTGTCATGCCTGCTATAACTTGTGTTTATAAATGTGTTTTCCGTTCCTTTTCGAAAAGTGCATTAACGTATATTTTAAAAGTATTAATACTTATATGGATTTTTACGGCTCGTTTCGCTAGCCACATAAAATGTGTACCGGATACGTTGGATTTTTATTCGCCATGATCATGATGGGACTTTTGGGAATTTTGTAGCGTCGATAAGTTTTGTAGAAATACATCCAAAACTAAGATCGCGATACCTACAGGCTTGGAACGAATATAACTTCCAAAAAGCATCCAGCATGCAAAGGCCAACACACATCGAGTCCTCTCCCTTACCTTGCCGGCTATATTGCACGTAGTTTATTAGAAACAAAATAAACAGTTCCCACTGTCCTCCCCTAGTTGACGCGTCAACGACATCGTTTTATTCATTATGATCGCATCGTCCATTCACGGGTCCTCTGCTCACGCGATCAAAACACATGCAATACCGATACACTCCAGTACACGCCCCTACTACATTAGGTTTGCTTCTGAATCATCAATTTTAAACTTTATTGTCTATGAATAAAAGGTGGAGATAATATACATTTATAGCACTGTTAACTTTGTACTCTGAATCCCTGGTGAAGTTGCAAACGCTGCTTTTGTAGATCTAAATAATATTACAAATACGGTTTATATTCCAGTGTGGTCCAACTTGTTTTAACGCAAGTCGTGGGAAAAACTGTTGTCCAGCCTAATTAAATATTTATTAATCCATATTATGTGAGGATATGGTATATCGTGTGACATTGTGACTAGGAAGGTCAATATGACCACCTGGGATAGGTATTTTACTTGTAAGTACTTAATTACTGCCCTACCTTCAATATTGTATTCGCTCGGACGAGACAAGGTACGACATACATGTAGTGGCTGGTAATATAATTAATTCAATAAATACTGAAGTGTAGTTTTAATAACATCTCTTGAAAAATCATCGGAGCACAAAAAACTGTTAAACTCGGCAGACAAAGCAAACTTCTTGCAATTTATTTTTAAAAGACCTGTCCTTTTTGCTTGCGCCGGCCGCCGCGTCCAATACAATGCTGTGCGCACAATAAAATGAAAGATTAGTTTCGTTCCACTCCATAAGAAGAAAAGGATTCAACTCTTTACTGGTTCTTTAAGCTGGACACTAGGAGCAAGTTTTAACGGTGGCTTCTAGTCTAGTCATGACACCTAATAACTTTTTAGGTCGCCTATTGTTTTCACCAATTTTCTTTTGTGTTTGTTTTTGTAATATTATATTTTCATATGATGCAATAAAGTATATTGAATTGAATTGAATTGAACTTTTTGTAAGGAACCAATTCAACCGGAATAAAAAAACAGACTTCCCATACAAAGTTGGCTACTCAGCTCATTGAATTGTATGAAGAGAAGACTCCATTTTTTTTTCGCTCCGACTGAATTGGTTCATTAGAGAAAGATGTTCAGTTTCATGAGCAGAAAGCATAGTTGAAAGCAGAGAGACAAGTTGAAAGTTCCGCAATTTCAGTTTCACCTGTAATAAAAACTATTTAAATAACCTATCTGCGTAGTACCAACCTTACTTTGAATTTATACGTGGTCTATCTATATAGGTACTTGCGAAGTTCATTGTAAATAGAAAAGGGGCGATCCTTCCAGGAGTTAATCGCTTTGCGACGGACGAAGCAGCTGCCGATGTGACGTCACATCGTGGGTATAACTTACCTTTCCTTCGCCTCCCTCACGATAAGGCACTTTCATTGGACACCTGGTCAAATCTGAGTACGTAGCCACCAACAATTAGTCCATCTATTGCCCCCGAAAGATTTTCCCCAGGGGTAATTCATGTATAAATATTTATTTCTCATACCCATCTTATGCCGAATTTTGTGATTACGACTACCATTTAACACTTGTATCGAAGTTGTTTTCTGTTTAAAGATGCGAAGTAAAAGTCACTTTAATTATGTTTTCTGAAAGTACCTAATCAAAGTTGTTTAGTTGTAGGAAAGTAGGTATACTTCATTCCAATCAAAAAAAAAAGCGGCCAAGTGCGAGTCGGACTCGCCCATGAAGGGTTCCGTAGCAGCAAGTAACATAATATAAAAGTTTTAGTAGTTCGTTGTAACTTGAATGAAAGGTAAATTGCGGTTAACGATTTATGACGTATTAAAAAAAAATACTTACTAGATATCGTTCAAACCAATTTTCGGTGGAAGTTTGCATGGTAATGTACATCATATATTTTTTTTAGTTTTATCATTCTCATATTTTAGAAGTTACGCCCCCCCCCCCCCCCCCCCCGGTGACACACATTTTACAACTTTGGAAGTGTCTCTCGCGCAAACTATTCAGTTTAGAAGAAAATGATATTAGAAACCTCAATATCATTTTTGAAGACCTATCCATAGATACCCCACACGTATGGGTTTGATGAAAAAAAATTTTTTTAGTTTCAGTTCTAAGTATGGGGAGCCCCCAAAATTTATCGTTTTTTTTCTATTTTTGTGTGAAAATCTTAATGCGGTTCACAAAAAACATCTACTTACCAAGTTTCAACAGTATAGTTCTCATATTTTCGGAAAAAAAGTGGCTGTGACATACGGACAGACAGACAGACAGACATGACGAATCCATAAGGGTTCCGTTTTTTGCCATTTGGCTACGGAACCCTAAAAAAGCAAAAAGGTAAACAAACGTAGTATGCAGATGACATTGACATGTGTCAGTTCCATAGTAAGTTTGTTTATGTTTTGCTTTTTTTTTATTGCAATGAACCATACACTATTGACAAAAAACAGCCAAGTGCGTGTCGGACCACGCTGCACTCTGGGGCCCAATTCCACTACATATTTGCATAAAAAGAAGTTCACGTTCAGTTATGGAGAATTTACTGCGCAGGGTTACGCAGTCATAAACCGGGTAACAGGTACATACCTGCAAACCTCTCTACTCATGAAATTAACGAATTTTGCTGGTGTCATAAAACTTTTTTGAAATTTACATAACACCTACAGTCCTACAATAATATGTATGTATTTTTTGAGATTTCAGCAAAATCTTCAGAACAAAAGTTACACAGTTTGGTATATGGAGTTTCCACTTTCCATTTAGTTTGCGGTTTTCTTTCTTATGAAGGCAGTGTAGTGTACCAGCCATCCTACGAGTTTACATACTATGTATTTCAACTTTCATCATCACGAAATCCTCAGAGAACGTTTGATCAGAATGCTAAAAGCCCTTGTTTCAGTTTTCCGGAAGCAAAATATCGTTGTTTAATTATACTATTTTTAACTCAACCTACAATTAAAATTTCGTAAAATTTGCAATCAAAATTATCTGATACTTGGTATTGTACCCGCTTACCTAACACAAAAGGTAAACGGCCCCAAAGTACAATTGCTACACGCAAACTAGAATTTCACCCTTGCACCTTTCTGCATTCCCACACACCGTGAGAACCGGGCGAAATCCGATGCACATAAAGTACCGTATAAAACCATCCCCCATGTCTTACTAAAGTCCCAACAAAAAAAGACATACTTACTGCACACCCCTCACGCTTCGATGAGTCCATTAAGTATAAAATTCAATCGTCTTTGCATGGGTACGAGTTAATATGGAACTTCATGGAAAGGTGCAAATCCATGAAGTATGGGGTTTGTTTAGGTTGAAAATGTGAGGAGCGCTAATCGAGTGCTTGATGGACGTATGGGGTCCTGAATTCCCATACTAAACAGGATAAGGGACATCGGATGTCGCTCCACTCTTATTTTGTTTTAGGAATTGTTTTTTTTTTTTAAACTACTGAATAGTAAGTTTTAGGTAACATGTTTAGATAGATAGGTAACATAATGAATATTTGGTCATTCCTATTATAAAATAGATACCTATGTATAATTAGGAGCTTAGAGACATATACCAACTTAATTACTTTGTAAATGTTTGATTTAAATTGATAACGTTTGCTTTAACCTCCACAATTAAAATTTTATGCAGGTTTTATAAAGAAAGATTATAAAACTCCCTGTAATTTAAAATACTTACTGTATCGGGCCAGATCGGGCAAAGATCCTTTGCAAACTGATACCTATGTTGATAGTTGATACGTAACTTATTTTAAAAAAAGTTAGTTTTTTTTAAAAAACGTATCAAATTATATACGTTTAAGCAAAGGCTAGTTTAGGTGTATTATTGAATATTCTTTTTTTTATGTTTTGTTTGGTTTCTACAGACGATTTAGCTTTTGAAAAATAACGTATGTACTTAGAAAAAGTCATTACCGGATTAATCAAAATGTAAATTAAAATGTGGGTGCTTGCCTATTCTACATAAAACACCTATAAAAACTGAGTTTTTAAAAAAATCCATTCCAACTTATTGCACTTATGGTTATGAGTATATTAGCGTTAATTAATAATAAAATTATTATTATATTACCTACTATACTATAATACACAACCGTTAATTACCACCTTAACCTACCTGGAATTCTACAATGGGACCCGCACTCCCAAACTCCCACGACCGCTGCACCACATGCTCCATTCACAACAGGTCCCATGCCAAAGCGAGACGCCACGAAAACAAAACATTCCGATACAGTTCCCATCGCCTAAACCCCTTTGTTAGACAGAGACAGCACTAGTTACACGATTCAATGTCCAACCGGGAGGAAACGGGAAGCGAGGCAATTTAAAATTTGCTTTTACGTTGCGTACGAGTTGATCACAATGCTTTCCCCACCTTAGAGGTGAGCGGACGTGTCCTAGTGAAAAAGTTTTTAAGTGTCAGTGAGTGTGACAAGTCTTGGATGATGCCTTGCAGTGAGGATGATGACTCCCAACATGGGTTTGCGGAGCCTCATCAGGGCATCTCGAAGGCAGAGTTGCGGAAGGTGAATACTCTTTTTATTAAAGTACTATGATTCGCGTGTGTCTGTGATAGTGGAATTTTCCTGGTACTTTCCAGATTTTTACCGGGTGTATTGATGTGATGTAAGAAATTACGTGATGTTCCCAAATATGAGAAGGATTTTAAAGGATTAAGCGCTCTTATAATACCTAGCTTAAAAGAAGTAGAGATAGAGAAGTTATTATGAATCGCAAAAGATATTTTATTCATCATACTTATAATATGAGCTCCAGCGCATACTTCGAACGTCGTCAAGTTGTTTATTTTTTAAACTTTTTATAATATTACGAAATACATAATAAATACCAATTCACAAGTGTTACGTATGTTTATAAAGTTTGGTCAATTTGCAGACGAACAAGCCGATAATGGAGAAGAAACGGCGCGCGCGTATCAACAATTGCCTCAACGAGCTCAAGGATCTGCTCATGGATGGCATGGACAAAGACGTAAGTTGCGCAAAGTTACTTGATTTAAATCTTAGCTTAAGCTTTCTAAAACTTGAAAAACATGGTAAATATTATATTCAAAGCCCTTAGACCTCTGAACCTTAGTCTTCAAAGAAATGGAGATATCGAATTTATAGTGAGCAATAAAATGTTTAATTCTTCAATAAAAAACAATTTGCTGTCGATAACTTTCGGCCTAGTTTCACCCTCTGCCGGTGATTCATCTTTATTTTTTTATAAAAAAATGGTAACGTAGGTAAAGCATCCAGGCAGCGAAAAAAGTCCCGTGGATTTTCAAGAAACATACCAATACAAGCAATATTAATTTAATTACTGAATGACATTTGTATTTAGATACATATATAACTTATTTTATACTAACATAGGCTAAGTTTACTAACAAAATGGATCACAGTTGTCTGAGAAAATAAATGAATTGAAATTGAATTGAATAGCGTCGCTCTTCGGGACTCTTTCATTGCAACTCTTCTAGGATCTAATAAGATTCTCATCAGAATTTTTGAGGATTCGATTTTTTTTTTTTAATTTAAGTCTCTTTTTTTTCAGCCAGCCCGTCACTCCAAGTTAGAGAAAGCCGACATCCTTGAGCTGACAGTCAAGCACTTGCAAACACTACAGAGACAACAATTAGCCGCGGCTATTGCTGCTGACCCAGCCGTTTTGCACCGATTCAAGTCCGGCTTCGGGGACTGTGCCGTTGAAGTGCGCCGATACTTATCCAGGCTAGCTAGTGTCCCGACTGGACTAAGACATCGGTTGGGGAACCATTTGAACAACTGCTTATCGGGAATGCACAGACTCAACCCACCGGACTATCCCCCTTTAGTGCCAGACCCGTTAAAATTGGACGACGAGAGACCTAGCGCATTCCATTTCGTCAGATCAACAAGACCTAATAGCCCACCGTTAAGTCCGATGTCGTGTGACTCGGCGTGTGATTCCTCAACGGAGTTAGAAACACCCCCAAGACCAGTACAGACTTTGCCCTTTCCAACGCCACCTAGCAGATCTGCGTCAGATCAAGACTCAAGTCCAGAAACGCAAAAACCTACAGTATCTTCTACGACGATCTCACCCGAAACGCTAAAGCAAGAAGCGTTGAGGAATAAGAAATACATGGAGCCCCTGTCAATAGTTATCGACGTGGAAAACTACAAAATTGGTATCGACGCATCACCGAAGAGAGCAGTTGACTACTCCATGAGGCACAAACTAAAACGTCCGGTTGTCGACATGACCGGGCCAGCGCCAAAATTAATTAAATTGGAAACCGAGAAGCCAGCAACGCTCCAACCAGATCGGAAGTTAATATATGCGAGAACTATTTCGCCAGAAAAATCAGCGTTTACAAGAGTTGCAGATTTATCAAGAACAGCGCTGAAAGTTGAAAGGACGACATCACATCCTTCGAATGTCGAGCAAACAGTATCAGTCCCTGAGAAGAAACTGACTCTTCCCGAAAGTATAGTAGTGCCAGTGGAGAGACAAATCCCTCAAAGGACTGTCATCAGTCACACGGCGGAGTCTCTGGCACAGTCGTCGAGTAAAGACGTCAAAGTTGAGGTCAAGGTCGAAGCGGATACAAGCTCAAGGTCACCAGAAAGACCTAGTGCTAGTTCTAGTAAAACGGAGATGTGGCGGCCTTGGTAATTTTTTGTTCAATTTGATGTTTGTGTCTCAGCTGTGATATGGAAACTTACTGGGCATTAGTGCCTTTGGTGATGAGATGAGATGAATGATAATGATAAGAAACACACAGCAATGTGTGATATATTGTTAAAAAGTATATCTTGTTATACTGTACATGTATATTTAAGTATTTTTACCGAACTGGCCAAGTGGAGGCGGATGTTTTTTGAATATAGGTATGTCCATTAATTAATTGTTACCGTCTGTAGCCAAAACGGTTCCATGTGTTTTATAGTGTAAGACGTTGTTGAATTTGTCTTGGCTTTTAGTTTTTTGCTAAATTGGTTAGATTATTGTTTGAGTTTTTATATTGTATGAATACCTAAGCTTTAAGAATGTACCTGTGTGGTATTCCAGTTTTTATACATTAGTTACATAATAATTTTATTATAATTATACAGGTGTACCTACTAAAAGCGTAGCAATACTTTGAGCCGAGTTTATACACGAAACTGAAACATTCTAAAGAAATAAGAAATCTTTGACTTTATATAAATCCATTAGTTCATTGACCAACATTTGAATAAGCGATATTAAAAAATTTTGAGTCTTCCGCATAGTCGTGGAACAAATGTTATTCAGTTTCGTAATTAAATGCTCGGCTTAAAGGTACGGCTACGGCTAACGGAATTTTGTTACACCTTGGAAAATAATAAAGTAACATTTATTATCATAAGTTTTTGGAAAAATCTGTTTTATTTTGTGCATTTTGTCATATCGCGAAGTAGATGGATGTAGATGGATTTACGCGATTACGCGATTCTGCAAGATATCTAGAGACTCCACTGAAATAATCCTAACGGAAACGAGCCTATTCTTACGAAAGTATTGCGTTGGTGCAAAAGTTCTGACAAAAAACGTCATATTTTAATTAAAATTCAATTTATTTTGACATTAGTCAACTACCTACATAGTCACCATCTAAGTCTAGAATAGTACTCCAATGATTTGGCAGTTCGCTAATCCCTTTTCCCCAGTACTGCGAATCCTGTGAGTTAAAAAAATGTAACGACGTCCGATTTTAGTTGTTAGAAATATTGGAATTGTTTCTCACTTACTAGGAGCTATTTCAAATGACGAAATATGTGACAATCGGTAGGTGTCAAATCAGGCGAATATATCGGATGAGCCACGATATTGCAACCAAGTTCGGTTAATTTAAAATGCGTCTCTTTAGCGGTGTGCGGGCGAGTGTTTACAAGTATACGTAGTCGGTCCCATAATGAATTGGCCTGATATATGTAGTTCTACGCGACATGTCGATACATGTTATGTTGCATTGAATAGTACGGTTCTCAGACACTTTATAAACGAACACGCATGGACTTGACGAGCGTAGTTCAGTTTAGCAGTTTGTTTGAACAAAAAGTGTCGCGTATTTTTCCAAAATGTCGAAAACCGAGTATCGAAGCGTCATAAAGTTTCTGTTTAAAGAAGGCTTATCCCCCGCCCAAATTAAAGAACGATTAGATGGTGTGTATAAGGAGTGTTCTCCCTCTTATAGCACAGTAAAAAATTGGGTGAAAGAGTTTCGCCTCGGGCGAGAAACCGTCGAAGATATCGGCCATGACGGTCGACCGGTAGAAGTGCTCACTCCCGATACTATTGCTCAAATCGAAGAAGAGGTTTTGAGTGACCGCCGTTTGAAGATTAGAGAAATTGCAGCTAGACTTGGGCTCTCTAAAAGTAAGTACCGTCCATCGTGCAATCGATGAACATCTTCATATGAAAAAAGTCAGTGCAAGATGGGTCCCGAAACTTCTGTCAGCTGTGCAGAGACGGGAGCGAGTTCGCTGTGCTGCCGAGTTTTTAGATCTTTGTGGAGAAAACCCAAAGAACGTGATCGAGAGACTAGTGACTGGTGATGAAACTATGGTGTTATATTATGATCCAGAAAGCAAGCGCGAGTCAATGGAATGGCGTTATAAGGGTGAAAAGCCGCCTAGAAAGGCAAAGGTGCAACAATCTACCAAAAAAATCATGTGCACAATCTTTTGGGATTTTCAAGGTATTTTGATAGTTGATTTTAAAGAGCGCAATACAGTCGTAATCGGCGAATATTATGCTACATTAATATATAAACTGTGAGATATTATAAAGGAGAAGCGCAGAGGCAAACTGAGTAAAGGCGTCCTGTTGCTTCACGACAACGCCCCCGTGCACACCGCCGGTGTTTCGAAGGATGCAGTGCGTCAATGCGGGTTCACGGAGCTGGACCATCCACCTTATAGTCCAGACATGGCTCCGTCCGACTATTACTTATTCCCAAATTTAAAGCGGGACTTAAGGGGAAGAAAATTTTCAAGCGATGAAGAGTTGCAGGCGGCCGTCTTCAGTCATTTTGAAGACAAAGATTGCGATTATTTTTATAAAGGATTAGAAATGTTATTTCACCGATGTCAGAAGTGTGTCAGTATTGATGGAGACTATATTGAAAAATAAAAATGATTGCATTTAATTTTCTTTTTTATTTCATAGTTAGGCCAATTCATTATGGGACCGACTACGTACGTCTTCGCCGTTTTCAACGTTCGGTTAATTCAAAATGGCATGTCCATATTATGCTAGCTCCCCAATTTTAGGTATAATTGCCCCCGAATTTCCGATCACTGGTTATCATACAGAAGCCAACTCTCGTCAAAAAATTTGTCATCTCACAAAAAAAACTGGCCAAGTGCGAGTCGGACTCGCGCACCGAGGGTTCCGTGTAAATTCATATTCACACATGTCTTGAACTCTATATCAAATACTCAGGCCTGCAATGCGTTGAAGCTGTAAAAAAATCTAACTTCTAAGCCAACGCAATCAAGAGAAACGATACGGTCGTTTATGCCGCATATGTGGACACTCACATGGGAATCAAAACCTATAGGGTACTTCCCGTATATCTAGAATCATGAAATTTGGCAACAAGCAATGCTTATAGCACAAGTAAAGTGAAAAGTCCGAAAACCAAAAATTTTTTGTTACATCACCAAAAAATTTTGATGTAACAAAGATTTTTTTCACAGCTTCAAGGGATTGAAGGCCTGAGTATTTGATATAAATTTCAACTTGATACGTTTACGCGTTCCTGAGAAAAAGAGTCTTGACAGACAGACAGACAGACAACGAAGTAATCCTATAAGGGTTTCTTTTTCCTTTTCAGGTACGGAACCCTAAAAAGTGATGTAACAAAGATTTTTTGGTTTTAGGACGTTTCTCTTTATCTACTTGCGCTTAAGACATTGCTTCTTTCTAAACACGATTCTAGGTCAACGGAAAGTACCTTATAGGTTTTGATTCCCATGCCCATACGAGTGTCCAAATATGCGCGTTACGGCCGTATCTCTTAATTGCGTTGGCATAGAAGTTTGATTTTTTCACAGCTTCAAGGGACTACAGGCCTGAGTATTTGAAATTTTCAACATGACACGTCTACGCATTCCTGAAAAAGGGTCTTAACAGACAGACAGACATACGGGTGGACAACGAAGTGATCCTATAAGGGTTCCCTTTTTCCTTTTGAAGTACGGAACCCTAATAAAAAAACGGCTAGATATTAACAAAATACTGCCCTTACCTAAATTTCATCCAAAACCGTCCAGTGGTCTTGGCGCAGGACGGACAAACACACGCACACACACACATACATTTCTTATTTTTTAAGTACCTACAAGAGAATCGATCCCCATCAAAATCTCAAGTTCGATTTTTTTTGCCATGACCATACTTCCTTCTCGCTAACGCTCGTCGCTCGATAGTAAAAAATAGCCATGTAGCTGATGTCTTAGGGAAATACATAGTTACTCCAACTAGAGTATTTTTTTTATTATAGAAAGAAAGCTTGTACATATTAAATAAAAAATACATTTTAATGAATAATCATATTTTTTTATTAAAGATAAAATATTAAAACGAATTAAAAATTATTAAAACTAAACGTTTAATCTTACTCTTCATCAGAATAAAGTAACTCGAAGTCTGGTGTGCCGCCATATCCATCAATCATCATCTTCCAATAGTGGATTTCCCTATAATTTGTCGTAAAATGGCGGAGCATCTAAAGGAATGAAGTCTAACAACGAATTTGTCGTTTAACTTCTGCTGACTCTTTACCTTGCGGCCACAACAGAGTCTTCTTCCTATATGTATATCTTGCATGGCTGCCCTTCCTCTTTTCTGTAAAAGTCTTTGGTAGTCGTCTTCAAAATCTTTTCTCGTGTAAATAAATGGGTGACTTCTTTTTTCAGCAATATTTCTTTTGTCATAAGCCATAACATGTCTTCTAAGGTTTGAGTTCCCCAAAATGTATCACATTTCATCCTTATGACTTTCAATGGATTCTTCTTTTTCAGTTCTTCATAACGTTTATATGTATAATCTTTGACGGTATAAAGTCTTTCATGTTTTTTAAATTGTGATTCTATTTTGGGAAAATCTGTTTCATTCGGTAAAACAGAATGTCCTGGCTCTAAGTATCGACAACGAATTGTTTTCAGTCTTGGATGTGAATGTAATACTGCTTTCAGCATCAAAACCAACTTTATATAGCGGTTTTGGTCTCCACACCAGCTTCACCCTCAACCCAAACATAGCAGTATCCAGTATCGGTCGACGCAATATGGATTCCACTATTATATATCCAGAGTTGACGTTTATAAAACACCACATCTGTTGGGATACGGGGAAGAGGTAAAGGTTTTTCTAAATCAGAGGTAATGCACTCAACTGTTTTGTCAATTTTGACTACATTAAAATCTTTATTCATCATTTTCCGAGCCTTTTCAGCTAAGTTTAAATGATCATCGTGCTTGGCTGCTACAGCCTGTTTTTCTGATGCATTTTGAGTGTTTCTCTTTAGCGATTGCTTTGTTGGGTTTGTTGCATGTATCTTTTTTTAAAGTTTTGAATTTGAAATTAAAATTGTCATTAAATATCTTCTTGAAAGAAGAAAATGACATGACTTTTCGAGAATCTTTATCAGGTAGTAAATCAAATTCCTTCTTGTACAGATCATATAAACTTGCTAAAGTTATACCTGGTGGCAGAAATTGACTGTCATGTGAGACGTATTTTGCGACTCTCTCAATTATATTCTTAACGAAATCAATTTCTTCCTCGGGTAGCTTATTCCATCCAGTTAGATGTTCTCCTCTTTTGTCCTTTATTATAGCGTCAGTGCGGTTTTTCTTTAAGGCGATGGATACTTTTTGTGGAGAAATTTGAAGTATATTTATAAACATGTCTTTACAAACCTTGATACCAGCAAATGTATAAATTCGACTAAATTGTCGGGCTTTCTTTGGATTTTTTTGTTCAGTACACACTCTTTTCTTATTTGTTTCTTTTACATTTTCAATAATATACAAACACTGTGCTGTGTAGGAGCCTAACCTAACAAATTTTTCGAATTCTTGTTTCCTTTCTTGAAGTGAAACTCTATCTCCACATCTTTGCTTACAAGAACATTCATAATTATTAAATTGTTTTCCATGAATCGGTTCATTTTTTCTATTGTAATAAGGTAAATTTTTGTATTTAAGGTTTTTAGCTTCCGCTTTAGAATTAGAAAACTTGCGTTTGCGTCCTTTTTTTGGTCTTCCTTTGAGGTTTTCATCATTAGAATGATCATTTTTAACAGAATTTTCAATGAGTTGGTTATGACTTTGAACATTTCCACTTTCAGAAGTACCATCCTCCTCGCCAAATCCACGCGTTGCTACACCTGTAAAAATATCATCAATTCACTGTTCCATTTCATAGTACTACAGGTGACATTAAAATATGTATGTTAGACCAATTTGCGGAATTTGTAATATAGTATACATTTTCGGAATAGATCATTGTACACCGTGTATGTTACACTATAATTCAACTTATTAAACAACTTTTCTCAAGAAACACATACTAAGTCGCAATTTTCATATAAAATCGATTCAGCTGAAAATACAATTTTAATGGAAAGTTCAACAATTATTTCAACTAATTCAGTATGGGTTTAAATCTCTTTTTTATTTACAGGATTGCAGATACAACGAACGCTTACAAATAAGAAAATTTTAAACCGCACCCTTTCTGCATTTTTTCTCATTGAATCCAGACGTAGAAGGTGTGATGCTCCGCTCATCGATTTCCTGACCTGAAATTTTATTATACCTAATATTAGCAGGTAATAAACGGTGCGAAAAAACCATTACAATTGATTTATGTGCTGACCTTCATCTAAGCTCTTTTCTTTAGAATTTACATGTTTTGTAGATTTCGGCGTCAAAGGAGAAAATGAGGGAGAATCGATGCTTCCTTCATTAACCTCAAAATCTGGAATGCGTATGAATGAGTGTTTTTAATTTCAGTCCAGTTAGATTTTTTGGTAACCAAATGAATGAGATAAAAAATAAGTCATGCTAGCCAACTCGTCCCACTAAGCTTTTCTTGTCCGTGTAATGAGTGCAATCTTCGGGTGTTAAGGATTAAAAGGAGAGCTTTTATATTTAATTCACCAATATCGAAGTGTTTTAATATAAAATGATAAAAAAGTTCATAAGAAGGGCAAGCAAGTGTGCAGTTCATTAGACCACAAAATAGACACAGAAGGTCCGCTCAATACAAACCACTAAAATCGTAAGCATATACATGCTTATAAAAATATACGGTCGTCCAAGGCAAGGTCACGATCGCACAGTACGTGATCTTGCCTACAACGACCGTATACGTCTATAAGCATGTATATGCTTAGGATTTTTGTGAGCGTATTGAGCGGACCTTCTGTATCTATGTGTTTTGTGATTAGACTGTACTTTTGGTTAGGGCTCGGTTGAAAATCACTTTGATGCTTTGCTCTTCTACTTCAAAACTTGCAATAAGTCAGTTATTAGAATAAAAGGAAGATATTTTTCTCTGAAGTTTTGAGAATTTCGTTTTCCATCAAGGCATTTTTTTTTTTGTAAAGAAGAAAGTGCCACTTTGTACATTCTGTTGTTCCTTGGTACCTAAGATTAGGAAGAGAAGAAGTGTAGGATGAAAAGAAGTATTGTAAAACTTTTCTATATTAACAAAAAAATACAACATTTTTCATTTTGTTATCCAGGGTACATATTTTTCGAATTCCCTACTCGAAAGCAAGCTACGTACAGCTGATCGTGAGAAAAGCAGGAGTCTTCATTCCAGAACATTCCACAACATTAGTGTTCCCTTGTGTGCACCTCCCCCCTTTAACCCTACCCCTCCACCCTTAGCCCCCCCTACCCGCACCTCAGCTCCCTCTCACCCCCGCAGCCCTCGAACAGAATTTTTTGCCACTCACACCCTCCCACTTACACACATCGAGACCAAACTCCCTTACTTGCAAACGCACATCAAGGGCTATCTCCCACTACAATTACGAGTGGTTGGCAGTGGATGGCTTTAGAGAAAAGGCTGGACATGCCCACACACACTAGACTTTTATTTTATAATATAGTATATTGATTGATATAATAAGTTTGTGATCAGCAATACCACAGCATTCAAAAATCTTAAGAAGACAAATCATTACATAATATTAACATAATTATTTTCGTTCCCTTTTCATATAAAGGTTTCACAAAGACAAAGGACATTGGTGTCGATTCGGTTTTCAAGATTAAACTTAATTTAAGTGCTTCTTCTTTTTCTTTCAATATCAAAAAGACGAGGACAGGACGCTTAAATTTAGTTTAGTCCTGTCAAATAAGTTTAATCGTAAACACTGAATCAACACCATTGACAGCCTTACCATTTTTATGTAATTCTGTTAACTCAATTTCGAGAAACTCTTCTATGGCATCTGAAACAAAAACCGTTTAATTGGTTACTATACATTATCTGAAGATCTTATTTAAATACCTTTAAACCTAGCACTTCAAAATCCATCAAGCCGTTTTAGCTATTGGTGGTAACTATGAAACTGACAATGGGCATACATACCTGCATACACTTGAAAAAATATTAAACAATGATCTGTGTTTGTATAGGAAGTACTTTATTTCAATTTTTCTGAAATAATGTAGAGAAGACTGTACTTATATTAGGGTAAGGTTAAAACTTTCATAAATGTTGTTAGAGTAACTTATTGGAAATATGATGATAATTACAAATTCATACACACAACACCAAAACAGTTAATTCTTAGTAAATATTATAAATGTGAGTTTTTAATTTTTAATTTTTAGGGTTTCATCCATACCCAAAGGCCAATGGCACTCTATTACTAAGCCTCCTCTGTCGGTCCGTCTGTCTGTCAGCAGGCTGTATCTCATGACCCGTAATAGGTAGACAGTTGAAATTTACACAGAGTATGTATATCGCTATAACAACCAATAATAAAAATAAATTGTAAATTTTAAGGGGGCTCCAACTAGAAACATATACTTTTTTGGTGTTTTTTGCTCGATCTTAATAATCACAACAGAAACTCTAAAAATAATGCAACTAGACAATGCAATGCTATATGTATATTCAGTCTGTAGGACGTCTGTATTAGAAAAACTCATGTCTGTGTTCTCGAGCCGTGCGGCTAGCACACTTTGCACCCTTATTGATAATCATAAAAACTATATCAACTCGGGCAAAGCCGCACGTAAAAATTTGTTTGTTTATAGTTTTTTGAACTATCGACACAGCAAGACAATCGATCACCATCAAAATCCCAAGTCGGATTTTTTGGTCACGGGACTAGAAGCCCGCCCAGCGGGCGGTGGCAGCAGCGGCTCGGCAGCGCGGTGACCTCGAAAAGAAATACTTATGTACTGTCAGAACCGCCTCGCGTCCAGTCCGACAGACAATACCCTCGACTTATATAAAGGGCACGCCCAAGGGAAGCGACAAATGGCACCATTTTATGGCCCTTACTTACTAGGAACTTCTTCAATCGCTACCATCATAGATTAAATAATAAATACTTACTATTCTACTCCTCGCTCCTCAAAACACTAGCCTCAAAATATAGGATTTCTAAAACTTGGAACTTGCTCTACTCTACACCAAAATGCTCACCACTTCGCTCAGCTCCTTGCTCTTCAGAACTATTGCATATTACGGCAGTCCTCAACATATTTTAAATGGAACTATTCATTGCATCCAAATAAAACAAAATCATTAGCTTCCGTGCTTGTGAGTGCAAGATCAAAACCACATCACATCATGACATCAAAAGTTTTTTTTTTCTTAAAATTAATCCCAAAGAAAGGAATCTAGTCCATACAGCCTAGTCTTCAGTACGCTTTTTGGTCTGGTAACCAAAAGACAATTTTATTTTTTAAGAGCTAAACCTTCCAAGGCTATGCAGCCTTGTTTGGTGTATACAGCCTTTATTTGTAAAAGTCTAGCTAATAATAAATAATAAGGGCTAATTGAATCTCGCTTCAATTAGCCCTTATTGATGTAGTAGGAAGATGTTTCCTTACATCACGCATACATTTACATGTGTACAAACATGTATGTCTTTGGTCTTTGTAGTAAACAAGGCGCGTTTGTATGAAGTGTCCGGGATGTGGTTATGCTATAACGATCTAACTGATTTCATACACATGGCATAAGTACGGTCAATTATTCGACGCAGATTTTCTTTCCTGATTAAGAATTCGCATTTTTTTTAACATATCTATGTATGGTTTACAGCATTTATACTTTTTTGCGTCAATAAGGTATTTGATAAGAAATAAAAAGAAAATTTCAAAAATACAAAGAATACTTTATTGGCAAGTACACTGCATGGAGTGCTTTGAAAGCATATAATAAATTAACCTTAATTGTGCAACACATCAAATAAAAACATTTACAATGTCACTATTATTTTTAAATTAATAAATAGTAAATTCAATTACATAATTCTTTGGACGGATTTAAATTTGTATACTAAATATTAAAGCTCACACAAAAATATTATAGCTATTATACCTTTGTCAAAATATAATATATTTTCCAATCATTATGAATACTCTGTGAATCATTATTAATGTCAAATACTCTAACTAAACATTCATTCAACAAGTTCAAAGAAAGGAAAATAGTATATTATTATAAAATGGTTAAATATTGGACTATTATCCCAGCCCAAATTTTAGCCAAACCCGTGCATTGGTTTAGGCGCCAAAGCTAGAGCACCGAATGGATGGACACAGAGTCACACACGCACATTTTGTATTTAATATTTTATTTTTTGTCTAGCAGTGAAGGTCCTCGGCTGATGATGATTTTATTTTTTGGAATCTATTAGTGCAATTTTAATAAATTTACCAACGATTTTGTGCCATTGAAACTGATTATTTACTCATCGTCGCTCAAATGTATAAAAATACTTTACTGTATGTATAAACGGAAGTAAACTCTATAATAGACATGTACCGGGTAATGCATTTGCCGGGTAATGCATTTGCCGGGTACCCGGCAATAAAACACGTCACGATCACGTCTTAGATATTTACCTAAACTTTGCCAGAGCTCCAAGGGAATATTATTATTTCGAGGTAAAGGAGTATAAGACCAAAGGAGGGCGCTATTGGATCACTGTGACCTGGGTAGATCTATTGTGATCACTGCCCCTGTTATATTATATCCTCAAGGCCAATAGTTCTATGAACCCTATATAAAATTGTCGGTTCAGTTGATCAATTAGTATGAGGACTCCAAAAACTTTTTGCTAATTTAGTATAGGTTCCTTGGGGTGAGTTGTTCAGTTTCATGAGTAAAACCGTGGTCAAATTTTTTTCGGATATTTCTTAACCCTATATATTTAAGCGTTGGGCAGAAAATATAGGTCACAATCCTATACTGCGTAACCTGGCGGCCCGCCCGATACCTTTCCCCACCAAGTAGCTCAGTATACAGCCAGCGTCTTGTCGAAAGCAGGTAACGTCTACGAAGAAAAAGCCGACTAGATCCTGATCGAGATAAAAAAACTCGTATTTTTACACCATAACTTACCAACTATAAACCTACAAAACTAAATAAGATTAAAATATGAACGACAGTTACATAAATGTACCTATACTTTTAACTTCAAAATAACATATTTAATAAGTAGGTAATTACCCGGCGGTGCCGGGTACTCGGCGCTATTACCCGGTACCCGGCCGGATCCTTAAAAAAGTGCCGGATCCGCCGGGTACCGGATCCAAACCGGGTACCCGGTACATGTCTACTCTATAACTAACCCAAAACTAACCTCTTTAACGGCGCCATCTGACGAACTTTTCAGACATCTTCCTACTACATCTATCACTTCTGATTAGAGATGGGCAGGTTCGCGTTTATAAAGTACTTCACTAGTACTAGTAGTCACTAAAACCAATGTACAAATACCCTCATCCCACTAATAGTATCACTTCTGCTTGAGAAAGTCCCTCCTCTGCTGCTGCAATCTCTGCTCCAGCGTGGTTATCTTCTCCTGGTATTTGGCAGCCTCGCGGGTCAGCGCCTGAATGGCAGAGTCTTTGCGCGCCACCGCCACTTTCACTCTGAAACAAGCAACTTGGTTAGCAATTTAAATGACCTAAACGATAAAAAAACGCAATTTTTTTCTTAACGATTTATTGTTTTTTATTGTTTTAATTTTTATTTATTGTTTTAATGTGGAATGTAGTGTAGAATGTAGATTTTTTAATATCGCTGGTTGAAATCTGGCTCGAAGGACCAATTTTGTCTGTATCTTCTAGTGGACACAAGTTTATTTTACATTAAAACTGCTGGGATTTCATTTAATTGGTTTATTTGTCTGGACGACAACATAGTTCTTAGGTAATGTTGAGCGAGAGAGAGAGATAGACAGCTAGAAGTGTTGCTATAACTAAAGACATTAAGTAGGTAGAGTTGGCAACAGTTACACACCCATAAACATTAACATTCTACAGATTTTTCAAGTTCAAAGCATCTTTTTTATTATTAAAACTATTTAAAATCATGTGACATTCAGCATCATCATCACTCACCATCAGGTGAGATGATTCCAAGCGGCTTACCTGTGAATAAAAAAAAACAAAGCGTGAAAGCTTACACCTAAATCGCTACCCAAACTCACTTGGCATACAACTGGTGCATCTGTTCCTCGTGCGTTTTTTTCAGATCTTCCAACTCCTTCCTCATACTGTCCACAGTCTGTCGCCACGCCTCGTCGCATCGCTCTCGGGCCTGCTGCAACTCACTCTTCAGAGATTCGTTTGTCTGTAACAACACGCTCGTTTAAACACATTTGTAAGGCTGACTCGCATTGATTGTAGATCTGGGAGGTCCGACTGAGTGGGTACCACTGCTCGCTCTATACCTGCCACCAGCAGCGCGCTCGGGTGGTGCGAGATAGCCAGCGCAATTACTAGCATAAGAGGTATTCCATCTTAGCCCTCAGATCGGCAAGACACTGATAACCCTTTTGGGGTTATAGATGCTCATAGGTGGCGGATGCCGCTTTCCATCAGGTGGGCCGTCAGCCTTTTGCTATCTCATACAATAAAAAAATACTACTACATAGAAAATAGATAATAATATGATATTGATCTTTTGATCAAAGCCCTATCGTCAATTTAAATATAATTTTTACCTCCGTCAAAACTTTATTGCGTGTCTCGAGATGGTTGATCGTCACTTCCATTTCTGCACCTGTATATATAAAATGAATATTAGAGCGCTTTTATTGTCATGCGGATTTGTGCCCGCACGCGGGCCATGCCCACTTGCGTGCCGCCCGCAACCTATCGTTTCATTACATGTTTTTAAGGCCCTTTTATTGTCATGCGTGGCACACGCACGCGGGACGCTTTGGAAACGCAGCACGCATGCGGGCCTGGCCAGCGTGCGGCCACAAATCCGAATGACAATAAAAGCGCCCTTATACTTCAGATTCATCCTCAAGATAAGAAAATCATCACAACAGTGTAATATTGTAACACCAAAGATAGATATATTCAATCAAAAAGATTTTCCCTTACCACAAAACTTAGGTATATTAGAAATCGCTCTGAAGTGACAGGGACACATAGCTCATAGAACAGATTTATTTATTTTAAAATATTTCAGATGGCCGTTGGGGCATTAAAGTTCTCGAGTGGCGACCGCGCACCGGAATACGTAGCGTAGGCATGATTACCACTCGGTGGACCATAACCTGGTGACGGTTGCGGGAAGCCACTGGATGCGGGCAGCGCAGGACCGGTCGGTATGAAAATCTTTGGGGGAGGCCTTTGTCCAGCAGTGGACGTCTTTTGGGTGATGATGATGATTAGAAATAATGTCAAAACAGGCATACACTTGTCCTCCGTCTGCCGTATCCTGGCTTGGGCATCCTGGTAGCGGCGCAGCGTGGCCTGCTCCGTCTCTCCCAACTCCCTCAGCTCCGCTTCGTACTGCTCCTTGTTGCGTCTGCGAAAAATACACCGAGATGTTAATAAGCTGTTGAAACTCACTATTATGAAACATCTAAAAACTGTTCACATTTAAATGTTGTATTAGTGGCACTGTCAATATCTATCCTTGTCTTGCTAGGGTGGCTATCTCCGACAATTTCCTACCACCCTGCAGCCTATGCTTTCAATAGCCCGTTCTATCTCTCTGTCTCTTTTCGATAGCTTTCCGATACTCCTTTCTACCGATTTGCGTTTCTAACTCTATGCTCTCATAGCCTGTTCGATATCTCTGTCTCTTTCCTGCCTTCGCTAGGCGGGTTCCACCTTCCCTCACCTACGGTCCATCATCTTATTCATCATCTCAACCGAAAATAACCCCTATTGAACAAAGATATCTCCCACAGATTCCAACTCAGCATGATTCTGGGTAACGAGCATCCTTCTTTAATCTTGACACAGTAATATCAGAGACAAAGAAAAAGGTTTTTTGTGTCTGGTATTAAATATTCTTTACATTTAGCCTCTGCTTCCACCTCCATTTCAATAACCCGCTAAATCTATCTATCTCTTTCCTGCTAGCGCTGGGCGGCTAACTCTGTCCCTATCCTGCCGTTCGTCCGTCTCACCTTAAAGCTTCCTGCAGCTCCTTTCTCCCAGCCTGCGCTTCTGCCTCCATTTTCTCGATAGCCTTCTCAATCTCCCTGTCTCGCTCTTGCTTGTGCTGCGCGGATATCTCCGTCACCTTTCTCTTGAGGGCTAGCTGTTGCTCAGCTTCAAAGTCCTTTCGGTACTGTTCAAATTGCTTCTCGAGCTCGCGTTCGCGTTGTTTCATTTCTTCCTATTAACAAAAAACTTTATGAATTCGTCTAGATCCGCATTAAAATTCAAATCAAAATTA
The DNA here is from genome assembly GCA_958295455.1 of Coleophora deauratella. Lineage (NCBI taxonomy): Eukaryota > Metazoa > Arthropoda > Insecta > Lepidoptera > Coleophoridae > Coleophora > Coleophora deauratella. The sequence goes on along the minus strand of OY282400.1, from coordinate 3,548,394 downwards.
TAAGATAATATAATATGTGTTTTGTTTTCCATCCCATCGTCAATTTTTAATTAATTAAATTATTCCAGCCGCTAAAAACTATGACGTCACATCTTGGTATTTCAAATTTTTTTTGAACAAAATGTAGTTTTTGAGAGATTATAAAAAACAAAAAGTATTTGGTCTTCTACTATGTAGTACTGAGATCGAAATAAATTATTGTATAGTCACGCTTTTTGATAATTTCTCGCTTTTAAAATAAACATTCGCAGTAAGGATGCACTCTCATTTCCAAAAAGCAATGCATAATAATTATGTGTGTGCCAACCGGAGCAAGCGAAAAATATGCACAGAATTGCACAGCGTGGCTTAACAATAGGGAAGAAAACGCAAAGCTATTTGCAGATGGCGCTACGGACGCTTGACTCATAACAACTTTCAATTAGTTCCGCGTTTTTTATTATCGAGGTATTATAAATTAGTTTTTTTTCTGTAAAATTGTTAAATGGAAAATGTATGCGACTTGGACTGTTCCTCAATTAAAGGCGAAATTGAAAAGTACATAATTGAAAACGTAACTTTTCCCACGTCTTCTTTATCCGAGAATCTTTAGGAAATTAATGATTTCCATTATTATTGCAACCAATCGCCACACAACGCGGCATTTTTTTAATAATCTTATGTTTAGTTCACATAAACAATTATTTCTATACGTTTTGATAGTTATTATGAGTCAAGTGATATGAGTGCCTCTATCGGCGAGCTTTGTCAGTTTTCTTCCCCATAGGGTAGATGACTACTAGTCATTTGAGGTACTTTTTATCATCTGTCAAAAACTACATTTTGTTATAAAAATGTTTGAAATACGTAGGCGTGACGGCATAGTTATTCAGCGCTATTTATATGACTCATTTTATGCTTTTTATCGTGAATTAAAAATTTAAGGATGATATGGAATAAAAAACAAATATGTTTTTTTTGAAATTTCAGTAGGAGAGCAATTTCGTGAAGTTCAGCTAATAATTAATTTTTGATGCAGTCATCTAGTTTATTTATTTTATTGGTGACTCATGATGATGAAGAGTCTGGTTAGCAGACCTCCAGTTTCTCCTTCTCCTGGGCGATCTGCTGCTCCAATTCAACTCGTTTTTCAGACAGTATGTTCTCTTGTTCTTCCTTCCATTGCTCTGTAAATATACAAATGTTTGCTTTTAATTTCGGGTGACGAAGCGGTGAGGAAGTAATGACGAAAAAAGCTTTATTTGATGGGGATCCATTGTTTTGCATTAAAAGAGTTTAAAGTTTTTAAGGTGATCCACAGAAATCTAAGTATTTTTTTCCTTGAGGTGATACGTCACGATCTTGGAGCGAATTTAAATCCTATTTCAATGTATTTAATTTTAAAGTAGAAAAGAATTCAAGATTTCTGCAAAATAGATCTAAGGCACACGGAGACATAAATCACAAGATCAAAATTTTTTTTTGCGCTAAGGTCAAAAATCAAAGACATCAAGGTATCAAGAACGCGTGCACCGCTCCCGGTGCGCCGGCTCCAGCTGCAGCCCGCCACACGCCCGCACCCTGCCACCATCTCACCGAGCTCCCGGCGCCGCTCCCGGTGCGCCGGCTCCAGCTGCAGCCCGCCACACGCCCGCACCCTGCCACCATCTCACCGAGCTCCCGGCGCCGCTCCCGGTGCGCCGGCTCCAGCTGCAGCCCGCCACACGCCCGCACCCTGCCACCATCTCACCGAGCTCCCGGCGCCGCTCCCGGTGCGCCGGCTCCAGCTGCAGCCCGCCACACGCCCGCACCCCGCCACCATCTCACCGAGCTCCCGGCGCCGCTCCCGGTGCGCCGGCTCCAGCTGCAGCCCGCCACACGCCCGCACCCCGCCACCATCTCACCGAGCTCCCGGCGCCGCTCCCGGTGCGCCGGCTCCAGCTGCAGCCCGCCACACGCCCGCACCCCGCCACCATCTCACCGAGCTCCCGGCGCCGCTCCCGGTGCGCCGGCTCCAGCTGCAGCCCGCCACACGCCCGCACCCCGCCACCATCTCACCGAGCTCCCGGCGCCGCTCCCGGTGCGCCGGCTCCAGCTGCAGCCCGCCACACGCCCGCACCCCGCCACCATCTCACCGAGCTCCCGGCGCCGCTCCCGGTGCGCCGGCTCCAGCTGCAGCCCGCCACACAACCGCACCCCGCCACCATCTCACCGAGCTCCCGGCGCCGCTCCGGTGCGCCGGCTCCAGCTGCAGCCCGCCACACGCCCGCACCCCGCCACCATCTCACCGAGCTCCCGGCGCCGCTCCCGGTGCGCCGGCTCCAGCTGCAGCCCGCCACACGCCCGCACCCCGCCACCATCTCACCGAGCTCCCGGCGCCGCTCCCGGTGCGCCGGCTCCAGCTGCAGCCCGCCACACGCCCGCAGACCCCGCCACCATCTCACCGAGCTCCCGGCGCCGCTCCCGGTGCGCCGGCTCCAGCTGCAGCCCGCCACACGCCCGCACCCCGCCACCATCTCACCGAGCTCCCGGCGCCGCTCCCGGTGCGCCGGCTCCAGCTGCAGCCCGCCACACGCCCGCAGACCCCGCCACCATCTCACGGAGCTCCCGGCGCCGCTCCCGGTGCGCCGGCTCCAGCTGCAGCCCGCCACACGCCCGCAGACCCCGCCACCATCTCACCGAGCTCCCGGCGCCGCTCCCGGTGCGCCGGCTCCAGCTGCAGCCCGCCACACGCCCGCACCCCGCCACCATCTCACCGAGCTCCCGGCGCCGCTCCCGGTGCGCCGGCTCCAGCTGCAGCCCGCCACACGCCCGCACCCCGCCACCATCTCACCGAGCTCCCGGCGCCGCTCCCGGTGCGCCGGCTCCAGCTGCAGCCCGCCACACGCCCGCAGACCCCGCCACCATCTCACCGAGCTCCCGGCGCCGCTCCCGGTGCGCCGGCTCCAGCTGCAGCCCGCCACACGCCCGCACCCCGCCACCATCTCACCGAGCTCCCGGCGCCGCTCCCGGTGCGCCGGCTCCAGCTGCAGCCCGCCACACGCCCGCAGACCCCGCCACCATCTCACGGAGCTCCCGGCGCCGCTCCCGGTGCGCCGGCTCCAGCTGCAGCCCGCCACACGCCCGCAGACCCCGCCACCATCTCACCGAGCTCCCGGCGCCGCTCCCGGTGCGCCGGCTCCAGCTGCAGCCCGCCACACGCCCGCACCCCGCCACCATCTCACCGAGCTCCCGGCGCCGCTCCCGGTGCGCCGGCTCCAGCTGCAGCCCGCCACACGCCCGCAGACCCCGCCACCATCTCACCGAGCTCCCGGCGCCGCTCCCGGTGCGCCGGCTCCAGCTGCAGCCCGCCACACGCCCGCACCCCGCCACCATCTCACCGAGCTCCCGGCGCCGCTCCCGGTGCGCCGGCTCCAGCTGCAGCCCGCCACACGCCCGCACCCCGCCACCATCTCACCGAGCTCCCGGCGCCGCTCCCGGTGCGCCGGCTCCAGCTGCAGCCCGCCACACGCCCGCAGACCCCGCCACCATCTCACCGAGCTCCCGGCGCCGCTCCCGGTGCGCCGGCTCCAGCTGCAGCCCGCCACACGCCCGCAGACCCCGCCACCATCTCACCGAGCTCCCGGCGCCGCTCTCGGTGCGCCGGCTCCAGCTGCAGCCCGCCACACGCCCGCAGACCCCGCCACCATCTCACCGAGCTCCCGGCGCCGCTCCCGGTGCGCCGGCTCCAGCTGCAGCCCGCCACACGCCCGCACCCCGCCACCATCTCACCGAGCTCCCGGCGCCGCTCCCGGTGCACCGGCTCCAGCTGCAGCCCGCCACACGCCCGCAGACCCCGCCACCATCTCACCGAGCTCCCGGCGCCGCTCCCGGTGCGCCGGCTCCAGCTGCAGCCCGCCACACGCCCGCACCCCGCCACCATCTCACCGAGCTCCCGGCGCCGCTCCCGGTGCGCCGGCTCCAGCTGCAGCCCGCCACACGCCCGCAGACCCCGCCACCATCTCACCGAGCTCCCGGCGCCGCTCCCGGTGCGCCGGCTCCAGCTGCAGCCCGCCACACGCCCGCACCCCGCCACCATCTCACCGAGCTCCCGGCGCCGCTCCCGGTGCGCCGGCTCCAGCTGCAGCCCGCCACACGCCCGCACCCCGCCACCATCTCACCGAGCTCCCGGCGCCGCTCCCGGTGCGCCGGCTCCAGCTGCAGCCCGCCACACGCCCGCAGACCCCGCCACCATCTCACCGAGCTCCCGGCGCCGCTCCCGGTGCGCCGGCTCCAGCTGCAGCCCGCCACACGCCCGCAGACCCCGCCACCATCTCACCGAGCTCCCGGCGCCGCTCCCGGTGCGCCGGCTCCAGCTGCAGCCCGCCACACGCCCGCACCCCGCCACCATCTCACCGAGCTCCCGGCGCCGCTCCCGGTGCGCCGGCTCCAGCTGCAGCCCGCCACACGCCCGCACCCCGCCACCATCTCACCGAGCTCCCGGCGCCGCTCCCGGTGCGCCGGCTCCAGCTGCAGCCCGCCACACGCCCGCACCCCGCCACCATCTCACCGAGCTCCCGGCGCCGCTCCCGGTGCGCCGGCTCCAGCTGCAGCCCGCCACACGCCCGCAGACCCCGCCACCATCTCACCGAGCTCCCGGCGCCGCTCCCGGTGCGCCGGCTCCAGCTGCAGCCCGCCACACGCCCGCACCCCGCCACCATCTCACCGAGCTCCCGGCGCCGCTCCCGGTGCGCCGGCTCCAGCTGCAGCCCGCCACACGCCCGCACCCCGCCACCATCTCACCGAGCTCCCGGCGCCGCTCCCGGTGCGCCGGCTCCAGCTGCAGCCCGCCACACGCCCGCACCCCGCCACCATCTCACCGAGCTCCCGGCGCCGCTCCCGGTGCGCCGGCTCCAGCTGCAGCCCGCCACACGCCCGCACCCCGCCACCATCTCACCGAGCTCCCGGCGCCGCTCCCGGTGCGCCGGCTCCAGCTGCAGCCCGCCACACGCCCGCAGACCCCGCCACCATCTCACCGAGCTCCCGGCGCCGCTCCCGGTGCGCCGGCTCCAGCTGCAGCCCGCCACACGCCCGCACCCCGCCACCATCTCACCGAGCTCCCGGCGCCGCTCCCGGTGCGCCGGCTCCAGCTGCAGCCCGCCACACGCCCGCAGACCCCGCCACCATCTCACCGAGCTCCCGGCGCCGCTCCCGGTGCGCCGGCTCCAGCTGCAGCCCGCCACACGCCCGCACCCCGCCACCATCTCACCGAGCTCCCGGCGCCGCTCCCGGTGCGCCGGCTCCAGCTGCAGCCCGCCACACGCCCGCACCCCGCCACCATCTCACCGAGCTCCCGGCGCCGCTCCTGGTGCGCCGGCTCCAGCTGCAGCCCGCCACACACCCGCACCCCGCCACCATCTCACCGAGCTCCCGGCGCCGCTCCCGGTGCGCCGGCTCCAGCTGCAGCCCGCCACACGCCCGCAGACCCCGCCACCATCTCACCGAGCTCCCGGCGCCGCTCCCGGTGCGCCGGCTCCAGCTGCAGCCCGCCACACGCCCGCAGACCCCGCCACCATCTCACCGAGCTCCCGGCGCCGCTCCCGGTGCGCCGGCTCCAGCTGCAGCCCGCCACACGCCCGCAGACCCCGCCACCATCTCACCGAGCTCCCGGCGCCGCTCCTGGTGCGCCGGCTCCAGCTGCAGCCCGCCACACGCCCGCACCCCGCCACCATCTCACCGAGCTCCCGGCGCCGCTCCCGGTGCGCCGGCTCCAGCTGCAGCCCGCCACACGCCCGCAGACCCCGCCACCATCTCACCGAGCTCCCGGCGCCGCTCCCGGTGCGCCGGCTCCAGCTGCAGCCCGCCACACGCCCGCAGACCCCGCCACCATCTCACCGAGCTCCCGGCGCCGCTCCCGGTGCGCCGGCTCCAGCTGCAGCCCGCCACACGCCCGCACCCCGCCACCATCTCACCGAGCTCCCGGCGCCGCTCCCGGTGCGCCGGCTCCAGCTGCAGCCCGCCACACGCCCGCACCCCGCCACCATCTCACCGAGCTCCCGGCGCCGCTCCCGGTGCGCCGGCTCCAGCTGCAGCCCGCCACACGCCCGCACCCCGCCACCATCTCACCGAGCTCCCGGCGCCGCTCGCGCTCGCGGCGGCCGAGCCCGCTGGCGGCGCGCTCGCTCTCCGCGCGCAGCTCCCCCACCAGCCGCGTGCGCTGCTCCTGGTGCGCCAGCTCCAGCTCCAGGATCTGCTTCTCCAGCCTGGGACACGGACCCATCGCTTAACTTGCGCCGCGCGACCATCACAGAATCTTACTCTTAATCCTTATTACAAAATACAAAGTCCATTTTACACACTTTGATCAGCACTGCCAAATAAGGCAGCACTGGCAGGGTCGCCATGTAAGGATGGGACCGGAAGAGGTGAAGAGACAAACGATAGGTTCGATTGATACACGTATAATGTCTGCATAAATGTGTAAGCATATAGATTTATAATATTAACTTAACCTACTTAGTGCTACATGTATGGTGGAGGTGCATCATACACTACGACTCGCAGCTCACCCCGGATATTTCATTCAAAATTCGCATACTACTTCATAAAAATTGACGTTAATGCACGCGTTAAGGTGTACGTTAAGTATCTAGGGCTGCATAAGACAGCGGAGTGCTGACATCTGACATCATCATCATCAGCCGATAGACGTCCACTGCTGCACAAACGCCTCCCCCCAGGGATTTACACACCGATCGGTCCTGTGCTGTCCGCATCCAGCGGCTTTCCGCAATCTTCATAGGGATAATTGGACGCAAAAGCATATAAACGCTGTAATCCACAAACTGCAAACTGTGAGCGTTCAGTTGTTGGACATTTCATACAAATTGATCATCTGTATTACCAATTTTGTATGGAGAGTACTAAACTTTTTTTTTGCGATTTGAGCAAAGTCGTAGAACAAAAGTTGTTCAGTACGAGTAGAATCCCTAGTTAACGGGTCCTACACCAATTTTGTTACTTCCTGTATAGGTGACTCTAAATTAACTCTTGATACAAAAGGCTAAGCATGTGCTCATGATAACAAACAACTTTCCCTAAGGGGCCATCCTTTTTTTTTTTTTACCCCCCCCCCCCCCCCCCCGTCCTTGTTACATTTGTGGGACCACCCCCTCCCTTATGTGACGTCACATATTTTGCAATTTGTCGCTCAGAATTAAATAAATGAAAACAGAAATTCCAAAATTATATATATTTTTATTATTTATTATGTGACGTCACAACGTATATGCTCCGCCCTACCCCTTGTCACATAATGTCACACTTTGTTGACCCCCTCCCTACCCCTTAACGTGTGACGTAATTTATGGATGACCCCTACGGAATCCACAGTCAAATCGCAAAAACATTTTGGACTCTCCATACAAATCGATCAACTGAACAGCCAAATCAGTATGAAGAGTCCAACATTTTTTTGCGATTTGACTATGAGTTTGCATGAGCACATGCACACCACTAGGTATCAAGAACTAATTTAAAGTCACCCTATATACTGTGTCTTCACTCACCTAGAACTAGCCAACTGTCTCTCCTTCACCAACGCCGCTTCCTTCTCCTCCTCTAAACTCCTTCTCAACTCTTCCAACTCGTTCGTATGTTTCGCCTGCATTCTCCCCAAATGTTCCGCGTGGTACATCTTGATATCAGATATCTCTTTCTGTTGTCGCTCTGCCATCTCTCTCAGTTCGCCTTCAAGGCCTTTTACTGTTAGCTCCTGTAAGGAAATGATTGTCTGTGTTATCAAGTCACTAGATTTCAGTGAACTAAATTAAAAAAAAGTGAACTAAATTTCAGTGAACTAAATTGAAAAATCATTACAAGATAACTCTAGCTTCTATAAAATAAGGTTAGTTTTAAATAAATAAATAGGAAAACCTATAAATGAAGTAGAAAAGTTAGACTTGTTACTTTTTTTTTACAAAAGGACTATGTTTTAATATGGTATGACAAATATACTCCTCAAAATATAATAAGGCAGGTTATTTACTTATATAATTAAAAGTAAATATAAATTTTTACGTTTTAATAAAATATCAGCGTTACAATTTAAGCTGCTCACTAGGGGTCTAACAATGATGGTTTAATGATATAGCAAAAAAACCTGCTGGCCCTTATTTTCTTTTGAGCAGTATATAATTAATAAATATTTCGAAATCGGCAACGGCGAGCGTTTACCATTGGTAAACCCTTTGCGTAAGTTTGCTTTTAATTTAACTTATTTATTTTATATTTTTATTCAAAAAGTAGGCAATATTTACCTTAATCTTTTCAGCTTTCTGGCGCACCCAGCGTTGTCTAGCCACCTGAAATAACAGTTTTAAAAGTTAAAAACTTAAAAACGAATATAATTTTTATGTCAATAATTTTTACAATATAAATGAAATAAAAACTAACCTGCTGTGCTGCGGCCATCTTGTCGTGCTGGTTACGCAACTCGAGCTTGTATCGCTCCTCGAGCGCTTGCGCGGATCGCTTCCATCGCTCCTCGAGCGAGCGTCGCTCGTCCACCAGTTGCTCGATGCGATGGTTCAATGTCTTCTTGTCGTTTATCAGCTGATATGAAGATTTCATTGAGAATTAGTAGAAAAAGATGGCGAGTGGAAGCCAAAGAGCAGTTTAATCCATATACAGGACATATATAACAAGAGGTGGAGGACCCGCTAACAGCTTTTGTTTGGTACTTTGCTGAATTGGAAAATATGGGCTCTCCATACAAAACTGGCCAAACAGATGATCAACTAGTGATCAGGTGACGATGATTATGCCAAAAGTTTACTGACTGCAGACAAGAAATACTATTAAACAGCCAGTACTACTCTCTTCTTCTATCTGTATTTTCATTAACTTCCAAATTAGATCCATAGCTTAGATACAGGCATATTCTCTTGTGTTCTTAAAGTTATGGGTAGACATCGACAAGTTAACAAAGACTGTTTACCTGATCAATAAAATTCTGGTGACGTTTGACAGTTTCCTCGCATTCTTGTTTCACTTTAGCTATACTGCGCATGGACTGCTTCTCCAGGTTGCTCACTTTGCTCATCATCTGCAAAGGAATGGGATCTTCGTGAAAACTGTAGACTTCTTATAGCGCTTTCGGTGGCGAGCTTCCGACGTATCTGATGTTAGTGCATTTAGGGCAGTCGCAAGTAGGACAGTACAAATTGTTTGTGGGGCACTACACCCTCACCCCCATCCCTATTTTCGATTAAATACTTTCAATCCTAATAATACTGGTCAGCGATGAAAACTAATAAGTATAAACGTAAAAATCGCCACACCACATTGAATTTAAGTAGAAAAAAAGCGTGTTTACAAGTAAGTGTTACGTTCAACATTATTATATTTCGGATCTACTTGCTTACATGTCATGTTAGCGAAAAAGATTTATATGGATGAGACCTGTTGTTTGTTGTTCGCCAGACTTTCCTGCAGCAGCGCAATGCAGCATGACCGCTCTTCTAGCTGAAGTGACGCTGTCACTAGCCGCTGCGCCAGTTCCGTCTGTGGCAGCTTTAATAGGGTCTCCAATCTGCAAGAAGATCCAATATAAAAAGGACAAAAACTTATTTTATACGGAAAATTTTTATGATTTGTTTGCATTTTTTTCATAAACCAAACACAGAAAGTTTTGCATTCAATAACCTTTATCGTTTATATACTGATCATGATCACTTACTTTGGTATTGTCTGTGGCGTTGACGATGTGACGACAGACAAAGCACTATTAGTGCTTTGTTCCACTTTCTCCAGGAACTCGAATATCTCCCTGAAAAGTTCATCTTGTGATAATAACTTCAATATATTGGTGTCGATTTGGTTTTCAGGATTAAACTTATTTGACAGGATTAAACTTTTTTTAAGTGTTCTGTCTTTGTCTTTCTATATCGTAAAATTTAAGACAAGGACAGGACGCTTAAATTAAGTTTAGTCCTGTCAAATAAGTTTAATCGTAAACACCGAATCGACACCATTAATTACTTATATTTATTTTTCTAAAAAAATTGGTTCTGCGTACTCACGTAAAATTATCCCTAGGAGTAGGCACCTTCGGCGTTTCTTCCTTTTTATTATCATTCGTTTGAATCGTATTGTGTTCTTCGATATTAGTAACAGGTGCTACTGGCATTTCTCCAAAACTTTCTATTTCTTTAAGCATTGAATAAATATCTAAAACTGTGGAATTCGACGACAGTTCTTTCACTTTCTGCGCATCTTTCGTGTCTGCAGACGTACTCGCTGCAGGATACGGCTCAATTTGATGATTGGTTCGCCTTTCATCTTTGACATCACCTTCAATACGAGTATTTGATATTTCACTGCCATTTGTATTTATTTCTTCTACGCGCAGTTCAGTATGATCTTTCTCAGTAATTCTTGGTGATGGTGCAGATAAAGACATCCAGGAGTCAATGTCTTTATCAGTCTGTACACTTTCTATCCTGGCGCTGGCCGGGGCATGCATGGTGAACATGTTTTTATGAGTCTGGTTTTTAATGTTCACTGGAATTGTCTTAGCGCTACTCGACCTGGCGGCTTTATTATTCCAGTCGTGTTTGTATCCAGAGTTAGAATCTATCTTAGATGTGCTGTTGCTTATTTTTCTATCGAATTGTTTAATGTTCTTATTAGTAGGATAATCTTTGCTATAATCGACCTCTTTCACCTTGAAATAATTTTGAATCAATTCTTTTGTTGACACTTTGGAAATATCTCTATTTGATGTGTTTAATGAATTTTTATTATTAGATTCTTCTATTGAAATCTTTTTTGCTCCATTATTCACAAATTCATTTTTCTCATCAAAAGTACTGGTGTGTTGTTCAAACATTTTATCTATATTTAAAGGAGTAGGAGATATTGCATCCGTCTGAATATCTTTAATTGTTAGTTCATGAAGGCTATTGATAGCCTCTAACTCTTTTTTGTAATCTTCTATCACTTTCGAAGTGTAAGCTTTTGTAGAACTATTTAATAAATATGGAGGATAATCTAAATGTCCTTCATCATTTTCTTTTATTTCTTCAGTGTCTTCACTGGTACCAGGAATATTATTTACAACACTCTGATTAGGTGAATTCTGTGGCGGTAAAGCAATGTGCCCTTCTGTTTTCAGAAAGAAATCCTTATAAAGCAGGCGGCTATGGTTTAATGGCTCTGCCCATTTGTTTTTATCTGGAGGATATGTTTTATACCCTTTATCGATTTCTACATTAATGCAATTCAAACTTGTTGGTTGTTCTATATTATCACTGGAATTTGTTTTTCTAACAGCAGTAGGCGAAAATGAGTAGTTCTGTTTAAATTGTTTGTCATCATTGGTAACACTTTCAGTGTAACCTGAATCCTTAGAGGATGAGTCAGTATGAACTGCAGTGGAATTTTTAGATTTGTAAGGATCTAATGCTGTGGTATGGAAATCTTCATAGAAAGTGTTATAATTTCTAGTCTCATCAATAAAGTTTTGATCTTTTGGGTGTGAATCTTCTTTATCCACCACATATGTATTTCTTCCAGTTAAATCCCCAGCAATATTTTCATTGGCTTTCTTTTCTTGAAGGGAATTTTCTGGTGATAAACTAGATAATTGCTGTGAGACACTATCTATGTCTTGTGTAGATTCTTCTTCAACCAGTGATAGCTGCTGTTTGGTCTGAGTAAAGCGACGGGAGTATGTATCTATGGCTTGTTCTACCTCTGCCTGTATACTTGAAGATCCGAAAGAAACCCTTCCAGCTAGGGCGTCTTCATCTACCTTCCTAGAGCCTTCAAGAGGTATGAAGAAAGAGTCATAGCCAGGTCTTGTATAGGGAAGTAGAAACCCTCGGTCACTTCTCTCATTTCCATTCTTAACTCTAATTGGTGAGAGAGGCCTACTCCGTTCTGTTATCTTAACTTCCATGCTATATGCATTGCCTCTTTCTTCACTATTGTTACTATCCATAAGCTTCTTTCCTTTCTTAGCAATATTTCTATATTTTATAACGTTTTTATTAGGATTTTTAACTTTAGCTCCATTTAATTGAGCTTTAGCCTTTATTTTTGTGCCTAAGCTAATGAAGGTATCCTCAGATCCATAGTCTGAGGCATTGCTGCAAATTTCTTTGTCTCTAGCAACTGAATGGTTGATAGCCTTTGGGTCACCAAGAAGTTCTGTTGTTGGCGGTAGAATTTTTATTGTTGTAATGGGCGAATCTGAAACAAGTCTTTATGTTATCTACAAATATGATTGTACATGAACAATTGAACATGGACCTTAGAAAAGTTTTGTGATGCCTTAAATTGAGCAAGTAACATCATTTATACAAGAAGATCCAATCATCTCAAAACACACATTGCTTAACAAAAGTGAAATTAGAAATCTAACTAATAGAAAGTAAGAGAGAACTGTAATTTCTTATGAGACCACCACCTTTTTAAATTTCTCTCTTTCAAAACAGTAGTTTGACAAGTTAGGGCCTTGTGTGGGGGTGGGGGTATTTTATCTATGTTGACATATGTAGCCAGTTTTTTTTTTTTTTTTTTTTTTATGTGATAAGGCAAACGAGCAAGTGGGTCACCTGATGGTAAGTGATCACCACTGCCCATAGACACCTGCAACCCCGGAGGGGATTGCAGATGCGTTGCCAACCTAGAGGGCTAAGATGAAATGCCTCTTGTGCCTGTAATTTCCTCGGCTGTCTTACTCTCCACACCTGAACACAACAGTGCAAGCACTGCTGCTTAGCGGCAGGATTAGCGAGTAAGATGGTGGTAGCGATCCGGACGGACCTCGCACAAGGTCCTACCACCCGCAGTTATTAAGAACTCATTAAAAAACATTGGATTTTTATACCTATTGACAACTTACTATGATTTGAACGTAACACTTCACTGCTGAATGCTGTGAAGAAATTTCTTGTGGATGGTGGCTCCTTTGAACCAGCTGAGAAAGGTCTTCTGTACCCTTCCTGAATGTCCTGTGGAAAAAAGTATAAACATACAATAAATCAGTCCAGTCTTGAAAATTGGTGCCCCTTAAAACATCAGTATGTACAATGTTATACAAAATTTTGGTTGGCACTTGTTGAAGTGGAAGCAGAAGTAGGCAGATCAGTGAAAATAATTGACTCCGTGACGTAATCATGGTTTCCATAGCCCGAGATTCAGTTGTTTAGATCAAAAGCTGTCAAAAGTAGGATTTAGTTTGGGCGTGTGATTTGTTTAAAGAAATAAATGAAAATTAATAAAACCTCAGTGACTATATTAAGTCCTTGACTTTTATATTCACGTAAAAATTTCAGAACTAACTTATGAAATAAGTAAATAGCAAAAATTTTAATTTTGACAATATTGCTGTCATTTGTCACTCAAAAATACCAAATTACTGACAGGTAAGCGTGTGGTACTTGAGGTACTTCTCAACTTAGTTACTAAAAGAAACGTCATTATTACCTGAACAATAAAAATACTGAGTACTACCTACTTAAACATACTTTTATTTACTCTGAGTTATTAGGTTATTACAAAGTTTAAAAAATACCAGAAACCACTGAAACATGATAATTTACCGGCGTAAAAGAAGAGTTTTGCAGTGCGGACCGCGGTCTGTTCCTTATGTTTTTCCTATCGTCTTTCTTCTTGCCTCGGTAGCTTAGGTTTACAGGCGAGCCCAGAAGGCGTAAGTTTGTGGTATCCTTCGACATTTCACACACATTCCGGCCGTGCCATCCTAAAGATACACTGACGCAAAAATCACGAAATCCAATTAATTTTCACGTTTACTTTTTTAACACTTTTTTCGTAGTAATTTCCTTCCTTGAGTTTGTTTGTCCAAACTACAACTCGTTTCTATGGAAACAAAGAGTGTGTTCCAAATCAAGTAAGCTACTTGACAAGTAATGCTACTTGAAAAAATGCAGGAAATTCCGCGCGAGTAAGAAACACAGTGCGCGCGGGCGGAATGCCTGGTGGTACTTGGGGCTGTAGTGCACGGCTCCAAATGATTTTAACGATTTTAAGAACGCGCCCCGGTTGTTCTTGCGTCATAGATAAAAATAGGTAAATATTGGTTGGTTGAGTAGACACATGAGAAGTGTTTTTCGTACAACTTCGCACTTCGTATTGCGTCGCGCCGGTCGGTTAAAACTGAACCTTGAAGATATTTCGGCACGTATTATGCCCGTACCTACTGCTGAATCGTAGGTTCGCCCCCGTTGTATCTGATAAACTAGTAATTAACGCAAAAAGTTTAAATAATTTTCAAAACATACGAGTTAAAAACGAAAATTAAAGTGCAGTTAAATAAATAAATTGTGAACTTTGTGCACCTCTAAAATACGTAAAAATGTTCAGCGGAATCGCAGGTAAGTCATTTATAATGTACTTACCTACATATTGTTTTACCATGTTTAATGCACGTCTATGTATTTTTCTCACACTTCATATTATCGCGAACACAAATCTAAAAAAAAAACTTATTATGGGCAAACCTCCACCGCAAGAAAGGTCATTTAATACATAGTTCCAGTAGTTTCCGCGCTTTTCCGCGTGAGGTCACTAATGTGGCATTGTTTTTTTTGTTTTGTTTCTGTCCGCAACCAGGGGGTGCAACCTGGTGCAACACTATCACCTGCTACACAAAATAGACACAGAAGGTCCGCTCAATACAAACCACTAAAATCGTAAGCATATACATGCTTATAGAAATATACGGTCGTTCGAGGCAAGGTCACGATCGCACAGTACGTGATCTTGCCTACAACGACCGTATATGTCTAAAAGCATGTATATGCTTAGGATTTTTGTGAGCGTATTGAGCGGACCTTCTGTATCTGTGTTTTGTGCCTGCTATCACTATACCGAGAGGAAGTGAGCGTCAAGTTAGCAGAGATAGGACTCCTCCGACCTATTAGAACCTTTTTTAACCCCAATACAAAAAAGATTTTAGTTTGAAGCATATGTCTGTGTATCTGTTTGTGTATTATAGCTCTTAAAGGTGTGAATCGATTTTAATGCCGGTTATTTTTCACTTGACACCAGGTTTTCGCGATGATCTTAGAGGGCGTCCATTAATTATATGAGGCGATTTTGAGATTTTTCGGCCCTCCTCGTCCCATGGCTCGACCCCTTCCCCCCTTAATCTCTCGTGAGATTTTTCAAAATGCTTATTTTTAGAGCAAATACGTTAATCTGTGCTTTTAATTGCATTGGATTTATTAAAAAAAAAACCATTTAAGATGTTTATTAAAGACTAGTTAAAACTAAGAACTAGTCTAGATTCACGGATAAACACTGCTACTTGTGAAAACCGTGATAAATATACTGTGTAGTATTTAGCCATATATTTATTGGAGAAAACACGTTTTACTTAATTTAACAGTTTTCTCACAAGATTTTACACCGTTTCTTGCGGATAAAATTACGTGATATTTGCCGAGACTCCCTTCTCCCCCACCACGTGAGATTGGGTGAGATGCAGCTCGAACCCCTCCCTTGTTTGATAAAAATCAGGCCAATCGTTTGGAGATTTTTAACTTACTGGCGTCGTGGGTTTTAATTTGTAATAGTGAAATTGGCTCTATCTGCGGATAAAGCTTGATTACTTTCCTCGAAGCTTTACATTTCAAAATTCAAAATCAAAATTCAAAATCATTTATTTCTTTACGTAGGTACATTAAGCACTCTTATAAACGTCATATCATTTTGCTGGAGGAATATTCCAAATGTCATTATCATTAAAATAATCTACAGTCTTATAGTATCTTCTTGAACAAATACAGCGTTTTATATGTTTCTTAAATTTACATTCTGGTACATAGTTCACACACGTCATTCGGAATTTTGTTATAAAAGCGTACACACTGCCCCACAAATGATTTTTTCACCTTACTAAGCCTCAAGAAAGCTATGTCAAGATTATTTTTACTTCTCAAATTACGGTTATGTCTGTCACTATTTTTGAAGAACAAGTTTAGATTTTTACGAACGTACATGATATTTTCGTAAATAAACTGACCGGCAACTGTTAGAATATTTATTTCCTTAAATCTATCGCGAAGTGATTCTCGGGATCATAGTTGGTATATAGCTCGGACTGCTCTTTTTTGTAGAATGAAAATGGTTTCAATGTCTGCTGCGTGTCCCCACAGTAAAATGCCATAAGACATTATACTGTGAAAGTAACTGAAATATACTAATCTGGCAGTTGTTACATCCGTCAATTGCCTTATTTTCTTGACGGCGTAGGCAGCCGAGCTAAGCCTCCCCGCTAGAGTTGCAATATGTGGGCCCCACTGTAACGTGCTATCTATAGTTATGCCGAGAAAAACTGTACTAGGAACAAAATCTAATTCGTTACCATTTAATATAACTTTATTATGAGTCTGTTTAACATTTGGCAAAGAAAACTTGATGCATTTTATTTTTTTCGCATTAAGTAACAGATTATTAGCAGTAAACCAGTCTAGTAACTTAGGAAGAGTGTTGTTCACTTCGTCAATTTCAATTGTCTTTCTACTCACCTTAAAAAGAAGGGAAGTATCATCAGCAAACAACACAATATTTGAAAGGTTTTGCACCATGAATGGCAAGTCATTGATGTACGTCAGAAAAAGGAAATTGCCTAAAATAGATCCTTGTGGCACGCCCATTTTCACAGTGGACCCAGAAGAATTAACGTCCTTGATTTGTACCATTTGCATTCTATTATCAAGATAAGATTTAAGGAGACCGAGTGCCCTATCCCTCACGCCGTAATGCTCCAATTTTATGAGTAAGGTTTGATGTTCTACGCAGTCAAAAGCCTTAGATAGATCACAAAATACCCCTATTGCATTTTGTGATTCCTCAAATGCCTCATAAATATTGCGTACTAAAGCAACTCCTGCATCTGTTGTTGAACGCCCTTTGACAAAACCAAATTGTTGATTATGCAGGAGATTATTCATGTTGAAATGCTGAACCAATTGATTTAACATAATTTTTTCGAAAACTTTACTAAGTACAGGAAGCACTGAGACAGGCCTGTAGTTTCCCGGTTCAGTTTTTTTGCCAGATTTATATAAAGGTAATACTTTACTGTATTTCATAAGATCGGGGAATACACCACTATTAACTCTGGTATTATACAGGCAAGCCAAATATGGTGCCAAAATATGTATTACATTACTGATTAAACTAACTGATAATCCCCAGAGGTCTTCTGTATTTTTTAATTTTAAAGATTTAAAAGTCTTTACAACAACATTTGGCTCAATTTCTTTAAAAGTAAATACTGAAGAACATGACATAACGTTTTCCTCTAATAAAATTTGTGCTTGTACGGGCGAAGAATTAAGGGCTTCAGTCGTTTTTACGGGTATGTTAGTGAAATTTTTTTTAAATTCTTTAGCTATTATAGAATGATCTGTAATTTTACCATGATTTGTGTCTAGTACATAATCTTGTTCGCGACTTTTTATTTTTCCTGTTTCTCTATTAATAATATTCCATACAGTTTTTACTTTATTTGTAGATAATTTTATTTTTCTAGCTAAGTATATGATTAGATTTAGCAGTTAAACATACCCTCTTAAATTTTTTTGAATAATTCTTAACGTAGTTAATAAAATTCTCATCAAACACGTAAGTCTTTTTGTCATAAAGTTCAAATAGTTTTTCTCTGCTTTTGCGAATTCCAACAGTTGCCCAGTCACAAAATTTAAATTTTTGGTTAAGCGTTATTGATTTTTGTTTAAAAATGTTTTTGAATTCCCTATCTATAACGGTAAAAATATCATTATAAAATCTATTTACTTCTGATGTACATGTGTCTGGTATTGGCAAGTTTTCGTCAAGTTTATCTCTAAATCTCTCTATCCTACTAGCTGTGACAGGCCTTGTTTGCAATTTAATTACTTCTTTTAGTTTTTGTACAGGAAAACTAACTATTTGACCACTGTGGTCCGACTTTAAACAATTTAAAACTTTTTTGTCATAAAAATTGCAATTACAGAAAACTTTATCAATACATGTAGCGCCAGACTCCGTTATCCTTGTTGGTTCTAAGAATATGTACTGTAAATCAAAAGATTTGAAGAGGCAAATTAACCTAGTCGAAAGAGATTTCTTTTCAAGCAAATCTACGTTGAAATCACCACAGATGATAATGTATTTATTTGTTTTAACTAAAATACCTAATGCATCTTCCATTACCTTCTGAAAGTCTGTGAAGTTTTCATCATAGGGGGGCCGGTATACGCATAAAACAATATTATGATTTAATTCTACGCAAGAAATTTCTACTGCTTTTTCAATCGAAAGACTGATCACATCATTTCGTTCCTTAGCTTTGAGTGTTTTTCTCACAAATATTAGAGAGCCACCACGTTGTGCACTCTTTCGATTGAAAGCACTGGCAAACTTATAGTTTTCGTAGTTAAATATCATTTCATAACAATATGTCAACAGTGAACTTTTCTAAAAATAATTCCACTTCTAAGTCCTTGCCGGAAAAGCCTTGTATATTTTGATGAACTAATTTTAATAAATTAGGCTTCTCCGTTGTCTTGGACATTAGTTTAAATCTAGAGGCTGAGCTCCACCACTGGCACCAGCGTCGCAGGGCGTACTCGCTGGTACATTTAAAGGCAGTGCCATACCTGCGCCGCTGTCACCTGTGGCGGGCTCCTCTATTGTCATACAAGTTATTACCGACTGAATACAATCGGTACGATGTAAAAGGCTGTAAGCTAAAGAATTAGCTAGTCGTTTTCTTTGTTTAATTGAGAGATACATAGTATCTGGAGTCATCTTAAAATTATATGTAAAACCCGTGTATAAAACTGTTTGTATCAAAATACAAAACAAAATCTGTATTCCAGTCCAATAAAGTCTCGTTTTAGTCTGAGTTCCTATCAAATCAAAATATTTCCTAAATTGCAAATCTGATCGCGTCACTTCTATTTTTAAACCGCATGAAGGGCAAAATTATTGAAGCTGATTTTTCCATTTACTCTTCATCTTTCTCACAAAAAAATGGAACCTCTTTCTTCGTATCTTCTCTCAGACATAAATATACATAAAAAAAATACTTGTAGGCGTAGAGGTGTATTGCATACATCCTCCTTTTGTGAATTAAGCGTAGACAGACTATTAATAATTAAAGTACTCAAGTTAATTTGAGCGAGGTCAATTACGTAGCCGCACGCAGTTTTGATTGATTGACCAATGCATCGCTGAGATAACCACTTGAGATAAAAAAATGACGCAAGTAGTATACTATACATACTTCCGTTTATTTCCGTGGAGTGTCTACCTATTTTATTTACTATGATTTTTTCGTGTAGGTACGTTTCAAATACATAGGTCTTATCAGTAGGTTTGGGAAACTTTGTTCTTTTATTGTTATTATTGAAGGTGACAATGACAAAAAGGCTGACGGCTCACCTGATGGAAAGTGGCTGTCGTCGCCGCCCCATAGGCATGTGTGTAGACATCCGTAACATATTATACAGGCTATTAAAAAAATGCGTCTGAGATTTTAAGGGGTTACGCAGAATCAAGTAAGTAAAGAATACAGGAAAAATATTGAAAAAATCCGATCTAAAACTTTTTTCAGTTTTCCATACAAATTCTTGATTCACTATTCATATTTCCAGAGACAAGAAATATGTAACTAACTATACCTATTTCGCACTCTTAACAAAACAAAGACCGAATTCAAAATTTTGGCAAAAGGAGTTTTGATAAAATTCAGAATTCGGTCGTAGTATTTATTTAGTATGGGAATCTGAAAAAAAATTGAAAATTGATTTTTTTCAATATTTTTCCTGTTCAAACCTTTGATAAAATAGCTAAAAAAAGGGTTCAAACGCACATTTTTAACATCTGTATTATCCTCTGCACTCCGCTTGGACAGTTGGGTAGAAAAAAATCATTAAACCTTTTTTTCAATTTCTCATTGGTTTATTGTTTTAATCTTACTAGGCAGTTGCCTGCCTACCTACCTATTACTCGTCATTCTATGAATGTCTGTCTGTCCGGTCCAATCGATCCAAGCTTGTGTTTACCTCACTACCACTACCTGCTACTTACAACAAAACCGCGACCACGATATCAAACATGAAAACAAATCGCGATCCACAGTCCTCGATGACATCATCAAGGTCGACTGGTGCTGGTTCCCGTCCAATCCAACTGTTTTACAACATCGTCGTGTCTCGCTCCTTTGTATTACAATGTAAACGAGAGAAAAGGACACACGATCGAATTAAATCCTGCAGAAATAATACCTACAGCTGAATTATTATGTTTTGCTTCTGTAATTGGATTTGGGAGGTCGTGTTCTGCAAAATTGTGACGTGGAAACGTCTGCTGGGTTCGAGCATGTTGAACTTTTCGTGTGACGAAATACTTAACGTCAGATGTAGGTATAGAAAGGACCATTTAACCCTAAACTGAAGCTTAACTGAACAACTTTTTTATATAACGTTTTTGTTTTCTCGAATCTGTTGGCAAATCAGCTGGTTGCATGAATATCGATCGATTCTTACCTATACAGGGTGTAACAAAATTGGTGTAGGACCGTTAACTGGGGATTCTACTCATCGTACTGAACAACTTTTGTTCTACGACTTTTCTGAAATCGCAAAAAAATTTGGCCTCTCCATACAAAAATAACAAAAAATGGCAAAACAGATGATCAATTTGTATCATATGTTCAAATTTTTTTGTGATTTGAGGAAAGTCGTAGAACAAAAGTTGTTCAGTACGATGAGTTGAATCCCCAGTTAACGGATCCTACACCAATTTTGTTACAGCCTGTATAAGATTCTTATACATATAAGAAGTCCATTTTTTTTTGCGATTTCAGCAAAGTCGTTGTACTTACTAAGATTGATGTGTAGAGCTCCTGATTAAAACTGAACACCTCACTGCATACTTTAGCAATGCAGCTGATATTATAACGACAGATACTTACTCGTATTTTTTCCCTTATTTTTATTTCTTTGTTTTTTAGTTTATGTAAATATTTTTATTTTATTTTGTTGAATATTTTATTTTCTTAAATACCTATATCAAATCAAGAGAGAACAAATAACATTAAAAAAACAAGAAAACAACCAAACCTCCGATATTAATAGAATGGACTCATTTTCTGAGAAATCTAAAATATATTACACTACGTCATATTACGAGTTGACTAATGTAATGTAATGACATGACCTCACGTCACGTCCCAGTCTCAGATTGTGATGTCATGGTATAATTTACATTGTTGGACAGCTGTTAAGTAAGGAATTTCTGCTACTTTATATTTAGTTTACGATATTTTGACATAATAAGATATATTTTCTTAAAACATGTCTACTGTCTCGTATTGATAGCAAAAGAAAGCTAGCCGAGTTTTAGCAAATGCTCTACCACCAACACAAACCGTGCTCTACAAAGTTGAACCCCACCGGGAATCGAACTTGCGACCTTCCGATTAGAAGCGAGTGGCCTAGACCTAATAACCTTGAAAAGAACCTAAACAACAAAATCTAATCTAAGACTTGAGTATCAGATTAGCTGTGCTCTCCAGACTGCCTACAATATTTATAGTAACCGCGGTGTAGCGCAAACAGATCAATACCTGTCCTGGATCTACGCTGAATTTCTGCCTAGACTAGATGGCGACGAACGACCTGCTAACGGCTAATAAAATAAAGTAGAATGCCTAGGTTCAAACTACTGAACTAGCTGCGATCGCGTGAACTGAATAATTTATGAGTGAACTCACAGTTATTATATTACGTATGAATGAATAATGATTCCACTTTTTAATATTACTTGCCACTTATTGCCCTGCTATGGCAAAGCCCGTCAGGAATGCATGCACTGGGGATAAATAGGAAAGAGAGAGAGGAAAAGTGAAGTACCTAAGTATGTAAGTAGTTATGATAGTATCGAGATGTCAAAAAACGGCTGTGAGATCTAGGTAAACAAAACATATTATTATACTACCTACCTACTTACAAAAACTTTTTCTTAGGGTTCGAAAGTGGAAAATTTCTACATATAATGCTTAAGATCTCCTTAATATTTTTGGAAATTTCTTTAAAGACAATGTAAATATACGCAAAGCAGCGTAGACCATTTACACAAAGCGTCAATAAATATTTTATTACGTCATATACCTATTTGGCGGCGGACAATGACTGTAGCTCGTCGTGCTCCTATACATTAAATTCTTTTTTAATGTCAATGACGTATCAGTAAATATTTGTTATAGTTTTTCGTGTGCTTATAAGAAAAACTATAAATTCCAATAAAAAGGCGCTAAAATTGTAGTTGTTACGATTAACGATATTTTTTCGTCTTTAGCGTTGTCAATTTATTAAAGGCGTTAATTTTTTTAGTTTAGTTTAATTATTTATTTAAACAAAATTTAAACTAGCGTCTCTACAGGTATTCATTAACATTAGCAAAAATATTAGACTTTTCAATCAAGTCGATCAGTTCGTCCCTTGCACGACTAACTCTCCTATCTCATTTTTCGTAAGTTTTTAAAAACAACCCTATTTCAATTAGATAAAGTCCAAACTCAAATAATCAAGGTTATGAGATAGGAGAGTTAGTCGTGCGAGGGACGAGTTGATTCAGCCAATTTACTCTTAGTATGCGGCAGGCCCCGGACATTCCCGTATACAGTTGAGAAAGACATATAAGGTAGGTACTTACGACTGGGTTACCATCTGTGTTCACAAAAACTCCCTTTTACTTATTTTGACGTGGATCTGTTTACATCGTTTTTTTAGGCGCGACGTACACTCAATCTGAGGAGGTTGATGCATGATAATATAATATCGACCGTAACGCCACTCATTTTAAGTTCAGATCAATGTGGGTACCACCGCGGCGGTTACGTCAAGACCGAACGCAAAATTCTCGAGATTTCGATGTTTTTATTACTTTTCTTGGCTTCCAAATAAGTTAAAAAAACCGTTCAAGGTAAATTGAAGGTATTAAAATGGCCGATTTTTGTGTGTTGGTTTCAACATATACAAATATTGTGTTTCCGAGAGAATTTGTAATTAATGCAAAATACAGGGTTTACAGGACTTTTTTTTTCATCAAAGTTTTTGTGATTTTTATGATTCTGTTCAAGGCAATTTGTTTTTTATTGTTTCAAGTATGTTATATATTTTTCCAGGGTGATAGTTTTAACCATTATTTCAAGAATTTAAATTGAATATTGCGATTTGGCGATACTTAACGCCTTGAGAGAAACAATAAAGGTTCCGAAAAACAAATGAACTTGCAGCGATCGGTCAGCGGCTGATTATAATACATACTAACTAAGCTGCATTAAAATAAATTATCGAAAAATTAACACAAAATACAGCGAAAACTAATTTCATATTTAACAAACAAGCACAAGTCTGTTCTAATTACAATTCAACGAAAAAAAAACTGCACTTCCAAATAAAATACTAAACTTCCGACAAATTTTTTAAAGGAGACGTTTCACAGGACTATGGAGCTTGGACCTGATCTGTGTACTAAACATCATAAATAAGTCATTAGAAACATAGTCTTTTCTAATTGTACATTTCCTTCGATTTACCTTCGTTACGAGGTTCATCTAGTTTCTCAGATTTAACAATCGCAACACATAAATCACCCAACATGGCGAAGCGAGCGCAATTTTGAGCATTTTACGTTCAGAAACTAGATTTTGTACATACCATTGAAATTAATAATTTAGTTGTCCGACAAGTAACTCGAAAACCAGCTGTTATGCTTGTAAAAGAGGCAAGGCATATCCGCAGATTTTAAAAATCGTACACCAATGTCAGAAGTTAGAACAGAAGGGTGTTCAGTCAGTCGAGAGTCAGAGAAAGCATCTGAGGAATATGTGGACGAAGCCGTAATTTCTGAACGTGACCTACTATTGCAAGCTTCAGTGTTACCATTTATATTGTAAAAAGTGCTGACAAAACATTATGCTTGAACCACGCAACCCTGCTTCTAATATTTTTTTCATTATTTTTCCTAGAAAGCCTATATTTTTCGTACTACGTACATGTCCAGGCACAAAATGAAACGTGTCCTTTGCGAAAAACATGTTCCGATAATATAAACGTTTTCCTACGCTCTGTAAAAACGATCTTAATTTCTATTGTTGGTTATAGAATAACTTTTTTTACTCTCAATTGTAATAAAAACAACTACCCGCGGCGGCGCACTGTTGGCTGAGATTCGTCTTTCATAGAGATTCAGCATTTTTTCTTACATATATTATATTTATTTTGCTCGAAATGGGCACTATAGATCATGATTATGCACACTTATATTGAAAAAGTTATATAGTCTTGTTTCCAATTAATAAGATTTTTATTCGAATTTTATGAAGCTGACATGAAAAATAATGATATCTCCGCTATCGCACATTTCCCCATTATTCTTTTGCAGGTGATTAATCTTTGAATTATTTTGAATTTTTTGATATACTCTAGTACACGGCCACAGGTACGACCTATTTTTGAAAAATAATTAAAATATAATACATATTTGAAAATTATTTTTATACAAATGTGTTATTTTATTTGGAAACAATGTTTATAAACACTGTTTTAAAAATGAACTCTACTACTTACTCTCAATAATACCTCAATAATCGTGACATAAGATAGTAAAATAAAAAATATTGCAATATTGGTAGAGTTTAATTACATTAGTACAAAGGAAACCTGGCCAACCGACTAAGTCTAGAGCGGCTTTTATAATACAATAATGAATGACATAATTATAAACTATTGATTAAGCAGTACATAAGTACAATTTTGTATTACTTTTCATGATTGGAATAATTCATAATAAACTTCGTTACTTTTATTTACTCACTTACTCCTTACTTTAAAATCAAAGTTAGGTCATCATATAATAGACTAACAGGCATCTGTGTAAGTAATAAAATATATATTAAAAGCAGATTTTCATATTTAATGGAAGTTATTATGGAATAATACAGAATAGTATTTCCATTATTTCGCTATAGTTTAAAAAGCGCCACATTTTATGAAATGTATCAAATTGGTTTTAAATTGATAATAGGTAAATAATAATAAAAATGACTAACCATAGTTTTCGGTTAAACGTAATTTACTCTGGTAGAAAAGTATTACGTCAGCAAATGATGACTTAATTTTTCGCAACTTTCAGTATTTTATTCGTACAAAGTTTTCGGAAACTTGGTAAATAAAGCAGTAAAAATAATATTTTAAATAAGCTAATTTTTTATTTATGTTCGAATTTCAATATTCTGATAATGCCAATAAATACTGACAAATAGTGCCCAAAGGGGAAAAATGTGCTATCGTAGTTTCACAGAAAATCGAATTTTCCACTGAGGCTGCTAGCGGAACGATCCGCTAGCAGCCTCATGTCTGGATCTGGAACCAAGGAACTACTACATCAATTGTATTTAGTTATATGTCAACAATTAGTGCTGAAATAGAGCCTCCTACCCACATGTAAAATTTAAAAATGAATGCTTCAATAACACCCAAAATATAACGGTAGATTGGTTCCAGCTAGAACTTTGAGACCAAAATGATGTCAAAAAACTCTGCCTAAATGGTGCCTTCCGATATAAAACAATCCAGAACTTTAGAGCTTCTTATTTATTCAGGATCTCAAGTTTAAAATCTACATACATTTGCATTTTGTTATTGCTTAAAATGACGTTGCTGATGCAATAACAAAACGCAAACTTACTGTATATATCTACCGTTATATATGTTTTATTATAACGATGTATGCGACTTACTGTAGAAAGAATCTCATTTAATTTAATCACTTCATTCAAAATGTCTATTATAAAAAATCTGTGGTTCATGTTCATATCTGTCGTTAAAAGTTCCACTAATTTCTCAAATATCCATTTCTTAAAACGTTAACACAACAAGAAGTAGTTATTTGTATTAAGTAACCGGGATATTGAAATAACCCACTTTTTGGGGTAAAATATTTTTGCTGCGCTGGTATCCCGAATATCCAATATAACCCGACTTAATTCAAATGGTGCAACTGCTACGTCTCAATGTATGTATCAAGATGACCACCTAATTCGGTCGGATAATTTGTTTGCCCCTATCAACTGTGGGCAAACAAACAAAATCGCATACGCGCGTAAGGGACAAGAGATGAAGATTGTATCTCGCTCACGCACATTCGTTGAGTAATGACATCATCTCTTTCTTTCGTTATTGTTTTTATTTCATGACCAATCTGTACATAGTACATCTATGGTATGCGGGAAGGGCAGTTTTATTCAGGGAAACTGTTTTTTTTTCTGTAGTTTCTTAAAGAAAGTTGGTCAGTTTCACGAGTAAAAGATCTAGATTAAACAGCGTCGGTCTCAGTACTTATAAAAATATCCTGTATTTGTAATGTAGGTAGTAGGTACAGAAACGTGCGCACTGGCAGTTATTTAGGACATCGATCAGTCAGCAGAGTGCACGTTACGAAATCGGTCAGACAGAACAACACAGAGCAATGATCCCGGATCCGTTCGCTCCCTAGTTCCCAACTCTATTTTTTGCCAGGTCAAATAAATGGAGCCCATACCTTGTATTTTGTTTAAATCTAATAAATACATTTTCGTAAAATTATGATTTAAAACTGAAATTGAGGATTGTTTAAAAATTATCACAATTAAATTAGTTATTTTAATATACAATTTATAATTTATTTCAGTGACAAAAAACCGACATACACAGTGTATTATGTATGTATTACACACACATGGTGTGAAATAATTGCCTAAAGTTATAACCTTTTTGACTTGCAAGCTTTTGCATTGCTAATCAAGTCTTTCGGAAAGTTGTTGACATTCATGAGTAAAAGGCACAGGCTAACATTTTTTTTGCTATTTCGGAACAGATCGTGGATTAGCCATAAAACCCACCATAAATCCTTAACATAAAGATTAATTGCTGATTAGATAAAAACAAAAATTCTCGCACTTCTCACAAACAAAAAAAGCGTAAAAAAAAAACAAACAATAACATTTTTACCTAATCTTATAATTAACAGTCACTTTTGCATGAATAGGTACTGTGTCTGCACATTAAATGCGTAGATGGAAATCATGAAACATCCATCGAATGATTAGTTACTATTTTACTTATTATTTGATTGATTTTATTATTAGAATCATGTTAGAATCCACTTTTGTAGCAATGGACCACAACTTTACTCTCACCGAATATTATAAACATTAAAATATACAATATCATCACAAATATTAGTATCATTCAATAGATTTAGAATTATAGGTATTTGTGAGTTAATTAATAATGTAATGTTGTAATTTTCATGCTGACCTAGACAAGAATCTCGGTGAGTCAAAAACAAAAGTTTTGTTTTAGAGTTGGAAGTGGCTTTACAACTACTTAATATAAATAAAATACGTAAACGTAATGAGTCTAGATTGACATAGGATTGACTCCTATGTCAATCTAGACTCATCATAGATTCATCGGATTTATTTAGATTATTTTTGCATTAAGTTCTAGAAAGAAATTGTTTTTATTTGCCTCAAATGGAAAATTATCTTACCTTGACCGTAGTGTTGCTGTGGGCAAAGAAAATCAATAAAGCTCTCGGAGAATGGAGGTCAAAAGAGTGAAGCGGCGACGACGTGGGAGACATAATAATACATATTTCTTTTCTGTAACTCAATACGAACTATTTACTTGTAAAAATATCAAAACTAGTTTATATCACCACCATAATTATTATACAGTAATAAAGTTTTGGTTCTTGCTTACTTACGTTAGTTATGTAAAGTTTCAAGAATCTGCCCTTTCATTTTTAAGGGACAGTTTGCGCAAAATACACGACAATTGGTGATCAATATGAAATCTTCTAAAAGTATAATATAATTTAGAGGAGTACCGACCAGTCGACAACAAATTATTGCCAGCATTTTCTATTAGATATACATATTGAAAAAACGGCGAAAATATCTTTTATAAAAACCGCAAAAGATCTCTCCGACCGAAGTTATTATTAGATATGTCTATTTTAACATACGATACCTATCTGTGCCTAGTTTTATTTTACTTTTACAGTAATAGATACTCGAAATAAAACTTACGGCCTCTTACGAATGTAAACTAAAACCTATATTCTTTTAAGAGTTTATCTATACAAACAACGAAAAAACGAATAATGAATGGAAATCAAAAAATCTCTCTTTCACTGTATAGGTAGTTCTATGGAATTTAAAACTGTCCTGTCATTCCAATCAATAATGCATATTAAATTATGTTTAAAATTTTCTCCATAGCCACATTATATACAAAATACGGAAAAATTTGATCACATGTTTCATTTTAAAAATAACCCTATAGGATGTTTTTAAATTGACTGGATTTAAACTAGGGCTTCTATAGGTTCTATATTATGAAACTCAATACTCAATAGTGAAACCGAACATCTATTACAGTCATAATAATAATATAAATAAATATTCTTTTAATTCATAATATTATAACAAAAGAAATTTTAAAATTAAATACATGCCTACCATGTCAAAAATGAACTAAAAAGTTAGAAACAATTCTAGCCCATTTTACTCGGGCCATCACAAATATTCTAATACTACAAACAGTCATCTAAATCTTCAGGCATTTCAACGTTATGGTGGAATAAAGAAAGCCACCTACATACATACATGAACCGAAAAACATTACACTCCTTTTTTGGGACAGTCTTGTAAAAATACCATTGCTTTAAAAAAATGCATATATTTTATATACGTTTCATTCAACAGGTGCGTTCCGAAGCATCGGCGAGAAAACTGCGTCTCTCTTCGAGCGCAAGAAGAAGGATGCCGAGCAGATAGCTCAGGAGAAGGCGCAGGAGGCGGCGCACGTGGTGGAGGAGCAGGCTAAGAAGGCTGGCGAAATCATCGGTGGTGCCCAGAATACTGCCAACGAGGCCGCTGATGCTGGTACTTATTTTTATCAACACTTTTACATTATAAATATTATAATCATAGAAAAAAAAATCTTGTCTCTGATTATAATGTTCCTTCTTCTTCTGTAAGAGTTTTAATTCTAAAACTGTGTTGGATGGTTGTTTAGGCCCCGGTGTTCTTGTCTTTCCGAAAATATTATTCGATTACTTCCGATTGTGAACCGATTTCAATGATACTTTTTTATTCGGTAGATAATGACTCCGGGGTGACCATGGTCACATACATAAGTTGCATTAAAATGGGTTCAGCACTTTTTTTAGAAAATTATAGTAGTTACTATTGAAGTCGGTTGCTTATGACGCTTTAAGCCTTGTCAATTATTTAGTAAAATATCTGTTTTAAAATACACGGTAGTGACACGGATCTCCTAACTAGACTCTGGTTCAAATCCTAGCGAATCTACCAATAAGCTTTTCGAAACTAGGGTACGTACATTTTCATGCCGATTCTTATAAAAGTGAAAGTATCATCTTAAATCTTGAGGAAAGCTGCATATCTAGTGATGTAAATAGAAAAAAAAGTTTTTTTTTACAATCTTGAAAGAACATAACAAAAACAAGGTTTTTTTCTGGCGCAGGTAAATTTTCAAGTGTATGAAAATAAAAATATCCTTAGGTGGTTATCGTTTTCACTTAAGAGAAAAAAACGTTTTTTACATCTCTGTGCACGTCTAATTACTAAATGTGTGTGGAGATCATGTTCCTAGGTGACCGCGGGTAACACTTAGTGTAACACCAAGAAACCGCCTTTATCCCTTGTGAAAGCACGGTTAAAATTCTTCCACACGATAAGAAGAAGTAGTAGAAGAGAATTTACTTTACGCCCTTACCTACCTTTTCCATCCCTTAGTCTAGCTAACTTCTTATCTAGAGCTTGCCGCCAAACATAGTTGCAGAGTTGCAGATAGGTAGTTGTTAACAGCATTCATGTTTTCCCCTTTTATATTCAGTATCATAACTGAACATTTATCATCAGAAGAACAAGGAGGAAGGAAGAGAAACTCTTTTAGCCTTTTAAAATCGGAAATCAGTTATTTACTTATATTTTAACATCAGATATAGGTATTATTGTGCAATGCAACGTCCAAATTACATGATAGAGTCATAAACATACGTTATTTCTAAGATAAAAAATATTGCATTAACTCATATCAAAATTAGAACATTGTTTGATAGATCCGTTTTGTATAAATAGGTTTGAACATTAAAAAATAATCAACTCACGTGATATGGATTTGTCTTGGAAAACATCAATTTTTAATGGAATTAAGATTATTTAGTATTAATGTTATCTGTGACTTGTAAACCAATATAATAATTAAAAAGAAGATAAGTATCATTGTGAACATAACATTACAAATAATTGTGAATAAATGATATGATGATGATATCACGTACGGATAGCAGTTAAAATGGTCCACAACGGCGAATAATCGAAACTGTAGTATCTACTTACAAAAAAAAAATACATTCTGTGGTAGTCCAATGCAAAGGTATAAAGGAGTCCCTTAATATATGTATAACGTAAAGAGAACGAAAGATATACCTATAAAGCCTAGCTATTAAGAAGGATCTTCTCTTCATTCCCTAAGGAGGTTAAATAGGGGATAGAAGTTCGTTGTGTAAAGTAAAAAATATGGGAATCTATTTTTAGGCTTCTGAACCAATTTTTCAGACAGTGAAATCTAAGGAAAGATCCTAAAAGCACTGCTAGCGAGCCGGTTGGCGAACCGGTTTAGGCTCGCACAGCATACACCTTCAAACCCTGTCATAGGATGTCAACACGGGTGGGCCCACGGGTGGGCCCGCGGGTTGACCTTTAGTACTTAATAAAAATAAAGTAACAATAACTATTGGCTTCATCGGTAAGGTCGAGAGTAGCTCAATTACCGATGGAGACAGCTATATGCTTGGTATTTCAAAGAACTAGTGTTACCGACATAGTTCGTAGAATTAGCAAGTTGAAGTAGCAGTGGGCAGGCCATTATAGTTCGCAGAACTGATAACCGATATGGGAGAAAGGTTCTCGAGTGGTGACTGCGGGCCGAATGATGTAGTGTTGGATGGTGCCACACCAGGTGAACTGATGATTTGGTCAGGCTTGCAAGAAGCTGCTGGATATGGCCCAATACCGCGCTAAGTATAGTCTATGGGAGAGGCCCATCTTTAAGAGTGCTCTTCCTGCTAATGATGACAATTGAAACTAACTTTGTCATTAACAGCAACCAACGCCAGAAACTCAGCCGTCGATGCCCTCGACAAAGAGCTGCAGAAGGTCTCCTTAGCTGCTGGTGAAGCCAAGGATGCGGCGAGCAAAGCGGTTGCCGATAGCAAGAAAGTCATCGACACCACCAAAGGTAACATTATCAGAGTGATTAATTTTTAAAAATTTTTTATGGCACAGTATTTTTTTTAAGTAGCTAAAATTTTTTGGTTTTTTGAAACTTTTAATTTTTTAGGTTTTAGTAGTTAGTGTTTGTTTTTTTTTTGTTGCTAGACACACTTGCAACGACAGCAGAAAACACAAAGAAAGCAGCTGAACAGGCCGTCAATACAGCGAAAGGTGAGGCACAACACAATGCATTTTATTTTCTTTTAGAGATTTTTTAATAAGCAATATTTTTATTTCTAAGTGTATATTAGATAATATAAGTAGCGCAGGTCAAAAGCAAGTCTACGTCGAAAGTTCTAAAGGTAAAAAACAACTTACTTCTATTTCTTCTAACTCACTAAGCAAGCATGCAAAGAACACCACCTTCCTAGAGTTATGGTATGGGGATTTAGTTTTTAAGTGTGTAAGAGAATAATGTGACCAGCAATTTTGTATTTACTTGTCGTTATAATCTTGTAGATAAGGTTTTCTTTTTGTGAATTTATAGATAAAGTTTACAGTACTGTAGAAGGAACGAAAACTGCTGCAGAGTCCGCTTTTGAAGCAAGCAAAGACTACGCTACAAGTGCAAAAGGCAAGTACCTACATAATTTTGAATATTGGTCATCTTGGCGCTGTCTGTTGGCAGTTTAACAAACGGAAAATATGTTTACAAAATTAATTAAGCGATATCCTGTCGGAATTCTTCGCAAAATACTACAATTTGCAGGTCTGCCATTTTAAAGATATTCTGCTTTTTGTCTTCGAAACTGTAACTGCGACTGAAGGAGCTGTTAAAAATCCAAAAAGAACTTCTTTCGAAAATATTGTCCGTGGTGAATCATAATGTGTAAAATTATATGTGTTTGACTTCATAGTTTTTGTAGTTAGCAATAGAGCTACATAATTTTAGAAGTCATTTCGGAGGTGTGCGAAATTCTAGTAACTTTACCACTTTTCATCATGCTTGAACTGTGCAAAATTAATATTGAATCGATCGGTTATTTTAAGAAAGTCGTCTTTGAGAAGTTTCCGACAAATTCTGGTTACCTATTTTACGACAAATTCCAACAACTTAAACTATGTAACGTAACTAATAGATTTATAGTTTATGATGATAACAATAGCAGTGCCAAGATGAGAGACGTACCTACTCGGATAATAAAATACAAATTCTAGCATTCATTAAAGCGGTAATGTCTAAACTATCTTTTTTAATCGTTTTTAGATACAGTAGCGGGAGTAGCTCAAAGCACGGTAGACGCTACACAAAAATCCGCCCAAGCAGCTTTTGAAACAGGCAAATCATATGCAACCAACGCAAAAGGTGTATTTTTATTTTATTTTTATTATTGTATCGTTCAATGTGTAAAAAGACCTATCCGTCCTGGAAACTTAAATTGAGATTTATAAATGCTTATTATATCGAAAAACTGTCACCGAGTTACCCATTCTGAATTCTCAATTTCTTTTTTGTGAAATTGCGTATCGACTACGTTAATTTTAAACTTGTTCATCTCACATTTAATATTATATTATATTTTAAAGATGCTGTACCCAGCACTATTTAAAGCATTACATAGAAGACAACCTAGTTTACTCTTGATTCTAGAAATTCATATCGTACTTCATACTGCGGTCTTGTCTCTGCTGTAGCTAAGAAAGAGTTCCTTGCGTACATTTCAGGAGTGATAGAATGCACGAAAGTTTGATGCCATAAAAATATTTTAAAAATTCTTCCTCCAATTTTTTTTATTCAATCCATAGGTAAAAAGAAGTTTTAACTTTACTTAAAAATACTCCTTGAGATTTCTTTCAGTTTCATAAGTAAAAACCGTAGCTCATGGAAAAGAAACAAATAAACTTTAATGCTGACCTTTCTTTTGTAGAAAATGTGACGACCGCATTACATAATACTGTAGAAGGCACAAAAAGTACTGCTGCTTCAGTGGTAGATACAACCAAATCTTACGTTGACAGTGCTAAAGGTATATATTTTTTATTTTGACTAATCCTTACTAACCTAAAAAAACGTATAGGTACCAACAAAAAAAAACTCAACCCAAAATACATAAAATGCTGCTGCTAAAAAAAGAAATAATTTATTTATTAAATAAAAAATACTTAGGTCAAAATTACAAAATAAATACATTGCTGCTAAAATATATACATTTTTAATACGATACGACTGAAATCCTATGTCAACTTAATTTAATATAATAACACTAATAATCAGTTTCTGAGAAAAATAAAAAATATATGAGTAGAAACCATAGATTATGTAAATGACAAAGATGTGTGGACATGTATAGATCCTCCAGCTCATAGCTTTAGTAATAACATCATTTGTAATAGCTATTAAGTTTTTATTTCAAAAAATGTGTTGGGGCGAGTTTCTTTTGGGCTCGACGTTTCTTCTCGCTCCGCTAACACTTCCCGAAACGTTGAGTGTACAAGTTCAAGAACTTTGTACTAGGTAGAAAAATAGAAAAAACTATGACGATTTAAAAGTATGTGTAAAGCATCTACTTAAATAAAAAAGATTTTTGATTTTTTTTTTTTGATTCAGGGGGCTGTAAGTAAATTTAATCTTTTTAGTATAATAATGGCTAATCGTTTACGCAGTGTACACTGATGGATGACTGAATTGTAATTTTTAGTTTATTGAATCGGAATCCAAAGCTAACTCCTTCATTGACAAATTTATATATTTTTTTATTTATAATCCCAGCGAACATAGTTCATTGAATCATATTTTTTAAACTGGCAAATAAAGTAGAAAGTACCAGGAAAACTTATGTTGATTCAGCCCGAAATAAATTACAAGATTGGTCAAAATTAATAGCGTTGTTTATTCCTTGTTACATTTTTGTTCTTGGATTCGTTCAAAAAGTGAGTATATTGTAGGATAATAACAACTTATATAAAAATAAACATAGTACAATGAGACAAATGAAAATAAGGCTGATAACAGTTATGCACTGGATATAAACAGCAAAAATTACAATTAAAATTATATTCGTGGGTCGTCATCGTCGTTAGTCTATGTGGGTCGTTGAGAGATAGGGAGCGAATAGGCAACGATATATCTAGTTACATCTCCTAACACGTTTAATATAGACTGCATGAGAATCAGATAACTGAGTGCACTAGTGTACATACGAGTACCTACGTTGTAAATCTCTACTCTGCAGTAAAAATAACAGAACGTATACACCATCATTTCGGTCCAAGAAGTAAAGTCCAATGATAGGATTTTGTTTATCCAATTAAGAAACTCAGAATGCTAATCATGTTTTCCACAAAAGTGACTCTACATGTAATAATTGGCAGTACTAAAAGCAAGTCTGATATTTTAGTCAAGTGTTCGCACTTGTTGGCATGTGACACGTTATTTTCAAATGTTTTTTTTTTCATATATAACTACTTATTTAAATTAACGGCTTAAATCTCGTTGTTGAAGTAATCATTACCTTATATTTAATTAAATAATTAATATATAAATAATATTACATAAATCTAATGATTTAATTATTTTTTTCATGTTATAATTTTTTTAATTTATTTTTATATGAAATCTTAGAAACTGTGGCGAGTTCTGTTGAAAGCACAAAGAAAGCTGCACAAAGCACTATGGAAACTGGAAAGTCTTATGCCGATTCCGCCAAAGGTAATTAATTTACTTGTAAATGTAAATTCTATGCATTTTTTGTGATGTGCTGAGTGTTTGATAATAAAACAGATCATTTAAATATTATGAAAATCGTAGAAACTGTGGCGAGTACTGTTGAGAGCACAAAGAAAGCTGCACAAAGCACTGTGGAAACTGGAAAATCTTATGCCGATTCTGCCAAAGGTTATAAAGTCTATTTTTATGTTTGTGATTCAGTGTTGTGTGTTCGATATTAAAATAGATCGACGTCTAACCGACTAATTTGTTTGTTTATGTTTTGTTTTTGCTTTTCACTAAACAGATAATATCGCAAGCACTGTTCACGCCACTGTAGATACAACGATGAACGTCGCATTTTCTGCTTTTGACATAGGTGCCTCTTTAGTCGGCACTGCTAAAGGTATACTCACAACATGTTTAAATTTGATAAATACAGTACATTGTACAAATAAAACAACAGAAAACTTATTTGAAACTGGCATGTCGTTCTTTGACTCCGCTTATGGTAGTGTTGTTCAAATCAGTAATATAAAATGTATTATTCCTTTGGTTTGCGTGTGACAAATAGGTACTTACTAATCTTGCATGGTTAAATACATGAATGTACTTACCTTTGTGTATAATTAATGTTTTATTTCATTTTCCTTATTTACTATTGTTTTAATACACCACTACAGAAACTCTGAAAAAAGTTTTGGGAACTGAAATACCTATCAAATGAAATTTAAATTTGGTATATTTTTTTCTAATTTTAAAACAAATGGTTAAAAAATATTTAAGAAAATTCATGAGAATACATTCTTAAATCTTGTGATTTTATTTTTACTTGCTTTTTATTTATACTTAGATACCGCTGCAAGCACAGTACAATGCACTGTAGATACAACTAAAAGCTTGGCTGGCAGCGTTGTTGAGAAAGGCAGCGCAATCGTTGGAAGTGCCAGAGGTTAAATTTTGAGTTTTATTTAATTTTATTACTTTCTTTTCTCTTTTTACTGTTTGGTTGAACTTTGACGATAAATATTATGTTTTCAATTATAGATACGGTAGCTAACACAGTATCAAGTACTGTAGATACAACGAAAAATGTTACTGGTTCCTTATACGATACAAGCGCTGCATTTGTCGGTGGTGCCAAAGGTAAGTTTAATTTTTTCCTTAAACCCAAAATACATATGACCACACGATCATGAATATAACCGGTATGATCCATAATTATAATCCGTATGACTCAGAGTAAGAAATGTGTTATCCTAACTTTTAATCTTGTTGTTTTGTGCTTTATTGTGCATTCTTTCATGTGGAGTCAATCGCTAAATTATATTATTTTACTTATTTTTCTGGTAGCGTTATTTGACTTGCTTTTCGTTTATATCAGATACCGTAGCAAGTACAGTTCAAGGCACTGTAGATACAACAAAAAGCCTGGCTGGCACCGTTGTCGAGAAAGGCAGCGCATTTGTTGAAAGCGCCAAAGGCAAGGTTTTAAGTTTTACTTAGTTTAATTACTTTTTTTCTTTTTACTGTTTGGTTGAACTTTGACGATAAATATTATGATGTTTTCAATTGTAGATACGGTAGCTAACACAGTATCAAGTACTGTAGATACAACGAAAAATGTTACTGGTTCCTTATACGATACAAGCGCTGCATTTGTCGGTGGTGCCAAAGGTAAGTTTAATTTTTTCCTTAAACCCAAAATACATATGACCACACGATCATGAATATAACCGGTATGATCCATAATTATAATCCGTATGACTCAGAGTAAGAAATGTGTTATCCTAACTTTTAATCTTGTTGTTTTGTGCTTTATTATGCATTCTTTCATGTGGAGTCAATCGCTAAATTATATTATTTTACTTATTTTTCTGGTAGCGTTATTTGACTTGCTTTTCGTTTATATCAGATACCGTAGCAAGTACAGTTCAAGGCACTGTAGATACAACAAAAAGCCTGGCTGGCACCGTTGTCGAGAAAGGCAGCGCATTTGTTGGAAGCGCCAAAGGCAAGGTTTTAAGTTTTACTTAGTTTAATTACTTTTTTCTTTTTACTGTTTGGTTGATCTTTGACGATAAATATAATAGTATGATGTTTTCAATTGTAGATACGGTAGCTAACACAGTATCAAGTACTGTAGATACAACGAAAAATGTCACTGGTTCCTTATACGATACAAGCGCTGCGTTTGTTGGTGGTGCTAAAGGTAAATTGTTTTTTTTTCTTTGAACCCAAAATACATAATTATTATGACCACACGACTATGAATAGAATCAGTATGATCCTTGATCCATATGATCCGTATGACCCAGAGTAAGAAATGTGTTATCCTAACTTTTAATCTTGTTGTTTTGTATTTTATTATGCATTCTCTCATGTGGGGTTCATCACCAAAATTATATTACCTATTTTACTTATTTTTCTGGTAGTGTTATTTTTACTTGCTTTTCGTTTATATCAGATACCGTAGCAAGCACAGTTCATGGCACTGTAGATACAACGAAAAACCTGGCTGGCAACGTTGTTGAGAAAAGCAGCGCATTTGTTGGAAGCGCCAAAGGTTAGGTTTTAAGTTTGATTTAATTATTTTTGGTTTCTTTAACTTTGACAATAAATAATGTAATAATATATTATTATGTTTTAATTGTAGATACGGTAGCTAACACTGTATCAAGTACTGTGGATACAACGAAAAATGTCGCTGGTTCCTTATACGATACAAGCGCTTCACTTGTTGTTGGTGCCAAAGGTATTTTTTAATTTTGTGAAAAAATATTCCATCTTCATTAATCATTAATACATATATTTTTTTTGTATGACTCAGAATAAGAAATGTTTTAACAAATTTTAATGTTGTTTTTTCGTGTTTTGTTGTGCTCTCTCTCATGTGGGTTCTATCACAAAAGTAAATTTAATAATGATATTATTACTTACTTTTTTAACACGTTCACTGTGCAATTGAAAAGTAGAAGTTGACCCCTCACGTGCGCATATACATTGATTATGTTGACTATTACTTATTACGACTTCTTGGCAACACGCTAGGTATTCAAAATGATCTTCTGGTATTCACAGGTTATTTTGCACAATTTCATAGCACATACGTGTAATCCAGTTGGAACACTTAAACTCACACGTGCGGGATTTAACAAGCCTATTAGTTCGCAAGGTAGCGTGACCCATATGTGGTGCACTCACATATCATTTAAACCTCTAAATGCCCCATATGTGGGTCATGCACAGTGAACATGTTACCAGGGTTATTTTTATTTGCTTTTGGTTTTTATCAGATACCGTAGCAAGCACATTACAAGGCACTGTAGATACAACGAAAAGCTTGGCTGGCAGCGTTGTCGAGAAAGGCAGCGCATTTGTTGGAAACGCCAAAGGTTAGGTTTTTAACATTATTATTTTTTTCCATTAAATTTGGTTACCTAATCTTACTATTTGATAATTATTAATATTGTATTATTATAATATTTTCAAGTGTCGATACGGTAGCAAATACCAGGGATATTGCGGATGCAGATTTTTGAATCCGCAGATGCGGATGCGGATATTTAAAAGCTCACATCCGCGGAATCGGATGCAAATGCGGATCTTAAGATTTTTTTTAGGAAAAATTGTATGGGTGCGCATAAAAAAAGATACTTATCCCTATCATTTTTAATTAATACTTAATAATTAAAGTTAAAAATTGGCCCATTATATTTAATAAAAAGG
This sequence comes from Coleophora deauratella, assembly GCA_958295455.1. Classification (NCBI taxonomy): domain Eukaryota; kingdom Metazoa; phylum Arthropoda; class Insecta; order Lepidoptera; family Coleophoridae; genus Coleophora; species Coleophora deauratella. The sequence goes on along the minus strand of OY282400.1, from coordinate 3,509,617 downwards.
AGCCGAAACCTAGGCTCCTATTGGTCACCTGCTTTCGGCACGCGCCACTCGCCGGCCCCGCCCAATTTCTTTCTTGTCGCGACCTGTAGTGGTACATATACCTAATTACATACGAGTAGTTCATTTTATTTGTTCTTGTTCATAGCGGGATAAGGGTTGTTGTAATATTAATCCTATTGTTGACTGATTTTTACTTTAACCTACACTATGAATGATGTACTTTGGTATATACTTACTTGAAAATAATAGTGGTAACTATAATTTAATTAAAAATCTTATTTATATACTTTTTGTAATTAATTTTGGATATTCACAACTTCAAAATTTATAAAATTAAACTCCTAATACAAAATATTACAATTATTAGCTATGGTGCCCTACATCCGCATCCGCATGAATATCCGCATTAAATATTGCGGATGCGTATGTCAAAATTGATGCGTAAGTTCCGCATTTCCGAATGTGGATGCGGATATTCGCAACATCCCTGGCCAATACTGTATCAAGTACTGTAGGTAGATACAACGAAAAATTTCACTGGTTCCTTATACGATAATAGCTCTTCACTTGTTTACTATTATTATTATAAGAAACCCAAAATAGGCAGATGTCTGTTTTCTGTATGAACCAGAATAAGAAGTATGTAAACGATTTTTAATTTTGTTATTTTGCGTTTTGATGTGCACCTCCTATTGTGGGATATCAATCACCAAAATTAATGGTAAAACGAAAAGACCTCTAGATATTACCTATGGAAGAGGGCTATAATAAAAACTCGTACCTAATTAAATCTTTTCGATTATTCTGTAGTATAATAATTTCGAGTTATGGGGACTACAAAATAATGAATAAAATCGTGTTTTTTCTCAATTTGTTAAATACCTATTATTATTAATTATTCATATAATAGTACAAATATAATATTATACAATAAAAATCATTCAGCGCAGGATCGGTCGGTGTGTTAATCCTTCGGGGAGGCCTTTGTACAGCACTGGACGTCTTTTTGATACGCGTGGTTCGATATGCGCTTTTTCGGGTTTTTCTAGATGCAATTGGAACTTCTGTTGACACTTTATATAAAAACGTAGAAGCTGGAAAAGTACATGAATGCTCTTCACTTATCAGTCGGTACTGTTACTATTCAAAGTTCTGACCTCCACTGCCTGCACTTACATAATTACTTTAAAAGCATACAAATCTTGTCATTACTTTAAAAGCATACAAATCTTGTGATTTTATTTTTACCTACTTGCTTTTTGTTTATAACAGATACTGTAGCAAGCACAGTTCAAGGCACTGTAGATACAACTAAAAGCCTGGCTGGCAGCGTTGTCGACAAAGGCAGCGCATTTGTCGAAAGCGCCAAAGGTTGGATTTTAAGTTTTATTTATTTTTTCTCATTTTACTGATTGCCTGAATAAATTTCGATAATAATAAATATTATAATGTTTTCAATTTTAGATACGGTAGCAAACACTGTATCAAGCACTGTTGATTCTACGAAAAATGTCACTGGTTCCTTATACGATAAAAGCGCTTCATTTGTTGGTGGTGCCAAAGGTATTTTATTTAATACATATCTAATATGCTCTGTATGGCCCTAAATAAGAATTGTATTAACATATTTTAATCTTGTCGTTTGTTTTTTATGCACCCTTTTATGTAGGATGAACACCAGAATCTATTTACTTGTGATGGTATTCAGTTATTTTTTTCGTAGTGTTATTTTAATTGTTTTCTATTTATATCAGACACCGTAGCAAGCACAGTACAAGGCACTGTAGATACAACAAAAAGCCTGGCTGGTAGCGTTGTCGAGAAAGGCAGCGCATTTGTTGGAAGTGCCAAAGGTTAGACTTTTCTTTTATTTTTTCATTTTTACCGCCTGAACTTCGATGATAAATAATAATATTAAATCTTTATCATTGTAGATACGGTAGCTAACACAGTATCAAGTACTGTAGATACAACGAAAAATGTCACTGGTTCCTTATACGATAAAAGCGCCTCAATTGTTGGTGGTGCTAAAGGTATGTTTTATATATGTACCTTTCTATGCTCTGTATGAACCAGAGTAAGAACTATGTTAACAAATTTTAATCTTGTTATTTTCTGTTTTATTGTGCACCTCTTTAGTATCGGATATCAATCACCAATGTCAAAGGTAAAAACAAAGCTGTCCCCTCTTTCTAAACTGTGTTACCTATTCTGTGGTTCCCTATGTCAGAGGGCCATAATAAGATTTTTTGATTAATATTTGGTATTCTGTATAAAACGTATTTTGAGATATATAGAGTGGAGACTAAATAATTAAATAAAAATGGAGAGTTCTCAGTTTGTAAATTATTGTAATACCTACATCTATAAAATAATAGTATAACTATGGAATCCTATACTATGAATAGTTCGATATACACTATATCGGTTTTTAAATTGCAGATACAGTTGTATCTTCTTTTGACACCACTAAAAACGCAGCTGCTAGTGCAGTAGACAAAGGCTCTTCACTTATTGGCAGTGCTAAAGGTCTGATCCCCAGTGCTCGTATTTATATCAATATGTTACACGTATATTTTTTTCTTTTGATTTTATTTTTACTTGCTTTTTGTTTATATCAGATACCGTATCAAGCACAGTTCAAGGCACTGTAGATACAACAAAAAGCCTGGCTGGCAGCGTTGTTGAGAAAGGCAGCGCATTTGTTGGAAGCGCCAAAGGTTAGGTTTAAGTTTTTGATTATCAGTTGCCTTAAAATACGATGATAAATAATAATAATATTATGTTGTTTTCAATTTTAGACATGGTAGCTAACACAGTATCAAGTACTGTAGATACAACGAAAAATGTCACTGGTTCCTTATACGATAAAAGCGCTTCAATTATTGGTGGTGCCAAAGGTATGTTTTTGGATTAAAGTTTAAAATAATACGACCCAGAATAGGAAATATAATAATTTTATTATTTTTTGTTTCAATTTTGATACTTATTGAAAAATAAATATTTGTGGTGTTATAACTAAGAATATTATCCTCCTCAGTCCTGAGCCACGATTTCGTTTGTAAATTTTAAAAAAAATCGACATACTAAGGGGCTTTTATATGTATGAGTAAAAATGAGTAATATATATATATTACTCTACTATATTATATATATATTGTCCTCTATTTAACACCATTTTTGTATCTAGTTCCAATACATTGCAATAATTTTTATTTAAAAGATCGCCAGAGAGAACCACACGGAAAATGTCCCTTGAGGACCGCGGAGGATATAGTTTGGGATGCATGTGGGAATCTATCTTTTAATTAATTTTCGTTTCTGCTTACTTTTCTTGGCATACCTACTATTTTTCTAGATTCACTAACATCTCCTATTTTCACCAAAAATGAAAACAATGTTACCGATGACCCGAAAGAAGAAACTCTGATCGAGAAAGCTAAAGGTAGGTAACATTTACTACTAAAAGTGATGGTTATTTTTGTCACACGCTTTTTCTATATCTTTCTGTTAACTATCTTTATTTTATTATATCAGAAACTATTAAAAATGGTGTAGAGTCTGCTAAAATGTCTGTGACCCCGAGCAAAGATGCTTTTTGCGACACACTAAAAGGTAAGTATTTTATAATTATATACCCAGGTAAAGTCTGTGATTTGATGATGCAGAAATTTTTTTAGATATTGCGGATAAAATTTTGATAATGGCGTGAATATTAAATTTTCCAAAGATTTTCGTGATTTACGATTCCATGTTATCTTTTTATTTATTCCGTTAGATTTATTTTGTGAGATTTTATATATATTATATTATAATGTAATAAATTAAATAAAAGATGCCAATTTAAAATATTATGAAGAAAATATGTGGAATGTGACTTGTTGTCACTTTGTCATAAAGTACCTATGTAAATAAATCGGGAGAGGCATTTGTTTAGCAGTGGACGTCTTTAAGCTGATGATGTTGATGTAATAAATTACTTTACTTAATTACGCACAGGAGACGATGAAAGATTTTAGCAAAATAAATCCGAAGTAAAAATCTTTAATAAATAATGAATTAATGACATACGGGGGCGTAAATCATGAAAAGCTTCATATAGTTTTTGCGCTAATATCAAACATTATGTTCCACCTTAATAATGGGTAAGTAAGAGTGGAAACCTAAATAATATTGTTTTTAGTTAGATAATTTACTAAAAACGTATGGTACCTTATTATTTATTATACCTCAGACTAAAGAATCATTCTCTTATATCTATGTTCTTATTACTAAAAGTCTTTATGCGTTTGGCAGGTGTCATACTTACTATTCGTTTGTTCCCAAAATATTTCATTGCTTTGGTAATTAGAATAGTGATTGTACAATAACTATATGTTTTTAGATAAAGTCCAACCTATTTTTGGAACGGTGAAGGATTCCGCGGAATCGTCTGTCGAAAGTTGTATTAAAGCAACTGAAAAATCGAACGGTATTTAGGATAATGTTGCTATGTGTGTTTCAACGGCTTTCTAGTAAATGAAACTAATTAATTAACTATGTTTTTAATTACCAATTTATATTTTTGTGTTGTTTTTTTTTAAATGTTACCTACCTAATAACTTTACATAAACTAAAAATGTACCTAATAGAATAGATTTATTATGGTTTTTGTGTGCCATAATGTATAAATAGAAGACGAAACTCACCTCAGTATTCATCTAATCAAATATTAGAAAAACAATTTAAATAAACAGACTATGTGTCGCGTATTATTGTTTATTTCATAAATCGTTAGATCGTCTCTTCTTTGAATCTTAACTTAATTAAGATACATTTATAAAAGTTAAGTATTTACATTTTTAAATATGTTCGCAAAACATTGCAGAATCGCATGTTTTTAATGTCAAATAAAATAGGATGCATAAAAAAGCAACATTATAAAAGATTCCTATATTAAAATAAAATAGCATAATAAATTATTATGCTATTTTGCAAATTAACAATAAAACATCATTAATATCATATTTTGCAAATTAACACTACCGTAATCACCCAAACAATTTCGCGAATCTAGTAACAACAAATTAATTCAATTTTTTTATGAAATGACAAAATCATTTTCACACATGTTGCACAACTGTGGCTCTACCTACAATATTACTTATTTGTTTTATTAAACTGTTAACTTATATTGTTTTGAACAAACTGTTTACCATGTAGTTTATATTGATTCGCGAAATTACGTCATCTTTATGAAGCAATATACATATATAGGGTGTGAATTGTTCAAATTGGTGACATTTGTTTTACAGACACGATCCACACGACAGTGGACACTACGAAGAAGGCTGCCGAGGAAGCGAAGGCACAGGCGCTGAAAGCTGCTGAAGAGGCCAAGGAGAAGGCGCGCAAGACTGCTGAAGCGGCTAGAGAGGAGGCCAAGAGGGCTGCTGAAGCGGCCAGAGAGGAGGCCAAGAGGGCTGCTAGTGAGTCTTACTTATGGTCTTCTTCTTATCGTGTGGCACAATTTATCCTTTGGAGCATTAAAGTTACGGAACCGAGCAACGGAAGACGTAGTGAAGACAAGCCTCCCATCTCGGTGGACTGATAACCTGGTGCCTGGTGAAGATCGCAGGAAGCGGGATGAAGCAGGAAGAAGTGGCGGAGCCGTAGTAGCATAGGAAACAATCACTCCACGGTTTCTATGCAATGCAAGTTTCGCCATTGGTGTCGGCTGCTATCACTAGACAACTTGGACAGGCGGTTTGAAACTTCTGACACTGTGGTTGGCCACTAACGCCACAAGTACAACCGCCACAAATCGGGCCTTGCCGAAACGTTGGATACCTATACGAGTTCCAAGTGGTAGGAAGTTCATATAAGGTAACCTAAAAAATTACCTTCGATAAAATTAAATGTACATTGACCCCTTGATGGAAAGAGACCCGTGCCCCTGCAGATATGGGTAATATAATAACACAGCGATACTAGGACGATATGGGTAATAATAACACAGCGATACTTCACTCATATACATACTACTACTACTACATAATACTACTCATATAACATACTTCTGACAGACGTAGCAATAACACAGCCATCTAGTGACAACAAGTACCTACTTCTTACAGACGTAGCAATGGAGGAGTCCAAGAAGGCGGCGGAGAAGGCGGCGGCGGACGCGGCGAACGCCGTCAACAGCACCGTCGACAACACGCTGAAGCGCGTGGAGCACGCCGCCGACGAGGGCCTCAAGAACGCCGGGCACGTAGTCGACGAGAAGATCAAGAACGCCGACAAGTATATTAACGATAAGCGCGAGTCTGTAAGTTTTTTAAAAAGTTTTTTATTGTTTTAAAATATTGGAATACAGAAGGCTGCTGTGCCGCTCCGCTAGCGTCCAGTTCTTTAATGTTACAAAATTCAACAATTTTACAAGTAAGAAGTGGCAACACTTAGTTAACTTTGTATATGCAATCTGCTAATTTTACAAGTCCAAACGAGTGTTCTGCTTTAAAGTTGAAACAAAAACTATTTTTAGAATCTCTTTTTACGATTTAGTGTAATGAATAGACGTCCTAAACCTATTTTATCACGCTCAGTATAATATAGATCTTATGGGCGACGTTCTTATGACCATTTTTATTATTTTATTGCAGTTAACCTCCAACATAGCATCTGCAGCACACCAAGTGGCGTCGAACACGGCGTCCGCAGCGCAGCAGGGGGCCGACGGCGCCGCTGGACTCCTCAGCAAAGGCTTAGGCACTTTCGGAGCTAAGTAAACCGGACAATTCTAGCTTCAAACTACCTACATATTATGTTTATTTTATTGTCTCATTAAATGTAAGCACAATAATACTTTTTAAAAGGAAAGTACAACTTGTCCGCAACAAGCTTTGATTGACTATAAGAAATGTAAGCTACTTTTCCTATACTAACATAGGTTACTATTTTTTGTGTACAATTTGTGGAGTGCCCGCGAATTCGTCCGCGTAGATTTTGAATGTAAACGGCCTTCGAAATTATCGAAATTCAATTGTTCATCCACACAAACTTTAACCTTACTTCAGCCACTTGGAGATTGATATTTTAAAAATATTTTCTAAGTCATCTGCACTCCAATAGCAAAGTGCGATTACGTTTTTAGACTTAGGCGTTCAGATATCTCTGTGTGCTAGTGTACAACAGGTTACACTGGGCACTTTTGGTCCGGGAACGTGTAGGGACGGGATTAACTAAGGTCCTATTTACAGGACCTTTTTAAGGCCTACAATAGTAATCATTATGACTGCATTATTAAAATAAATGGAGTTTTATATTGTAAAAATAAAGATTACATAATAAGTAGTTATATTTAGTACAAAAACTTGACGAAATAAAAAACTTTTAAGTTTTTTTAGTTGTATCATTAACGCGGGCGAATTCACGGAATGCTTAGTAGGTAATAGGTATATAATTTTACTGTGTACATTATTATTTTAATCTTAACAATTTGAACAAATCTGTGTAATCTGTATTATGTTTGATTTGTTATTTTAAAGCTGTAATCTCATTTATTTAACCGTGTCTTTGTAACTATGTTTAGATGAAATTTATTTGGCCTCGAATTATGTTGCATTTTTGGTGCATTTGGCTTAATTATAAACAAGTAAGCCAGCTTTGCCGATACCGTCCATAAACAGACTACTTTTTCATTAAAAAAATATTCATTAATATAGTATTTTCAATGAAATGATCAATATATACAGTGTATAATATAAATATAAAAATAAAACATTAAAATCTACAAACAAACAAACAAAATGCTTTCTTTTGCCTATGAATTTATTCTCAATGAATACTATAATTACTTTTTATATTTATGTACATATATGTATAAATAAAACACCTTCCTTCAAATGTGATACAATGTTATAGACGCTTGGCACTAAATAAGCATATATTATTATTATGTTATATTTTTAATTTTTAACATACTTTGTATTTTTAATAAATGTCAACTTCTTGATGTTGTTAAAGTGTCGGAAATGTTTATTCAATATAGCTTCATTCGTAGACTAGTTTCGAGTTGCTTTGATTTTTACTGTTATTTTTTATCTATATTATATAGTTGAAAGATGGACGCATTTTATGGGCAGATAGTTACAAAATCTCAGTCAGATTTAAAGGCATATTAAAAGCAAAGAAGCGATTAAAAGTATTTTCTTTTAAATAACTCGTGAAATTCATATTGGCGATAGGTACCACATGACTATGTTCTTTATTATTACATGTTTGAGTATCATTTCGATTGATATGACTTTTTTGTAAGATTTTTTTTATATTTATTTAGATTTTACACAGTTCATAGATTTTAAATGCATTACATGTTTCATAGACATTCTATTTTTAAAAATATTGTTATAACTTCTGACACTGTGATCTACAAGTCGCCTATTGAATAACAACGGCCTGTCCTGCTGCTCGGGAAGGTGCGTCCGTCTTTCAACCCGTCATCGATGTTTTTTATTACTTAGTTGAACGATACTCGTGTTAAATTTTCGTTCATATCATATTTAGGCATAGTATGTCGTTGTATATGCATCAAATAAATCTATTTATTTACTCAGAGTCACTGTTTCATTTCCAACCACAAGCCACAGACCTGAATAACTTATAAATATGACTTTATTTGCCGACAAACGACAAATAGTGGATAACTACCTGTGAAAATATACAGCTTTCCCCAGGGCACCTGTACAATCGAAGCAAATATTCATATTCGTTAACTGAACCATATACCTACAGGGTTATTTTTGGACCCCCCACCAAAACTTCACAGAAGCTTCTTACTCATGAAACTGAGCAACTTCCCCCAAGTAACCAATGCATTGCAATGGTGAATTCGCAAAAAAAATTGTTCGACCTTTTATATTAATTTCATCACGTGATCGGCCTACTTTGTATGGAGATGCCCAAAATTTTATTTTGATTTTTACATTGGTTTTTGTGGGGGGTCCAAAAATGGAAGTTTTGGTGGGGGGTCCAAAAATAACCCTGTATGAACAGTTCATTTGTATTACACTTACTATGAAAAAAAGACCTATTGAGTTCTCGAAGGAAAAAGTCACCTGTCTATCAATTTCATCCAACACTGATTTTGTAAGATAATTACCTCAACTCAGTTTCTTCTTAGTAGTGTAGTAGCATCTTATCCATACTGAGTAAAAAAAACCGTAAAACTAATTTAAACTGGATGTTTTTTGAGGGGCAGTGCTAAACCAAAGTATAAACTTCGGGTGAGAGAAGGGTAAGAGCAAGAAACAAAAAGGAAAAGATTTTTGTGGAACGTATGCGAGTGATTGTAGAGTGAAAGTGTTTCACAGTTCCACTCCACAGTTCTGGACAACGAGTTTTTGAACTTTTCTATATGTAGTGTGTGTGCAAAATAGTACTGGAGCCAGCAAGGTATATGGGCCTGAACATATAAGAACGCTGGAAGCAGTCTATCTCGAAAGGACTTTTTGTTTTCAATCATTTGGCTCGAGTCTTACAGTCTAGATCGGTCACTGAAATTTTTTATGACGTTCAGAAAAACTTAAAAAAGTCGTATTTGGGCCTAAACATATAAGACTCAAAATGAAATTTGGATATGAAAGTAAGTACATTGGACAACCCCATAACATATTTTTTTTCGCTGAAATCGGTCACCGTCTCAAATCAGACAGGGGTCAGAAATCGTAAAAAATCGGTTTTGGAACTAAACATATAAGATGTCTGCAACCAATGTAAATCGATAAAACACACTTCACCTTATACAAAAAATTCAGTCTTACAACGCGAATGGGTCACAGACTCAGTTCCAAAATCTGACTACTTTTATAGCTTAGGTTTTTTCGCTGAAGATGGGTGATAACTCGATAACCATTAAGGTTAGAGGTATAGTTACTTTGGCAAAAATTAAGTGCATAAAATTTCCAACATAAAAGGTTATATTCATTTTTATTGTGGGATTAATAGATAATGAGAAAATTGTAAAACTGTTTCTCATAAACATCGTTTTCGTCTATTTCTCCATAACCTTTAAGATTACAGGTATAGTTACTACTGTAAAAATAAAGTACATAAAATTTACAACATAGAAGGTCATAATCATTTTCACTGTATAATTAATAGAAAAAGAGTAATTGAAAAAAATACGTTTATATTTGAAATTTTTATCTATTTGTTGATAAATTAAAGATTAGAGGTATTGCGGCTTTAAAGAAATAAAGTTAATTAAATTAATAAAAAAGGTTCTATTCATTTTTATTGTGGGATTAATTGATAAAGAGAAAATTGTATTGTATATTATTATTATGTCATATTTTTAATGTTTAACATACTTTGTATTTTTAATTTTTACTGTCAACTTCTTGATGTTGTTAAATTGTCGGAAATGTTTATTCAATATAGCTTCGTTCGTAGACTAGTTTCGAGTTGCTTTGATTTTTACTGTTATTTTTTATCTATATTATATAGTTGAAAGATGGACGCATTTTATGGGCAGATAGTTACAAAATCTCAGTCAGATTTAAAGGCATATTAAAAGCAAAGAAGCGATTAAAAGTATTTTCTTTTAAATAACTCGTGAAATTCATATTGGCGATAGGTACCACATGACTATGTTCTTTATTATTACATGTTTGAGTATCATTTCGATTGATATGACTTTTTTGTAAGATTTTTTTTATATTTATTTAGATTTTACACAGTTCATAGATTTTAAATGCATTACATGTTTCATAGACATTCTATTTTTAAAAATATTGTTATAACTTCTGACACTGTGATCTACAAGTCGCCTATTGAATAACAACGGCCTGTCCCGCTGCTCGGGAAGGTGCGTCCGTCTTTCAACCCGTCATCGATGTTTTTTATTACTTAGTTGAACGATACTCGTGTTAAATTTTCGTTCATATTATATTTAGGCATAGTATGTCGTTGTACATGCATCAAATAAATATATTTATTTACTCAGAGTCACTGTTTCATTTCCAACCACAAGCCACAGACCTGACTAACTTATAAATATGACTTTATTTGCCGACAAACGACAAATAGTGGATAACTACCTGTGAAAATATACAGCTTTCCCCAGGGCACCTGTACAATCGAAGCAAATATTCATATTCGTTAACTGAACCATATACCTACAGGGTTATTTTTGGACCCCCCACCAAAACTTCACAGAAGCTTCTTACTCATGAAACTGAGCAACTTCCCCCAAGTAACCAATGGTGAATTCGCAAAAAAAATTGTTCGACCTTTTATATTAATTTCATGACGTGATCGGCCTACTTTGTATGGAGATGCCCAAAATTTTATTTTGATTTTTACATTGGTTTTTGTGGGGGGTCCAAAAATGGAAGTTTTGGTGGGGGGTCCAAAAATAACCCTGTATGAACAGTTCATTTGTATTACACTTACTATGAAAAAAAGACCTATTGAGTTCTCGAAGGAAAAAGTCACCTGTCTATCAATTTCATCCAACACTGATTTTGTAAGATAATTACCTCAACTCAGTTTCTTCTTAGTAGTGTAGTACCATCTTATCCATACTGAGTAAAAAAAAGCCGTAAAATAAAACTAATTTAAACTGGATGTTTTTTGAGGGGCAGTGCTAAACCAAAGTAAAAACTTCGGGTGAGAGAAGGGTAAGAGCAAGAAACAAAAAGGAAAAGATTTTTGTGGAACGTATGCGAGTGATTGTAGAGTGAAAGTGTTTCACAGTTCCACTCCACAGTTCTGGACAACGAGTTTTTGAACTTTTCTATATGTAGTGTGTGTGCAAAATGTTTTCTGGATTCGAACAGCATGTGTGGAATGGAAGCAAACTTGCATACTATTTAAACGTAGTGATTATAGGTATTCTCTTTGACGATTCCATCAATGCATTAAAATGCGTTTCAACGAATAGTTCCTATGCCGTTATGTTGGCTCCCCTGTCCATCAACGACATCACACGTAAAAACGCTTCTACAGATTTTGTTAGTGTGTGTCTGCGTTCTATGTAGTGTGTGTCTGAGTTCTATGTAGTGTGGGTGGAAAATATTGCTGCCAACATAAGAACTATTTGATTTGCTGCATAGGAACTATTTGCTGAAACGCACTATAGTAATGAAGGTGCTATAACGGAACCAGAAACGGAAACGGATAATCTATATTTATTAGCGGAAGCGGAAATAGAGATGTAGGTAAGAGAAAGCAATATTTGATAGAAGCTAGATATAAAAAAAAACTTACTTTAATCCTAATAAAGTTTAAGAAAACAACCACAACAGACAACATAATTTTTTTTAAGCGCTAATATTTAAATTATAAAAAATATTTTTAAAAAGAAAATACATTAATAAAACCAATAAAACACGTACTTTTTTAAATAATGACATATTTTCTCCACAATTTTGCCAAATGAAATAAAAAAAGGCATAAAGGCATATTATATTTTAGGCCTAAGGAACAAAAGTTTGGCACCTTTTTTCTTATTTCTTAATAAAATGTATGGGGTTGATAAAAGCCGGTAAATCCGATAGTTGACCGCTAGTCATTTGAGTTACTAATGTTTGAATGTTTAAAATTTTGTTCGATGACGTCATTGTTCAAAATAGTAGTTTGCATACTAATTAATTAGGATATTCTTATAAATTAAAAAAAATATGAAAATATAAGTGATTAAGTATTTCAAAAAATTCAATTAGTGCTATTTAGTCAATAATATATTGTAATTTATTTTTCATGCAGTTAACTCCCGGACTACAAGGTCTGTTAGTTACATACTATACTAGATTAAACCGCGCGGTTAAAAACCGCAGTGCGCGCGCATAGCGTTAGAGTAAAAAAAAGAATCTCGTCAGGTCTTGGCAACACTCCAAATGTCAAAATTATTCAAAACAACAATGGCGGCGTTAATGCGCGCAGGTTTTGCGTTCACCAAAAATGCAATTATTACAACCTCTACTAGAGCTATTTGCACCACTCAACCTTTAAAACTGAAAGAAAGTAAGTATGTTCGTCTTTTCATAAACTTATAAGTGAAACTGCGATTTAGAGGTTATGTTGTTGACCTGGTGAACGTTTGTAATATTTTTTTGGTGTGATTTGATTGCAGTACGTGAACATAAAGAAGATTCAACATTGGTAATTGATGCCGTGGTCGTGCCGTCGGCACGAACAGAACTGCTAATCCGCGCGGAAAATATTCCTTCCTTGGCACCCCTTCCAACAGATGAAAAGGGAAAGCCTCCGTGCTACTTATGTGCTCTTGGCCTGGATGTTAAGCACACAGACGTGCTAATTTTGAGCCAGTTCGTCCGCTCTGATGGCTGCATGCTGCCACGTCGCATTACGGGTTTGTGCCGGCGACAGCAAAAGAAAATTGGCAAGATGGTTACAATGGCTCAGAAAGCTGGTAATTACTTTGCAATATCTCTTTACTTATGTTGGAGTGATAGAACTCAAGCATTATCTGTGATAATTATCAATTAAACCTTTGAGGTTTGACTCACCTTGTGAGTTCACTTGGTCTGAAAGTATATGCACAAGAACTAGCGAGTCCATACAAATATTGTCAGTGCTAACAACTCACTAGGTGAGTCGGATACAGCCTACAGTACAGTGTGTGTAATTGTGTATGCATTGGACTCTTGAGCCGTATCTATTTAAAGTAATCAATTGTAAATCTAAGTTAATTTTACAAGACAGTATTTCTTGTAGATACTTTCTTCCAGATACCTTTTTAATTTGCTTTATATGTCAAGCTATGGCACAGTCATTTTCAAAGTATATGCAGTTCAGTTTAAGTTTTTTAGCTTGTTACAAATACTGGGCTAAATTAACTCTGTTACTGTGTACATACATACCAGACTGTAATTTTGAAATTAATTGTATTTTTCAGGGCTAATGATCAATATAACCCCAGATTATTGCAAGAAAAATCCCACAAAAAGGTATGGCCATAAGAAATTCAACACTTACTTTGATGAGAAAACAATATTCTGGAAAAGAATACCCAAGCAGAGTGACCGTTGGAAACGGTAGTTTAATAATGTTAGTATAGTTAATTAGTTGTTTATTGAAAATAAAAAATAAATATGTAAAAATGCATTTTATATAATCATAATCATCCTCAGACAAAAAAATCCAGTGCTGAACGAAGGCTTCCCCCTTTGGTCCATGGTTGGGTCTTGATAAAGAGCTCAAAATTATCAAATACTTAACAGTTCCAGATAATAATTAGATATCAAATATTTAGAGCTCGTGCAGATGACAAGTGCTCAATGCGAGTTTTGATAACGCGTGTTTAAAATGGGCCTGAATAAAATGTATGTAATTATACACGCACGTTGAGCGCTTGTCATCTGAACTAGCTCTTAGGGCGTCCGCTGCGTTAAGCGGGTGCACGGCGCGGGCGTCGCTCCGGGTGCTGTTTCATGTCATTTCATAGAGCAGCGCTGCGTGAGGCGGGTCTCCCGTCGCAGGCGGCGCGGGCGACTGAGTATGCTCGTGTGTCCGTGCTACGCAGCACACGAGCGGAGCTGTTTCTAGAAAATCAGTGAGCGCCGCTGGGTTATCCGTGTCGCGGGCGCCCGCGACTTGTTAAATTTCTCCGCGACGGAGCACGGCGCGGGTCCCCGCGGCGGACGTCTGCGCCGTGCACCCGCTTAATGCAGCGAACGCCCTTATATTACCAGAAAATTTTTTGGGGTAATTTGGGCTAGAGCAATATTTCAGCTTGCCACCATATTAAAAAGATAAGTTTTTTTCTTCAAACGTGTATTGTTAATTTGTATCGAGCAATGAAATCTTGTGTCTGCTACACTGTTTCGCGAGAAAGTATGTTTACTTATTTTACATATAGTATGATATTGTAAGTTTTTAAATTGCAATTTATTTAGATTATTGTGGGTAAAAATGTTTATGTTGTCTATTTTTGTTTGCATCAAAATTCGAAATACATAATTTTAAATATAAATACATGAGGAGTAATAAAACCAACAGATATTTGCAATTTAAGTTACTTATTTCCAATTTCGTTGTCAATTTTAAGTTCATGTTCACAAGCTGCTCAACTTTTTGATTACATTATACTTACATATTGTTTTTATTAGGATTTTATAAAACCAATGGTAAAAGATTAATACAGGTCGCGTCAAACTTTAAGATCGCTGAAGGGTACTGAGTGGGGGAAGTGTGCGTTTACTTGGAATCCTCATGCTCGAATTTTGATATTCTGATAATGCCAATATTTATTGTCTAATAGTGCCCCCACAGGAAAAAAATGTGCTATCGTAGTTTCAGAGAAAATCGAGTTTTTCACTAAGGCTGCTAGCGGAATGTTTCGCTGGCAGCCTCATCTCTGGAACCAAGGAACTACTTCGAAATTCGAGCATGAGGATTCTAAGTGAACGCACACTTCCCCCACTCAGTACCATTCAGCGATCTTAAAGTTTGACGAGACCAGTACAATAGCATTTTTATGAATAACAAAGTAAATAACACACACTATTAGATATAATAATTAAATTAAACATATCTGCACTTTTTACAAGCAAAAACTGCACTTCTACAAGATAATTGTATTGTAAAAAATAATAACTGCAAACACAAAATGTATTCTGCAAGAGAGGCTACTTCATAGACAATATATTTATTAAATTTGGTTAACTATTATACGACGTGTATTAAAAAATTGTCTACAAAATTATTTGTCTAACAAGTAGAAAATAATTATAAATTCAACCTCTTATTTATTATTCATCACATACAATACAACGAAAAGCAGTCTACGGCAATTACCACAAACAATACCCAACTACATCTGCACTCTTGTTGGGAAGCACATTACATGATGAAAATATTTTCTTGAAAATTCAGTTAGGTGTGATGAGGTGGACCATTATTTACCAGACTGTCAAAGTTTTTCGAATATATGTATGTCCATTTAATTGTTGCTGCCAATAGCCAAAACACCTTCAGTCGTCAGATTCGTCTTGCTCTCCAGATTAACATACGATACACTTTGTACAGTCAGTTTTTTTTTTGTTTAATTTCTTAGATTAATTTTACAGTGGTTCTTTTTAGTGAATGATTCAGTATTTGGTGTATTCAGCATGTTAGTGGCCAGCCTACGTTAAATTCTTCATTCCATTCAGCGGATCCAATGATTTTTGGTTCATTCACAGTTGTCATCATCACAGCCTCTCGTATAAGTACAGATAGCCGAGGTCTTTAGGCGGGTTTTCTGACAGCGCCACCTAAAAAAACAGCATTTGTTAATCCCTTGATTATTCTCCATTTAGACATTAATTTACATTAGACAATTAAAATGCCTGTTTAAAAAAATATCAAACATATCAAAAACAAAGTTCATTCAATGGCAGAGGTTATAAACATTGTAGCACAGTTTCTAAAGGAGTCGTCCGTTCATCACGTGAGGCTCAAAGGGGGAAGGGAATTCGGAAAAAATAACGAAATTATCACATTGGGGGGGTAGTGAGATATCAAGTGTATTCTTTCTTTCTTCTTTTTCGTTGAACGCGATTTCTAGAGTAAAATAGTAGTAGAGTAAAATTTTGTACATTGTATAAAAAATTATTTATTATAAAAAGTACCTTATTGTCATTGAATATGACCCATCTTCCCTCGTGCAGCACGTGGCACACGTAGTGGCCGACCATCGTCGACGTGCCCATGTGCGAGATGAACGCGATCAGTTTGTACTCTGGAAGAAACATTAGAATATTCTCTGTAAACTTTGTAGTGGATTGAAAAATGTTGGCCTAAATATGTAGTACCAAACCAAAGTCGCCATCAGTTACTATCGGTAAGATAATGCCAAGGTAAGCCCTAATGTGAATAAAAAAGTAATTTAAACACGATAGAAATCTCCTACCGATTAGAATCTTTCTTAAGTACTCAGTTTAATCCGAGTGCACGATGTATTATGACGGGCTTTTTGTCATACTGAATAACTTTCTCCAAGAGACCCGCCCAAAACAGTGGTGCGTGTAGAAAAACTTATCCAAAGAAGTTTTATATCGTCGCTCCGCTTCTCTTTAGAACGCTAATACGTCAGTTTCAATATAATTAACCGCGTGGACGAAGTTGAGGGGAAAATCTGAAATGCGGGAGGGGGAAGCTTCATAACTGTTCGAATTTTTGAATCTAAGAATGTCATATGTTTGAATTACGACCAATCACTGCAAGATGTCAACTGTCTAAGGATTTAAATCGTCGAATAGCAATACAGTATTTGAAAATGACAAAACTCAAAATACGACTGAAAGATCTAGTGATGGAGGAAATAGAAAGGATCACAAATATCGAAAACTCTTACGATAATTTTTAAAATGAGGATAACAAAATAAATTAACACGTTAACTGCCATTGGGCGCACCTGTGCGTTTACAACTCCTTAAGTGTATGCCTCCAACGCAAATATGCGTTTTCATACATTTGTATGGCTACTAGGTAGTATGCCGCCCGACGCGTATGTGCGTGTATGTGATTTTAGTTACAAACACGCAGGTGCGTCGCGCGGCACGCTGCATAGACGCGGAAACGCGCAGGTGCGTCGAACGGCATACAGACCGGAGCATAACTTGCCCGCAAATATGCGTCGTACGGCATACTTCATAAGCAAGATATGGCAATAAGTAATGTTTTAGATGGCACGTAACGTGTTAAGCATATTGTTCCTTGTTAAATCTTAATACATAAACAATACTAATACAAATTCACAAATATAATACAGTAAAAACACATATTAAAACAAAAAATATATATTTTAAAAAAAACAAACCGAATCAACTATGATTCGGTTGCCAAAACATATCTATAGCAAAGCTGGGCGGAAATGTTAGAAGAAAATTATCCTAGCTGTCGTGTCTGCTCATAGTCTTAATTCTCGTTTAATTTTTATTCGGGTTCTTTTGAAAACTGAATATAATTAGAAGAAAAAATAAGTCTAAACTATGTAAATATGCAGTCGGATATTTTTTGTTGCTAAACTTTTTGCTATATCTATCGAAATGTCGATGAAGTGTTGCATCACTACCATATGTTTTGCAACGAAGTTATTTAAATAAAAATTAGTCAATATATGGCTTACTTCTGGTATGAAACCCCGCACATTTGATTTATTGAGATGCCCAGTGCGGTTTCCGCATCAAACAACGATGCAACTTGGCATTTTTACGATAAATTTACACATATTTTGTCCGATGTTACCTCGACCATTGACAGAAATAGACTGAAAGACGAAAATTGGACAAAAATGACATTTCAATTTAACTTGGCCATCTGCCCACCTTGCGGCGAGCGGCCGATGCCCTGTATTGCTAGTCTATAGGGGGGAGCGGGGTGCATGTCTGTGAACTTATCATTTCACAGCACCATCTAGTTTATATCGACTTGAACTATCTGACGTTATCTTCAGACAATATCTGCGATCAACTCTCACTATGAATGGAGTCTCAGCATGAACTTAGTGTCGATTATCGGTATTGACTCACTCTCGGACGTATGGAGTATGGCCTAATCTTCCTCAGGTATAGGAAGTGAGCCAAGCCGCTGAAGTGGGGAGGATATGGGTTGTCAACTCACTCTCGGGCCCGTCCCGGCAGCCGAGCGCGCGGTCCGGCGGCGGCGCGCTGCCCCCCGCGTCCAGCTCGGCCGCGTGGCTGAATATCCAGTCGACGGCGCGGCCCACGTCCCCGCCCGTGGCCCCCAGAGCCTGCGCCGCCTGCGCCCGCGTGAAGCCCATGCTCATTATCTGTTCCACGCTCGCTTCGTCGGCTTGTGTGTTACCGCCTGTTGGGTGGAAATAGAGAGATGTTAGAATAGAAAGATGCGATAACAGTTTCTTATTTATGTGACGTAAGCAATTTTTATTTTTAACATGGATAGATCTGTTTCACGCACGCTTCGTCGGCCTTGTGTGTTGCCGCCTGTTGGGTGGAAATAAAGAGCGATTAGAAAGATGAGGTGACGGCTTTTTTTATGTGACGTGGTGGGAGCGCTTTTGGATAGTATTTTTTTCACTTTGGCCTTAGTATACGGAGGTAATCTGATTATACAGGGTATTACACCCTGTTTAGGTATGCCATCACTGTTCTACTTGTCTATAGCTATATAATGTCTTGGGCGAGTACAAAACTTATAAAACAGATAGCCATTGGGGTTCTACTTGTCTATAGCTACATATATGATGTCTTGGGCGAGCACAAAGCTTACAGAACAGATAGCCATTGGGTGGAAGTTCTCGAGTGGCGACCGCACCCCGGAAGACGTAGTGTGGGCATACCTCCCACTTGGTGGACCGATGACCTGCCCCCGATAGCATGACGATTCGCGCGCGACCTGACGCGATTAAGCGACCGTCTCGCTCTAACGCCGAGCCAGTGAGAAGAACATGTTTTTTTTCTTTTTTTTTATATCATAGGTGGCAAACGAGCAGACGGATCACCCGATGGTAAGCGATTACCGCCGCCCATAGACACCCGCAACACCAGAGGAGCCACAAGTGCGCTGCCGACCTTTGAAATGGGAGTAAACGACAAATAGTTTTGTCTACGCTTTCAAGCTACCAGTTTTGAAGGTCGGGGGAAGCTGTGTGGAAATCCTTGGGCAAAGCTTCTGTCCATCAGTGGACGTATTTTGGCTGATGATTATACTAAGTATGGGTACGTGTTGCATGCATTCTTTAAAACTTAGAATAAGCCAGATTTTTGTAATTATGAGTACTAAGTGTTTCTTAATCCATTTTTTGAAATAAACTTATTATGATGACGATGATGGGTAGATACCGACCTTTAGGCTGCGCGCCGGGCGGCTCGAACTTGTTGGCGAAGTCCCAGTCGGTCATGTGCTCCATGAGCCAGTTGGAAGCCGCTTCCATGCCGCCATTGTTCGTGTAGTACAGCGCCTTCTTGCACGCTTCTGCAGGGAAACCCATGTCCAGCTGGGGGGGGGGGGGGAAATACGATGCTTAGTACAAAATCTTAGAGAATTATAGGTCTATAACATAATATACATTTGTCTTGTAATATTTTTTAAGATGACTGTGTATTCCTGAATAAAGCAAAATAAAATAACATCTATTCTACTTTTGGTGAAAGATCAATTATTGTATTATTAAAAATAAACAAGAAAAGGAGTCGACAAAGACGTGATGCTTTTACAGAATGAAACAAAAATGATGTAGGACTCTTCAAGTGAAGCCGTCGTGGCTCAGTGCGGCTTGCGTGATCGATCCATTAGCTTCTCGCAACCTTCACCAGGTCATCAGTCCACCGAGTGGGGGGCCTGCCTATGCATACCCATGTATGCCGGTGCACGGTCGCCATTCGAGAACTTTAATGCCCTAACTTAACTGACTACAGATTCGGTCACACCCTGGATGGGTTTGACTGTTAGTGGCATTTATCTCGACCAAGTTAAGCCGTTGGCACCGACTGCTATCACTAACAGCAGTCGTTAAGACACGTCGGAGGCCTTATAGGTGGCTTGAAAACTTCTGACACTGGGGTTTGCCACTAGCCCCACAACCTCCACCAATCCAGACTCGTCCCCGTGTGTGGAGTACGGCCTAAACCTCCCGAGGTATGGGAAGAGACCCGTGCCCCTGCAGTGGGGAGAGGCTACGATATGGGTTTTTAACGTAACGTAACGTAGAAGTAATGGTGAGTGGTGAAGTTGCTCTCTGGATCCAATTCTGAAATCTACGCAGACAATGTCGCGGGCAGCAGCTAGTAATTTATAAATAACATCGAAACGGGTACAAAATTGAAATGAAATGAAATAATATTTATTCGAAGTATCACTGTGCACTTTTCGAACGTCATATTTTTTATACATTATACGAAACTCCTACCACTTGGAACACGTATACCCAACAATCCCAACATTTCGGGAAGTGTTTGCGGAGAGAGAAGAAAGTCGGGCCCAAAGAAACACTTAAAAGAAACAAACACTCCAACGCATTTCTTTTAAAAAGGTTTACATTCTATTACATCATTTGTGTAAAACGGTCTGATCATATTTATATAGTCATGCATGCCATTACAAGAGAATGTAAAGGAGTAAAAATACATAGGTACATACTGTTGTATAAATGACTAAACAAACACCAATGACAAGAATAGGCCAGTTCACACGGACAGCACCCGATCACGAGTATAACGCAAGAGTCAGCCATCGCTTCCCTCAACCATATTTGAGGGAAGGGAGCGACCCGGCTCCCGATACGCCACCATCCCCACGAACATTTAGGCGAGCATGCACCACTCTCACCAATGGAAAAGAAGCAATGAAAAAAAAGTGTATGAAGTATCAATAATAGTAATTCATTTTAAATGTATATGTGTCGTGGCCAGGTCATAGACTTGATTCTCGTTTTCTTCCATCATAAGAAAGAACGAAGACAGTTTTGTCGGTGCTCCTCGACGATATGGCCAGTCATTCTATGATCTGGCGAGGACATGTCGTAGATGTGAGGGTGAGGGGTGACTCACCAGCTGCGCCATCAGGGCCTCGTCGTAGGCGGGCGCGGGCGCGTCGGCCGTGTCGGGCAGCGGCGCCTCGCCGGGCTGCAGGCCGCGCCCGCGGAGGCAGCTTAGGTCAGCCTGGACATACACATGACATCATATAGTGGTTCTGGCAGCTTAGATCCACCTAGACATATATAGTTCATTCCAATCAAAAAAAGCAAAAGGTAAACAAACGTAGTACGCAGATGACATTGACAGTGTCAGTTCCATAGTAAGTTTATTTACCTTTTGCTTTTTTTGATTGGAATGAAGTTTACACATAACGATGATATAGTGGGTCTTGTCTTGCCAAACATTGCAGTTAACAGCATTGATGTGTTTCGGCATGAAGATAAGATAGCCGGTTCCCCATTGCGTCGGGGAATCTTGGTAAGCCCGCTTCCATCTTCGGTGCCATTTGCACTTACCATCAGGTGAGATGATGTCAAGGGCTTAGCAATTAAGGGTAAAAAATATTAATATTGTGATTCTTTTTGGTGACGTTCTCTGGTGATGTCACATAATATAGCCTGAACTTAGGTGATATGACATGACAGGTTGTGTACGTTCGTAGGTTAAAATACCGGTTTCCCGACCACATCGTGGCGGCTATTTCATCGAGTTTAGTTTTTGGAAATTAAGTTACAAATGTTTAGAAACCTCTGTCGATGTGCTACGAGTATTTTGGCTCAATTATTGAGCATAAAGCCAAAATAGCCTAAAATTGAGCCTCAATCATTTTCCGCATGACACCAAATACTGACATCATTGACCAAAACAGTGACTGCTTTCATTAAGTCCTATTAAGCATAGACAAACACTTTTAAATGGATTTGCGCTACGCTAGACAGCAGATCACTGACTTAAAACTGACTTTGCTACCTAGTTTCCACGCCTGCACTTTCCATCAGGTGGGCCATCAGCTTTTCGCCACCTCATACAAAAGTGCGGTTACCTCCCAAGGCATGTCGACGGCGACGTCTAGCTTTGCGGGTGTCCAGTCCTCCTGGATGGTGAACTTCTTCAGCTGGATCAGCAGGTAGTCGGGAAACGTCGCCAGCCGCGTGGTCCTGGGGAAGCCAGCGCGTTTTCAATAATATATTTACAAATCATATTTTATTAAATAATATTACATAATATTTCTATATACCACAAATTAAATAATACAGCACAGTCTTACGTTCTACAACTCAGGCATTATAAAAGCCTGAGCCTTAGTCAAAAAGCCCGCCCCGAAGCGCCCCTGATGCAAATGTGCCCATAACGCTGGCAGCATTGCCTCGCTGAATGGCCAGCGAGATGCGTTGCACCAGGTACGATCCGGCGCGGGGGTCTCCGGTATTGTTAATCAGGCGCCGACCCAGTTCCCCCACAAACTTCCTAGCCTCAGCGCACCATACGCCGCTCGCCTCAACCGCGAAAGGAATGAACGTATCCTATCGTATGTATCCTTGAGAGGCGAGTACTTGGTATGTTTTTTAATGGCAGCCCGCTCGGCAGCTGAACCCGCTGCGCGGGTGGTACAGGCCAAATGGGAGGGTGCGAATGTACTTACGCACGTCGCATCCCACACCAAACAACGCCCACGCCCCCAAGGAATCAACGTCAGTCCATCAGGCCGCTTGCCATCCGAGCGGCTCAAGCCGGGCGGCTCCAGGACACTCGGAACGCCGGCGGATACGAGAGCACGACGGATGAGCTCATTGAGCATATGGTGTCGTGGTCGACGTCCCGCTGACTTCTTGCAGCTCAACCCGTGATGTCCATCCGCATCCACTTGCAACCCGCACCTGCAGTAATGGGGCTCACAGACGTTACACCCAAGACGAAGAGCAGCGGCCACCCTCAAGGATCCGTCATCAAGAGCGGTTCCCAAATGGGGGGACGGAAGAGCACGTAGCCAAGCTCCCGACTCTGAAGAAGATGCAGCTTTAAGTCGGGCGACATCCGCTCCCGATGCCGCCTCCAATAGCTCAGCAGCCCGGGATCCACAGAGCTGATCATCCCACTGACGCTGTATCGACGGGTCCTCTGGCAGGTCGGCGGACGGACACACGGTAACCCAGGCTCTGAGGGCCTCCTCCCGAAAAGGAATGTCGAAATTGTCACCCTGTACGTGGAGTATTTTAGTGACTAGGCCGACAACCCCACTGGAGGAGGCCAAGAAAGCAGAAAGGTTTGTGTCCTGCACATGTCTAATGCCTAGACCCCCATGGCGTACCGGCAGCGATGCCTGCTGCCACTGGGCCTCGTTGAGGTGTACGTTGAGGATAAGCTCCAACGTGGCTTTAAGAACTTTGTCCAGCTCAGAAACCTCTTGCGGAAAAAGCCACGTCGGGGAAGTTCTCATTATGTACACCAACTTGGGCGCAGATAGGCAGCAACGAAAAAGTGTGAGCGCCACATGAGCCGGTAAGAATTGCAGATGCTGCTTTGTTCTGATGAGCATCTCTTTCTTGCTTTGGAGAGCTCCTGATACCGCCTTCTGAAAGACAGGTGACCCTAGCAAGAAAAATGAGTTGCGGTCTAAAATCCTTAAGTTAGGCAGAAGCTCTTGAAAAGCCGGAATACACTCCGCAGCTGCATCTCCACATGGATATAGCTCACATTTGGCGCTATTCACTTCGAGACCAATATCACGCAGCCTGGGAATCAGTGCTTCTATGTCTTTAGCAACGATGTCTGGTGCCCCACCGATGGAGCCATCATCAAGATACCATATATTCAGAGGTGACTCCAACCTAGTTATGGCACGTTAATCGCTAAACTAAAAATCAATGGGCCAAGGGGATCACCCTGTTGCGCGCCAACCTGCGATGCAATCCTGTGACCGTTGAAATAAAGATCGCTTGGAGAGGCGTAACATTGAGTGAGGAAAGGGCTTAATGCCGGGACTTTATCCCTAACCTCGGCCAACATCACGTCCCTCTCTACACTATTAAAAGCGTTCTTAATATCTAACTTCAGGACTACATCGCCGGCGCGCTTTGGGTCCATTGCGAAGCACCGAGTGGCATGTATCGCCGCCTCGCAACCAAGTGCGGTACCGAAGCCAAGCTGATGAGGCCGCAGCAGATCTGCCATTTCCTCTCGCACCGCGCGACAGCCCAACTTTGCCACTAGGCGGCGTATAACACTCCCTACGGCTATAGGTCGTATACCGCCATCTTTTTTGACCAAAGCAAAGAGTGACGCTCCATACAGAACTGGGCATACTGCACTGCACAACCTACCCTCGAGGAGAAAGTTGCACAGTTTGGATAATGACTCCAGTAAGCGTGGACCGTTGTCTCCAGCCGAAATAGCTATCAGCTCCTTTAAGTGTTGAGGACGCAAGCCATCTAAGCCCGCCGCTGAGCTAGCATGGAAAGAGCCAATTGCGTCCGCTACGTCTTTACAAGTCACGGTCAGTCGAGGGGCGGTAGCTATGGGCTCTGTGGGCCGGACACACTGACGCATCGGGGAAGGGTGCTTTTCCCGTAAGCTGGAGAGTGTACTGGGGTCCACCGGTGCCAGTCCACAATCGGAAGTCAGCAGTCTAACGGCTCCTCTAAGGTCCCCGTCATGGACTTTGGACTCAATTAATTTGTAAACAGACGGAGATCTCTGAGGTGTACTACTGGGTAAACACTCAAAAACACTCCCTATATTTTCCTTAACCCTGCTGGTAAGTGAGTCGACATCACTATTGGTTTCTGGAACTCTAAATGCAGAGTACGCAAAAGACAAAAGAGCATACCAGTCATCGACAGCATTACTATGGAGGCACTTTTCTATTATTTCACTTAGTTTCCCGGCGGCGAGATTCCTAGCTCCCTTTGGAATGTGCTTTAGGACACGGACTGAAGTCCTGTAACTACCTAAGCTTTCCAGAAGTGGGGATGAGGGCGGCGCCGCGGTCAACTCGGCGACAGTGCCAACGGAGTGTCCAGGTTCACCCGGATCCGTCCTCGGCGGGGGCCCCGGCCTTGGCCTGTGCTTGCGGGTAAAGTGGATGGCTAAACCACGCTTAGTAAAACGGCGCACGGAGTCAGGCGGACAGTGGGGGCACACAAGGGTTGCTCCTGAAGTTATATCCATTATTATAACACAATTTTAAATTAAAATATAAACACAAAAATATTGAAACAAAGTCAATACAGTTAACGGTTTGAACAAGAATAGGTATGTAGGCTATGTAAATATACCACAAAAACAATACCTTAAAATAATGTCAAATAATTCATTAAATTATTAAAGTAGATTTACCATAAATAAAAATAATTAAAGCAAATAATTAATCTGTTAGAAAAAATAATAATGTAAAACAATAATATATCTTTGGAAAACAATAAATTGGAATATTAATTACTTATCTAGAATCACACAAGGACTGCACAACATAAATGGGGATATTTGATTCGTCTCTTCTTGTCGTCAATTATCTAGCTTTCTCTCTTCAATCCCCCCGAAGGGAGCACCAGACGGCCCTCACGTGTATGTGGAAGCGGGATAGCCCGCTTTAGAACATCAGAGCTGGCCAGCGATGGGCAGGCGACTAGAAATAACCAGCGGCGCTTGAGTCGAGAGTTAGCGCAAATCCGCGTAAGCCGGGGGTCAAAGAAACTGGTCGTGGCTCACCGAAGTTCTTCCAAAGGTGGCGAAGACTCGAACTTTGGACTTGTATATTGGCTTCTCTCTTCAATCCCCCCGAAGGGAGCACCAGATGATCTGCAAGCGCTTGTGGGAACGGGACAGCCCGCTTTAGAACACCAACGCTAGCAAGCCAGCACAATAGGTGACTCGGTATAACCAGCGACGCTTGAATCGAGGCTCTGTGTTTATCCCCATATGCCAGGGGTCTTGTTAACTGGACGTGTCTCGCAAATCTGCGTGGACACGTCCGATCGCTACGCCGGTCCCCGCCGGACTCTCGGAATAATATATTGTATTTTATTTCCATAAATAATAAATATATTCAGACACTCTCCGCATCGCCGGTACGCGCGGCCAGATACCGCTCCTCTACACATTGGGCCAGGTAGAGACAAAACTATATGAAAGTAGAGTGAAGATGTAAGTACATCCTTTTCTAACCAATAAGTAATCTTAAGTTATAAACTGAACTTCAGTCATAGTATAAACAGTAGGTTATCTTCATACAATGGTACATCGCGCGGCTTGTATGTGTGCGCGCCAGTAGGCACCGCCGTCTACGCACACAAAAGCAGAAAATGCCGAGGTGACCGAGGTGAAACTGTTGGGGCTGCACCGCGGCTGAGTGACGTGACGTGTTAGTCACTTGCCGTTTCTTGACACGACACGACATCGACGCCATCGCGTGTAAAAAAAATGACTGCATCTACAAAGCGAAAATATTGTTGTGTTTCTGGAATTCAAATCCAGAATTGTCGTTATTCAAGATACCGACTGATATGATATTGAAAAAACAAAATATTAAAGCCACTTATTCCATTCTTTGGTAACTCACGGAGGAACATTTACATTATACCTACAAGTGATTAGTAATACCTGCACATCTCTTAACTGGTGATTCCACTCTTGAAACTGAAAAACTTGGTCTATATAACTTTAGACAAATCACATTTTTTTCTATGCTTTTCATACAAATCGATCAGCTTATTGAGCGTAGTTCATAATAAGAAACCAAAAAGATTATGCAATTTAAGCAAAGTTCTAGAACAAAAGTTGTTCAGTTCATAAGTAAAATCACCAGTTAAGAGGTTAGCATTTGGGTATGTGGCAGTCACCTGTATATTTTTGATCACTATTATCAATTTATCACTGTGTTTAAACTTTTAATTGACGGGCTTTATCGAGGTAATTTTACAATGATTATAGACCAGGAGCCAGGGGGCTTTAATTTTTCATTTAATATAAATACAGTCTGAACTTAAGATTTATTTATTGCTATCAAATCGCCACTGCGCAATAATAATAATATAATTTAAATACTAGCTCCTTTTAATTGAACCGCTCTTATTCTGATTATTTTCACAAACTTTTTCTAAGCCTGTCGTTCCTTTCCTTCGTGCGGTGGTACCGCTCATTATTCTCGGATTTGCTATTTTTGGGTTACCTACCACGTTTCTTTTTTCTGATTTGACCTACAAGTCAATTTTTGTATCATTTATTTAAAAGTGTTACAACAAAAGTTGTCACGTTAGACCCGACTACTAAATAGCCTTGATATACCTTGTTCCAATCAAGAAAAAGCAAAAGGTAAAAATCAAACTTACTATGGAACTGACACATGTCAACTTCAGTTGCCTACTAAGTTTATTTAGGTACCATTTGATTGAAATGACCTATATCTTTATGTATTTGTATGTATCTGCTGTTTAACAATCAGTTAACTATTATAATGGTTAGTACCATACAAAATACAATACAAATACGCAATGATGTGTGTGACTGATAAAATGCAGTAAGCTCCCGGTCTACATGACGCATCTAGAATCACGCAGACGGCCGCGGGCCGCGCCGCGCATGCGCCGTGTGCCGACCGAGAGCTGCTGCAACGCCGCGCCGCCGCTCAGCTTAGTCACATGAGTATCTGCCGGCCGTACCGCACGCTGTCCGCTGCGACGCCGTCGGCCACACCAACGACGTCGCGACGACACGATTTCTTGCTTGTTATATTTTACCGTACCTATTTATATGTTATCTATAAGAAATCGTATGAAATACGTTACACGGTAAAAATATTCTATTACTCGGTCTGTCGTAGTTTACTATAGTACTTGTACTATTGGGTATTCTGTGACAATAGTTATTCTCAGAGATCACTGATCTAAGAGCGTTTAGTAAGTTACTAATAAATACACGGCTTCGTAGTTCTCCTTGATACCTATGATGTACCTATGTGATTCAATTTTAATTAGTTATAAAAACATAATATTATGTTTTTATAACTAATTAAAATTGAATCACGCAGAACCCACTATATAGTGGGTTTCACTTTTGGTCGATAATTATTGTATGAATAAAATAAAATACTATTTTATTCCAGGCAATTTTTTTATATAAACATACATACATATATACACTAATGCGTTTTAAATACCAACGTAAATATTATATCATTAAAATACACCCAGACACAGGGCAAACACATGTGTGCCAAGGTGGGAATCGAACCTACGACCCTCGGATCAACAGAGCGCTAGCCATTGAGTCAGTCAGTTTTTTTTTAAATGAAATTACATAATTATTAATAGGTATAAGGTACTAACATTATTAGTAGCCGATATTTTAGTAAGCACTTTTACTTCTGATTTTGAATCTCGCTAAAATATTGGGCACTAATAAAGTAGCACTTTATGCAGGTATTCTACTCCTAAAACCTTGCCCGATAATAAGCTCATAGTCAAATCCCAAAAAAAATTGCCATCTCATAAAAATTGGTAAGCTGATTATCGTATTTTGTATGGGAAGTGATTTTTTGGTATTTATAGGTGTTTTTTAGGGAAATTTCTCTAAATTCATGATTAGAAGCCACAGTTAAAACTTTGTCGGTCATTTTGTATGACCCGGAATAGGTAAGTACATACACTTCTACAGTGAGGCACAACCCTGCGTGTTTGGTCAACAACACCATATACATAAGTATTATAGTCTACTACCGGCGAGCAGATCACCTACTCTCTCTACTCTGCTTCAGTGCTCTAAAAATGTTATATTTATATTTTAAGTTATGAACCTCCAGGTCTATTTGCATAAAAAATATCCTTGTTAGTTTTAACAATTAAGACTGTTTGTGTTTCTGTTCAATAAATAAAAAAAAAACAAATAGTTTTGTCCCTCTTGCTGTCCACTGATGACCCATTCTGAAGAGGAGCCTTTTATTAAAACGTATACTTACTTGTAAGCTGTGACCTTCTCGTTGACGGCGGTGCTGTAGAACTGCTCGACCGCTTCCTCCTTCATGAGGCTGTCTAAACAAGCAGCGAACGGGATGTGCGGCCGCACAATCTGTGACGGGTCACTGTTAAAAAAAAAAATGTCGATTTTCGAATAGGTCTTTTAATTGAAATTGCAGAAAAACCGTGTTATGGCTTAGTGCGGCTTGCGTGGTCGTAGTTTAACTGAATGAATGAATGAAAACACTGACGTAACTGACGTACAGACACAATAATAACGAACGGGTTTGACTGTTAATGGTATTTATGTCGACCGTTTTCGTGCTTCGCAAGGCACGTTAAGCCGTTGACGCCGTGTGCTATCACTAGATGCTAGATGGACCAATATTTCGTTATTCATTTTTGATGCATTAACTACCCTATTTCTTCAGCACACTTAACACAGAACGGGAGCGAGCGCAGGAAGCTCAGGAATGGGGGGCTGGTCTACTCACGGGGGCTGGTCTACTCCCAGGCACTGGCCGGCTTGCTGCGCTCGCACCTGCCGCTCCTGGCTGTCGCGGGTCCACTCACATTAGCGACAGTTTGGTGAAGTGGAGTGGGGGAGGGGGGGGGGAGGCTGGTCTACTCACAGGCGCTGGCCGGCCTGCGCTCCTGGCTGTCGCAAACCTAATCACATATAGCGAGTGTCAAGTGTCACTAGCGAACTGTCAAGGAGGGAGGCTGGTGTACTCACAGCCGCTGTCCAGCCTGCGTGGCCCGCGCCTGCCGCTCCTGGCTCTCCCGGACGGCGGCCGCGTTGTCCGCCGCCGCGAGAGGCACCGGCAGCGGCAGGTGGTGCTCCGGCCGCGTGGTGTACCGCACGGCGCCGGAGGCCCCGCACCGCACTCGCTCCTCTACAGCGAACTTGAGGCAGTCGGCCGGGTTCGCCTTGTGTCGGCTGTGACGCTGCCGAGAGGAGATACGGTTTGTTTAGTCTACAGCCGGTTTGCTCTTAGCATCGTTTCATTTGATGTGATTATTTAAATTAAACGTCAATACACTAAATCGTTTTCTATGATTTCAATATCTTGGAAATGAATAAGCAGATTCAGACAAGCTAAACAATTCTTGCACCCCCTTAGCTCAATAAATAAACACACAAAATAGTGATTTAAAAGACTATGTTTATCATTTTCTTCAATTATAAAATGATTTCGTTATAAACGTCTCCAACACAGATCCTAGTTTTGACAAATTGTTAATTCAATTCAATTCAAAATTCATTCATAATATTATTCATTACAAATGTCACTTAATATATACAATTAAATTATTATGGCTCACTAAAAAAAAAAAAAAAAAAAAAAAAACAACAAAACTGGTCCAGCCTTCTCACTGATATCGTATTTTTTATTGCAATGTAGTACCTACAAACACTTGCCTTTTTTACCTGCGACCCCCTGAGAATGGGTTGGTCGCAACCCACAGGTTGAAAAACTCTGATAGATATCCTATCTATAGATAAAACAAGAACTAACCTCCAACAGAGTGAGAGCAGATGCGGAAGAACTCGTGCGCGTTCTGTTGCCGCTTCGTCATGAACTCGGGGTGGTCGCGGCACATGTGCGGCATACTGTGACCGTGCCCAGTCAATGTCACTCTTATCATGCAAGCCACAAAAACCAACCTCCAACAGCGTGAGCAGATGCAGGAAGAACTCGTGCGCGTCCTGTTGCCGCTTCGTCATGAACTCGGGGTGGTCGCGGCCCACCAGGTGGCGGTACATGTGGGGAGATACGCCGCGTTGCCCCCCGTCCTCGGAGGGGAAGGAATAGCGCCCCGATAGCAGGCCTACGCCCAGCTTGGCTCTGTAGGGAAACAATACAGTATTTGACTAGTAAAGGGTCATTTGAGTGACTTTTTATCAACTGTCAAATACAACATTTTGTTTTGAAAATATTTGGAATGCCTAGACGGGACGTAGTAGTTTTTCGGCACCATTGAGTGACTAATTTTATAACTTTTGTTGATAAAAAATTTAAGATGGGAGGAAAAAATAACAAATAAGGTTTTCCGGAACTTTATTGCGAGATTTAATTTATTTATTTATTTATTTTAGTGAACGATTATTTATTTTTTATGCAAACGATAGTTTAAAATTATTTTTTTATGCAGTCATCTTTCCAATTATAGGCAGACTTTTCAATTATATCAAATAGACGATACAACTTTTGTGCCACGGCTTTTTAAATAAACTTCATCAATTTGGAAATTTCGGAATAATATCATCTAAATGTGTATGCCATGTGGATGAAGTTTCCCTACGTAATCGAATCAGAAATGAGGAGATACTTAGAAAAATGTAAGTAACCAACATAGCTCACAGAATCGCTAAACTTAAGTGGCAATGGGCGGGGCAAATAGCTCATAGAACAGATGGCTGTTGGG
The DNA here is from genome assembly GCA_958295455.1 of Coleophora deauratella. Classification (NCBI taxonomy): domain Eukaryota; kingdom Metazoa; phylum Arthropoda; class Insecta; order Lepidoptera; family Coleophoridae; genus Coleophora; species Coleophora deauratella. The sequence goes on along the minus strand of OY282400.1, from coordinate 3,477,789 downwards.
GCATAAAGTTCTCGAATGACGACCGCGCATTGAAAGACGCAGTGTAGGCAGGCCTCCCACTCGATGAACAGATGACCCGGTGAAGGTTGCGGGAAGCCGCTGGATGCGGCCAGCGCGGGACCAGTCGGTGTGGAAATCCTTGGGGAAAGCCTTTGTCCAGCAGTTAACGAATTTTGGCTAATGATGATTACACAAGTTTAAAACTCACGTTTGTACATTGAAGTCGTTGACCGGATCCTCGGGGAAGGTGGAGAATATTTCTGGAGCGCCCTCAACGAACCGCCGAACGAAATCCGGCATGCGGAACAAAACCTGCAACAATTTTAAACATATTACAAATAAGTCGGTTGCAATGTGACTACGAAAGCAAACCGTGACTACCTAACAGAGAATATTATTTGAGCTTAAACATTTATTTTATTTATTTATTCTTTTTACTCTAACAAACAGACATACTTTTCTCATTCTACATAATGTAGGTAGAAGTTGGTACGATGAATTGTTCACTCTACAGGTGAATAACCCAACCGATTTGTATGGAGTTGCAGTTGCAGGGTGTGCTATGGCTATAGCCTAAAGTGTATTTTGGATTGGATTGCCTGCTCACTCTTGTAGTGAGCGAGCGAGAGCGACAGAGACAGAGCTACACACCTGCACGACGCTGTTGATGTAACACGAGTTGCCCAAGTTGTTGAGACCGGTCAACGCTGGCCCGTGAAGTGGCCGCAAGTCGCTGCCAGACTCCTGAAGGGTGTTCCACTCGCCAGTTCGTTGGTTCAGTTCTAATTCCAGTTCTACCATCGATTTGTCGGTCTGAAATCATTAGGGAAATTTAAAATCATCGAAAAATATAGCTTAATTTCGAGGTAACTTCAAGTCTATCAACTATGCACCAACAGTTCCTATTAAGCGATTGCAAAAAACAATTTTGCTGTTTTCAACTGTTAGAGCGAAGCCACATTCCGTTGCGACGCCTAGTTTCGTAATTTTTCTCACAGTTACTGCGGTACAGTTATGACGCGCCAAGGAATGTGACACGACCGTCTCAAAAACTTCTGAACAGAATAAAGCTTTTTTGACAGAAAGCTGAGGTAGAATCTTAGCCAAATTTGATCTATGGTTCTCTGAGCTGACAGTGCTTTGGTATTTTTCAATAATTTTACTATTATTGATATTATTTATAGTCAGTTTTTCAATACAATGTTAAGAAATAATGTTTTGCCATGCAATGCATGTCTTAGAGCGATGTCAGCATCTTCTATAAAGTATTATTTACCTTCTGTAACTGCTGCACATTGATACCAAAGTGCTTCAAGTGATCAGCTAGGAAGGGGTCTTCGACCATGTCATCTTCTGCGTACGAGAATACATCTCCCTTGCCGTCCGCTGTGATAGTTCCCAGCTTCACCGCAAGGGGGTAGCCTGTTTCGCGGTAATGCTCCACCTGGGTGTATATATCTTGTATTAGTTTCAGTTTATTTCATAGATGGCGCCAAAAGCAAAATTAATACGACAAGGACAAGAATGATCCAAATAAACATGCGATTTTACGGATAGCGGACGGACAGTTTGCATTCCGTAATTGCGAAATATACAGTGTTTATACGGTCTTCCGGAATTTCGTGAAATTACATGTTAACTTCTCAACCTCTCTAATATTTAAAATGCCAAAGTATGGTTGTTGGTTTTTTGTTCCACTTTCAAGCCGAAACTACTGAATAGATTTCGATGAAATAACATTTATTTAACGCTAATATTTATCCTGGATAAATTCACGGTTCCTGTAGGATAACTATGCTTCATGTAATAAACATTCACACAGGCAGAGTCTAGGGCAAAACCTAGTATGATATAAGATCTTATAGTCAGTCATACATATGTGGCGACATCTAGCGTACTCGCCACGAACTCTCTAAAACGCGCTATCGAAGTTTCTTTGGAGACTTAAATATAATACGACCTCCAACACCAACAATTAACGGTTAATAATGGCCGGTCTCCAGGCAAACCACCTGGCCCGGCGGAGTTACCTCATTTTCCTCCGTAGAGTCCTACAGAGTTCGTACACATATGGTACTGTACGGACGTAGCTCGGGATCCGTAAAACAACACAAAGAGATATACATGGGGTGATGGTCTAACTAAAACTGACTGTCAATACATTGTTTTCTGTTCTAATCCTTCAAATATTTAAACAAATATCTATTCTTTTCACGCAAGCATATGAACACCTAATTATTAACCTATCCAGTCTCTACAGTACTTACAGCGTGGTCGTTGCCCCCCGAGCCGTCGAAGAACCGCCTCCCGCAGAGAACGGAGCCGTCTGTGAGGTTTAGCCACAGGTTGGTGGTCAGGTCGCACTTGGCGCACTTCCAGCCCGACGGCGGGATCCTCACTCCGTTGTCTAGCTGCTTTAGGTTTACCGCGTGACTGGGGATGAAGGATTTTAGGTAATAATCATTGACAACGGAGTTCAACGAGAGACAACGCGTTCAGGTTAAAAACAAACGACTTCAATCGTAACAACAACAATTTTGTTATGTTTTTTTCTTCAAAAAGCGCTGAATTAATTTCGATAAAATTTATATAGGACCACCTCGAAAGTATGACGATGCAAGTTCAACAAACGTTCAGTGCCGGATTTGTCAATACGCGGTATAGGCCGCAGTCAATGATTGAGAGCGTCCTAAGGGGACATCCATAAATTACGTCACACAATTTCATGATTTTTTGACCCCCCCCCCCCTTCCGTCCTTGTCACAGATGGTCACATTTGTGTGACCACCGCCTCTTTAGTGTGATGTCACATATTTTGCAATTTTTCGCCCAGACTTGAATGAAAACAGAAATATATTTTTTATTATTATGTGACGTCACAACGTTTATGACTTCCCCCTACCCCTTGTCACATAATGTCACACTTCGTCGACCCCCTCCCTCCCACTTAACGTGTGACGTAATTTATGGAGGGCCCCTAAGGGCGGAAGATTTCAGAGGCCGCTTTCAAATAATGAGAAGGTAGGGGCGGCGCAAATAATGAGGCCTATATTTAGGGAAAGTATAAATCTGGCACTGCATAAATCTGTATTAAAACTGCACAAGTGTCTGTAACAAAAACATTTTGATGGATTCTGGAATGTGAGGTGTCTGTTGCGACTTACGCATCTTTTTTACCACCGTCTATCAGTCGCTGTAAACATCCGAAATCTACGCTTCCGAAGACACGGGCACTTCACCAATAAAGTTTTTAACTGGAGGTAACAGAATACTATTGTTATTTTCATATAATTTCGTGATAGCAGATGACCAACTTACACAGACACCTCTCTCGTTTCGCCATCCCATGTGCCGTGGAGCGCTGCCATCTCAGCTATCTTGAAGGGGGATTCCGCGTCTATCACAGCTTGGACTGCTTTTTTAACCTGTTCATAAAGTTATTGTAAAGACTCTTGAATTTAATGACCGACCAGTTTTCATTTTTTTTCGAAACGGGACAAAACTTTATTCCAGTTTGTTAGCATAATGGTCAAGTAACGGGGAATCCTGAAGATTGGTGCCAGATATTAAAGGCCTATCCTTTGAACAGTGATATTATTATGGGATTTGTAGGTCTGCATTAGATATTAATAGGGCTTCTCTCTACGATTCCATTAATATATTTTTTTTACTTTAGTTTATCTAAAGTACAACATCTGCCAAATCACATGAGAAAAAATAACAGCAGAAAATCATAACCCATCTACTTACTTTAAAAAATCTAAAAAAAAGATTAGAATCTTAGCTCACAATTTCCGGCAGCGCGGGATCCGGCCAAGGAAACGTGTGGAACCCTGGCAACACCACCACGCTGTAGTGGTCAGTGTACGTGTATTTCGGCTTGCCACACTCCGGGTCGAAGCCCCCCTCGACGCCGATGGCCAGCCGCGTGATCTTCTTCTCGGGGCCATCGCCGGTCTTTTCAGGCTCTGGGACCTTGGTATTGACAGAAGTTCATTGGATTTAAATTTTACATTCCTTACGCGAGCATGTATAAAAGATTATCTGGTATCTGCGATATTATCCACGTGGAAGTTGGGGTGCTGAAAGCTTATCTGATTGTTCTCTTGCCTATACTTATAATAGGGTTTTTCACCATTTTTTTAAAAGTATCTCAAATTAATCATTAGGTGGGAAAAAGTCAAACATTTTTTTAAATTTTTTTTTGAAACCTATAAGTACCCCAAAAATACATTTTAAATTACCATTCCCAATTAGCGCGCGAAAACGATAGCCGCCATGATGCTTAGGTCGTGACGTCATTTCAGGAGTAAACAAAACAGCTCTGTACTAAAATTTTGACACATATCGCGAACAAAATGTCATTGTTTACCACTATTGTGACGTCACCTGACAACCAGCATGGCAGCTGTCGTTTCAGACATTTAAATAACAGATTAAAAGACTAGATTTTTGTAAATCAAAAATAAAATATATTTTCTCATTTTATTGTATAGAAATCATATTAAATCGATTACGTATTACAAATACCACAGTAAATAAGCAGTTTTAGATTTTTTCTTGTATAGAGTAAAATACCCTATTTCAAAATAAGATTAAAAAATGATTACTTAAATAAAAACTATTTAATAAATAAACTGTGAGATCAAACATCTGTTTGATTATCAGATGTAAGTTATCTATGTAAGAAGGTCTTAATAACAACTCTTAATGAATCATCAGTTTGAGTAATGAAGATAAAACATAAAATGGTATCTTGCACTATACATGCTCAGACCCGCATTTATTTGATTTTTAAATGAGAGATTATTCTTTTTACACAACATAGGTGACCATCAATGATATTTTACTAAGGATATTGCACGCTAAAGCAACGCGGCATCGTAGCGCGGCACAAGGACACTATACGTAGCTATACATCAATAGTAAACGTCGTAGAAACAAACGAAACACAGCCTATCTCTTTCTTACAAATGGAGCGCGTGAATTGCTATTTCATATTACGTCATCTCGCAAGCCGAACGCGTGACTCTTGACAACATAAGAAGCGTGGAGTAGCATTTGAATTATATTTTTTTGTATTGGGCATCCTAAACTAGTGTTTCGAATACTGCCATTCGTAATGTTTTCTGAAATATTGTACAATTAACTTAATTAGAATTCCAGATATATATAATGTGATTTTTAAATGGATAACAATGTGTGCCTTCCCGTGTTGTGAAAATAGGACACGGAGCTATAACTAAAATGTATATGATTTAAATTTGCAGATATATGACTTGACATGTTGTTATACAGATTTTGTTTTGTATTTTGATACAAACAGTTTTATACAGATAAATATATAATTTTAAGACGACTCCAGATACTATGTATCTCTCAATTAAACAAAGAAAACGACTATACTTCATTCCAATCAAAAAAAAAACAAAAGGTAAACAAACGTAGTATGCAGATGACATTGACATGTGTCAGTTCCATAGTAAGTTTGTTTACGTTTTAGGTTAATCATATAAAAAGTCGTTAATAATGAAACAGATCTTCATACATAACACATACATAATAACATTTATACATACACCCGAAAAATATTATCTTCCGATTCGGCAGTATGGATTTTACACTTAAAACATTTAAACAAAAGCGACTCCACTCTTTTGTTTTATGACTATGTTCTTGTCGCGTACTGACGCATGTCTCTTTCTGGCGCGCATGAAAGAAAAGAAAAGGAATACTCCTTAATAATTTACGATATTTATTGAAATTTCAGTGCTTTTCTACTTTTTTTACACATTTTCGCGTGTTATCTTTTATAAATAAAATTAACTTACCGGTGGTAGGTCACACCGTCTTTTTTTAGGGTCGTTCGAGTGTTATTTCGACACTTTTTTACGACGCACTTCGGCATCCTTACTGCTTTGCGCTCAAAACACGACTAAGGTTAAAAGTGTGCGCACATCGTATTTGAGCACACTTCTGCTGTGCCGTCTACAGCGCGCTGATGCAAAGTCCATGTATAGAATGTCGTTGGTGACCATTGAAAATTTATTTAAATAGCTCCTGGAAATTCACATAACACAGTTCAAAAATAACCTTGTGGGAATATTTGTTTGACTTACAGGTTTCTTTTCCCTCAGGATGTGAAGAAACACAGCATTGCCAGTCTTCTGAAAGTACTGCTCCACATAGTTGCGTCCAAATCCCAGGTATGACGTCAGTGAAACATACAGGCCAGTCTCAGATTCCTAAAAAATGTTCAGAATTAAGAAATCCATCAAAAGGAAATGGTTACCATTGTTGATTACAAGTAAAAGCATTCGCATACCAAGGTTCTATATGGACTGTTTGAAATTTGAAATGATGTGTCTCACAAGACACACATGGTTTTTGAATCTTTTTTTAATAATCACTGTTAAATTAGTTAATAAAAGAATTATATTAATGATTTAATAATACTTTAGCTATCTAGTCAGGAGTATCAAAGTTTTATTGTACCTATTGTACTAAGTTATCAATTATCAGTGTAACAGGCATTCACAGAAATAACTGTTGAAACTTCACATACCCCTATAATTTGCATAATGATAAACAGTCTATATCTCTTTCATGTCGTGCGAAATATAGGGGCTCTACTGTACTGCACCACATTTGAGCACTAAACATTAACGACGGCACTACAATGCTAAATACGGTAGACTTATATTTAGGAACATTTTTAGTTCTTTGTGGTTGTGCCCTAAGTCTTCTCAATTTGAAAAGAATAGTGAAAAGAAGTGATGCCACAATTACAACAGTGTTACTATCTGAAAATGTATTACTGATGTGCATTGGGATTGCGTTTATCAGCCGATCTGTATACGAAATTCATTCTAAAAATGTGAACTGGAAAGAACTGGAAGAAACTTTTTATATGAAAATTGAAAACGAGAGGAGAATTGATTGCAGTTTTTGGTCAGCTATCATGAGTTATGGACCATTTATAGTGTCTTTGGTTAACAGTTTCCTATCCCTCATCATAGACAACTATATGCATTATAGAATGATATCGAATATTAATACTACAGAAGATGGTATTCAAGAAATTGGCCAAGATACTGCTACCACCAGGAAGGCAGGATTCAAAGGTTTCTTTGGATTTCTAAAGAAATATTTGTCTGTCATATTTATAGTGATACAGTGGATTGTGCCTATTTTAATGCTTGTATCTATGTACCCAATGGGTGTGAAAGAGATGACAATACCAGTGGACAGTGTACGAAGCATGAGTGACACTTGCATTGCTATGCTACAAGTAAATAACATGACATGTCATGAAAACCACCCACAGATAACATTGGATTTTCGGAAACACATTGCACCTCAAAATTATATAGAAGTCTATGAGAGTGACATGAATAATAATAACACAGAAAAAATTGATGCAGTTGTTAAAAATATCTACAAAATCATGTACAACTTGACAAATGACACGATTAATATTACCAGCCCATATCTGTTTCGTAAACCAAAATCAAATAAACACTGCATGAAGATGTGTTACTTAGAAAACAAAAAGCTAACTTTGTACATATTTTTGTTAGCCGTCGTGAGCTACTTCATCCCTGTATCAATTTCTACTATAATTTTAACAAAAATACATGTTATGGATGTCAAAAAGCCCAATGCCAAGACTTATGTGACGAGAGAGCTGCTTTACAACATTTTGTTCTGGACTCCAGCTATGTTTGACACATTTCTCTCATTGGTTATGTGTTCTTACTCCATGGATGGTATGAAAACTTCATTATTCAGTGTTATAGCAAATGTATACCAAGCAGTGAAGAATTTTATGAATACAAAATATTTTACTGATAACACAGTTTATCCAGTTTAAATGGTTCTACCACTAGTCAAAAGAATAAGCACAAGAATTTTATTTCTTTTTTTGTTATGAGTACAGTAATACCCCGCTTTACGCAAGGACACGTTCCACAAAAACTTCAAGTGAAATTCACAGTTTGCATTTAAACATAGTCAAAAATCAGTACAAAATGCAAATAGATACTTTAATTCTAAAAACACATTGTGCAGAGTTACATTATGCACTTGTTTTATGAGAAATGTATCTATTGAAAATACTTTATCTGTGTAAAGCAAGGTACTATAGTGCAGTTTCAGTTTTATGCAAATTTTTAAAACCTAAATCGCGCATAACGGGGTCGCGTAAAGCAGGGTGTTACTGTATTTAGAGCAGGCAGACTAAGAAATGTTTCATATTCATTAATTTTGTATGAGCCTATACACCATTCCGTTTCCGTATATGTTGTGGCCTTCTTACTTATGACGGCATTGTAGCAAATTATTAAGATTATTATTCCGAAAAACTATCTATATTACATACTATCTTGTTTTATTTAACTCTTTAGAAATAAACTTTATACAGCTGATGCAGTGATTGTTAATTCATTTTAGATTTCCTAGCACTATTTTAACTACAACCATATTGCCATGTTCAACTATATATGCAAGTACCCAGCACATTTCTGAAACGCATTCTCAGTGTTAACATTCATTCATTATGTTATATGACTATAAGAACAATTTTGCTTTAAAACAGAAAACATGATGGTCAGACTGAACTAAAGTCGAAGACTGAAGATCCAGAATCAAGTCGATCTAGTAAGGAGAATATTAGCTTATTTTTTATCCCTAACTGGTAAGAAAGTGTGTACTTTGGAGGGCTCCATATGAAACATGTTAAGGGTATCATTGACAAGGCTTTGGCGAGATGGAGAGTGGCGTAATACAGCTGATGGTAAGCGATAATGAACCCAATAATGATAGCAGGCTTATCAAGAGAGTAACAGACTATCGCTCCACGACTATAACACGAAAGTGGATAAACGTTTTATGATACTGACTACCGGTAATAGAAAAAGCTCAGAAATCATATATGTTTCAAAATTCCAGTAAAAATATAACCCTTGTAGGTTAGGAAAAAAAACTGCAACTCACCGGATTGTCAAAGGAATACACACACTCGTCTTTATAAACCAACTGACGCGGCTCGGGTATTTTGATCTTCGCCAAATGTGGCGTAAGCAAATCTAATGAAGCCATGGTGTGTTGTTATTGGATTTGCAAAAATATTTTTTTATACAAAACCATCAGCGGCGTCGTCGCTGATTTCAATGACATAGGAGATAATGGACATGGCATACCTACAGAAAAAGCGTGCATACCTAAACTTGCTGAGAAACGAAAATGGTCGTTCGGCATAGTGCATACCCATTATATGAGATATGGTTTTATCGATATCACCGGCATGCAGAGAATGAGCGTCTATTTTTTTTTGTACTCTACTCGTACATTAATCGCAACTGATGGCGAACTTTCGATTATTTTATTATTATTTGACGATAATGGTCAAAATTGACATATCCTCCTAAACTAGAGATGGGCAATAACAGACTAACGAAATGAAACAAGAAATTAATTATATTGGTTTTATCAGTTAATTAGTATGTAAATGGTCTGTAATCACCAATATAATTACTATCTACTGTGTCTTTTACACTTAAACAATAAAAGGCAAAAAGTAGGAGACAGAAGATGTGAAATGAGTGTAGATGGCTCGTGTCTTGCAGCGCTATAGGTGTAGGTATTCAAAATAAAGATAAATATTCGGAACTGTATTTTAATTTACAGCTTGGCCGTAAAGAGTTGAAAAAAAATTAATGATAGCGCTGTTGGATGCGAGCAGCACAGGACCGGTCGGTGTGGAAATCCTTTGGGGAGGCCTTTGTCCAGCAGTTGACGCCATTATCATCATCAGCCGATGATGATAATGGCGCCACTATCGCTTACATTCCAACATTTAATACTACAATCTAAATGAATTTAATACTTGCAGGTTTTTAATATAAAATAAAATTACTTTTCATCGTTGTATTCAATAGTTTGTTTTCTGCATCCCTATAACTATATGAATGGGAAAATAAACAAGCCTAGGACATTTAAAGAAAATTTATTTAGTTTTATTCACATAAACATTCTGGTCGAAATAAATAACTTGATGATTTACACTTGATATGGCATCAACATTGTCATCTTCAGAATTTGAGCTGCTGTCACTGCTTTCCTTGGTGCCACTGGGTACGAATCCTTTAGCTGTTCCAGGACGTACAATAATACAATGTTTTCCTCTTAAAACATCATGCTTAATGCCTTTCAGATTTTTCTGTAATCAGAATTTAACATTATATTTAGGAAGAATGCCGTGCCTGACGAAATTGATCAACATTATTAAGTCGCGCTATGTATATGTATCGCGCTTATCCACTTTTTTCCATATTATGTAAACAGAACAACGAAGAGCATTTCGAATCGTCGGCTACCAGGATATTTCAGATCGGCTTGACTCCTTGGCGCTGCGTAGAGATGTAGCCTCATGTAGGGGTGTCTATGGGCGACGGTAATCGTTTACCATCAGATGATCCATCTGCTCGTTTGCCACCTCTGCCATAAAAAAAATGTAAACAGAAATAACTGAGGGATTATATGACTGACTGTAAATATGTGAATAAAATTCACCACTGACAACACTCTTAATCATTAAGTACTAACGTGGGTAGGTATACTTACCATTAAAAATCTTAATGGTACAGCTTCATCATGCAATGTTGTTTTGTCCAATGTGCGGTAAACATGATTCATGGAAATGAAGCGAACAGATGTTGATGGCTTTTGATGATGTTTTCTATGCCAATTGCTGCCAACCACTTTTTCTTTTTATATTCACTTCGGGGAAGCCTAAAAAAAATATATGTAAGTAACTTTTTCTAAAATTCATCATCATCCTACATAAATATCGATGTCTAAAAGAGTCCCGAAGAACAACACTAGCCACGTTAGAGCCGAAAAATATTTTAATAAAATAAAGTTAAAAGACAGACTGAAATTATATTGAAAAGCTACTTTCGGTTATTTATATCGCTTATCTTCTGCATTAAGACAAATACGTAATTTAGTTTGTGAAAATAAGGTATATTTCAACAAGATAACAATACGTACCGGTGCAGTGTAATGTTCGGCCGATTTCGGCTCATTTTGATGCCACATCCTGTAACACTACAATTAGGCATCTTAATTACTGTGTTGTTTCACTTAATTTATTATTTTCGGATGCTTTGTTTAACCATATTTAACAATTTTCAATTAAAACACTCGCGAGCGAAGGCACTTTGACAGCTTATGTACCAGTGACACCGAGAAACGAGAATGGCGAATCGGCCGCAAATAGGTATTTTGCTGACGTCACGAAAACAACGTTGCCATTTTGTAAAGGACAAAAATATTGTTGTCCTTTTTTTACTGAGAAGAATTACATAAGTTAGAAAGAAATAAAAGTATATTTTAGAATTCGCTATCAAAATGGCCCATATTTGTATAACTGATTGTTCATATAGACAAATATTTCATGTCCTCTAGTTTCTTTGGTCTGAGGCTGATTTCGAAAGTCAAAACTGTCAAAATGATTTTAAGTCGTTCCAAAACTCTGGTACCTATATTTTATTTACTCGGAAAAAAGACAGAGACGAAGATATTTTAAGAAAGAGAAAAATCATCGAGTCGCGTCGCGCAGTTCCGCTTTTCACTGCAGCGTAGTGCGTTCGTTCGTATTGTACCGACCGCACTGCGCGGCAGCGAAACTGCGCCACGCAACACTGCAGTTTCATACAAAATATAAGGGTTTTTAACTGTGCCTCTATTTAAAAATGCAAACGAAGTGTCTCCACTTATAAACCTACTGCATACCAGAAAAATGGCTGCTCTACAAATAATCTACTTAAATATCTAAACATGTTCTACTAAAAAATATTTAAAATTAAACAAAATAAAATTATCGTTTTTATGTAATAGGGTATTTTACTCTATACAAGAAAAAATCTAAAACTGCTTATTTACTGTGGTATTTGTAATACGTAATCGATTTAATATGATTTCTATACAATAAAATGAAAAAAAACATTTTATTTTTGATTTACTAAAATCAAGTTTTTTAATCTGTTATTCAAATGTCTGAAACGACAGCCGCCATGCTGGTTGTCAGGTGACGTCACAATAGTGGTAAACAATGACATTTTGTTCGCGATATGTGTCAAAATTTTAGTACAGAGCTGTTTTGTTTACTCCTGAAATGACGTCACGACCTAAGAATCAAGGCGTTGAGTTTTTTTTTTGTAGTCTGCTGCCTTAATACTGGCATTACAGTTACAGGAGTTTTGCAACAACTTAGACCAAGGGTTTCCCTAGAAGTCAATAACCAAGTTAGGATTCACCTGACAAGAGTTTGTCCCTTTCACACTTCAAAAAATATAGGGTCCTTATGAAATACCTGAAATTTTTTTTACCACGGGCTTCTTACTCATGAAACTGAACAACTTTCCCCAAGAAACCTATACTCAATTCCATCGACGTAGAAACAACTGGACGACGGGTCTAGTACATAATTAACGAAAAAAGCGTCCGCAGTTAACCTGTACACACGTAGTTATATGCATAGAAACCACACATTTGAATTTAGATCGTGTATCATTGCATTACGGTTGATTTTTGTTTGGTTGGTAATTCAATAGCACTCAATGGATACCAAACTATTTTGCTGGTACTTTGGTTCTATAAACTTAATTTGTCAATATCTGCAGTAATTATGGAGAAATTCAAAGCGAAAATTTGTATGCAGCTCACGAAATAGGGTGACAATGATTGTTAATGTTATTGGAATAATACTGGTTAGTACTAAAATGTTAGGTAGGTAAAAATTATAACGAAATAATCACAGATAAATCAATCTAGGTACCTGCAGTAACCTTATTACCAAAGAAATGAAGTATTGTATTATAAATAAAATATTATCAAAGAAATATGCATCCATCAAAATTCTTGTTAAGAATTATAGGTAGTTCGATCAAATGGTCATAACAAAAGTTAGATAACGCTTGTTAACATAATAATACATAAATAGTACGGTCGTTATATTAACAAATTAATAGAAAATAAAACAAAATAATAATAAGTTATTTAGGTAAAAAAATAAAATGAGTGAGCGAAGGCTTTGTTAGGTGGGGAACAATTTTAGGTCAACTTTTTTGAAATTTTTCATAAATGTCCTAGTTTGCAACTATAAATTTAAATGCATTTAATTAAGTTCCTGAGAGATGGATCGGAACAGATACTTAACTATTAGTGTAATAAATACCTACTCCAAATCGGAACATCATACGGTTACCATAGCCAAAATGCCTTAGGATAAATGTGATTATAAGTTTTATGTTTACATAAAATAATATTAAAACTGTACAGAATCTATTTGATGAGAAGCTTTTACTTAAAGTATTTTAAATGGTTTTATTATAAATAAAGTTACATAGTGAGGTTTTATACGTAATCCAATGTATGGGGAGGTCAAAATTTATGATTAAAGAAAATCACTTGACACACGTATATGTTAAGTAAATAGAAGCTGATTTAGCCCGGTATACACCCCCCACCTCCTGGAAGGTGGTGAGGGAGGGCATTTGAAGACTCACTTTGGCGCGCTTTAGAAAAATATCATATCAGCTCTATTTGACCTATCATCTTGAACTTGGTGTCGTTTTCGAATAAACCGAGAATGTAGCTTTCATTTTTGGTATAAGTTTTGTTCAATTTATTACATTTATTGTGAAAAAAAAATCAGAAAATGGAAAAAGAAACGAAAAATCTACTAGATTTGGTTAAACGTCAGTCACCCTATTTCATACAAATTTACATCGGTCAAAACTATACATATATACACAATATTTATGATTTTATCTTTCCAACGTAAACTTTACAACCTTTTATTTTCGCCAAATGTATATAATTATATTATTTATTTCTGTAATATCATTAAAAACTGCAGTAAAATACCATAAATTTTACGCATGTAGTGGTGTATAATTCAGCACCACCTTTCTGAAATGACAGTAACTACAATCTCAACTAGTATGATAAGCTTTGTTTAGCTGAGGATTTCGTTTTTAGCGCCATCTTGCATTTTGCTTGAGCATTACCAAAGTAGCAAATTTATTATAAAGACTTTTTAGTCTGAGTAATTTATGCTGGCAAACTTTTTATATTCAGAAAAAAAGACGCTGTCATTCTCACGTCAGGGCAGGGACATCTGAAAGACGAGAAAATACTGTTTACCCAACAAGGTCTAGTTGTGAGTTTCAGCTCGATATGTGTGATACACAGGCTGATATTTTTACTTATACAGGTTGTAAAAAGATCACTCCTGGAAATTTTAATTATGGGATCCACTCATGAAACTGAACAACTTTTCCGAATGAACCTTAAGAATGCTGAATACTTAAGACAATTTTTGGAAAAACTTCATTTTTATGCGAATTTTGTATGGGTTCTTTAAGATAAGCTTTACAGTTTCATAAATAGAACAGCCTGTTAAAGTTTCCGGAAGTTCCACCTGTATAAGGTGCATTCAAAAATTTTTAGACTCATACCATGCCCCATTTAAAATTATAACCGCCTCCGTAGCGTAGTGGCTTGTCCGCTCGCTTCACATCAAGAGGTCGCGGGTTCGATTCCCGACGGGGTGTAACTTTGTGGATTCGGTTTGGTTGGTGGTAGGGCATTTTCTCAGCCCGCCTGGCATATGCCTCCATCTTATCTAAGTCTTGCCGGCAAACATCAACGTTAACAGCATTGATGTGTTTCGGCATGAAGATAAGGTAGCCAGTTCCCCACTGCGTTGGGGAATCTTGGTTAGCCCGCTTTCGTATTCGGCATTATCGTCACTTACCATCAGGTGAGATGATGCCAAGGGCTTACCAATTGAGGGTAAAAAACCGGCCAAGTGCGAGTCGGACTCGCACACCGAGGGTTCCGTATAAATTCATAATCACACGTGTCTTGAACTCTATATTTTTTATATATGAGTTGATTGAATGAAAGGTAATTTGCGGTTTACGATTTATGACGTATTAAAAAAAACTACTTACTACTTACGAGGGTAAAAAACCGGCCAAGTGCGAGTCGGACTCGCACACCGAGGGTTCCGTATAAATTCATAATCACACATGTCTTGAACTCTATATTTTTTATATATGAGTTGATTGAATGAAAGGTAATTTGCGGTTTACGATTTATGACGTATTAAAAAAAACTACTTACTAGATCTCGTTCAAACCAATTTTCGGTGGAAGTTTGCATGATAATGTACATCATGTATTTTTTCTATTCTTATCATTCTCCTATTTTAGAAGTTACAGGGGGGGGGGTCACACATTTTACCACTTTGGAAGTGTCTCTCGTGTAAACTATTCGGTTTAGAAAAAAATGATAATAGAAACCTCAACATCATTTTTGAAGACCTATCTATAGATACCCCACACGTATAGGTTTGATGAAAAAAAATTTTTGAGTTTCAGTTCTAAGTATGGGGAACCCCCAAAAATTATTGTTTTTTTTCTATTTTTGTGTGAAAATCTTAATGCGATTCACAGAATACATCTTCTTACCAAGTTTCAACAGTATAGTTTTTATAGTTTCGGAATAAAGTGGCTGTGACATACGGACGGACAGACAGACAGACAGACAGACATGACGAATCCATA
Organism: Coleophora deauratella; assembly: GCA_958295455.1. Lineage (NCBI taxonomy): Eukaryota > Metazoa > Arthropoda > Insecta > Lepidoptera > Coleophoridae > Coleophora > Coleophora deauratella. Next base: position 3,462,151 of record OY282400.1, on the reverse strand, counting down.
AGGGTTCCGTTTTTTGCCATTTGGCTACGGAACCCTAAAAAAGATGATATCTAACCAGGCAGGAGCCTTACATATTACAGTTAGACTCCGCCGGGAATTGAACCCGCAACCTCCTGATGTGAAGCGAGCGACTAGACAACGGAGGCGGTTTTCCGGGAGTATTATTATTGTCTCGTTTGACAAAAAGTAAGTAGTTACCAGCAACCACGTGATACAACCCGAACCTTAGATAATATGTAGATTTTCATACGCGGTAAGTAAAATCCCGACAAAAACATTCACATATCAAGTAAAAGTCTTTACACGTCAATTTTTATAGACTCGACTATAAAAAGCTATGAATTCCCACCAAGCGCCAAGTTTTTTTTAAACAATGAATCGCTAGTTCTATAATCAGGTTATAGAATAATTTATTTCTCAAAAAAGGATAAACAGTTATTCACTTACAAAATATTTTTTGTCACCAAAATATATTCCTAAACATAGTCGTATATGTACAAAAACCTCGTTTTATTCAAATTTACTTGTCAAACATGGTTATGTTAAATTTTTCCAAAGTATTTTGGCGCTTTCAATGTTTCCACAAGACAGGCATTCCAGGCTTCGAACGCAGTTTTCTTTTCACTTCAATTAAAGGCTAAAAAACAGTATCACTCCCTGTCAGCACATGAAGTGTAGGCAGCACTGTTGCTTTTTATGTTCTTGAAATTGTGACAAAATCGCAGCATCTTTAGGTTTTATTTTAAATTACTTACCTATATGAAAATTTTATTTTTAGATAAATTTTTATAAATACGAAACTCATGATTTAAATCTATTACAAGACCAAAAAAGGAATAATGTTGTCCTTATTCTATGCTCTAACATGGTGTGATACCGTTTCAGCCTCTAATGGAGGAAGAAAGAAAACCACGTTCGAAACCTGGAATGTTTCTCCTCCAGCAACTCTCGGTTTCAAAATGTTGGCTTCAAAATCACTCACGTCCGGCTTAGTGAAGGTGGGAAATAATTATGTTATTTTATTTAACAAAACATCAACTTTTCTGATAACTGTGTCTATTGTCATCGATATTATTTCATGTGCTTGAACGTTAATTGAAAAACTTTTATCTGTATGGATAAATAAATTGAAAATAAATTAAAAAAAATAATAAAATTTAAAAATGAATCTATTTTTCTCGACAGTGAAAACTAATTTTATGCTGCCGCTTCACGGAAGTCATAAGGGGGACATTCCCTATGACATATATAGGGTGATTGGTAAGTCGACGTGATCCTTAGGGGTTATACTAGAGGTCATTTGCAACAAATTCAGTTCAGTTCACCAGGGGTCAAAAATGTATGGTTACTGAGATATTACTGTTTGAAGATTTTTTTTAAATTTTCTACCTTGTTACCAAAAACAATGAATTATGAAAAAACATAACACTGTTTACATTAAATTGATACTTTTTTAAAAGCTGAGAAATAAGCACTCGCTTTAAAAAAAAAACCTTGCCCAAAACTCACACATTCTCAAAAATAAATGGTCATAAGTTGCATAAAAATATTATTTTGTATAAATTTTCCATAAGTAATTGAGTATTACTAGAAAAAAATTTAGTGAACTTGGCGTACAAATTGATGACAAAAGTTCCTTGTTTCATAAGCTCCGTACAGCACCGCCGCCGCCGCGGTTTAATATCTCATTAACCATACATTTTTGACCCCTGGTTAAACTGGACTTAATTTGTTGCAAATGACCTCTAGTATAACCCCTTTGAAGGATCACGTCGAATTACCAATCACCCTGTATATAAAAATTAAGCTAATCTGCGATTCCCAAGTTTGATACTCTCCTTAGCTTGTGGAGGCAAAATTCCGTAACTCCAAATCGCGTAAGACTTGGCTTGCAAAGGCACCGCCGCGCCGTGCCTCCAGATATTTTCGACATCACTTCGTATCTCCTTGCTTGATATGCAGGTATCTCCTTGCAAGCTATTGCTAGGCAACGTTGTTATTCAATAAATGTTATGTGACTGAACAGATATTTTATGTTTTTAATATTGGCGACGAGTCCAATTCAATGGATTTAAATAAATTAAAACGTACAAGAAGCTCAGTACAGTTTATTAACGCGCACAGAAAATGTGCTCGACACTCAAGACCCAAATAAGTGTATAGACCCGCCTGGAGTCACTCGACAAAACAATAAAGAAATTTCATGAAATACAGAACAACAAAGAATTAGAAACCGAAGATGGATGTAACCTTGTACAGATTCGAGTTTGAGGAGTTGTGTATAGCACTGAAAACAACATTACAAAAACTAAGTAATACTTCACCACTCAAGGGGAGACCTCAGTCCGCTTGAGGCAGACAGGAACTCCAAGAGGGATTCCCTACCTACTGATGTTTGGATGTTTGGAAAAGAGTTCAGAACCAAGCTACATGCCATGCTAGTCCTAAACCTAGACCGGAGCCACGTAGTCAGAGGACAACGAGGCATTTCTCTCCTGGAGACAAGGTGGTCAGGAGTTACTCCTCTCTTGCCCGGAAGTTTGAATTCGGCACAATAACTCGACGTCTGGGTGGAGTACATTATGAAGTCAGAACCGATGGGGGACTCCTGTGGATCCGTCCCCTCAACCAGCTGCTGCTGTCTCCCCTGGTGTCCTGATTCGCGGGGGAGGCGTGATACATATCTCCTTGCAGACCAATGCTATGAATGATTGCTATGCGACATTGTTATTCAATAAATGATTTTTTTCTTTTAAAAAATCTTTTCTTTTATCGCTCTTGGATCCTGTTATTATCATATTTACTTATGTTCATACTAAATAAAAAATAAAAAGACAAAAACAATAAAGTCTCGTAGGATACGAACCCGGACCTAAAAGCAATAACGTAAAAAGTTCGTACAAAATTTACCGCTTGCACCTCTAGGTTATGGACTACTTATAGAGGTAAGTTAAAAATAAGCATCATATACGTGAAAATTTTATGTATGTGTGCGTAATCTGAGCCCTTATTCATACGAGATAAACGCAAAACTATAATTGTAAGGGGACAAATATATCGAAATCCTTATTAAATTAACATTATTATGGTTTATTAGCGTACATTGATCATATAGCTGCTCGTTGTTTTACGTAGTATGGTTTAGGGTTATTTATACTATTTTTAAATCGAGAAACCAAGTTATAGTCAGATTAACGCCATCTAACGGATTTTTTCAACCATCGTTAAAAAATATGCACTAGTGGCATAAATAAAAAATATTGGTAATACATTCAAACAAGACCAAAAAAGAATTCATATTGTTCATATTCTATGCTCTTACAAGGTGTGATACCGTTTCAGCCTCTAATGGGGAGGAGGAAAATCTCGGTTTTAAAATGCTGGCTTGTGGAGACATTGAAAGCGCCAAAAAAAATGTTGGAAATTTTTATCATAACCATGTGTCTATGACAAGACAGTTTGAATAAAATGATATTTTTGTATTGTACATAGATTTCTCTGTAAGGGTATAGTGCAGGACTTTCCAGATCTGAAACCCGCCTGCTCAGCAATAAGTTTGGGGTCAACAACACTAGATAGCCGATTCAGCAGCATACTTTCGAACAGCATGTAGGTGTGAAACAGGAGGGAAATTGGCCGGTAATTTTTAGGATAATCAGCAGAATTTACAGGTTTTGGGATAGCGATTACTTTTGACTTTCTCCAGAGTTTGGGTATTTTAACAGTCCCAATTACTGATGTGCCGGAGGGAATATTCCCGGAAATTCCCATTGTGCCTGGTTATATTCCCCGAAATTCCCTATATATTAAAACATGTATAAAATAAATATTGTTAATTATGAAAGTTCATAGCCCTACTTATCTATCAGATATTTATTTAACTGATATTAAATTATTAAGAATTCCAGCATTATTTTAATTATTAACTCTATGAGTCCTTCCTATTTAAAAAAAATATTTTAAAAAAGATTACTTATTAAGATTAATAGGTATAATAACAATAAATAATATATAATGACGCTTTCACTCCTCGTCGCACTGACTGCGTGTCTGCTGGAGTAGCTCCTGCCACTTCGCCAAGCGCGAAGTGAGCAGTGTAGCGAATGCTTATATTAAGCTATACTTTTTATTTTTTTTATTTATAAAGATTTATTTATTTAATTTAAAAGTATTTACACTGGATAGGTTATTTTACTTTACTGACCCACCATGTAACCCACTATGTAACTTTATTTATAATAAAACCATTTAAAATACTTTAAGTAAAAGCTTCTCTTCAAATAGATTCTGTACAGTTTTAATATTATTTTATGTAAACATAAAACTTATAATCACATTTATCCTAAGGCATTTTGGCTATGGTAACCGTATGATGTTCCGATTCGGAGTAGGTATTTATTACACTAATAGTTAAGTATCTGTACCGATCCTTGTTACTAAATCAAACCATAATTTCGATTATTCAAAGCCATAGCAATCACTCCAGAGTAAAAATAAGTTAGGCAAGCATTTTCAGGAGTCTTTGATAAGTTGGTAAAGGCATCTATTTTATAAATTAATTGTACAAATGGCGAACTAATACCTAATACTATTTCAAAAATCCCAAATTCTCTCCATCTCTCAGGAACTTAATTAAATTCATTTAAATTTATAGTTGCAAACTAGGAAATTCATGAAAAATTTCAAAAAAGTTGACCTAAAATTGTTCCCCACCTAACAAAGCCTTCGCTCATTCATTTTATTTTGTTACATAAATAACTTATTATTATTTTGTTTTATTTTCTATTATTTTGTTAACATAACGACCGTATTATTTATGTATTATTATGTTAACAAGCGTTATCTAACTTTTGTTATGACTATTGGATCGAACAACCAATAATTCTTAATAAGAATTTCGATGGATGCATATTTCTTTGATAATATTTTATTTATAATACAATACTTCATTTTTTTGGTAATAAGGTTACTGCAGGTACCTAGATTGATTTATCTGTGATTATTTCGTTATAATTTTTACCTACCTAACATTTTAGTACTAACCAGTATTATTCCAATAACATTAACAATCATTGTCACCCTATTTCGTGAGCTGCATACAAATTTTCGCTTTGAATTTCTCCATAATTACTGCAAATATTGACAAATTAAGTTTATAGAACCAAAGTACCAACAAAATAGTTCAGTAATACTTCATTCTTATCATTTGTACCGCACTCTTTATGGAGTTATCGATGAAAGTTTATGGGCCCGATGGAGTAACGCTTGAAAAATGTTATTCCCTTTTTTTTATTATTAGGCTTTTTTCCGAACAGATTTGATGGGCTAACTAGCGTTACGTATCATATGTAACGGGGCTGATGTAATAAACTGGTATGTCGAGTACCTAGTTTTTCTGTAATTAGCATGGGAAAAAAAGCCCGTCGGGCTTTTTTTTGGAGGTTAATTACAGAAAAACTAGATAATCTAGAAACAAACTGAGTACACCAGCAAGTTACATATGATATGTAACGCGTGTTAGGCCTTCAAATCTGGTCGGAGAAAAGCCAAATGATCAAAAAAATGGAAAAACAAATTTTCAAGATGGCGCCGTACGGCCCAAACTCTTTCGTCAATCATTCCTCACAGACAGCGGTACAAATGTTGTGAGTGTCAAAATAAGAAATCATTTTTCAGGTACAAAGGGTTTTTTTTAGGTCTGAAGCCTCTTTGAGCTATGGGCCCGACGAAATAACGTTCGTAATAATATCGACATATTGCTGACAGAACGTATAGAGCGTTTTAACAAATAGTTCCTATGCCGTTATGTTGGCAGCAATGTTTTCCACACACATTACATAAAACTCAGACACACACTACATAGAACGCAGATACACAGCAGAGTAGAGAGAGTAGGTGATCTGCTCGCCGGTAGTAGACTATAATACTTATGTATATGGTGTTGTTGACCAAACACGCAGGGTTGTGCCTCACTGTATAAGTGTATGTACTTACCTATACCGGGTGATAAAAAATGACCGACAAAGTTTTAACTGTGGCTTCTAATCATGAATTTAGAGAAATTTCCCTATAAAACACCTATAAATAGCAAAAAATCACTTACCACACAAAATTCGTTAATCAGCTTACCAATTTTTATGAGATGGTAATTTTTTTTGGGATTTGATTATGAGCTTATTATCGGGCAAAGTTTTAGGAGTTGAATACCTGCATCAAGTGCTACTTTATTAATGCCCAATATTTTAGCGAGACTCAAAATCAGAAGTAAAAGTGCTTACTAAAATATCGGCCACTAATAAAGTTAGTACCTTATATCTATTAATAATTACGTAATTTCATTTAAAAAAACCTGACTGACTCACTGCCGTACAAATTAAGAACACAGTAAGTGACAGATTTCGCGCGAATGATTTTGAACCTTATTCGTGACGTGATACAAGGTTCAAAATCATTCGCGCCAAATCTATCACTTACTGTGTTCTTAATTTGTACGGCAGCTCAATGGTTAGCGCTCTGTTGATCCTAGGGTCGTAGGTTCGATTCCCACCTTGGCACACATGTGTTTGCCCTGTGTCTGGGTGCGGACGGACAGCGTGCGGTACGGCCGGCAGATATTCATGTGACTGATCTAAGCGGCGGCGCGGCGTTGCAGCAGCTCTCGGTCGGCGCACGGCGCATGCGCGGCGCGGCCCGCGGCCGTCTGCGTGATTCTAGATGCGTCATGTAGACCGGGAGCTTACTGCATTTTATCAGTCACACACATCATTGCGTATTTGTATTTTGTATGGTACTAACCATTATAATAATTAACTGATTGTTAAACAGCAGATACATACAAATACATAAAGATATAGGTCATTTCAATCAAAAGGTACCTAAATAAACTTAGTAGGCAACTGAAGTTGACATGTGTCAGTTCCATAGTAAGTTTGATTTTTACCTTTTGCTTTTTCTTGATTGGAACAAGGTATATCCAGGCTATTTATTAGTCGGGTCTTACGTCACAACTTTTGTTGTAACACTTTTTAAATAAATGACACAAAAATTGACTTGCAGGTCAAATCAGAAAAAAGAAACGTGGTAGGTAACCCAAAAACAGCGAATCCGAGAATAATGAGCGGTACCACCGCATGAAGGAAAGGAACGACAGGCTTAGAAAAAGTTTGTGAAAATAATCAGAATAAGAGCGGTTTAATTAAAAGGAGCTAGTATTTATATTATATTATTTTTATTGCGCAGTGACGATTTGATAGCAATAAAAAAATCTTAAGTTCAGACTGTATTTATATTAAATGAAAAATTAAAGCCCTCTGGCTCCTGGTCTATAATCATTGTAAAATTACCTACCTCGATAAAGCCCAAACACAGTGATGAATTGATAATAGTGATCAAAAATATACAGGATGACTGTCACATACCCAAATGCTAACCTCTTAACTGGTGATTTTACTTATGAACTGAACAACTTTTGTTCTAGAACTTTGCTTAAATTGCATAATCTTTTGGACTTCTCATTATGAACTACGCTCAATAAGCTGATCGATTTGTATGAAAAGCATAGAAAAAAATGTGATTTGTCCAAAGTTAAATAGAACAAGTTTTTCAGTTTCAAGAGTGGAATCACCAGTTAAGAGATCTGCAGGTATTACTAATCACTTGTAGGTATAATGTAAATGTTCCTCCGTCAGTTACCAAAGAATGGAATAAGTGGCTTTAATATTTTGTTTGTTCAATATCATATTCTTACCTTTCGAGATCAGTCGGTATCTTGAATAACGACAATTCTGGATTTGAATTTCAGAAACACAACAATATTTTCGTTTTGTAGATGCAGTAATTTTTTTTTACACGTGATGGCGTCGATGTCGTGTCGTGTCAAGAGACGGCAAGTGATTAACACGTCACGTCACTCGGCCGCGGTGCAGCCCCAAAAGTTTCACCTCGGTCACCTCGGCATTTTGTGTTTTTGTGTGCGTAGACGGCGGTACCTACTTGCGCGCACACATACAAGCCGCGCGATGTACCATTGTATGAAGATAACCTACTATTTATACTATGTACACAGGTAGAAGCGTCTTCGCGTGTTGATGTCGTTGATAGACAGGGGAGCCAACATAACGGCATAGGAACTATTTGTTGAAACGCTCTATAGTGATTATATTCTCTTTGGCTGAGTCTTTTTAGCGGGAACTCGCGGCAGGAGTTTGTCATTTTTGTTTTATTATCCGAAAAAATAGATATCGTGGTTTTTAATGCTTAATATAGATAGTGTATTGTTCAATAAAGTGCCATTTAAGCGTTTAATATGTAGGATAATGAAATAAAAGTGTGTAAACTGGTTTCGAGTGCTCTCAAGAAGTCCATGAAATCTTCATCAAAAGTGCTATCATTTTGCTGAAGAATAGGAAATTTAAATACGAAAGAAATGGCTTTGGCCTTAATTGAATTTTCCTATAAAGACGAAGAAATACGGAAGAAATGGCTTTTGACCTTTAAATACGACAGAAGATTTACAACAGACTAGGCTGTATGGCTCTGATCCTTTGCCTTGCCCATCTCAGGGTAAAATAAAACAAAAAAAATCTCTTTGGCTGACAGCAACAAATCGAACTCAGACCAAAGAAACTAGAGGACATGAAATATTTGTCTATATGAACAATCAGTTATACAAATATGTGCCATTTCGATAGCGAATTCTTAATTATACTTTTATTTCTTTCTAACTTATGTAATTCTTCTCAGTAAAAAAAGGACAACAATATTTTTGTCCTTTACAAAATGGCAACTTTGTTTTCGTGACGTCAGCAAAATACCTCTTTGCGGCCGATTCGCCATTTTCATTTCTCGGTGTCACTGGTACATAAGCTGTCAAAATGCCTTCGCTCGCGAGTGTTTTAATTGAAAATTGTTAAATATGGTAAAACAAAGCATCCGAAAATAATAAATGTAGTGAAACAACACAGTAATTAAGATGCCTAATTGTAGTGTTACAGGCTGTGGCATCATAATGAGCCGAAATCGGCCGAACATTACACTGCACCGGTACGTATTGTTATCTTGTTGAAATATACCTTATTTTCACAAACTAAATTACGTATTTGTTTTAATGAAGAAGATAAGCGATATAAATAACCGAAAGTAGCTTTTCATATAATTTCAGTCTGTCTTTTAACTTTATTTTATTAAAATATTTTTCGGCTCTAACGTGGCTAGTGTTGTTCTTCGGGGCTCTTTTAGACATCGATGTTTATGTAGGATGATGATGAATATAAAAAGAAAAAGTGCTGACAGCAATTGGCATAGAAAACATCAACAAAAGCCATCAACATCTGTTCGCTTCATTTCCATGAATCATGTTTACCGCACATTGGACAAAACAACATTTCATGATGAAGCTGTACCATCAAGATTTTTAATGGTAAGTATACCTATACTTCATTCCAATCAAAAAAAAGCAAAAGGTAAACAAACGAAGTATGCAGATGACATTGACATGTGTCAGTTCCATAGTAAGTTTGTTTACGTTTTGCTTTTTTTTGATTGGAATGAACCATACCCACGTTAGTACTTAACGATTAAGAGTGTTGAATTTTATTCAAAAATTTACAGTCAGTCATATAATCCCTCAGTAATTTCTGTTTACATTTTTTTTATGGCACTTAATGATTAAGAGTGTTGTCAGTGGTGAATTTTATTCACAAATTTACAGTCAGTTATATAATCCCTCAGTAATTTCTGTTTACTTTTTTTTATGGCAGAGGTGGCAAACGAGCAGACGGATCACCTGATGGTAAACGATTACCGTCGCCCATAGACACCCCTACATGAAACTACATCTCTACGCAGCGCCAAGGAGTCAAGCCGATCTGAAATATCCTGGCAGCCGACGATTCTAGTTGCTCTTCGTTGTTCTGTTTACATAATATGGAAAAAAGTGGATAAGCACGATACATATACATAGCGCGACTTCATAATGTTGATCAATTTCGTCAGGAACGGCATTCTTCCTAAATATAATGTTAAATTCTGATTACAGAAAAATCTGAAAGGCATTAAGCATGATGTTTTAAGAGGAAAACTTTGTATTATTGTACGTCCTGGAATAGCTAAAGGATTCGTACCCAGTGGCGCCAAGGAAAGCAGTGACAGCAGCTCAGATTCTGAAGATGACAATGTTGATGCCATGCCAGGTGTAAATCATCAAGTTATTTATTTCGACCAGAATGTTTATGTGAATAAAACTAAATAAATTTTCTTTTAATGTCCTAGGCTTGTTTATTTTCCCATTTGTTATAGGGATGCAGAAAACAAACTATTGAATACAATGATGAAAAGTAATTTCATTTTATATTAAAAACCTGCAAGTATTAAATTCATTTAGATTGTAGTATTAAATGTTGCAATGTAAGCGATAGTGGCGCCATTATCATCATCAGCCGAAAGAAGTCAACTGCTGGACAAAGGCATGCCCCAAGGATTTCCACACCGACCGGTCCTGTGCTGCTCGCATCCAATAGCGCTATCATTATTTTTTTTTCAACTCTTTACGGCCAAGCTGTAAATTAAATTGAAATTTTGAAATTGAAAACTTTATTTCGAATCACAGAGAATTCATATACATGGGTTAGTAGAACACAAAAGAAAAGAAAGAAAATGGGGTTAGTAAATGAAATTATTTTTCGGTTTCCTGTTTGGGACAAGATGGACAGTCACCCAATGTTTTAGGATTGGACTGTCCATTCTGTCTCCAACAATAGATAGGAGACTGTTGGCGCTGCCACGAACACGGCACATCAGGGAGGCAACTCTTTTTCTGACAATTGCAAAAAAGTCATCAATATGTGCCTCTGCAAACATCTCTGATGCACTGCAATAACGCGGCAGCCCCAACAGCATCCTTAGCCCGTTATTATATTGGACCCGCAAGGCGTTGACAGCTCTTTGCGTATAACTTACCCACAGGTTGCAAGTGTAAAACGTCTGGCAGAAAGCCTTAAACAGTGTTATTTTTACTTCACTTGAGCAGCGAGCAAACCTGCGGGCGAGCATATTACACCTAACTGCCAACGCCCTGCGTTCCCTTTCCACATCCATGTCATCGCATAGATCCTCGGTTATGTAGTGACCCAAATATTTAAAATGGGTCACTCTGTTTAGGGCGAGCCCTCCTAGTGTCACCGGCGGCACACAGGAAGGACTCCTATGTCCCGCCCGAAACACCAGTAGCTCGCTCTTTTTTACATTATATGTAAGTCCGTGGGACTGTGCATATTTCTCGCATACACATAATAATTTTCTTAGTGCACTGACCGATGGGCTCAGCAGCACCATGTCGTCCGCATAACTTATGTTATTGACCATGGTTCCGCCAATCGAACATCCGACCATGGTACCGCTGAGCTCAGCGATCAGCTGATTTACATAAACATTAAACAGTGCGGGGGAACTTAATCCTCCCTGCCTTACACCGCATTCAGATCTATATGACTCCGAGTACTGGTTCGACCATTTCACAGTATTGCTCTGGTTTGAATACCAAAATCTAAAAATCTGAATGATTTCTCTAGGTATGTCTAGAGCACTTAGCTTTGACCATAGTATCTTATAATCTACGAGGTCGAATGCTTTTGAAAGGTCTAGGAATGCGGCATAGACCGGGGTTTTTCTGTCCACGTAGTACCTGACCGTTTGCTTGAGCATCAGTATTGCGCTCTCTGTAGACAATCCGGCCCTAAAACCGAACTGCGCGTCATTTAGTTTAAGTTTACCTCGAATTTGACGCTCAAGCAAACCGTCCAACACTTTCGCGAGGATTGTCGCCAACGAAATGGGTATTTTAAAATAAATTTTAAGGTAAATTAAAATACAGTTCCGAATATTTGTCTTTATTTTGAATACCTACACCTATAGCGCTGCAAGACACGAGCCATCTACACTCGTTTGACATCTTCTGTCTCCTACTTTTTGCCTTTTATTGTTTAAGTGTAAAAGACACAGTAGATAGTAATCATATTCTATGTAAACTACAACTGCATAAGGGGAACGTCCTTGTATTTGCAGATGATACTGCACTTATATTTCATGGTTCCTCGTGGCAGGAGGTACAAGAATCGGCAGAAAAGGGATTTAGGAAGGTAGTTAAATGGCTAGACCATAACCTACTGACACTGAACATACCCAAAACCAAATTTATTTGCTTCGGTATTACTGCTGTTAACAAACCCCCTGAAAGCTTCTTAATTAAAGCCCATTCCAGTACTTGTAACAATAATACTCCTACTAGCTCAACCTGCAACTGTCCTCTCCTTGTTCAGACTGATTCACACAGATATCTTGGCATGATTATAGATAGTAAGCTTAACTGGCAACCACATATTACTGCATTAAGTAAAAGAATCAGGAGGCTTCTACCTATCTTTAAAAGTCTTCGTGATTCTGCGGATACTTCCCTAATAATTAAAATCTATCTGGCCCTTTGTCAGTCTCTTATTACTTACTGCATTCCCATATGGGGTGGTGCAGCCACAAGTCATATGTTGGAAATAGAAAGGGCCCAAAGATCGATTATTAAGGTTATGTTTCGCAAACCTCGACGGTACCCCACAGTTTTGCTGTATAAGGAAACTAACTTACTATCAGTTCGTCAATTATTTATTTACAATACCATTCTACGCCAACACAAATCCGTGGACCCCTCGCAGCTGTCGCAATGTAAAAGGCGACTTCGTACTCCTGTCACTATTGTCAGAACTAAGTTTGCTCAACGACAATTGACCTACTTAGGCCCATTCTTGTACAGACAGTTTAACGATACTAATAATATAATAAATATGAATAGGTCCAAACTAAAATCCACGCTAAAAAGCAATCTTCAGAATCATGATTATGCCAGCACTGAGAATTTTCTGCTCTCTTTAGCTTGATTGATCCCCTCACTTACACATATGGTTCATTCCAGTCGGGAAAAGGCGAGACGTGAACGAGCTTACTATGGAACTGACACATGTCAATGTCATCTGCATACTACGTTTGTTTACCTTTTGTTTTTTTTTTTTTTTTTATTGGAATGAACTATACACTCGCACGCTCTCACATAAATCTTTAAATAATTTTCTATGTTTTGTGTTCAGATTGTTCTTACTTTCTCTTCTTTTCAATGTTTAGTTTACTCCTTATTATTTGTATCACTCCGTAGGGTGAGGGCCTGGTGACCTGTAATACAGACTTCCAGTCTAGCTCAGGCACCAGTCCATCACATCATACTGTAATCTAGTATACTGTGTACAAATAATACTTATTATATTCAATGTATTTATGATGTGTTGAGAAAATAAACTACATTTATCATTATTATTATTATATTGGAGATTACAGACCATTTACGTACTAATTAACTGATAAAACCAATATAATTAATTTCTTGTTTCATTTCGTTAATCTGTTATTGCCCATCTCTAGTTTAGGAGGATATGTCAATTTTGACCATAACCGTCAAATAATAATAAAATAATCGAAAGTTCGCCAACAGTTGCGATTTATGTACGAGTAGAGTACAAAAAAAAAATAGACGCTCATTCTCTGCATGCCGGTGATATCGATAAAATCATATCTCATTAATGGGTATGCACTAGGCCGAACGGCCATTTTCGTTTCTCAGCAAGTTTAGGTATGCACGCTTTTTCTGTAGGTATGCCACGTCCATTATCTCCTACGTCATTGAAGTCGAACAAGAAAGCGTTCCGGAAGTCGTTCCATAACCAAGTTAAGATTCACCTGACAAGAGTTTGTCCCTTTCACACTTCAAAAAAATATAATATGCTATCCTGCTGTCAGAGTGAAAATTACTCTAACGAAACTAATTTGGAACGCTTTCCCAAATTAGTTTCGTTAGAGTAATTTTCACTCTGACAGCAGGATAGCATATTATATTTTTTTGAAGTGTGAATGGGACAAACTCTTGTCAGGTGAATCTTAACTTGGTTATGGAACGACTTCCAAAGTTCAATCAAGGTTTTTAACAACTTTGTTTCTATCTCTAAACTTGTTAGCTTAGAATTTACTCGTGCAAAATGCCCATAAAATTGTACATTGATCTTATGTCGCAGCCTTCCAGGGCTCTATATATTTTATTAAAGCATTTAAATTGTGATTTTGTGCCAAAAATGGTAGACTTGAGACGAGGTAAGTTTTAACTTTCATACTACTGAGTGTTCTAATGTCTCCATGTACTGTTAAGGTCCTATCAAAGGTAGCTTTGATCTTTCAAACAGTAAAATAATATAATTATGCTGTCATTATACTTAAACGGTTTTCTGATAACCTTTTAGAAACCGACTGAGTAAACTACCCTTATGAGAAAGAAGGCCGCAAAGTATACAGAAACTCCATATACTTGAAAATGAAAATATTTTATTCGAAGTATAGGTAGCAGTGTACACGTTTCAAACGTCATTCCTTTATTTACCTAATATGAGTTTGGTTCCTACCATTCGGAACTCATATACCCGCCGTTTCTGGAAGTGTTTGCGGAGTGAGAAGAAACGACTGGCCCTAAAGAAACACCCTCCAACATATTTTTTTTTAAAGTCTTATAGTCTATTACATCTTAATGCTAGGTCAGGTAATGAATTATACAATGTCATGTCAGTAAATAAAAAAGAAAGGATTCAAATTAGACTAGACTAGAATTAACTAAGATTTACACACAAAAAATAATCAATGGCAAGAGCAGGCCAGTTCACACGGACAGCACCCGATCACGAGTATAACGCGAGAGTCTTTGCGGCCTTCTTTCCTATGAGGGCAGTAAACACATGTGAGTTTTCTCAAGAAACCCCTTTGTCAGTTTGCAAAAAAGGTCTCCCAAATAAGGGGCCGTCCATTAATCACGTGATGTTTTTTAGCAACTTTTTAGACCCCCTCTCACCCCTGGTGATATGTGGTGAGGTTTTAGACTACCCCCTACCCAAAATAATGTGTATTTTTTTGGTACAAAATTATTATCTTTAAACACAGGTATAATGTAATACAATTCTAGAAAATTAAGCACCGTGATTAAAAATTCCAGACAGACATAAGGTAGCAGGTTGTTTCAGACTGCCTAAAGCCATTTCAAACGTTGGGAAGAGTTAAAAATAACATAACAACAACAGTCCGACGCTTGGAAATTACTCTAGAAATCGCGCGTTCATCGAAAAAATAAATACACGTGATATCTCAGTACACCCCCTCTCCCCCTTGTAATATTTCGTGATTTTTTCCGAACCCCCTCCCCCCCTTTTGAGCCTCACGTGATTAATGGACGACCCCTAAATAGATCAGCTGAGCACTGTTTGTTTTGGTAGGTTGGTAGGTAACCCTTTATGAATTTTGAAAAAAAGTGTTTGAAATATACAAAGTTATACAATATCAAGAGTAGAAATCCCATTAAATATAGATGTTTTATAAGTCTCTATGTGTAAAACTTTTTTTCTGTTTTAGGTGAACATTTCTCTGATGAATTTACTGCAGTAAACAGGCTTCAGAAGGTGCCAGTGATTGACCATAATGGATTTGTGTTGACAGAAAGGTAATTTTATACAATACATGATACACAACATAAAAGCCATAGTTTAATATTTATATTTTAAAACTTTTGTCATTAATGAAAAAATGTAAATTTTTCTCTTCTCACTTAGCTTCAAAGGCATTTTTGGTTGCAAAAAAATTATGAACAGATTTTCATAAGAGTATATTTCATAACTTGAAATATAATTATGTGAGTTCTTTCCGATTCAAAATTTGAAATATTAATTCAGAATTTTACAAAGTACTTAAACTCATTTGTAAAATGACTTGTTATTTTAAAATTGGGCTATGACCTGGTGGATGAAAGCTAAGTGACTTGAACCTACTTGACTGACTCGGTGGCTAAGTGGTTAGCGATCCTGACCTCTGATCCGAGAGTCGTGGGTTCGATCCCACACAGGGCAAACTTTTCTGTGATGAGCAGAATTGTTTGCTCTGAGTCTGGGTGTATTATATCTATACAGGGTGACTGGTTGAACGACGGACGTATTTAAGGAGATGATAGGATAATTTACATACTTTTCAACTATATAAAACAAAAAAATCATACACTCAAACAACACAAGTTACATATTTTTTTATAAAACGTAACTATTCTTGTGTTTTCTAACTCTATGCCTAGGTACTTACCACTTTCCCACAGCGTGCACCGAGCTGCTCGTGGTCGCTAAGGCCAATCTCTTGGACAGGCTGATAACACACTGATAATGAAAGGATGGAGTTCGTCTTCATGTAGGATACTTTACCCCAACCACTGGGATACCTGGAAATGCCTTCCTGCATTCCGCGTACTTTCACATGGGTAATAATCGAAGTAAATTGCTTTGTGCGGGTTCACTGGATAACGAACGATTCCTTCCTCGTCCTTGATCAGGGTTAGGAACTGGCCAAGCCCAAGGCCAAGTCTCCTAAGAAGTCCTATGACGGCAACTTATGTAATTCGTGATACATTGCAATATGACGTTAATTCACGTCTAACAACACTAGCTTACATTACATAGCACCACACCATATCCCAGTATCCTCATTAGAGTACTGATAAGCCATTATCACTCACTATCAAGGCACCGAAATCCACGCGACAGCTACGTAAGTAAAACCAGAATGTTCGGGACGAACGGGACGCATGAACGCACGCCACCCCTACGACGGCCCGCGGGCGACTGACTATGGCCGGCGCGGCGCGGCGCAGGGCAGAGACGCGGGAGCAGTCGCTCACGCGCATGCGCAGTATTGCCATAGTATAAATAGTAGGTTATCTTCATACAATGGTACATCGCGCGGCTTGTATGTGTGCGCGCCAGTAGGCACCGCCGTCTACGCACACAAAAGCAGAAAATGCCGAGGTGACCGAGGTGAAACTGTTGGGGCTGCACCGCGGCTGAGTGACGTGACGTGTTAGTCACTTGCCGTCTCTTGACACGACACGACATCGACGCCATCGCGTGTAAAAAAAATGACTGCATCTACAAAGCGAAAATATTGTTGTGTTTCTGGAATTCAAATCCAGAATTGTCGTTATTCAAGATACCGACTGATATGATATTGAAAAAACAAAATATTAAAGCCACTTATTCCATTCTTTGGTAACTCACGGAGGAACATTTACATTATACCTACAAGTGATTAGTAATACCTGCACATCTCTTAACTGGTGATTCCACTCTTGAAACTGAAAAACTTGTTCTATATAACTTTGGACAAATCACATTTTTTTCTATGCTTTTCATACAAATCGATCAGCTTATTGAGCGTAGTTCATAATAAGAAACCAAAAAGATTATGCAATTTAAGCAAAGTTCTAGAACAAAAGTTGTTCAGTTCATAAGTAAAATCACCAGTTAAGAGGTTAGCATTTGGGTATGTGGCAGTCACCTGTATATTTTTGATCACTATTATCAATTTATCACTGTGTTTAAACTTTTAATTGATGGGCTTTATCGAGGTAATTTTACAATGATTATAGACCAGGAGCCAGAGGGCTTTAATTTTTCATTTAATATAAATACAGTCTGAACTTAAGATTTTTTTATTGCTATCAAATCGCCACTGCGCAATAATAATAATATAATTTAAATACTAGCTCCTTTTAATTGAACCGCTCTTATTCTGATTATTTTCACAAACTTTTTCTAAGCCTGTCGTTCCTTTCCTTCGTGCGGTGGTACCGCTCTAATGAGCGGTACCACCGAGAATAATTTCTCGGATTTGCTATTTTTGGGTTACCTACCACGTTTCTTTTTTCTGATTTGACCTACAAGTCAATTTTTGTATCATTTATTTAAAAAGTGTTACAACAAAAGTTGTCACGTTAGACCCGACTACGTATAAGGCTATTTAGTGTACTACTAAATAGCCTTGATATACCTTGTTCCAATCAAGAAAAAGCAAAAGGTAAAAATCAAACTTACTATGGAACTGACACATGTCAACTTCAGTCGCCTACTAAGTTTATTTAGGTACCATTTGATTGAAATGACCTATATCTTTATGTATTTGTATGTATCTGCTGTTTAACAATCAGTTAATTATTATAATGGTTAGTACCATACAAAATACAATACAAATACGCAATGATGTGTGTGACTGATAAAATGCAGTAAGCTCCCGGTCTACATGACGCATCTAGAATCACGCAGACGGCCGCGGGCCGCGCCGCGCATGCGCCGTGTGCCGACCGAGAGCTGCTGCAACGCCGCGCCGCCGCTCAGCTTAGTCACATGAGTATCTGCCGGCCGTACCGCACGCTGTCCGCTGCGACGCCGTCGGCCACACCAACGACGTCGCGACGACACGATTTCTCGCTTGTTATATTTTACCGTACCTATTTATATGTTATCTATAAGAAATCGTATGAAATACGTTACACGGTAAAAATATTCTATTACTCGGTCTGTCGTAGTTTACTATAGTACTTGTACTATTGGGTATTCTGTGACGATAGTTATTCTCAGAGATCACTGATCTAAGAGCGTTTAGTAAGTTACTAATAAATACACGGCTTCGTAGTTCTCCTTGATACCTATGATGTACCTATGTGATTCAATTTTAATTAGTTATAAAAACATAATATAGTGGGTTTCACTTTTGGTCGATAATTATTGTATGAATAAAATAAAATACTATTTTATTCCAGGCAATTTTTTTATATAAACATACATACATATATACACTAATGCGTCTTAAATACCAACGTAAATATTATATCATTAAAATACACCCAGACACAGGGCAAACACATGTGTGCCAAGGTGGGAATTGAACCTACGACCCTCGGATCAACAGAGCGCTAGCCATTGAGTCAGTCAGTTTTTTTTTTAATGAAATTACATAATTATTAATAGGTATAAGGTACTAACATTATTAGTAGCCGATATTTTAGTAAGCACTTTTACTTCTGATTTTGAATCTCGCTAAAATATTGGGCACTAATAAAGTAGCACTTTATGCAGGTATTCTACTCCTAAAACCTTGCCCGATAATAAGCTCATAGTCAAATCCCAAAAAAAAATTGCCATCTCATAAAAATTGGTAAGCTGATTATCGAATTTTGTATGGGAAGTGATTTTTTGGTATTTATAGGTGTTTTTTAGGGAAATTTCTCTAAATTCATGATTAGAAGCCACAGTTAAAACTTTGTCGGTCATTTTGTATGACCCGGAATAGGTAAGTACATACACTTATACAGTGAGGCACAACCCTGCGTGTTTGGTCAACAACACCATATACATAAGTATTATAGTCTACTACCGGCGAGCAGATCACCTACTCTCTCTACTCTGGTATTGCGCAGTGGCGAGTCCGCGCCGCCGCTACTCGGGGTCGTTGCCCGAGGCCGCGTACACGTGACTTAGTATTTAGTAAAATGTAGAGGTGAACTTTAAAATTATTTTTTAAATGATGAAAATTAAGGTCATGTTTTTTTTACATATTTGGAATGTGTATCAGCTTCTTATTCACCTCCTTAAATGCGTCCGTTGATTTACCAGTCACCCTGTATAAGGTGCTTCCAAAATATATGCCACCGCTGCAATGGGAGTAAGAGTCATGAATATAGATTACAATAGTAAAAAAAATTCGTGCCCCGGAGTCGTTAAATTGATTTGGGAGACTAAACATTTTTTTTTACTTTGATTCAATTTCGCACAACACGGTCCGTCAAGTACGTACGCTCCGTCATGAAGTCATGAATGAACTCGATGTCATTTCACTGAATGAAAGCAACGCACGCTCGTAGGTATCTCTTTTTACAGGTTAATTTAGTGAACAGCTGATTGTCTTTAAATTAAATGTAGAGCAGAATAAACTAACTTACCAGTTATTAAAACGGCTTATTCACGTAACAAGGTGATAAACTTACCATCGCACTTTGACAGGCTTTGGACTGTTAAATTACGTACTTGTAATGTATCTGTAAAAAGTTTAGGTAGGTAAGGCATCTACTCAAGGGTAGATGCGTAAAATTAAAAAGAACGTGTATTACAGTAAGTAACTTGGCGTGTTTCTAAGTTCATCACCTTATTTACAAGGATTTGCACAACACAACACTGGTGGCTGGCTGACTCACACCAAACCTCTGTTCATACGGGTTTACGGCAAACGCAGGGATGTTATTTGCACTCGCGGTAGTAGAGTGTCAATCACCTTATTTACAAGCTATTTCACAACACAACAAAGTTTTACATCAGTTTTACAACACAGTAAAGTTCTCGAGTGGTGACTGCGCACTGGAATACGCAGTGTGGGCAGGCCCCCGACTCGGTGGACCGACGAAGACCTGGTGAAGGTTGCGGGAAGCCGCTGGATGCGAGCCGCACAGAACCGGTCGGTGTGGAAATCCTTGGGGGAGGCCTTAGTCCAGCAGTGGACGTTTTTCGGTTGATGATGATGACACAACACAACACTGGTGGCCGACTCTTACACCAAAACTTTGCTCATACAGGTTTACGGCATGCGCAGGGATGTTATTGCACTCGCGATCAGAGGGTATCGCGGTAGCAGAGTATCATTTCAAGATACTCTTGATTCGTATGTACGTCTGGGTGACATCGTTATCTCACTCGCGGATGGGGGCGCAGGCGGTGCAAAACGTTCGCGTCACGCCTGCGCGTCACCGCTGCGCATAGCGAACTGACTGACCTCTGACCTGTACGAAGGGCGCGCGGGCGCCAACCGCCCCCGCCCGCCGGGTTGCGCCCCGCTACCGAGTGAGTATGCGAAAGGATGCGGACAGATCAAAGCCTTTTGTAGCACGACACAAGTGCCGAATTTGTTTGATGTCTAGCCGCAACGTCGGAGCGTTTAAGCATGTTTTCGCGCGCCTGGTTTCATTCAACACAATACGGGATGGCTTAATAAAGTAAAGCAATTTATTTTTATGAAAGTTATTTTTTTGTATGGAAAAAAAAGAACAGTTTCCGGACATGAATGTCTCATTTTCGTGATCACTATACGTGATACTTTCTCCCATTTCAGCCGTGGCATATATTTTAGAAGCACCCTATATATGTATGTATTTAAAAGTATATGTGTATGTATATCAGTCTCTGGTTCCCAAGATACAGGGAATCCTAGTTTGGGGCCAGATGACCGTGTGTGATTTCTCCCAGATATTATTATTATTATTTACATGTGATTATTTATAATTATTTCATTTACAGTGTCGCTATCATGAACTACCTGTCCCGTGAGAACATCATCCCTGAGTTCTTGTACCCAAAAGACTCCAAGCTACGAGCCCGAGTCGACGAGTTCCTGGAGTGGCAACACATAGGGCTGAGGCTACACACCTCCATGTACTTTAGGGTCAAGGTGGGTCATGCATAAAAGATAGATAGATATATAGATAAAATAGTTAATTTTACATACCCACAAATACAGACATTTGAACTATAAAATAAAGCTAAAACTAAAGTAAAAAAAGAACAAAAGTTAACAGATTGAATAATGCCCAAGCTAGTGAAAATGGGCTAAACTTTGGGTACCCACAACGTTGGTAAAAAAGTGTGATTGATAAGGGGTACTTCAGAATATAGGCTTACCAATTGTGGGTAAAAAAAATAATCGGCGTTAGAATAGAATAGTGATAAAAAATGTGCCGAATTACAAGTAGAAGGTGTAAGCAAAAAAAATGTTGCATAGATTTGCAAAGATAGTTCTTCACTTCTTTTCTTATTATATAGGCAGTTGATTCTGCATCTTCATGAAGTTAACGGTTTTTTTGAATCCTCAATTGGAAACTCTTAGCATTATCTCACCTGATGGTAAGTGATGATGATGCCGAAACGTGCAAACTAGTTATTTTTCTTTTGTTTTGTTGTAAAAAACATGACGTGTAAACTGTGTTTATCAATAAATTATTTGTATTTGTTTGTATTTGTTATTTTCTGCTCAGTACATGGACCCAGTGTTGGCTGGCAAGACACCGGAGCCCAAACAAGTGGCAGCGTACGAGAGGCGGATGATGAACGCTCTCGAGGACTTCGACACCAAGTGGCTGGGACGCGGCACCAGCTTCATCACAGGCAATAGCGTCACGGTCGCTGATCTGTTGGCGGCGTGCGAGCTGGAGCAGCCTAGTGAGTGCTTTTTATCCCACTGCCCAAGCGGTGGTTTATATTTGTGCGTGTGCGCTTCTGTGTGTGTGCGTGCGTGTGTGCGTTTGCGTGTGCTTATGCGTGTGTATTTAGCGAAAAGAGTGCAGAGAACACAGAATCTTAAAATTGGCAAATCTATCTATCTATCTATCAGCCGAAAGACGTCCACTGCTGGACAAAGGCCTCCCCCAAGGATTTCCACACCGACCGGTCCTGTGCGGCTCGCATCCAAAATTGGCAAAATTACTAGTTTATTAATTATCATGAAAACTACACATTTTTGTGTTTTAGTGTTGGACTTAATATGTCCATTTTAATGGGTAGAACCTGTCTTTAAAATATCGCTACACTACAGTGTTACACCCTGTATACGTAATTATTTTTACTTTCTCATAATCTTCAATACCCTTTACGTTTTTTAACAGGGATGGCAGGTTTCGATCCAAAGGAAAAATACACCAATATCGGCGTGTGGGCGAAGAAAGTGCAGGAATACTTCAATCCTCACTACGACGAGGCACACATTATACTGAACAAGGTGGTCAAGAAACAGGAAGCAGTTGCAGCCAAACTGTGATCGAGGTTTTCGTTTTCTTTTTAATTTAAAAGCAAGTAGCAAATGTTTACGGTTCTGTAAAATTTGTACCTGTTAGTAGTCAAAGTGATGAAATATCACGTAAACAAGGAAAAAACAGTAAATATGAGCAGAGCACTTCAGAAAATGCTAGAGAAATTCAAGCTATTGTTCAAGCTACTCCGTGTGTACAAGTCCCGCCTGGTAGGGACTTTTTACTAGGTAGAAAAAAATATTGACGATTTAAAAGCATGTGAAAGCATCTACTTAAATAAAATACATTTTGAGTTTGAGTTGGGTCAAGACAAATGTGACAAAAAATAAGTCATCTTAAAAAAATACTTTCATTGACTTAACATTTCCGTATGAAGAGTACCTAATTTTTTTCTTCGTTTATTTTAATAGTAGTCTCAGACTAAAAAAATATTTATTTCCTATATTTGGATACATTTTATCCACAGACTTGCACCCCTCTTCCCCTACGGAGCGACATATATCTGATTGATTTGTAAACTGAATATGATAAACAAATACAACAATCTTATTGTATACGTCATACTTCATCTCTTGTAGCAATAACTTTATTGAGAACCATAAATATTTGCTATCGTTTTACACAAACTATCAATTTAAACTTCCATGTGAAACGGCATTTTTAACTTTCGTTATTTTTACAAAAAGAAGAGCATGTATATTTTTGAGATTATTTTACAATATTTTAGAGGGTTGTTGGTAAATGTTTTTTAATTAGTTTTAAGTGTAAATAAATATGTGCAATGTTAAAGCATAATAAAGGTATTTTTAATGGCCGAAATATATTTTTTTTATATATTCCGTATTTTTCGAGGTGTTTAATACAGGGTTATTTTTATTAGATTTACATTTATCACAAAATATCTGCCTCCGATTTAACTTCAAAATTTTACTTAGTACATATATGAAAATATTAAACAGATGTTAACTTTTCTATGGGGTATTTAATAATCGTGACGAAAAGTTAAGTAAATAGTAAGTTCCTTATTTATTTACTAATTAATTTCAGGCACTAAGCCCATAGAAATATATAAAAAAGCAATATAATAAAAAAAACACAAAAAATAAGTTCGTAGTAAGTGGAAGAATGTGGTCTCTGCCTACCCCTCCGGGAAAGAGGCGTGATCTTATAAAAATAAGAAAGAAACACGTTTATTGGTCACAGTAACAAAGTAAACACAAAAATTCAAATTATAACTTATTAACGTTATACTAAATGGGGAAAAACAAATTATGAGGTGCTACATTCATATTTTATTTCAATCTTTACATGACCATGCGGTAATTTCCACAAAGTACTAGAACAAAAGTTGAGGTCTGATGAGAAGCTACAGTTAACAGGTCATATGCCTTCTTTGTTAGACACTTCTTAGTTCTGAAAGGTAATATCTGCATCAATACGTTACAACACAAATAAAAGCTATAGCTGTTACGGATAAGTATATAATTTCTATAAATAAATACTCAAAACAGGCCACGTACTGTCGTACAATTAGTCATTGAACGGCCTCTGGGCTGAATAGGCCAGGAGCAAAGTAATATTTTTATCTATTATCTACGAATGAACCTACCGATTCATATTTTAAACCAGAGACCAAGAGGATAATTGTATGGAGGGGTTATACGTGACTACCCAGAAGGAGGATAAAGTTGAAATTCAATGGGAATTTCAACCTCGCTCTTTTTTATTTACGAGAAATGAGGATGTAAAGTTGCACTATTTTTTCGCAAATTTCCACTTCGCACCCATTTTTTCAGTTTGAGTCAGACATACTGAACGCTCACAATTAACCCCGGATTGTTTAAACTAAAATTTCCCCTCAAAATCTTGAATTACAATTTAAAAAAAACTGCTGTTGTGTAACGCTGCCCTTATTTGTTCTCCATATCTTTCTCGCACGTACAATAGGGTATTTTACTCTATACAAGAAAAAATCTAAAACTGCTTATTTACTGTTGTATTTGTAATACATAATCGATTTAATATGATTTCTATACAATAAAATGAGAAAAAACATTTTATTTTTGATTTACAAAAATCAAGTTTTTTAATCTGTTATTCAAATGTCTGAAACGACAGCCGCCATGCTGGTTGTCAGGTGACGTCACAATAGTGGTAATCAATGACATTTTGTTCGCGATATGTGTCTAAATTTTAGTACAGAGCTGTTTTATTTACTCCTGAAATGACGTCACGACCTAAGCATCATGGCGGCTATCGTTTTCGCGCGCTAATTGGCAATGGTAATTTAAAATGTATTTTTGGGGTACTTATAGGTTTCAAAAAAAATTTTAAAAAATATTTTTTACTTTTTCCCACCTAATGATCAATTTGAGATACTTTTCAAAAAATGGTGAAAACCCCTATTGTGCAGGCTATGACGTCACTTTAGGGCCGCCTCATACCGAGACAAAACCTTCGTTTTTCTCAGTTATTAAAGCGAATATTTTGTAAAAAGCATAAATGTACTGCAGTTAGGGTCCCCTTCTAGCCCTTAAAATATCTTCACTGTTTTACCTACCACCCGGTATCTGTCTGTTTGGTTCAGGCTGAAGTCTAAACGGTTTGATGGGTTTTAGCCTACATGTTAGTTGTCGTTTGATTCGTCTTAATCATTTGAATGACATAGGTTTTGAATTTTCAATTAAATTGGTTCCGTCGGTTAATAATTACTCACATGTTAATAAGAGAACCTACTGCAAATGTATTGCTTACCACAACAGCCATAACGATTATTAAAGACTGAATAAGCATCTTAGCAATCCAATGTTGAAATCTCCCAAAATTCTTGAAATAAATATCAAAATATTGTTAATAATATAATAATAATAATATCCGGGACAAATCACACACGGTCATCTGACCCCAAACTAGGATTCCCTGTATCTTGGGAACCAGAGACTGATATACATACACATATACATTTAAATACATACATACATATATAGATATTATACACCCAGACTCGGAGCAAACATTTCTGCTCATCACAGAAAAGTTTGCCCTGTGTGGGGATCGACGACTCTCGGATCAGAAGTCAGGATCGCTAACTACTTAGCCACCGAGTCAGACACCGAGTCATAGTGTTATATTATATTTCTTTGCAAAAAGTATTGTTGCATATAAATGAAGTAAACAAAGAAAAGCTCTTCTAGCTCCTGGCTAAACTTTAATATTTTTAGTGCAAGACCTACAAAGCCTTACTTAGTCAGGGCATGAGAGGCGCGCGCACCGCCTGCCCATTGGCCCTCGAGGGCGGCAAGACGCCTGTTGTTCGGGTGGCGTGAAGCCCCCTGGTTGGCAGACGCGGCGGTATCCGCCAGTCGCAAACCAACTTGCCACGAAACCTGCCGAATCGCGATTTGTTAACGCTGAAACTTATTCGGAGAGTAAAGTTGAAAAATTCTTTTAAAGTATTTTAGCTGTGCGACTATCGAATTAGAAGAAAATGTAATTTTGAAGTAAAATAAGAATCTTTTTCAAGTTATATTTCTGTTGGATCCATCATGGCCAATAATGTTGAAGATAATGGTCGTATGAAAAGAACAGAACAAGGTATTATTATTAACCTTTGTGAAAATGACGAAAGGAAAGATCATTATAAAAGTAATAGTGAAATTGACAAAGTAAACGAATTTAATGTAATCACAGGAGAGAATGTAAGGGGTAAAGAAAAGTTAGAGGCATGGCGCAATCTGACGTATATGGCGAATAAGCAAATTATAAGACATAAATTACCCCTCATGCCACCCCCAGCACGAGCAAAGACCAAGTTAGGACATGTAAGAAATGAAGAAGATGAACAAAAAAAGACAGGTATAGATATCGCGACACAAACAGATTTTCCACCAATTATAAAGAAAGAAGCATCTAAAATCGAAAATAAGTCAGACTTTGAGCAAGCGTCACGAGCGGGATTTGTGCCAGGAACAGAAGACAAAAGCGACAATGAAGAACAAAAAGTTCACAGTCTCATAGAGAAATACAGCCAGGAAAATAAAGCTAAGCTTAAAAACTTCATTGATTCCTCAAATCGGAATAAAGATGATTTTTTATCAAACAATAAGCAAAAAAAGCACTTTTTCGATTTTCTAAATTCCTCATTGTGGCAAGTTGTTATTTGCGTAAGTCATCTTAGTCAGATGCTTGATAATAATTCATTAGTCGACAGCAGCAAAGTGATTGAACCAGTGATTGTGAAATCTAAGGAGGACGATAAGAACTCAGCGCCGATTGATAAAACAAAGGAAATAAATATGTCTCAACTGTCCTCACATCTGCCAAATGTTGAATGTGACATACTCGAGCAACAGATGCAAGTAATACACGGTAACGTTGAAAATATTCCGTCTCCTCAAATGTGTATGGCACCGCCGTCGATCCGATCCAACGACCCCCGTCTACTTAGCCAGAACAAAAAACAAGTTCTAAATGATCCACAACCAGAGATAATTAAGAGGCCACGTTTTAATACGCCTGAAAGACACGAAGCGTCTGCAGTCAACAGTTTAAACAACGCAATGCAGGTAAACAGCTTCTCTTATAATATTTTAACACGGATAGTTTGGTTAAATTATACATTATTCTGTTATCCCTACACGTGACCGCGGGTGATGCTAAGTGCAACACTAGGCAACCGCCGTCTATGCCTTGTGGATAGGACGGTTAAATGTGCGACACGATAAGAAGAAGATATATTATTCTGTTAAAGAAAAATATATCTATTAAATTCTTGTTTGAATTTAATTTCAGACAAATATTTTCTCTACGCCGCCGCCGCCGCTGGCCTCCCCCTGGCAAGTAGGTCCGAGTCAGTTTGGAGAAGGAACACGCGCGGGTCAACAGCGGCGTCAGCAGTGCGCTCCGAGCACGGCCAGGCCCCAGTGGTTCAACGTGAAGCCGCCTACAATGCTGCCACCGCTGCCGCCACCGCCACCGCCACCACAGCCACGGTTCTTCCATGAACCCAGGTATGCTAACCAGCATCCGATCACTACGGATCAGTACCACATTTCAGTCCAGCAGCAGCAAGAATTTGCAGAATACCAAAAGTACCAGCAAATGGAGATGCAGAAGAAAGCTTGGGAGTCACAGCTTCATAACTATCCCAATAGTGCATGGAGTCATCAACTGAAAAAAAATTAAACGAGCATAATAAATATTATCATGATATCAATAAGATTTTTAAATGTTAGATTTATTGAAAAAAAAACAAAAAGTAAAAAAATAACACTCTTTTAAAAACAAATATTAATACAATTGGATATATTTTAATGTTAGACGGAAAACTTTTATTAGTACGTAATAATGTCCTAACCTATTTAACATAAAAGCTGAGTGCATAAAATGCATCCTATCGGAATTTGGGGATCAAGACGAATCCAACGACACCTTCCACTCCAAAATCCCATCCAAAAATCCACACACATCCAAAAGACCTTATTATTATACATAAAATTTAAATACCAGCCGCTTAAAATTACTTAAATAAAATAAATCTAACTTAAAAAATCTTTCAAATACCTTTTTTCTGCAACCACGTGTTAGAGGATTAAAGTATTTTCATAGTACGAGTAAGTACGTTGATATAGAACCAAATTTGAGTATGCATATCCGTCGCTAAAAGCGAGGTCGTTATAAACGAAATCATAATAAACGGATTCTACTGTAAGTAAAACAAGGCTCATATTTTTGTCATACAGTATCGGATGAATAATACATGTGTTTTTATCTCA
The DNA here is from genome assembly GCA_958295455.1 of Coleophora deauratella. Taxonomy (NCBI): domain Eukaryota; kingdom Metazoa; phylum Arthropoda; class Insecta; order Lepidoptera; family Coleophoridae; genus Coleophora; species Coleophora deauratella. Next base: position 3,433,645 of record OY282400.1, on the reverse strand, counting down.
TTAATCTAAAGTAACATTAATAAATAGAAACAATTGTTTATTTGGCATAGCATTTATAGCATTTTTTTAAAATAAGTTTACTTGCAATTTGGCGCCCAACATGGGCCATCTATATTATTTTATGCTATTTATTTATTCTTTTCTACTATAAATCGTTGTGAATTGTGTATAACTATCAAGCATACTGTAGCATAAAACTGCGAAGTGAATGTAATCTTTTTTTTATGTTTGCGTATCAAATTACGTACTTTACCATTCCATAGGTATTCAAAAAACCTTATCATCTTCAATTTACAATGTAGAGTTTTAATTTATAAAAAGTCTATTATACAAGATCTAACGAAATCAGCTGAAACTATTTAAACTTAGCTTTTTACCTATGAAACTGAACAACTTTCTCTATGGAACCCATAGTTAGTTCGCGAAAAACATTTTGGACTTCCCATACTAAGTTAGCCGATTAGGTGACCGACTTGTTAGAAAAGTTCACTATGCGTTACTTGGAGAAGGTTTTCCAGTTTCATGGTAGACGCCTCAGTTTAAATAGTTTCATCTGATTTTATTAGACCTTAAAACATAAAACTTTTTGGCGCCCTTCATCTGATTTTATTAGACCTTATAAATATCACATACAATTTTTTGGCGCCCAACATGGGACTTTGCTCTTAAACAGCTTGCAAACATACACACATGTACTTATCTTATACATTTCTTAGATCTAATTAAATTACACTTACTAGTCATAAGTGTATGTTGGCTTAGTAGTAGTTGAATGGCAACAAATGGTACTTTTAAAACTGAACCACTTTTCCCAAGGAATCCATATATAATCGAAATGAAAAATTCAGAATTTTAAAGTAGGCTCAGTAAATCATAAATTATTAACAATTGATATTGGAAGTCAAAAACGTCAAGAATTAATTTCTTATTCTGCAGATTTCTTGGCAAAGTTGTTTTGTGTCTGCTAACGAATAAAAAATTACCCATAATGTGTAATTTTAATAAAATATATAAAATAAAAAACGTAAAACAAACATTTTGCGCCGACCCCAAATGATTGGGATAAGGGCAGGAAAATGATGATGATATAAAATAAAAAACCGTAAAGTATTGGCCACTAAGTGGTGTGGGCAGGTGTTGTTGATTCTGTTTGTGAACCATCCTCGACTACATCATCACTTTCCATCAGGTGAAATGTAGGCAAACGCACTAAATTTTTTAATAAAAAATATATATTATTGTACTTATTTATTATTTTCTGTTATATAATAACATATTATAAATTACACATTGTGTATTACACATTTAAGCAGTATAATAATTCTAAGTATGTAAGATTTGTATAGACTTTGATAAACTTCATTTTACGATAAATAGAAGATCGTAGGTATTCAACAAACAGTTGTCATCTTCTATTTACCATAAAATGGTGAAGTTTATCTAAGTTTATATCACACGACGAAAACCTAGTGCAAGCTGATGCCGACAAGAGGTTGCGGTACCTTAGCCTGGCGCACGAGGTTACGGATGTGTGGTAAGTGCAATCCACTGAAATCATTCCTGTAGTCCTGTCCGTTAATGGTTTGATCCCTGCTGACCTGGATCGTAACCTTAGGCGGTTGGGACTTCGAAGCAGACCGATAATAGCGGCTATGCAAAAGGCAGTTCTCCTCGACAATGCCCGGATTGTCCGACGCTTTCTCTCCTCGTCGCACTGACATCCAGCCGACTGTGCTTCTGCTGGAGCAGCTCCTGCCACTTCGCCTAGCGCGAAGTGATCAGAGTAGCCCAAATGTATACTTTCAAATAATAATAATAATTATTTATTACAGCCAAAGAAGCCATACAAATATATGTATATCTAAAGATACAATAAATACAATAAAAGATACAATAAAGCAACACAGATACCAAATAGAGCACGGACAGTGATGAAAGTGATGATGTACCTAGTCGAGGATGGTTCACAAACAAAATCATCAACATCTGCCCACACCGCTTAGCGGCCAATACTTAACGTTTTTTTTATTTATTTTTATTCGTACCGTAGAATTATTTTTGGCGTCTAATATGGGAATTTGATCTGAGCAGCCGTGCAAACACATATATATATATATACATGTGTAGATCTTAATATTTAATAAAATTAATTATTTGTAACTGTGTTAAAATATGTGTTGGGGCGAGTTTCTTTTGGACTCGACTTTTCTTCTCGCTCCGCTAACACTTTCCGAAACGTCGAGTGTACAAGTTCCAAGTGGTAGGAACTTTGTACTAGGTAGGGAAAAAATAATATGATTTTATAGAATATAATGGTACATCTAACTAAATAATACGAACTATTATTAAGGTAGAATTATTACTGTCTTAAATGTTTAAAATTTGTTACACCAAAGATTAGGTATTACATTATTAAAGCTCTCGAAAATACACATTTTTTTGTTGCAATTTCGTTCATGAAATCCCCATCAAAAGTATAGGAATATGTATTATCTATCACACATTGTATTGTTATTGAAGCATTTTATAATCTTTTGTGTCTTTTAATAAATGGTGAATGTTGTAATTTGCTTTTAATTTTACTATTGGAAATAATTAGTAGGTAAGTAAAGAGATATATATTGTGGGATATCTTTCTGGATCCCTTTGGCGCTTCTAGGGTTATTTTGCTGCCACCAGGTTCTTTTATATAGAGCAGTGTTTTTCAACCTTTTTCATTACCCGACCCCCTTACAAGTTAAAAAATTCTTGCGACCCCCCCATTAGCCCATAAACATACAAAATGCCAGTGATTTGAAAGATTACGTTTATAATTTTGTTTAAGTAGAAAATTATTAAGTTATTATTTTCTCCAAAATAGAACCGCGTTTGGACAAATTGTTCAAAAATAAACAGGCTCAGCCTTTTCACTAAAATCGTATTTTTTCATTGCAGTGTAAGACCTACAAACACTACTTTTTCTTTTACCCGCGACCCCTTGAGAAAGGCTTCGCGACCCCCCTGGGGGTCGCGACCCACAGATTGAAAAACGCTGATATAGAGGATACCAAAAACTGTATAATGCGTCCGCCAGAAGGATGGTGCATCGACCAGACACAGACTTGTGGCTTAGAACTTTCTCTTCAAACGTGCACCAGGGGACTCAATTCGCCAGACATAGACTAGGGGGAGTCTGATGCCTTGGTGAGCCTAACCCCAACAGAAAAAGGAACAGTCTTGATGCTTCTCCATACATCCACCACTGCCCTCATAAAAAAGAAGGCCGTATGGAGTTTCCGTATACTTTTTTTTTACTTTCTTTCTTATGACCAGAGAGTGGAAAGTGCAAGGTTGCAGACCAGGAAAAGACTAATTGTCTTCCGGATGTTGTCATTACTTATATTACACCAAGAACTGTCTGTGTTCTAGGAAGTCAGCTTGAAATGGTTGCTGGTCAGGGATGAACTAAGGCGTGGGATTAAGTTATAGGTGGGCCTTTGTAGTCATCTCCCACCTCATAAACAAAGGAAATTTCTACATCGATTTCATAACGTTTTCCTTTGAGTTCATTTATGGCCCTATTTGGAAGGTATTGCTTGTAATTAGACAGTTTTAATGAGCTTGTTTACAAGAACACGCCACTGGAGTTTCCATTTTCATTGCGTTACTTCAAGAAAAAGCTTCAATATACAAATGATTCACAGTCCACGCCGCCGTTTCAACCATTAGGGGTAGTTTTGTAACACCCTGTATTAAGTATTTTGTTATCATTTCCTGTCTCTGCAGCGAAGAGGTTGGTTGGTCGATATTTAAATTGATTTATTTAAATCAGGTAACAAAGACCCATAGTATAAATTAAAACTAATACAATTTTTATGAAATAGATACTATAAATAGAATACAATTATAAAGGTAAACTTATACGATCTATATCTTATACATACTCTTTAGTTTCATCTCTTAAACTATTTGCCTGCATGATAAACCTTTATGATCTCCACAATGCAAAGATATTAAAGATCCAGATACGACCAGCCCGTGCCGTTTGCCGTTATCAAATAATACTTTTTTAGTTTGTCCTCAAACTCCACAATACCTTACTATGTTGGCAACAGTTGTCATGGGTACCCCAGACAACCCGTCTGCATCGGCAGTTCACAAACCATTATTAAAAATAAGAATTTTCCACTGGCTGGCATCAGTACCGCCACGGATAATGACGCGTAATAGATTTGTATGATTTTGTTCCATAAAAAACTTTTCAAAACATTAGCTTCCCACATCCCCCTACATCCCTTTTGCAGTGCTTGCCCTCCGTAATTAGCGCTAATTCTAAAGATAGTTATCAACTAGCATGTATATTATGTATATCTATTTTTGTCTATGGGAAAAATATTGGAAGAATATTGGTGGTTTCAAACTGGTGCCGTGCCGGTGGACTTTCCATAAATTTATAGACATGCTGTGCCTACATTCCCTCTCGCCAAATTATTTCGCGTCTGTATATATGCAATAAGCTTGCGAACAGGGAGCTGACCGTGAAGTTCCGCGGGGTCAGCCTCTCTATCACAATTTCCATCCCATTTAATTTTATTATGATATTTTTTTCTGAAACTTCAACATTGCAAATAATTACAAACAAGCTTGTAATAATTTAAATCTTGTAAACCCCTATTTTAAAGGTCCCATAACAATCAAACTTATTTTGTTAACGTAGAGAGACTCGATATAAAAGCCGCTCGATGTGCGGAAACACAATGTAAAGAGACTCGATATAAAGAGACGCGAAATAGAGGAAATAATTCGCCTAGTAAGTTATTAAACTTCGCCATCGTCGATTCGTCGGCTCACATTTATAAAGTATAAGACCGCTAGGTAGTTGGGCTTACACAGAATAGTCGCTGCAAACTCAACTTGGAATATGAAAAGTGTTGTATGAAAGTGTATGAATGTGAGCAAAGTTTCATTCATACATGCAGAAAAAAAACTGTTCCAAAGTATGACACTCCCGACTTTTACAACTTTCACGTCGTCGTTACTTAGCGCAGAACTGATGAGTAAATGTTATCTCGTAAAAGTTACCCAAATGGTAACATTAACAATATGTCAAAATCAGTTTTTTTTTGCCATCGTGTCTATTTCAACTTAATTATTACAAGTCATTCGTCACATTCTCTAATTTGGAGTGTTAAAGTGTTTTATAAATACTTCTTTGTTCTTACGGGACTGCCCAAGCGAAGGCTTATGTTTTTCGAGTATTGGTGTATGTATATCTATGCCCGTTACATCGTAACAGCCTATAGAGTCAAAACGCATAGCTTGATGGATTTTCGAGTTTTTGGAGTGCGTCTTTACTCCAGAAGTGTAAAATATTATGCACTCGGGAATGTTTTTGAATTATTTTATAACTGCCCAAAATATGTTTTTTTTAGTTTTCTCGTAATTTTCACTAAAATAACTTATTCCAAGTAAACCTTGTTTTTCACGAGTTAAACCAGCTTGAACAATTGTTAAACGCCCACATTATATTTACGTTACGTATCTAAGATGCTTTGTTATACGAATCTATATTACTGGAGTGCAGTTTTTCATTTTTTTTTATTATGAAAGCGGGCTTACCAAGATTCCCCAATGGAATGGGGAACTGGCTTTCTTATCTCTATGCCAGAATACATCAATGCCATCAACATTGATATTTTCGATGGCAATACATACTTGTAATTGACTTATAATGGCAAAGAAGATCGTGGTGGCTAACGAGGCGGGCTCACAAATTTAACTATCGAAACGAAACAGTCCTACAAAGTTGGACCCAGCCGGGAATCAAACCCGCGACCTCCTGATGTGGAGCGAGCCGACTAGCCGGAGTTTACGGAGGCGAATTTCCTACCACTGGGAACTCGCATAGAGGCGTAATACCCGCCCGCCCGCTGCTGTTTCGGCCACTGTGTGTGGAGAGTTCTCTCTCTCGTCGTCGAGCCCAAACCCCTCCAACATGTTCTCAGTAAGTCAAGCCGGTCAGTCGCACCGATCTTTACCTAACTTTAATTACTCAGAAATTCTTCGAACGTGCCCAAATGAACGTAAAAGAAAAAATACAAAATCTGCAACGAAAAAAAACGCAGCAGATTTTGGTCATTTGCCTACTCTTTTGCTTTTTTTTTATTGGAATGAACTAAGTACGCCTATCACATAAGGGACAATCCATAAATTACGTCACACGTTAAGGGAGAGGGAGGGGGTCAACGAAATGTGACATTATGTCACAAGGGTTAGGGGGGAGTCATAAACGTTGTGACGTCACATAATAAATAAGAATAAAAATATAATTTTGGAATTTCTGTTTTCATTTATGTAATTCTGGACGAAAAATTGCAAAATATGTGACGTCACACCAGGGACGGGGGTGGTCCCACAAATGTGACCATCTGTGATAAGGACGGGGGTGAGGGGTCAAAAAATCATGAAATTCGTGTGACGTAATTTATGGATGACCCCTAAAAGAAAAAGTACGTTTGAAATTTTAAGGAGTTACTCAGAATAAATTATAGAATACAGGAAAAATATTTTAAAAAACCGATCAATTTTTTTTTCAGTTTCCCATACTAAATCTGAATAATGAATCGGCTTTTTTCAATGTTTTTGCCTGTATTCTATACTTGCTTCTGAATATAACCGGCCCTCAAAATTTCAAACGCTCTTTTTTAACAATCTGTATACCTTACCCAACTATACCTTTGTGATTAATGTTAACATATTTTTTTGGGTAAGAACACGTCGTTTATTTGATAAAAAGTTGTTATACTACCTACACGTATCTGTTTCGTAGTATGATATCAAAACCCACGGGCACTAAATTTGTCCGTTTGGCGCCCATCATGGGACTTCAAAAAAGAACACGAAACGTAAAAAATAAATGTATGACAATCTGATAACTATTTACTAACTTAATACATACATACATACAACTTAACATATGTTAACTTATCTGAATAATAAATCTCCAAGGTCCGGTTTTAGAAGGCTCTATTCAGACAAACTACTGCTGCTTGCCGGATTCGAACGTGGGTTGATTAAATATGTAAGCATTTATTATGGGTTTATTAAACACATTATATTATCAATTATCACTGAGTAGATGAGCAAAGATTACGGTAAAAATATATGAGGCAACAAATAAATACACGGAAATGGCGACGACCGACAGGTTTCCGTGTGACCAGGAATTGACGACTGAACCGTTTGGTCGAAGTTGTTCTTCTAAACGGAGCCTAAATATACAAATTATAGTTTTACAAACCTAAATTTTAACACTTTCGAACTATTATGTTTATAAACTTGTACCACGTTTGCTTGGTGGTTTATATCAGTCAGCCATTTATCACTTTTTAACAGATACCCAAAACCTTCAACCCATAGGTTTGGACTCCCTCATTAGGTATTCGCTGCGGTATCTCATGTTCCGCACTTTGTAGTGGAAAGTGCCCCTGGTCTTGAGCCGGCCCATGTGCTGCAGGGTCCGGATTAAGGGCAGAAAGCGGTACAACCCGTTCATGTTGTCGCCCAAGCAGATCATGAATGACGACTCTATGTAGGCTGTAAAAAAATAAGGTTTTACATTAAAAAACGTTTTTACACATAAATAATATGCATTGCAAAAGGCATGTTATGGTTAGAATCACACCCCGGACACTTCATACAAACCCGCCATTGTTTAGTACATGTTTGTTAACAACCCATTACGTCCCCACATCAGGTTATGATCACGTCAAACCCATCCAGGTTATGACCGTGTCTGTAGTCAGTTAACCTGCGTGATCGATGCGACCACGCAAGCCGCACTGAGCCACGACCGCTTCCGTTTAGTACATAGACATTCATGTTTGTTCACATGTCATTGTGTGCGTGATGTACTACGGTTGAATCGAGGTTCAATAAGCCCTCATTATTCTTTATTGTTAGCTAGACTTTTACAAATAAAGTGAAGGCTGTATGCACCAGACAAGGCTGTATAGCCTTGGAAACCTTTAGCTCTTTCCTTAAAAAAATAAAATTGTCTTTGGTTAATAAACTGTGCTTTGGTTTGCCAACCCCTTGAAAAATGGTCACTCATCGGTGACACAGGGGGGTGAGGTAGCCTTCACAGAGCGGTAGGCAGTGTCCATACTGTATAATGTCCTTATACTGTGGGTTAGAATATAGAGCACAATTTTATTATATTGTGCCATGATTTTGTGATGACAAGAGAGCCTGTCCTTGTCATCCTTAAAGTATCCTGTCGTCAGGGTAATAATTATACTCTCTCGTAGGTGAAGCGCCACTAAATAATAAATAGTTCTCCCTGCCGCATGCCGCTCTCTGAAGACGCCCTCACTCCTTCCCTATTGCGTGTAAGATCCGGTGACAGTGACAGTTCACATAGTCGTCACTCAGTTAGGCACCTTGCTCGTTCCTGCGTGTTCGAAATGGAAGTCGTAGTAAGTAAATAATTCCGATAATTTGTATGAATTTTTGGGGGTTGTGAACGAGCTACGAAAGCTCTTCTGAATGTATTTTTACATTTCAGACTTCATGGAAAACGTGTTTTCGACAAGTATATTAATATTAAAAATCCCTATGGCACGTTTCAATTCAATTGATTCCCTTGCCTTTACATAACTGTTCTCAATATTTTTAACATTCACGCGTAAACAAGATGGGTAACCTAAATAGAATACGAGGAATAGAATAACAAGACTAAGTAGCTTACCAAGAGAATTCTATGAAATCAGTGAAACGTACTGTCTGGTAAATATATTTTGTATTCAATATTAAATGTAAAACTGTAAATGTAACAGAGCACCTAGCGATTTTAATATGAATTCAGAAGTATTGCACAATACTGGCAGATGACAATGAAAGGGAACCAAATGATTTTTTTTTTTTATAAAACTGAGGATTCTTTTAAGGGTCGCATTGGACAAGTAGAAATTTTTCAGATTATAATAAGCCAACCAAGAGAATTCTATGAAATCAGTGAAACGTACTGTCTGGTAAATATATTTTGTATTCAATATTAAATATAAAACTGTAAACGTAACAGAGCACCTGGCGATTTTAATATGAATTCAGATGTATGGTACAATACTGGCAGATGACAATGAAAGAGAACCAAATAAAAATTGTTGTTTTTAAGTACTGTATTTTATAAAACTGAGGATTCTTTCAAGGGTCATGTTGGACAGTAGAAAATTTTCTGGTTATAATAAGAGTAACCAATTTGATTCTAAAAAACCTGACCGTTGGGCCACGGATCTCTTACATACCCTTCACACGGGGCAAAGTCCGAACTGGTAGAGGTGGGGGCGCAGTATTATATCCTCTTTGGGGCTAGTGGTCAGCCCGAGTGTCAGAATTTTTTTAGGCTGCTTTCTGCCATCCAGTCATAGCAGCTTGTCCGGCTTTATAGCTAGATGGGAATTTCTAATAGACCTTTATGGCATTACATCGTAAGTTTGTCATATCAAAGGCCGGCAACGCACTTGTGACTCCTCTGGTGGTGCGGGTGTCTATGGGCGGCGGTAATCGCTTAGCATCAGGTGATCCGTCTGCTCGTTTGCCACCTCTGCCATAAAAAAAATATATAAAAAAATACTACCTAGATATACGGCACCACAATGCGATGCCAGAGCTGCCTCAAGCATAGCGATTAGGACAATGCTAATGATTTAACATAAACTATACGTATACCTACCTATACGAGTAGTTTACATAATGATAGATAAACTTTTGCTTAATGCAAAATATTGCTTTGATTGCTGTTAGAACTGTGTTGGATTGGAACCACCGCCTACACCGCGGCCACCGCTGTTATGTAAAATCATATTTTTAGTCAAACGGCTGAATTGATGGTTGAAATTAGATCAATGGCTTCGCTGAGTCTTTTGTGGAACCAAAATCAGTGATATGTGTGGGCTGGGTGGGTAAAGGTACGGTCTACTCGTAGAATTTATGAAATGTTATTGGTATTCCTAAATAAAGTTATAGATTTTTGCATCTTTATTCTATTCAATTATGATATGCTACGTCCACTCATTCGGCCCTCATTCTGATTGATTACCGAACGCTTCAGGGAATAACATCCACTTACTAATAAGGACCAGCAAGAGAAAACACCAAATTCGAAGAACTTTTTTCAGTTTCCACTTCGTTACAACTTTTTTTGTTACACTCCGTCTGGTAAATATCTGAAAACCTCTTATGTAGTGACTCCACACTTGAAACTGAAGAAAAAAAACTTGGCTCACAAGCTAATCGATTTCTATGAAAAGTCAAATATATTTTGCTATTTTAACAAAGTTTTAGAACAAAAGTTGTTTATTTTCATGAGTAGAATCACCAGCTCAGTGTTTGATGAGGTTTGCGTTTTAGAGATGTACCACGTATAATATATAGCTGTACTGCGCCGATCGACGTCTTCGCATATGATATATCGAGGGTTCACGGGCGACTTGTATTAAGCGACATTTTTAGAAATGTTCAGGAGACTGATTTAAAAAAATATTTCTTAGAAAAATAATCATTAAAACTTAACTTCTTAGTATTATATAGATTCTCGATATTTAGTCGGGGATTTAGTGCGATGAACCGTTTTATTTTGGATCCGGCGTTCAAACTTGGCACAGTTGTTCCCTAGGCCGTTCTGAGTGGATTAAGCCCGGGAGCCATCGGGAGCCATCCCCCATTTGGCAGGGGGAGGGGGGTAAAGTTTGTTTCTGCCGCGCTCCATTTGTGGGCTTATATCTCCAAAACGTGAAGATATTTGGGTTGAAATAAAATTGAACAAATCTGAAAAAGAATTATTTAATTTATGTGCAGTTTATTTACCTCCACCTGTTACGCAATTGTCTTTAGATAATTACTTAGACAAATGCTGTAGGGCTTTTGAATCTGATTCGGTCGCTATAATTTTTGGTGATTTTAACTTGAGTAGAATAATTTGGGAAACATGTAACGACTCTACATACACATCTCCAAGCAACTACAGTAATTGCTCTCTGAGTAGTAGTTTGATAGATTTTATGTCCTTAAATGATATTGTTCAACATAATCATATATTGAATAAGAATGACAAGATCCTTGATCTTGTACTAAGTAACTTAATTAATGGAGTAAACATTATTGAATGTACTGACCCCCTAAGAGATATTGACAAACTCCATCCCCCCTTAGATATTATTATTGAATTTACAGCACATTCAAATAAAACAAACAAATCAAGCCCAGTATCTAAACTTAATTTTCTAAAAGCGGACTATAATTTAATTAACCTTAAACTAAGTAATGTTAACTGGAATAGTGAATTCAAAGATTGTTTGAGCGTTGATGATATGGTTGATAAATTCTATTTTATTGTCTTTGGAATAATTCAAGAGCATGTTCCTCTTATTACAAAATTTAAAAATAATAAATACCCTGTCTGGTTTACTCCATCTCTAATAAAGCTGATAAAACTTAAATATAAATATCATGTAAAATTTAAAAGATTTGGCAACCCACTTGACAAGGTAGAGTTTAATTATTTGCGAGAAGACTGTGATAAATTATTGCGTGAGTGTTATAATAAATACATTGAATCTTTAGAACAACTTATAGTAAAGAACTCTAAATATTTCTGGACACATATTAAAAACAAACGCAAAAATAGCTCTAATTATCCACCCGTAATGAGTTTACATGACAATAAAAGTAGTGATTTGAAAATAATTTGCAATATGTTTGCATCACATTTTTCTTCGGTTTTTGAACTTGATAATATATCTCAAAATAATATAATAAGTGACAGTAGTATGAATGTTGTTCAGAATATTCATAAAATTGAAATTAAAACAAGCTCTGTAGAGTCCAAATTAAATCGTCTTGATGTTAATAAAGGGCCTGGTCCCGACAATATTCCTCCAATATTTCTAAAAAATTGTTCAGAATATCTATCAATACCCTTGTGCATAATATTTAACAAGTCACTGTCGACTGGTGTGTTTCCAATAAAATGGAAAGAAGCCAGAATTGTACCTATTTATAAAAATGGAAACAAGGAACTTATTACAAATTATCGGCCAATTTCAATCTTGTCAACCGCTGCCAAGGTTTTCGAGTCTGTAGTTTACCCATATATTTACAATCATATCAGGAGACATTTATCCTTACATCAATACGGATTTATGACGAAAAGATCTACGGATGCCAATCTTTTTCAATATGTGGATGATCTTGCAGTTGAAGTGGATAATGGGGGTCAAATTGACGCAGTGTACACAGATTTTTCTAAAGCGTTTGATAAGGTCAACCACCGCATTTTAATAAACAAACTTTCTGGGTTTGGCATCCATGGCGCTTTGATTGAGTGGTGTAAATCATACCTTCTTCGTAGAACCTCGTTAGTTGTAATTGATGGGTGTAGTTCTGATCCTTTTGTGGCTTATTCTGGGGTACCGCAGGGATCAAATTTGGGGCCTTTGTTTTTTAATTTATTCATTAATGATATAACTGATATTTTTAAAAACTCAAATTATTACTTATTTGCTGATGATCTTAAACTAATGCGTTCAGTTAAAAATGATACAGATGTTGCATTACTACAAGATGATATAGATGGACTTTATGAATGGTGTCAACTTAATAAGATGTACCTAAATCCATCTAAATGCTTTCATATCAAATTTACATTGAAACGTAATAAGGTCAACAGTATTTACAATATCTCAGGACAAACATTAAAAGAAGTAAATGAAATTCGTGACCTAGGGATAACCATAGACACAAAGCTTAAATTTACTAGTCACGTTCATAACATACTCACATCGACCAACAGGTCTTTAGGATTCATTATTAGGAATGGTAAAGAATTTAAAAATGTTTCAACTACATTAATGCTATATAACAGTTACGTCAGAAGCAAATTAGATTATTGCTGTGTGGTTTGGTCTCCTACTTACAAAGTTCATGTTAACAGAATTGAGAGAACTCAGAAAAAGTTACTTAAACACCTCTGTTACCGTTTCAGACCACCGAGACATGTAAAATCTTATAAGGAACGCGTCAATTACTTTAAATTAGAAACCCTTTATAACAGAAGAATTGCTCTTAATATGTCATTCCTGTATAAAGTTATGAACAGTCTCATAGATACTCCAACAATTCTCAGTAAATTCTCTTTGAGTGTTCCTAACAGAATACCACGTAAACCTCAACCGTTATTCCATGTTCGCTTTAGCAGAACGAACCTGGGCAAACATTCCCCTGTACCTCGCTTGTCACGTTTATATAACGAACTAGTACGCAAAAGAGAGTCTATAGATTTATTTGATAAATCTCTAAATAAATTTAAAAAACAAATATTAGATGTGTTTGTTGAACCTTGAATTAATTTTATAATTATACTATTGTCTTAAAATTTTCCTTTTATTATTGTAATATTTGGTGCATGATGTGGCTGCCTGTAATAAGAGTTGCAATAAGTATTTGTTATTAACATATAATTTTTATTTCATGTAAAATTGTAAACTCTGTTGGCAATCCTTAAATAAATAAAATAAAATAAAAATAAAAACTATTGGTATTAGGGCAAGTAAAGTATCATTTTCGTATGATTCAAGGATACGGGATTCATTTCTGTATCAAAAAAAATGACTTTCCATATATAAAAAAAAGAAATATTTGATAAAACGTATAAAACACGACTACCTTTTTTCAGCATATGTGTCAATTAATTTTTAATGGTCTAAGATATTAGCATGAAAAAAATATATTCTGAAAGCCACACTTCCTAGCATTATAAAAATATAAATTTCATTAGAATATCATAACAAATATTTAGTGAAAAAAATAAAATCCAATGCGTGGCAGCGTGGTATAAAACGCGCGGTCCGCGCGGTTCTAAATTTCAGCAGTTATATTTCTTTTTTTTTCTATGAAACGTATTTTTTTTGTTGCCGTGATGAATTTGTCATCCTTGAAATATCAGAATATGATATCGGACTTGCCCTAGTACCTATAGTTATGGAGATATAAGCCCCAAAAGAAGCGCGACTCAACAAGTAAACGATGAAGCGTGGGTGATTTTTTTCCACATATGTGTTGATTAATTTTTAATGGTCTAGGATATTAGCATGAAAAAAAAATATTCTGAAAGCCCCATTTCCTAGGATTATGAAAATGTTAAATTCATTAGAATAGCAAAATAAATACTTCGTAAAAAAGAAATTATTTTGATGCTCGGCAGAGTAGCATAAAACGCGCGGTTTTAGTATCTGTTGTTCGTAAGTAAATAAAATTAATCATCTAGCGCCCAAAAATGACTGTTAAGTAACATAATATAAATAGGTACATAATATTATTATTTAAATATTTCTCACACGCACAAAATATTTGTCACGTGGAACAAAAAATATTTTCCTTAAAAAAACATATATGAGAAAATCCGAAAAATGTGACTATTTGTCATACGAATTATGGTGGTTTACTATCTATCAGCCGAAAGACTGCTGGACAAAGGCCAAGGATTTCCACAACGACCGGTCCTGTGCAGCTCGCATTCAGCGGCTTCCCGCAACCTTCACCAGCTCGTCGGTCCACGGAGTCGGAGACCTGCCCACACTGCGTCTTCCGATGCGCGGTAGCCACTCGAGAACATTACTGCACCAACGGCCATCTATTCTACGACCTATGTGCCCTGCCCACTGCCACTTAAGTCTAGCAATTCTAAGAGCTATGTCGGTAACTTTAGTTCTCCTACGTATCTCCTCATTTCTGATTCGATCACGTTGGGAATCACCAAGCATAGCACGCTCCATCGCCCTTTGGGTGACCTTGAGCCTTCTTATGAGGCCTATAGTAAGCGACCATGTCTCGGATCCATATGTCGTCTCATCACTGGCAACACACACTGGTCAAAGACTTTTGTCTTGAGACACTGCGGTATTTTGGACGTTAAGATATTGCGGAGCTTACCGAACGCTGCCCAGCCGAGTTGGATTCGACGATTGATCTCTTTCTCGAAGTTGGACCTACCTAACTGGACTGTTTGTCCCAGGTATACATATTCGTCAACAACTTCGAGTGTAAAGTCTCCAACCTTCAGAGGAGTGGGTGTAACACGGACGTTTGACATGATTTTCGTCTTATCCATGTTCATTTTAAGACCCACTTGTTGGGAGACTCTACTGAGTCCATCGAGCATTGCGCCTAGGTCCTCCAAGGTCTCAGCCATGATCACGATATCGTCAGCAAATCGAAGGTGAGTGATGTACTCGCCATTGATGTTGATGCCGAGTCCTCTCCAGTCCAGAAGCTTGAATCGTCTTCCAGTGCGGCGGTGAACAGTTTCGGAGATATAACGTCTCCCTGTCTCACCCCACGCTACAGCCGGATAGGTTTCGAATTCTGATCCTGGATCCTGGACCGACATGGTGGCGTTTTCCTACAAACAGTTCAATACTTCGATGTGTATCGATAGTCAATTTGGCACCGTTGGACTGTAACACAGCCCAGGTCTCGATCGAACCAAAAGCTTTCTCATAGTCCACAAACGCCATTATACTCTTCGGTCTTCTGTATAATCTGCCGCAGCGTATGTATGTGGTCTATGGTATAAAAGTCGACGTAGACGTTTTTCCCTCGAGAATGACGGAAATTAATAACTTCTTAAGAGCTATAAGTATCGGTTTTCCACCTGCTTTCAGAAGCTCAGCAGTAATTCCGTCATCACCCGGTGCCTTCTTGTTCTTAAGCTTTTTGAGAGCCATTCTTATCTCGCACAGGCTGACGTCTGGGTTATCTTCGGTATAATGTCGGCTCAATCCGGCTCTCGGATCTTAAGCCAGATTACTGACAGGCAAGGATGTAGTCGTGTATAATTGTCCGTAGAACTTCTCAACCTCTTCCAACAGCTCGGACTTGGACGACACGACTCTGCCATCCTCGATCTTCAGCTTTGCCAGCAGACAGATTCCTTGCCAAAGCACATCTCATTGGGTGGTGGCTGAAAATCAGTGTCCCGTCCTTGGGCGGGGTAACAACACTGAGCCGTGGCCCATTTGTGATCGCTGCGGCACACACACTAGGCACATCATAGATATTTAAGTTTGCTTGTTTTTTTCTTTTTTAACTTATTTTTTTTTGTTTTTCCTTATTTATATTTTGTTAATATGTTATAAGTTTGTATGTTATTATTCTTATTTATTTTTCCTGTGTTTATCATTTTTGTGTTCAAGTTTGTTTTGTATGTGTGATCACAGCAATTACAATAAATGCTTTATCTATCTATCTATCTATCTATCTGTTGGGGAAAGTTCCTTCAAAAGTTGTGTAGCAGAGAAAGCAATCTTAAATAGGAATTCACTAACCTCATAACTTCCAATGGTCCGGAGCATCCACAGGTCTAGAAAGCCACTCCCCGCACCACAACTGTCTAGATTCTTGTGAGAGGCACAATATGTGTTATAAGGCACTAGGTACAAGCCACTGAAAGTACTGAAAGTCACTTAGTCCTTTGAAAATAGCATATAGAACACGACGACGATGCGTGTGCGCAGATAGACAGCGGTCAACTGAACTGGGGTGCCCGCGGGGGTGAGGCAGGCACGGGGGGGTCAAGGCGGCCGCCCATACATTAAAAGTAATAAAGAAAGCGAATTACCTATTTTCGGAGAAAGCCTTCTCTGCATAGATAAATTTAATAGCTTAAAGTCCTAAACATACAGCCCCCCGCTGCGAAATCTCAAGATTTCCAGAAACTGTATCTCATAGTACAAAATTACATGATAGCAAACAATTGAATAGACGAAAAAATAAGCATTGCTTTTCATTAACAATTCAAAGTTATAGTAACTACATTATACAGTAAAAAGAAAGTAAACTAAAACTAGAGAGAACTACGTTAACATTAAAGTTTTTCTTGAAAGCTTACTCAGTATCAATGTCTACAGGCAGTAAGGAAAGCTTTACTACAGGTCTTTTAAATTCTTTCAATTTAGTGCCATTTTGTTCAGTCACGTTTATACGTACAGTAGCTACCCGAATGATGCCATCTTTACCCGGATGAACAGCAGTAACGCGACCAATAGGCCAATGCAGCGGTTTAGATTTGTCATCTTGAACGACTACCAGGTCATCTACTTGAAGAGGACGGCATTTCTCTGCCCACTTCGACCGCTGATTGAGAGTGTTAAGATAATCTCGATGCCAACGTTCCCAAAAGTCAGCATGTAGACGCTGAATGAGTTGCCAACGCGCCGAGAGAGAAGGACTGCGATGACTGTCATCATGACTGGGGACCGCAGTTAAAGGGGCCAAAGTCAGAAAGTGGCCCGGTGTCAGAACCGAATAGTCATTGGGATCGTTGCTGATAGCACAGAGAGGTCGGGAGTTCAGTACTGCCTCGACTTGAGTTATTAAAGTTTGAAACTCCTCGAAAGTTACCAGATGATTCCCAACGACACGGTTTAAATGGCTCTTGACAGATCGCACTCCAGCCTCACTGATTCCATTAAAGTGAGGGGAAGAGGGTGGCACGGTTTTGAATTCAATAGATTCGCTTTCTGCAGCTGACTGCATCAGCGAAGACAGCTGGTTAGCTGCACCAACAAAATTGGTGCCACAGTCACTAAGGACGAGGTTACACCTACCTCTCCTGCTAACAAGACGTCGCAGCGCGGCGATGAAAGACTCCGTGGAAAGATCACAGCACAACTCCAAATGGAGAGCCTTCGTGGATAGGCACACGAACAAACAGAGATAGATTTTCTCAGATCGACATCCTCTACGACGACGACCGAGGATAGCATGAAAGGGTCCGGCAAAGTCACACGCGACCCGTTGAAAAGCTTTGACAGAAGTCACCCTGACCCTAGGAAGGTCACCCATGGGAGGCTGACTTGAAACAGGTTTGGCCCGAAAACACGGAACACAACGGGAAAGTCTCTTTTTTATAGTTCTACGGGCAGAAAGCACCCAAAAGTTCTGGGCTAATAGAAATTGAACCATCTGAGGACCTGCATGCAAAAACTTTTCATGCACGTCATCAATAATCAAGGCAGAAAGGCGATGGTTGGATGGCAAAATAGCAGGGTGTTTAGACTCATAGTCTAAATTTGAGTTTCTGAGACGTCCACCGACTCGCAAAACTTGATCGTCCGATAGAAAGGGAGAGAGTTTCTGGAAAGATTTTGGCAAACGCTTGTTCGCTTTGATAGCTTGAATTTCTGATTCAAAGTTAGAATTTTGACAATACTTAACGAGAGATGTTAGTGATTCATCTAATTCTTGTTGAGATATAGGGCCACGAGAGCTCGGCCTATTTCGCAACAGATTGCAGAACCTACGCACGATTGCTACTACTCGCAAGATTTTCTTCAAGGAAGAAAAACGGAGCAATAACTTCTGAACGGGGTCACTCTCGGTTGTAGTAACAGTAACGAGAGTGGCTCGCTCTTCAGCCTGTAACTCTGAAGTTACGGTGTTTGGAAGGGGAAGAGAAGAAGAAGGCCACTGATCGGAGGGTTCAAGGAGAAATGAGGGTCCATTCCACCAAAGAGTGTGGGAATTTATCTCACTAGGAAGCAATCCTCGTGAAGCGGCATCAGCGGGGTTATTTTTTGTGCTTATATAGTTCCAACAAGCTGAGGGCAATTTATGCTGGATCTTGGCCACTCGGTTTCCTACAAACACTTTCCACTTGGAGGGGTGCGAGGAAATCCAGAACAGAGTGATTGTTGAGTCAGACCAGGCATAAATCGCTTGAAGTTTGATGAACGGAGAGATGATAGGAATCAGAAATTCACATAGCTGAGCTAGAAGGACTGCAGCACACAGCTCTAGACGTGGCAACGTCACACGTTTTGTGGGTGCGACACGGGCTTTCGCACACACCAAGTTTGAAGACACAACTCCACGTTCATCCTCTACTCTTAAGTATACAGCAGCACCGTAGCCAGAAAGGGACGCATCACAAAAGCCGTGAAGCTGGCACGACACTGGAGATGAAGACGTGATTTGTCGAGGGATGGTTAGAGTGGACAGCTCAGACAGCTGGACAGAGAACTGTTGCCACAACTCCTTTAGTTCGTTGGATGGTTCATGGTCCCAGTCGAGACCCAAGAGCCATAAACGTTGTATCATCACCTTTGCCATGAAAGTAACAGGCGATAGCAGTCCTAGAGGGTCAAAGACACGCGCTAGTTGAGAAAGGATATTTCGTTTTGTACATGCTACATGAGACGAGTTGACTTTATAGACGAACTGATCAGAGACGGAATCCCAGTTCAAGCCGAGAGTTTTAACGACAGCCGGTGAGTCAGCATCTAAAGAAGATGGCTTGGTGACACAATGCTCTTCAGGGATAGCTTCGAGTAGCTGAGGTTTGTTACTCGCCCACTTACGCAACTCAAACCCACCTTTAGCAAGGAGGCTCAAAAGTTGGCGCTGAAGCTCTAGTGCTTCTTCAACAGTAGAAGCACCTGTGGTAACGTCATCTACATAGGTATCACGCATTAAAACTTCAGCAGCGGCCTTGTACTCTTTACCGTCAGTGATAGCTAGTTCATGGAGTGTACGTATCGCCAGAAAGGGTGACGACGACACTCCGTACGTGACGGTGTTCAAACGATAGTTTTTCAATGGCTCGTCAGGATCGAAGCGCCACACGATGCGCTGAAAGTCTCTGTGTTTCTCTGCCACCAATATATTGCGATACATCTGACGAATGTCACTAAGAAAGACCACATTGTGCATTCGAAAGCGCACTAGAATAGCACAGAGGTCTGCTTGTAACTTGGGGCCCGTGTATTGGGTATCGTTTAAAGACAATCCAGCGCCATCTCTTGCCGAGGCGTCAAATACGACCCTGAGCTTGGTCGATTTAGCATCCGGAGAAAGCACACAGTGGTGAGGAATGTAATAAGATTCAGAAGAATCCTTATCATCAAAGTGTATTTCTGTCATGTGCCCACTATCGAGATAGTCTCGCATAAAGTCTTTGTACATTTCATACAATGCCGGGTCTTTGGTTAGACGAGCTTCCAGCTTTAGAAAGCGACGGACTGCAATAGAGTGCACGTTAAGAAAGCTGGGCACTGATTTAAACAAAAGTTCCACGATAAACTTGCCTGTCTGAGGGTCACGTTTGTACGTAGACCGAAAGAGTTCCTCAGAGACTTGCTCATCAGGAGAGAGACACTGCTGACTTTTTGGAAGATCTTCAAGCTCCCAGAGTCTTTTCAGATCATCATCAAGATCACCTTTGAAAGATGTGTGCAGTGTTTGAACAACAGACAGATGAGAGAGGGACGAAGGAGTGACGTCCAGACAGCGCGAAGGCCCCATGAACACCCAACCAAAAATGGTGTTCATTCCAATAGGAGAACTGGAATCACCAGGGATCAGTCCAGGGAGAAAGATCTCATGAAAGAGCTCTGGGCCCAGTAATACATCAACTGGCCCTGGTAAGGAGAAGGAAGGATCCGCAGGCTTAACAAAGCCTAATTTACTAGTGAAGGATGTGTCTAGCTTGACAGAAGGCATTTTGTCACAAATCTTTTTTATGACAATTGCCTCAAAAGAGAGCAATTTATTTTCAGCCCCATCCACAGGACGGATGGTGCACTGGACAGTACCCAGAACAGGCGTAGATAGGTTTCCCAAGCCAAAGACGGCTGGTGCATTGAAAGATATCTGACGTCCTAGTCGTCGCACTATACTTTCAGTTATATAGTTGGCTTGACTTCCCGAGTCAAGCAACAGACGGCAAAGTTGAAAGTTATTCCATTTGTCCATAATCTGACTGCTAGCCGTGGACAGCAGGACAGTTTTACTAGCATCAGATGAAAGAGCATGGACACCGAAGGCAGTGTTAATGAGTTGACCACTCTGCGCGCCACCGCTCGACGGTGCAACAGGTTGGGAAGGTACACTATGTAAAAGAGAATTGTGACGTTTATTGCATAACCGACACGTATTTTTTGAAGTACACTTTGAGACCACGTGACCTACTCTTAAACAGTTAAAGCATAACTTTTTTCCAGTTATAAATTGTTCTCGTTGTTGTATGGAAAGCTGCTGAAAACCCGGACAGTGGGTTATAAAATGGGCACCTGAACAATACTGACAAGGAGGAGCCGCCCCAGCTGTGGGCGCGCTACCCGCTACTAACGTGGTCGGCTTAGATACGGACGGCCGGCGCGGACCATTGCCATGCTCACTGCGCGAAGGCTGCGCGGGCGCCGAGCCACGTGACACACTCGACATAGGGTCAGAGTGCTCGAGAGCTTTACAGTAGGTATCAAGATATTTTTCCAAAGTAGCATATTTGGGAATTTCTTGTGACGTAACTGTCATTTCAAAGTCTTGTCGAACGTTAGTATTTAACTTTGTTAAAAGAGTATGAAAGATAATAAAATCCCATTGTTCAACCGGAAGGTCTAAAGATTTTAAGATAGCTAAGTTTTCCTGAAAAGTATCCAAAAGTAACCGGAAAGACTGGGCATTTGCATTAGATGGCAGTTTACAGCTAGTAATACCTTGCCATGCTGAAAAAGCCAGTTGTCTTTTATTCTGATATCTATTTACTAAAGCTTCATAGGCTTTATCGTAGTAAAGGTCAGAAATAGGGAAAGCCTTGATTACATTTAAGGGCTCGCCTTTTAAAGAGGAAATCAAATATTGAAATTTTTCAATTTTTGAAAGGTCAGAATTTTCATGTATAAGTGTTCGGTATAAATCATAAAAGGTCATCCATAGCTTATACCCACCTTCAAACATAGGAATGACAATGCGTGGCATGCGAACACTAGATTTATGTGATGACGGTGAACTCTGAGAGCATAATTCCTGCTTTGGCTCATGAGTGGGAGTTTTCGCGTTATCACATATCATTTGCTCGATTTCTAAAATAGAATGATACACTTCATCAAAGTTCTCTCGAATTATTTCTGCCTCCGCGATTTCCGTCTCTTCCGTAAGGTTTGAGATTATCTTAACATGGGTTTCATCAAAAGTATTTAATATGTCTGGCAGTCGATCCAAATGTACTTTAAATCGCGGCATATTAGCAACATCTGTTATAGCTCGTTTCGCTACTGATAAGGCATCATTCAAGCGCTTTATCGCCAAAGAACGGCGTGCGATTTCTGATTGACATAAAGCCATTTTAATTCTTAATAATATATATCCCTTAGGCACTAACAAAAATACCTAATCTACTTATTTTAACTACAACGTAAAGTGCACAATGATAAAAAATATTTATCAAAAGGAAAGATTTTCTGATAAATATTACATATATAATACACCATAAATAGTATAAAGGAAAGTAACCTTCGTACTATTGTTTGTGTTCTAAAAATAGTTTTCTAAGTTAAAAATCACGTTCACGGTAAGAAAGACATCAACGCATAGGTATATATCATCGAACGCGCAAGTGACAGTGTGCGCGCGGCTTAACGCAATGTTTAACTACCCGACATTTTATGTCATGGAAAAATAAATTTATGCAAAATGCAATTTAAAGTTATTAATTATTTACGGAAATGTAACAAAAGTATGTTTAATGTGATTAAAATAGCCAAATGAAATAGATAATACGGATACTTATTGATTCTATAGTTATAACATAGTTTTCACCTACACATATGTACCTACGATAGTCAATGCTTATTTTTTCTATTGATAGGGAAAGTGTGATGGTTTTTGACTGTAAAATCCAGAGATTTCGGTACGAATTTTTATTATCCGGTACGCAAGGACCAAAAATATGTTGGGGAAAGTTCCTTCAAAAGTTGTGTAGCAGAGAAAGCAATCTTAAATAGGAATTCACTAACCTCATAACTTCCAATGGTCCGGAGCATCCACAGGTCTAGAAAGCCACTCCCCGCACCACAACTGTCTAGATTCTTGTGAGAGGCACAATATGTGTTATAAGGCACTAGGTACAAGCCACTGAAAGTACTGAAAGTCACTTAGTCCTTTGAAAATAGCATATAGAACACGACGACGATGCGTGTGCGCAGATAGACAGCGGTCAACTGAACTGGGGTGCCCGCGGGGGTGAGGCAGGCACGGGGGGGTCAAGGCGGCCGCCCATACATTAAAAGTAATAAAGAAAGCGAATTACCTATTTTCGGAGAAAGCCTTCTCTGCATAGATAAATTTAATAGCTTAAAGTCCTAAACACTATCTTTCGGGATTTTGGAGTTGTATAGGCGGTGGTCGCAGCGTCATCAGTTGTCAAGAACGTAATTTGACGTGGCTTGCGAAGCACGGAAACGGTTACGAGATTAACTCGCCAATGAGAGCCAAACTCATTATGGTTATGTATGACCTTTTCTGAAGTCAGTTAACCTGGGTGATCAACATGACCACGCAAGTTACATAGTAGACCACCATAATACAATGCAAGTTAGATAGTAAACCACCATAATTCGTATGAGAAATAGTCACGTTTTGCGGATTTTCTCAAATACGTTTTTACTTATAAGGAAAAATATTATTTGTTTTATGTGACAAATATTTTGTGCGTGCGAGAAATATTTAAATAATAATATTATGTAGGTACCTGTTTATACTTTGTTACTTAACAGTCATTTGGGCGCTAGATGATTAATTTTATTTACTTACGAATAACAGATACTAAAACCGCGCGTTTTATGCTACTCTGCCGAGCATCAAATTATATATTTTTTTTACTAAGTATTTATAATGCTATTCTAATGAAATTTATATTTTTATAATCCTAAGAAGTGTGGCTTTCAGAATATATTTTTTTCATGCTAATATCAAAGACGATTAAAAATTAATCGACCCATATGTGGAAAAAAGGTAGCCATCTTTTATACGTTTTATCAAATATTTCTTTTTTTATATATGGAAAGTCATTTTTTTTGTTATAGAAATAAATTCCTTATCCTTTAATCATACGAAAATGATATCTCACTTGCCCTAGTACCAATATTTTTGGAGATATAAGCCCAAAAATGGAGCGCGGCAGGTACAAACTTTCCCCCTCTCCCCCTGCCAAACGAGGGATGGCTCCCGGTGGCTTCCGGGCTTAATATACTCAGAATGGCCTAGGGAACAACTATGCCAAGTTTGAGCGCCGGATCCAAATTAAAACGGTTCCCATACTAGACTTGTAAGAAATAAATTTTAAAGTAGAGGTTACCTGTGTTTCCAAAAATGTCGCTTAATACAAGTCGCCCGTGAACCCTCGATATGATACGCACAGGAATAGGTATCAGGACCGTGGAAGTGAATAGAATAGAAATAGAATAGAAATCATTTATTTGCAAGAATACATGTCAATACATAGGTCTTAAATTTACGTCCAGTACAGTATTCTGCTCGAGGCAAGCATGCATTTATTAAATATTAAATTACAATAATAATTATTTATAATTAAAAAGAAAAAATAACAATAAATTTTGAGTCAGTTTAGAAATTGAAATATTAAAGTAATTAAAAAGGAAAGGAATGTCAAGTGAATTCTTAATTAAATCGAAATATTAAATTAAAGATAAAGTAATAAAATAAAATAAAAAAGAAATGTCACGTGAATACAGTATTAAAATGTTGCTATTTGTAATGTCACTCACTATTATCTAGATATTCTCTTACACTATAAAAACAATTTGTCAAAAGCCATTTTAATAATTTACATTTAAATGAATTTATACTTTGGGTAAATTTAATGTCATTTGGCAGTTTGTTATATATTAAAATACTCATATTATAAACATTCTTTTTATAAACATCTAAGTGACTAGGTGGCTGATATAATAAAATCACGTACATGGATCTTTGCTGTCTTATAAACACATCTCTACGATTCTCATAATAAATTGGATGGAGTTTGACAAAAACACAAATCTCAAAAATATAGAGATACACGGAAACGGAAGGATTTTCAGCTCAGCAAACAAAGGCTTACACGAGTCTCTGAACCATGCGTTACAAATTGTCCGAATGCACTTTTTTTGTAATTTAAATACTCTGTCATTTTCAACTGAGTTACCCCATATTATGATACAGTATCGGAAAACGGACGGAAAACCATGGTAGGCGGTCAGCGCCGCTTCAACACAAATCGATTTAGCCTGTTATATACATCGTCCACGTGGTGTTTCCAATTTAGGTGTTCATCAATTATAAGACCTAAAAATTTGAAAAATTCAACCTGTTCAATTTTAAAATTTTGATATGAAATAGTAAGAGGCATTTTACTAGAATTGTAAGAACGGAAATACATAATTTTTGTTTTATTAATATTGACTTGCAAACTATTTTCGTTCATCCAGTCAATTACATTCATTAATTCTTGATTTATTGTTAACTCCCAAGTTTCTTTTCGGTTACATTTTATTAAAATTGTCGTGTCGTCGGCGAAGAGAACACTTTTATGAGGTGTTATCGAAGGGAAATCGTTTACGTATTTTTTTTTTTTTTTATGTGATAAGGAAGGCAAACGAGCAAGTGGGTCACCTGATGGTAAGTGATCACCACTGCCCATAGACACCTGCAACCCCGGAGGAGATTGCAGATGCATTGCCAACCTAGAGATATTAAAAATAGAAGTGGACCAAGCACACTTCCTTGAGGCACTCCAGTATTATTGACTTTATATTCTGATTTGTAATTTTGTCTAATAAATGATTTACCTACTTTTACATTTCTAGATACCTCTGTACATTGTTTTCTATTAGAAAGAAATTAGCTTATCCAGTCATGAGCCTTTCCTCCAATTCCATACAATTCAATTTTGCGTAGTAGTTGTGTGTGGTTAACAAAATCAAAGGCCAAAAACAGACATAATGGGCGTCTTATCATTGATACTCTCTGTTATAGCCCTGATGAGATTGAAACTCGCAAGCGCAGTTGACCGATGTTTCCGAAATCCAAACTGTTCCTCGCATAAAATATCATGTTTAAAGAAAAAATCATTTAATCTGGAATACATAACCTTCTCGAAAATTTTAGATAGAATAGGGACCAAAGTAACGGGTCTATAGTTGTTAGGATCGGTTCGATCACCTTTTTTAAAAAGAGGTTTTACTATGGAGAGCTTTAGATTTTCCGGGAATACACCCAAATCAAAAGAGAGGTTGATTATATATACTATGGGATGGCATAAGAATGGTGCACATAATTTTAACATCTTGGTATTTATATCGTCGTATCCTGTAGAGTTACTATTTTTTTGTGCCATTATGACTTTAAAAACTTCATTTGCACTTACAGGCCTCAGAAAGATTGTATTATTTAAACTGTGTATGTTATGTAAGTACTTATTGTTTGATAGAAGAAGATGAAATTGAACCACTTCTCCAGAGAAAACTTGTTGTAGACTGTATAAAGTCGGCTTAAGCACATGAAATCGATATTTTTTTCTACGAAGTTTTTTGTTTACAGGGTGTTAAAACAGTGCGTTTGAAATTTAAAGGGGTTACTCAGTAAGTATCAAGTATAGGATACAGGAAAAAATATTTAAAAAAGGTCAAATTTTTTTTTAGTTTTCCATACAAATTCTTGATTCACTATTCAGATTTAGTATGGGAAACTGAAAAAAAAATGTAGATTGGATTTTTTAAATGTTTTTCCTGTATTGTATACTTGATTCTGAGTAGCCTCTTAAAATTTCAAACGCACTTTTTTACATCCTGTATAATACGAAACTAAATACTTTTTGGATTCTTCATACATATACTGATAAGCTGATTGGCCAATGTTGTATTGAGTCTAAAATATCTTAAGCTATTTCAGCCCGCTTACAGCAAGAGTTTATAACAGAATGATGAGAAGAATGACTCAGTTAATTAACCCATGACCATTTACATAGGCACTATTTTTGTTACATCCTGAGTTGACGGATGAGTTGTAATTCTGAATTTTAGACCCCACTATTTGCACCTCTTGTATCTGTTTATGTATTGGATTGTTGCTTAAATATTTTCACACTTTAAAATTTTCTGATTTTCTCTGGAATGTTTCAAGGTAATTCTTTTTTAGCTCAAGTGTATTTAAGACTGTTCTCGATACTTTTGCTGTGGGTGTAATAAAAGCGTGGTTGCCATTTAGTGTTTAGTTTCTATCGAAATGGACTAGGGACACCTTAGAGCGATTTACTTATACATCTTTTCCGGGCATCCAAGCAGCACTTACGCAAGATTTTTTTGAAAACTACGACCAAGTCAAAAGCGACGTAGCTCTTAGGTGATATTTTTGATCACCAGCCGCTATCTATCTGGAGAAGTGGGATCAAACATTGCCCAGTGAATGGCTTAGTGTTCTGGACAATAATGGGCGGTATATTATTAATTAATAGTTAACTTTAAAAAATAATTTAAATATGTATTTTTTTGTTGTTAGTGGGAAAATAATTATGCCACAACCTGTTGTAGTGAGTATTGAGGTGTGAGGGTGTCAGGTTTCTGAGAAAGTGCCTAGTATCAGCTAGTATCTATCTATCTTCTCCAGTCACAATACTATATATATAAAAGTTCTTCGTTAATACTAAAGCTTTCTACGAATCTTGAATGTCATTTCAGTTAACATTTTTTCTTTGTCATTTTATTTTTATTGGTGCGGACTAATTAATCAATTAGT
The DNA here is from genome assembly GCA_958295455.1 of Coleophora deauratella. Taxonomy (NCBI): domain Eukaryota; kingdom Metazoa; phylum Arthropoda; class Insecta; order Lepidoptera; family Coleophoridae; genus Coleophora; species Coleophora deauratella. Next base: position 3,406,039 of record OY282400.1, on the reverse strand, counting down.
GTAAAAAATATACATTTGCTTCCATTAAATCCATTAGTGACTACGTCAAAGTCTCCCCCCCCCCCCCATCCAGTTCTACCCACTCATTAAAGTAAAGGAAAATATCTGAAAAACCTTGTTAGTAACAAACAACTAAAAATTAAAAAAAAAACCGACATTTTCCGAATACTGGTTTGTAATACACTGCAAAATGAAAGTATATTTTATGTTCAATTCTTTCGATCTATTTAAAATCTCTTTAAGTCCTATGAAATGTACCAGTTTTTTAAGTTATAAATACAAAGAGTTCTAGTTCGGTTGAGGTCGAACGACCACAGTGTGTGATTTTGTAAAAAAAAAACTATTTGAAAGCCTTCTATACTTAATAAATTTTCTTTTTTACTTATGTCCACATGTATCTTTATAACACAGAGAAATGATTGCTGCGCTCGCTTTCTTCACTCAAATAAACTTAGTCGAGGGAAAGAAATATCTATTCTATTCTATTTAGAGGGCAACATACACTCACACACATACACACACACACACACACACACCAATTAGACACACATATACTATATTATATAATTATAAGTTTTCGATATAAATTGTAGAAGCGATGTACCAAATTAATTTTTTATTTAATATAACTTTGTACTTTCATTATTTTTAGGCTAAGAAACATGATTTTCCGGGGGAGGGCTCTGTATACAGAAATGCAGGTTTTTCAAAAACCTAGTTCAGTTACAGACGACTCCGTAACTTTTTTGTGAAATATATTAGCCATTATAATATGTAAGCCAACCTGTAAAACACTTTTCTGAGAAATAAACTTTATTATTATTTCGGAATATAAAATTGGGCTACTCTGCACACTTGGCGCTAGGTCAAATGGCAGGAGCTACACCAGCAGAAGCACAGTCGGCTGGAGGTCAGTGCGACGAGGAGAGAAAGCGTCGGACAATCCGGGAATTGTCGAGGACTGCCTTTTGCATAGCCGCTATTATCGGTCTGCCTCGAAGTCCCAACCGTCTAAGGTTACGATCCAGGTCAGCGGGGATCAAACCATTAACAGACAGGACTACAGGAATGATTTTAGTGGATTGCACTTGCCACACATCCGTAATCTCGTGCGTCAGATTAAGGTACCGCAACCTCTTGTCGGCATCAGCTTATTATTATTATTATTATGAAATTATTAAGGATTAGCTATGACGTTAACCACCTCCGTGCCGTGGCCTAATTGTTAGTCCGCACGCTTCACATCAGGAGGTCGCGGGTTCAACTTTGTAGGACTCTGTAGAGCAGTGTCAGTTGTATAATTAAAAAAACTGGGTCCATCATCATCATCACCAGCCGAAAGACGTCCACTGTTGAAAAAATAAAATCAGTAGGTACCTCCTGTGGCCCTACCCAAAAAAATTAAACACAAGACTCACAAGAACTCTCTGATGTTTCGCTTTTGTCTTCCCAGCGCATCAAACACTGCGCTGCGTCCATGAAGCAGTGGTTTTTAAACATGAGTGAAGGCTCTCGCGCCGCTACGCCCGGTACACCACACACGGGCGCGTAAGTATCTGGGCACACCTAGTAGATAAGTATTTTATTAAGTATAAAATTATTAATGTGCAAAGAAAAAGAACACACAAACGTTGGTTACTGGCCTTAACAGTGTCCCTTAGGAAGCTATGTTTTATGTTTTATAAAATCATTAAGCTTCTTCTTGATTTACGTCTCCAGAATGTGTCGCTTTTATTTGTTTAGACTTATTAGGTTTAGCTCTTTCTCGCTAATATCTTTGTTTGTTTAATTGTAAACTCTTTATTGCATACAATAACACATAAAACAGAAAATACAAAACAAATTATAGCAAAGACGGACTTATCCCTTTCGGGATCTCTTCCAGTCAACCTTGTGATTCTCAAAGGACAAAATATATGGCAAAGGCAAATCTTTCTGTTGTAAGTTGGCAATCTGAGAGGTTACAATGAAAATCTAGGGACTATGCATTTTTACGCAGCCTCCAAGTGCTGGAATGATATCCCACCACCTATTCGGTATCTCACCTCTATATTTAAATTTAAATCTATGTACCGAGATTTTCTTTTATCTTTACAAAAATCACTTGGATCGGGCTTCGTATCCGATCTGCCCCGCGGTGCCGGTGCCCGCAATACTGCACGTGACTGACGTGAATAAATGTGAGGGTAGGTAAGTTTTTTTAAAATTTTATAACTGCATTTTCTTTATTTAAGTACTTTATATTACATTAGTATTATTAGGTAAGCACGTAAACACGAAAGTAAACAATGTTCCGTCTTTTAAAATATGAATTTTTTTTTCTATTTCAATATCTTTATTTCTATATTTCCTCTTTTTTCTTTTTTTTCCGCTTCTCAACTTTTTAACCAACTTGGCCTTAACTGTCTATCTTTCTTGTTTTTGTTTGCCCTGTTGAGACGCGCGCGACACTCCTACCTCGGTGCCGGCAGAATAACAGCGTCGTAGGTATACTTTGTATACCTATGATATATGCTGAGTCGGTGCCAATTTAACAGACATTGATGTTTTATGTATTAGTATTACTTACTTATAAGAAATATGTTAACTTGTTTATGTTTGTTTTGTGTTTATTTTCTAACTGTGCTTGTTTCTCTTTTTTTCCTTGTTGTAATTTGTTTTGTGTTGTTTACTGTCTGTTAAATAAATGTATCTCTATCTCTCTCTATCTATCTATCTATCTATCTATCTATCATAACGTCATTATACGAAATTTGGCTAAATCACAAATTTGAACTTTATAAAAGGCGATAAAAGCTCAATTTTGTGATTTTACCAAATTTCGTATAATGACGTTACGGTTCTCAGGGTGCGATTTGTCGTCGAACTGAGGGCATACATGCATGCATACCCAATACAGTGCGCGCAATAAACATGACGACGTAAGATATTTACTTAAATTTTTAACAGAATATTTTCACGAGTTAATACAGAAAATACGCATTTTATTCTTAGTTAATTCCACGAAACATATAATCTACTTACTTACCGCTTTTGAAAATAACTTATTAAGCGCTTTTAAATATTTTGTATAGTATTAAAGTATCTGTCTAATACCCTCTCCATTTTTTTTCTGGGAATAGTTAAAGCGCTTATTTTGTTTATTTGTCTATTTATGATTTTATTTCTCTACAAACATAAATCAGTCACCTGATTGGCTATGGGAACTCGTCAATTTTAAAAAAAAATTTGCATGGTTCCTCAAAAAAAGTTGTTTCCCCCAGTAAGATAAGCCCCATAAAGATTATTCGATTTAATTTGATGCCTCTGACGCGACGATATAAGGTGTTTTATTTATTGCTGCCCTGTGACGAAAAGGCTAGTTCTTTCGTTGCTTTTTCAAATAGTCAGGCAGAGCTTATGGTGATGTTAGGTACCCGCTTTATATTCATGCAATTCTGCTATTAGCAGCTTGGGGTCCATCCGAGTCAAGAAGCTACAAATGTTAGAGAGTGAACGGATCCTGCCAGAGCTAAACTCGGACGGAACGCACTATACTTAGTTAGTTCAAGCAAATATCAAATAAATAAATAAGCTTCGTATTTGGAAGTCTCATTTCATTATCGCTTAGGTAAGCGCTATTGTCGCCCCAGCATTAAATGCATCTCACTTGTAACATGTAACTTGTAATCACCGATCTCTGAATCTTTTTGTAGGTCTGTACTTGTAAAATTAGCTTGTAGCTTTATGAAACGGGCCTCATAGGCATTTACGCAGACTTTATAGATATACTTAGATGTTTACTTTAGGACACGTGTGGTAGCAGGAGGACAGCGTTGGTTGGTGGTACACATCCTTTGCCAGAGCGCTTCGGTTCTCGGGAATCTCGATCCAAGGCTTAAACACTTTGTAAGGGCGCAAATTTGGCAAATGCATCCGCCGGAAGGAATCCTGCAAGACGTCAGCCTGAATGTCACCATAATATTATAAACTAAGTGGAAATGATGATTAGAATGACCAACATTTCATTTATTTTACCACCAATTTTTATGTTTATTTCATGGAGAAAAGGCAATATTAAAACGCCCACATCGGTCGTCCATTTTTTTAATAATGAGGTTAGTATGTACATATTTCTCGAAGAAACTTTCTTTTCTCAATTTCGGTTTTAAAGGCTGTACGCATATGTATGGTGCCTAAAGATGCGAACTGGGTTACAACTAATAAAAGAAAAAGTTGTGAACTCAACCTGATGATGTGACGTAAAGGGTTCATATCCTATACTTATAGCCAACAAAGAAAAAAGTAAATATCTCGAGAAATATCTAAACCATGAAAGAAAAATCTAGGTGTTTTATTATTTGGATATTCTACATATTTAAAATAATCATAAAAATTTGGGTCAGTTTACAATATTGTCAGCTAGAGTTTAGGGTCCTTCTAGAATATCCAAAACATTTTTTTTGTGGGTACTCCATTTTTGTATAGGAGTTCCAAAAAAAATTAAATCTACGAAATTTGGCTAAATCACAAATTTGAACTTTATAAAAGGCGATAAAAGCTCAATTTTGTGATTTTACCAAATTTCGTATAATGTCGTTACGGTTCTCAGGGTGCGATTTGTCGTCGAACTGAGGGCATACATGCATGCATACCCAATACAGTGCGCGCAATAAACATGACGACGTAAGATATTTATATACCGTAACTTGGGGTTACTTTGTGACAGGTTTTGAGGTTTTTTGTAAATATATTTTTTGTTTTTCAACTTGCATCAAATTAAAACAATATTTTAAAATATTGATTTATTTGGCTATATGTTAGAAAAAAGATTTTGTAAAATTGCTACCATATATAATATATATTGCCTTCCAAAGTTTGTCACAAAGTATCCCAAGCCATGGGGTTACTTTGTGACACTCGAAAAAATGATCCACATTACTACAGAAAATGAACGCTGGCCTAAAGTAACCCTCTATCTGAGCTATAAACAGTATATTTTAGTAAAATAAAATAAAATAATACCAGCTGTACTATCAAAAAATCTACTAATTATGGATGAAAAAGAAAATACTGTCAGTTTCCAAATATAATTTTAATTAAGAAAGAAAAGTAGAATTTCTAGTTAAAAAGAACATAAAAATTAAAAATAGTAACGCCACGTTTCCAGAATATTAAAATGTCCTCTTTTTGTTACTTTTTCCGGAGTGCTTATTTTTTCTATTATCATGTCTCTTGTGTACCATATCTCATCTTTTTTTTGTGGCCACTTCCAAAACTTGTTTCCTTTGATCATTGTGCTGATGAGAAATGTGTCTTCATCGACTGTTGTTATTAATCCAGGATAATACTTGTCATCATATTTGACAATAACATAGTCTCCTTCTTTATATGTTTGTTCACTAGTGCTTAAATTGCTCGGTTTCTTCTTTGATGTAGTAGGCTTATTTGGGGATATATTTTCGATCTCTGTGTTCTCATTATAAGCTTTGTCTTGATTATACATCATGTCAATATATGTTTCAAAGTTGTGGTGATCTAATAGTGAGGGACTTGTATCACCTTCTTTAAAAGATGAGTCGTCGTTTTCATCCTTCATGTGTATATTTGATTCCAATTTTGTATTCATTTCGGAAGGTTCATAAATGTTTGTCTTCTTATGCAAATCCGTAGATTTTAAAGGAGCTGATGTCTCTTCTCTTTCATCTTCATGTTCATCTACATTGTAAGGACTGCAACTGCTTTCTCTCAATGAATAATTGTCATCGTTTTCTTCAGAAGATGAGACGCTCATGCGAACTTTCGTCTGTTTTTTACCTTTTTTCGTTGTTTTTGCCAAATTCTTTATTATTTTCTTTTTCTGCAACACCAGGTCTGATGATTTTGGATAAGTCACGTCAGCGATATCTGCCATTGAAACGCTTTTACCAGGAACAACGTTAACGGCTTTACGTTTTCTTTTGGGGTTAATCATTGTTTGACTGTCACGTGTTTTTTTCAGAAACTCGATAAATGAGTCACTAACAGCTCCGACTTGCTGTAGATCTGTTTCTAAAACATTTTTCGGAAGTCGAGCCAAAACAACATCCCTGTTGATAGGTGATACTCCACATTTACGAAAGCCACTTTTTAAGTTTTCTTTCTGTATGGGCTCCAGTGCCTCAAAAAGTTTTCTGATAAGTCCTGGAAAACAGTCCTTGGGTATTGTAGCACAGCGGCTTCCATATGCAGTTTCTTTCCATTGAGTCAATATTCTTCTCCAATGTACTTTCATAGGCCGGAAGTAAGCCACATCAAGGGGTTGTACGAGATGCGTAGCATTGGGCGGTAAGCAGATGAATGAAATGTTGTTTTCTTGAAATTTTTTTACAACTTCGATATTAAGATGAGAACTCAAATTGTCTCCAATAAGCACTTTTTTGCCTTCTTGTTTTTTCAAAATTGGCAGCATCGTATATATAAACCAATCTTCAAAACTTTGGCTGTCAAACCAGCCAGATTTGCTACAATTGTATCTTGCCCCTTCAGGACCTCCCTCAATCCAAGTCTGCCACAATTTTTGTGACTTATAATTTACATAAACCGGCGCAGTCTCACCATTAGCATTACCACAAACCATGATTGAGGTACAAGCTTTAGTGGAATTCCGAATAATCTCCGGATATTTGGTACCTCTTTTGACCAACACTTTTTTTGACCCAGGGTCGTCAACAAGATTTGTCTCGTCATAATTCCAAATATTATTTGGAGGCACCCCTTCTAGCTCTATGTGTACATGGTCAAAAAAATTATTTATAACTTCTTCATCTATAGCAGCACGAGCGTTTTTTATATTCTTAGCAAATCTGTGTGATAGAATAGATTTGTGACGGTCTATAAAACCTCGTGCCCAATCAGGCCCTGGCAAATTGTTCTTGAACTGGGGAACTCGTTTTCCTATTTTGTTCAGGTATGATCTCACAATGCATCTCAGATCTAGAGGAGTAATGGGAAAACCATAACTCGACATAGCAATGATATGACTGACGAAATCATTTTCTTCAGCTTCATTAAAAACCGTCGGCCGTCCTGGAATTAGTGAGTTCTTCTCTTTAACTTTGTTAAGCAGTGTGTTTCGATGAATGTTGTATTTTTCCGATGCTTCCCGGTAAGTAATTTTTTTACTTCGAATCTCTTCAACGGCGCACTGCAACATTTCAGGAGTATAATTTCTGTACGTACGCCCACCAATCTTTTTTTTGTATTTACGAGGCATTTTCAGAATATTTCTGCAAAGAAAAAAGATCTTAGGTGTAATTTTGTGACAACTTGAATTTAGCTACGTTAAACTAGTCGGAATAAGTAAAGGGTAACTTTATGACAAATTGAATTACGTTCTTATAATCATAAAACTATTTATTGACCGCTTTTAATTATTTTTTTATAAATTATGTGTAAAATTACGATTTCTACCATACAAAATTATTTGGGACTTATCTAGCAACCCTACCAGTACATGTTAAACTGTCACAAAGTTGCCCCAGGATGTTTCAGTTTTGTACACAGATGTAAATAACGGTTTTTAAGGTGACTTTATTTAGAATTCTTTAAATTTATCGTAATCAGCATAAAATTTACTATAGGAAACACATACCTGCAACTGGCAACGAATATTGGTATCTTGCCACCGATATAAAGTTTGCACGTCTTTGTGTTTGCACGTTTATCTTGCGTCAGATTCAACATGCCACAGACAAAAAAAAACATGAACTATGAAATCTTGACAGCTATGACATTATTCGATGACCTTTGGTTTTTTTTTAACCATGATTGGGTGCGTTCAAAATAATAAAATTACAAGTTAAGTGAAATTAAAGTTCAAGAAGTGGGTTTATCATAAAGTTAGACCGCAGTCACAAAGTAAACCCAGGTTACTACTTAAATTTTTAACAGAATATTTTCACGAGTTAATACAGAAAATACGCATTTTATTCTTAGTTAATTCCACGAAACATATAATCTACTTACTTACCGCTTTTGAAAATAACTTATTAAGCGCTTTTAAATATTTTGTATAGTATTAAAGTATCTGTCTAATACCCTCTCCATTTTTTTTCTGGGAATAGTTAAAGCGCTTATTTTGTTTATTTGTCTATTTATGATTTTATTTCTCTACAAACATAAATCAGTCACCTGATTGGCTATGGGAACTCGTCAATTTAAAAAAAAAATTGCATGGTTCCTCAAAAAAAGTTGTTTCCCCCAGTAAGATAAGCCCCATAAAGATTATTCGATTTAATTTGATGCCTCTGACGCGACGATATAAGGTGTTTTATTTATTGCTGCCCTGTGACGAAGAGGCTAGTTCTTTCGTTGCTTTTTCAAATAGTCAGGCAGAGCTTATGGTGATGTTAGGTACCCGCTTTATATTCATGCAATTCTGCTATTAGCAGCTTGGGGTCCATCCGAGTCAAGAAGCTACAAATGTTAGAGAGTGAACGGATCCTGCCAGAGCTAAACTCGGACGGAACGCACTATACTTAGTTAGTTCAAGCAAATATCAAATAAATAAATAAGCTTCGTATTTGGAAGTCTCATTTCATTATCGCTTAGGTAAGCGCTATTGTCGCCCCAGCATTAAATGCATCTCACTTGTAACATGTAACTTGTAATCACCGATCTCTGAATCTTTTTGTAGGTCTGTACTTGTAAAATTAGCTTGTAGCTTTATGAAACGGGCCTCATAGGCATTTACGCAGACTTTATAGATATACTTAGATGTTTACTTTAGGACACGTGTGGTAGCAGGAGGACAGCGTTGGTTGGTGGTACACATCCTTTGCCAGAGCGCTTCGGTTCTCGGGAATCTCGATCCAAGGCTTAAACACTTTGTAAGGGCGCAAATTTGGCAAATGCATCCGCCGGAAGGAATCCTGCAAGACGTCAGCCTGAATATCACCATAATATTATAAACTAAGTGAAAATGATCAGAATGACCAACATTTCATTTATTTTACCACCGATTTTTATGTTTATTTCCTGGAGAAAAGGCAATATTAAAACGCCCACATCGGTCGTCCATTTTTTTAATAATAAGGTTAGAATGTACATATTTCTCGAAGAAACTTTCTTTTCTCAATTTCGGGTTTAAAGGCTGTATACGCATATGTATGGTGCCTAAAGATGCGAACTGGGTTACAACTAATAAAAGAAAAAGTTGTGAACTCGACCTGATGATGTGACGTAAAGGGTTCATATCCTATACTTACAGCCAACAAAGAAAAAAGTAAATATCTCGAGAAATATCTAAACCATGAAAGAAAAATCTAGGTGTTTTATTATTTGGATATTCTACATATTTAAAATAATCATAAAAATTTGGGTCAATTTACAATATTGTCAAATATTGTCAGCTAGAGTTTAGGTCCTTCTATAATATCCAAAACAATTTTTTTTAGTAGGTACTCCAATTTTGTATGGGAGTTCCAAAAATGATTTTCGAATAGAATTAGGTTCCTTAAGGAAAGTTGTTAAATTTTACGAGTAGAAGCCACTGTATTTTTATTTTAGTAGGACCCAATAGCCAAGTTTAATTTCCTATTTACTTTTTTCTTTAATTGTTTAGCTAAACAACAGTACTTATTTTGTTACGTTTCACATAATTTTAACATGACTTCTAGACATTTACCGATGTAGTTCTGTATCTAGTGTATAAATTACCTACAATTTTTTTATAAAAATAAACATGTTAACAACATTATTAACGTTTTATGTTGTATCATCTTTACAAATTGGTAGCATACATATTCTGTAAATAAAACCCAATATGTCAGAGTTGAATTGTTTTTTTTTTTTATGTGATAAGGAAGGCAAACGAGCAAGTGGGTCACCTGATGGTAAGTGATCACCACTGCCCATAGACACCTGCAACCCCGGAGGAGATTGCAGATGCGTTGCCAACCTAGAGGGCTAAGATGAAATGCCTCTTGTGCCTGTAATTTCATTGGCTGTCTTACTCTCCACACCGGAACACAACAGTGCAAGCACTGCTGCTTAGCGGCAGGATTAGCGAGTAAGATGGTGGTAGCGATCCGGACGGACCTCGCACAAGGTCCTACCACCCGCAAACCCGCGTTTTATTGTGATTTGACAAAATTTTAATTGTGGCCTCTACTCGTGAAACTGAATAATTTTCCCCAAAGAACCTAAGTATACAGGATATCAAAAAAGCGCGTTGGAAATTTTTAGGGATTACTCAGAATCAAGTATAGAGCCCAGGAAAAATATTGAAAAAATCCGCTCTTCAAATTTTTTTCAGATTCTCATACTAAACCTGAATAGTGAATCAAGAATTTGCATGAAAAAGTGAAAAAAAAATTGAAGAGCGGATTTTTTCAATATTTTTCCTGGGTTCTATACTTGATTCTGAGTAACCTCTTAAAATTTCAAACGCATTTTTTTAACACGCTGTATATTCAATTCGCAAAAAAAGTCTTTTCATATAAATGTGGTCAATCAGCTGACCAATGCGATTTGTTCAAAGTCGTATATCAAAGGTTGTTCAGAATTATAACTAGAGTCTCCATTTTGTTACAGCCTGTATAAAATTTCTCTGGTTTATTATCCATAATTCTGTTTTTTACCTTTAGCTATAAATGTCAGAGTCAGACTTATTATGTCAATGTCTCCGGCATGGGCATTTCGTTGTGGTTATATTTACCTCTTTTCTAACTTCCCTTACTGGCAAATCGAATACGTGTGTTGCTGCGAAGAAATTGTCCATAGTTTCGTTTATGTTTCCATTGTAATTAATCATTCCACCGTCGAGAATAATCAAATTCTTGGGAACCGGCACGCCATTAACATATTTAACATCATCTGTAGAAGTACTTGTTATATCTGTTACTAAATCTCCATAATCAATCGGCAGGTCTGTTTCGTAAGGAACCGTGGTTTCTACTGGAGTAGTAACATCTCCATCGGTAGAAGAAACCTCATTCACTTCATTTTCTGCCCCTTCTACTTCTTTTACATTATGTGGTATAGCGTCTTCATTATTTAACTCAACTTCTTTCAAGGTAGTATATTCTACTGCATTAGGAGATGCATCTTCAATTTCTTCTTTGCTTTGCGGGATTTTAAAATTAGGTTCCTCAGGTCGATGCATTCCTTTGCACATCCGGATATCAGTTGTGTAAAAGTCAACTTTTTTTTCGCAATTGTACCTTAATAGGTCACACTCGTTGAAGAATAATCTGATTTTGAAGCCTGCTCCGTCCTGTCGTAGGCCGCACAGGTAGTTTACGCCTGTTTGTAAGCAATTCAGTTTGTTGCAAGGATTCTCCGAAATGTTGTTGGAGGTATCGTTGGAGATTTTATCATTTGCGTCGTAATGACGACGACTATTTGGAAAGGTTTGCATACAATATTTCAGGTTAATAATGCCAAACGCTGAAATGAATCAAAGCCTGAGTTTTAATTAAAATGAATGTTATATTTGAAATTGTATCTACCTAGATTGTAATTAAAATTCGGTTTCAGGCTAGCTTTACTTCAATATGGTTTTCAAATAATATAATATGATATTAGGGGACAAATCACATATGGTCAGGAGTCCGCAAACTAGAAATTCCTTGTACTGTTAGAACTAGAGATATACGCATAAAAACATATATATACTTATGGACAAAAAAAACGACTCAAGGTTTGTTGCACGACTTTTGAAAAATTAACTCAATCTAGCAAAAAAAAACTAAACCAAAAGTTTAAAAACTGTCTGTTTATACTATTTATGATTTTAGTTTGGTGGTTTTATAGTTTTTGTTCTTAGTGTTTAGCAGTTTTGTAGACTGAGTTATTTTTTCAAAAGTCGAGCAACAAATCTTGAGTCGATTTTTTAGTCCACCAGTGTACATATTAGTATACATAGTTATACTAAACACCCAGCACAGAGAAATTCTGTAAATGTTTGCCTTGGTTGGGGATGGAAACCGACCCTCGACGTTGTTGAAAGCGAGCCGTAAACTCATCATAAAAAATTTTTTTGGACTCTATACAATTTTGTTCTGTTTGGTTTATTTTATTTATTTATTTATATTTAAAATTTATAATTTTGTATGGAGTCCAAAGTTTTTTCGAAGTCGTTATACAAAAGTTGTTGTATCGATTGTATGTATCAATTCTGTTTTTTTTCTCGTCCATACATTGTGGACCTTCTCCTGTTCATCAAATCATAAATGTTTGCCTTGGGTGGGAATCAACCACACGGCCGTTGCGTCGAATACGTAGATAGTCCGGAGCGCTTACCACTGAGCCATCGAGTCACTCAGTAATACTAGGATGTATGTAAGTCTATTACTTATACATAAGTTGTTTTTATATTCAATAAAGGCTTTAAAACTTTACCCTCTTCGTCTTTCACGCGGCACCCGAATTTCATCATTTCGCATTCATTTTCAAACAATCTTATTCTGAACCCTGCGCCGTCTGGTTGCAACCCACACACACTGTCACCGCCAAGCTGTTCACAGTCCAGCTTCCTGCAGAATTCCACTTTCTCCGAATCTACCGCCCTAGATAAAACCTTTTCTATAAAAAACAGGAGGCAGTAAACAAATTTCATTTTGATCGGTCTTAACGTTTCATAGGAAATTTCATTAATCATGTAACGTTGATAGGATTTCAATTAACTTTTATGGGTTTCTTAATTTAGTTACCTATTTGCGTAATGTTCGTAAATTACCTTACGTATTATCTTACTTACGATGTTATGATGAAATTGATGAGTCTAAAAGGCAAGTAAAATTAATAGCGTCATTGACTCTACAGTAGTGACTCGGACCTCCTAACTAGGTCTTGAGTTCTAAATCCTGGCCGCTGTATTATAGTATAACTAGTGTAATAAGTTTTTCGAAACTTACTAACATTTTTAAACTTAAACCGAAAACTTTGAACGAAAACATCGTGAAAGAACCTGCACATCTCATTCCTACATGTATGGGTATGTAGATCGATGTGGGTAAGGTATTTTTATGTCCTCGAGAAGAATTAAAATGTTTAAAATACTTATTCGATCGCTTTAGTAGGGTTTTAGAGAATCCCGTTTACAGAAAAAGTCTATTCGATTGTTAAGATAGAATGAAAATGGTATCAAAAGAAGCAAGGGAAGGGAATTTGAAAGGGTTATACGTACTACAAAAAAAAATATAATTTAATATTTTTTTTATAAAATTAAATGAAACACAAATCTTCGAACCGTTTTTTTTTCAAAAATCTCAAACAGAAAAACGACACAAAATGTTGACAAAAATCACTCTGGATCACTAAATTATGTAAATTTTGAGCCTAATACAGAGTACTAATAAAAGTGCGTTCTCAGAATTAAGTAAGTATAGAATACAAGAAAAATAGGTATTGAAAAAATCCGACCAACATTTCTTTTTCAGTTTCCCTTACTAAATCTGAAGAGTAAATCAAGATTTCGTATGGGAAACTGAAAAAAAAATGCGTGTAATTCTAAGAAAATAAGGGATTAAACAAAATTGGAATTATTTTAAAAATAGCCACTTTTCCAACTTTTGGAGTATGGTTGGAGTAGAGTGTTCAGCGTATCTGCATCGACGAGTCTTGAGCGGTAATAATCTATTTCCACAGTCATCCTTTTTGTAATATAAACTTTCGGATTTCGACTTTGATCTTCATAATTCATCAGTAGTTGCCGAAATCGCCTTTTTGTTTTGTCTAAATCTACGTCTTCTTTAGCAAGTTACTAGTAATATTAAAAAACAGAAATATTTGCCCTGGGTGGGGATCGAACCCACGACTCTCAGATCAATAGTCAGGAGCGCAAACCTCTGAGTCAGTGTTAAGTGTTAATTTATTAGTAAGAATAATTTTGAAAATATCGAAATATCGACATCGCGACAGACATACATCGACAGAGTCACGTCACTACATCGCCGCAAACCCAGTGACCTTGTCGCTTGTGTCGTGAACAGTTGTCGCTGTCGCTGTCGCCGTCGCTTGCGTCCAGGCCGCAGCCTTACGGTTTCAGAATCGCGTGTTTTTCGATCAAAATCCTGTTTTGGTTTATTTATGGCTTACTAACCGACATTACCGCCGAAAGAACAGGGTGAATTGTTACTAAACTACAAAAGCAATGAATGTAAGATTTAATATTTTTAAATAAAAGCAATCATGTGATGTGACTTAATTTAAAAAAAAAAAGTACATTAGCAAAAAAATAATAAACTAAAAGCTATGCTAAAAATGTACCTATTTATTACCATAGAAAAAATATATCTTGTTTCTGAAAAAGTGCTATTGAATTTTTAAGGGGTTACTCAGAATCAAGCATGGAATTAGGGTTTCGGGATTCCCGGGAATCGCCTTTTTTTTTTGTATTCCTGGGAATTCAGAATATTTGCAGTGCAGTTTCGTCTAGTGCGTTCTCATCTTAAATCTGATATCTGACAACCCTGTCGCGTCTTTCACTGTCAGTAGAATTGGGCCGCGTTCAGAATCTACACTCTGACAGCAACTGTTCACTCTGTCTGGGGTCCGAAACGGTTGCTGTCGAGTGCAGGTTCTGAACGCGGCCCTGTAAGTCTGACAACAATGGTCTGACAAGACTTTTTGGCGGGAACTCGCGGCAAGAGTTTGTCATTTTTGTTTTATTATCCGAAAAAATAGATATCGTGGTTTTTAATGCATAATATTGATAGTGTATTGTTCAATAAAGTGCCATTTAAGTGTCTAATATGTAGTAGGATAATGAAATAAAAGTGTGTAGACTGTGTTTCGAGTGCTCTCAAGAAGTCCATGAAATCTTCATCAAAAGTGCTATCATTTTGTTGAAGAATAGAGAAAAAGTTAAAGACGACAGAAATTGATAAATGAGAACTCAAATGAAATAGAAAAATATTTAGAGAAGAGCAAACTACGTAAAAATAGGCTGTATGGCCAGAGAAGCCTTTGCCTTTTCCTTGCAAAAGCAGGAAAGAACCAAACAAAAAAAAATGGTCTGACAAACGAGAAGGAAGAACGGGAGGGTTTTTGGCGGGAACTCGCGGCAAGAGTTTGTCATTTTTGTTATATTATCCGAAAAAATAGATATCGTGGTTTTTAATGCATAATATTGATAGTGTATTGTTCAATAAAGTGCCATTTAAGTGTCTAATATGTAGTATAATGAAATAAAAGTGTGTAGACTGTGTTTCGAGTACTCTCAAGAAGTCCATGAAATCTTCATTAAAAGTGCTATCATTTTGCTGAAGAATAGGATAGAATATAATTTTGATGAAAGAAATGGCTTTGGCCTTAAATACGACAGAAGATTTTCAACAGACTAGGCTGTATGGCTGTGATCCTTTGCCTTCCCCATTTCGGGGTAAAATAAAACAAAAAAAAAAGAAGAACGGGAGGTTATTTATAGGAAAAAGAAAGAAAAAAAGCGCGGGAACTTTTGAAATAATAAGGCGCGGTTTTTTGAAAAAATCAAATAAATTTTATTTTTCACTTCAAGGAGCTAAATTAAGTGAAAAACTAACTCCTCAAGATGGGGAAAAAATCAACTAAGAAGAGAAAAAAACATGAAGATGACATTGGGGAACTTCCATCCGATGATGACTCCAGCTCGGTTTCAAGTTTTGAAGAAGATCCCAAGGACACTTATAAAACTTATCTGGTAACAGACTATACGCGACAGTACCCTGAAGACTCCGGTGCAACTGAGTTTGTTGTGTTTGTAGAGTCAGTTGATCCAGCCATTCCTATAGGGACGAAAGATCTGATGTCTTTGTCTTCATGCCTGAAAAGATTTAACAAAGGTGTTAAATACTTGAAAACTATCAATAAGCACAAAATAGGTGTTTATTTTGAAAAACCTGGATTTGCAAATGCCTTCCTCAACAACCAGACTTTTCTAAAAGACTACCAACTGAAGGCTAGCATTCCTGCAGGATCTACAGAGATAACTGGAGTAATTCGAAATGTGCCAGTCAAATTGTCTAACAAAAAAATATTTACCATGCTGTCCAGTCAGAAAAAAATCATCAGTGTGCGTCGCTTCCTTAAAAGGAATAAAACAGATGAGGGCTTTGTGTTACAGCCAACCCAGACTGTTGCAATCTCATTTGCTTCGTCTGTGCTGCCAGAGTATGTTGACTTAGAAGGATGGAGACACAACATCTCTCCCTATGTGCCCCCAGTGAAGCAGTGCTTCCGGTGTCTGCGATATGGCCACCTTGGCAAGTTTTGCAAGAACGCTGAAGTATGCTCCATCTGCAAAGGTAACCACAACTATAAAGACTGCATTGTGCCTGTCGAGCAAGCAAAATGTTTCCACTGTGACGGAAATCATATAAGCATTTCAGCCAAATGCCCAGTTAAACAAAAAAAAATTAATGAGAATAGAAATAAGGTAATACCCACCTCTTATGCAGACATATTCAAAAACTCCAACTTCCCTGCCTTGAGCAAGCATGCAAACCTGATGACAGTCCTTAAAAGTGACAATAAGTCATTAAATTTGCTTCTAGAAGCCATCATCAAGCTGATGACCCTTAATAAAACTAACAATACACCTATCTCTTCCAAAAACCTGCTGGACGTTCTGTCTGAAAGTTTTAACAGAACTTCGGATCCCTCCCATTCAAAATGGATCAATCAAAAGTAACTATCGTTCAATGGAATGCTCAAAGCCTTTTGAGCAATCGACATATTTTTATTCAATTTTTATATGAAAATAATGTAGATATTGCTTTAATTTGCGAAACTTGGTTAAAACCAAAACACCGACTCAACATTAGAGGTTATTCTATAGTTCGCAACGACTGTGGCAATAACCATAACGGTGTTGCCATTGTTGTTCGTAATAATTTACCGTTCAAAGTAATTAACTCCTTTTTTGACGACTCCCTACAAAATATCGTTATTCAGATTAAAATTAATAATAAATCAATTTCTCTAGCTTCCGTTTATTGTCCCGTGAATTCTTCTCCAGAATTTAGCAAAACTAAATTTGAACAATTTTTGAATAATTTACCTAAGCCAGCCATAGTTTCTGGTGATTTTAATGCTCATCACACTATCTGGGGTTGTGATAGTGTTAAACCTCGAGGTAGAGACATTCACGACTGCTTGGATACGTGTAATTTAGTTCTTTTGAATGGTAATATTCCTACTACAGTAGGGACACATACATGGAGACCCAATGGTTTGGACCTGACAATGGTTACTCCCTCCCTAGCTTTACAGTGTGAATGGTGGGTGCATGACGATCCTATGGGTAGTTATCACCTTCCAACTTTCACTCAAATTGCCTTTAATAATAGCATTTCAGAATTGAACTCCGATAATGAATTAAGTTACAAGCGACTTAATCAACGTTTGATTAATTGGGATTTGTACAGTGTAACTATTAATGCTTTAATAAACGACTTTCATTCAGATATTGATAATCCTATCCAATCTTATAATGATTTTTGCGAATTAATACATAAGGCTGTTGAAATTTCAATAAATAAAAAACCTTTAAAATCTAACAATTTAGATTCTTCCAGAAAAAGAAAACATTCTCCCTTACCTTGGTGGAATGATCGTTGTAAAACTGCTGTTAGGGAAAGTAAAGAAGCTTATATTAAATTTAAATTAGATCCCTCTTTAGATAATTTTATTGACTTCAAAAGGTTACAAGCTAAGAAAAAAAGGATTATCAGTATAGAGCGTATTAATAGTTGGATTAACTTTTGTACTGGTCTCAATAGAACTACGCCTATGTCTTATATTTGGTCCACAATGCGCAAATTTAATAAATCATATTCTTCAAGCAGTCGAAATGTCAATTCTGGTGCTTCTTGGGTTAATCAGTTCTTAAGAAAATATACCCCTGATTATGTCCCTTCTTTGTTACATACAATAGACAAATTTAATAATAATTCAAACAATAGTTTTATAATAGATACTTTTACATTGGATGAGCTAATTGCTGCTATAAAGTCGAGAAGGGATACAACTGTAGGTCTTGATAACATTTCTTATAAAATGTTTCGTTTAATGAATTCTACAAGTTTAAATAAATTCTTAAATATTTTAAATTTGCTCTGGGAATCTTCAATTATTCCTAATGAATGGAAAAAAGATTGTTTAGTTCCAGTCTTAAAACCTGGCAGAGATGAACAAAATGCAGACTCATATCGCCCAATTACCTTAACTTCATGTGTTGGCAAAATTTTTGAACAGCTAATCAAACAGCGTGTTGAATTTTATATAGAAAAAAATCACTTATTACCTAACAATCAATTTGGTTTTAGACGCGGATATTCTGCAAGAGAAAGTTTAGCTCATCTCTGTCAAGATATTAATTACGCATTTAATCAAAACAATCACCTTGTTTGTGTCTTTTTAGACATAGTAGGGGCTTTTAATAATGTAAATCATTCAGTCTTAGCTTCTATTCTTTCTTCCATAGGTATCCCCGGTAAATTAGTTAAATGGATTTTTAATTTTCTAAATGGACGTCAAGTGTTTGTAAAAAGTAACGATAAATTAATTGGCCCAAGGCTTTCCCACTTAGGAGTATGTCAAGGTGGAATCTTGAGTCCATTGCTATATATTTTATATATTCATCGCTTAAATGAAATACTAGGTAGTAATGTCAGTAATTTACAATTTGCTGACGATTTAGCAATTTATTGTCATGGAAACAATATCAAGGAATCTTACAATTACATAAACAATGTTTTACACAGGCTATGTATATATTTCAATGATTTAAATCTAGAAGTAAATGCTAATAAAAGTAAAATTGTAATTTTTAACAAAAATAGTATACGCTTAACTGGTTTAAATATATTTTATAATGGCGTATCTCTTCCTATGGATAATGAAGTAAGATTCTTAGGAGTTTTATTCCAGAGTAAATTTAATTGGAGGAAATATGTCGATTGTTTGAGTGAACGAGCGATGAAAGCCACTAATATTCTCAGATCTTTGGTTGGTACTCAATGGGGTGCTGATCCAAAGATTCTTCTTATATTATACAAAGCATTAGTACGAAGTCATTTTGAATATGCGTTTTTGTTCAGATTCAAAGTTGGTTGATAAACTGGAAAAAATTCAAAACATTAGTTTAAGATTAATCTTGGGTGCTATGAAAACCTCTCCTATAAACTCTATGCAAATTGAATGCTTTCTCCCACCTTTGATCATTAGATTTTCTCATCTTAAATACAAATTCAATTTAAAATTATTTTCTTCCCGTGATAATTTACTAATTTCCAAGTTTTCAAGAGATACTTCATTTACTTTCCTTAATTCTGACCTTGGGTTTTTAACAGAACTGTTATCACAGAATAATATTTATAAAAGTCTTGCTTTGCCTTGCTATGAATATGAATATAAAAGTAAATTTTTTCATATGAAGATTGATATTGACAATGAACTAAAAAGCAAATTTGATGTATATAGAAAATTAACAGAATGGGCAGATTACAGAAAAGTTTATACAGATGGAGCAAAAAATGATAGAAATGTTTCAATGTCTTTGTATGACCCTATTCTGAAAAGGGCTTCTGGCTACAAATTACCTAAACTTGCAAGTATATTTACTGCAGAAGCTTATGCAATTCTAATGGCTCTGGACTATATAGAATCATCTGATATCAACAAATGGGTTATTATTTCTGACAGCATGAGTGTTTTGTTAGCACTTTCTAATCCGGCATATAAATCCGACACATCTTTTCTGATTTACAAAATAAGACAGAAATACTACAGTCTCTCTAAAGTACTACAAAAAGATATTGTACTATTCTGGACCCCTTCGCACATTGGTGTTATTGGTAATGAAAAGGCTGATCAGCTAGCAAGATTCTTAACTAATTGTCAAGTTAACGCCGAAAGCAGGAATGTCGACTTACCTTATTCAGACCTTATGGTTGTTGTTAAGAAAAATATTCATGATAATTGGAAGGCACACTGGCAGGAGTCTTTGCAGACTAAAGGCAAGTGGTATGCAGAAATCGTTCACGATATAATTAAACCTTGGTTCGTGCAAGGGAATTATTCCAAGTATTCCAACAGAAAGTTTTATTCAACCATTTGCCGGCTGAGAATTGGTCACGCCCGGTTCAATGAACTTTTGCATAGAATGAATATTGTTGCTTCGCCTTTGTGTAATTACTGTAATTCAGGAGACATCCAATCGCTGCATCACATTTTTTTCCACTGTCAAGAGTTTAATATACAAAGACTGATCTTGACTGATCGTCTCTTAGAAATCTACCAAGAAGCCCTGTCCATCCCGCGCTCGCTACAGGAGCTTCTCAAGAATAGGGAAACATTTTATCCCATATTTGATTACATAAAAACAACGATTCGTGAAATATAATGAAAGAAAACGGATTCGAAGAAAACGATTTTGAAGAACTTGATGTTCACAAATGTTTTTTATTTTGACAAGATTTGACAGTTCGAATACAGACTGAAAAGAAACTTAGCCCGATGAAATATGAATGAACCAAGGAACGAAGATGAACACATTGGACTTTGAATAAGACAAGAAAATGGATTTTGAATGGACACGACAGACAATTTTTATACACTTTTTTGACCCAGAATAGGTACTTTATTTTTAGAAGAAAAATATTTAGAGAAGAGCAAACTACGTAAGAATAGGCTGTATGGCCAGAGAAGCCTTTGCCTTTTCCTTGCAAAAGCAAGGAAAGAACCAAACAAAAAAAAAAAAAAGGAAAAAGAAAATGTAAAAGACTTTTTGGCGGGAACTCGCGGCAAGAGTTTGTCATTTTTGTTTTATTATCCGAAAAAATAGATATCGTGGTTTTTAATGCATAATATTGATAGTGTATTGTTCAATAAAGTGCCATTTAAGTGTCTAATATGTAGGATAATGAAATAAAAGTGTGTAGACTGTGTTTCGAGTGCTCTCAAGAAGTCCATGAAATCTTCATCAAAAGTGCTATCATTTTGTTGAAGAATAGAGAAAAAGTTAAAGACGACAGAAATTAATAAATGAGAACTCAAATGAAATAGAAAAATATTTAGAGAAGAGCAAACTACGTAAGAATAGGCTGTATGGCCAGAGAAGCCTTTGCCTTTTCCTTGCAAAAGCAGGAAAGAACCAAACAAAAAAAAAAAAAGAAAATGTAAATTGCAAATTAATTAATTAAAGCAATTTATAATTTAGTTTAACAAACATTCTAAACTACACTGAAAGTTATTTCTATTAAGGTTTCAAAGCTCGCCGTTCGAAGTTGAAAAATAAGTGTTTTAAAATGACTTCCAAAACAGAGAATATAAAACCTAAAACTTTAAAAATTTACGACTCAGACAACTTTGAAAAACTGCTGCAGGGGTTGAAAGTTGCAGCCTGCATGCTTACAGAATCCCATCAAATCGGTTAGTATTAAAATGGTATCTATTATGATAACAGTTTCCCTCGACATAACCTCTAGGTGTGTAAATTGTGTTGTAAGCATTATTTCGTCTATTGCATCACATATTGTACTGTACTATTAACCTGATGACGTGCTCTGGCACGAAACATGTCTTCTGATATGACTTTTTGACAGTTTTTTATCCAATAGGTACCTATTTTCGAAAATCAACTGTGAGTCCCAAATAAATTCATTTGGATAAAATTAAAAAATAAAAATTAAATTCCAAAATCAGGTTTACTTAACAAGATTCTGTCCCTTTCACACCCAAATGGTTAGAATCAGTGATGGGAAATTTGGGGGCAATTACACCTAAAACTGGGGAGCTAATAATAATAATATGGACATGCCATTTAGAATTAACAGAATGTTGAATTAACGTTTTTAAATAAAATACATAAAATTTTAATTAAGATCAACATTTACTACTTACAGATCATTACAATTAAGATTCCCAACGCTTTTAACGATCTTGGTATCCCAGGAATTTTTTGTATGAAAATCTATAAATTTATTTAGGAAGGCTTATCCTACTATTCTTTCTTGGGAAAAATGAAATTGCGCCTGAATTTCAGATCACTAGTTATATAATTTGTTTTAATATTAAAATTTTTTCCTTTCCACTTTTTCCTACAGTTTTTTGAACCAATTTTTATATTTCAGTTGATGAAGAGAGTGTTATCAAACGCCTCAGTGCGTTGACAATAAACCGTGCATCAGATGTTAGCTACTGCTCGTCCTGCGGTGTCGGTCCATTTGAGTCCCGCGCGCACCAGACGGCACACTACAAACACCATTGGCATTTGCACAATCTAAAGAGAAAACTATTTGGACGGCCTGCATTGACTTATATACAATTTAATTCTAGACATGGTGAGTTGTAACAATAAATAATTTTGATTTTTTGATACATAGCTGGGCACAATTATGGTTACTTTTTTACAAAATCTAAATTTTAAATGGAAATTGTAAAATCAGTAAACATTAGAAAAGACCAGACCATATTAGTCAAGTAAGTCTGCATTTTTGTTTTTATAGAAATGATCATTTAATATTAAATAATTATGAGTTGGAATTGGAGTTAAAAAAATGTTTCTTGCATTGTGTTTCAGTGCATAACAATAAATAATTTTAATGATTACTTTTTTTTATTCCTTATATCCTTTCATAAACAAATCTGATTTTAGTTTGTTTGCTAAATTCAATATAAAGCTAGCAACCGCGGTCTATGCCTAGGGGTGAGACAGTTAAATAATAATAATAATTATTTATTTATTTGCACACAAAAGTTTTTACAGTAGATTCTCAGACAACAAATTAAGAAAAATATAGGTATGACGTATCCAGGCAAGTAAACATAGAGATACGGGAGATGAACTGTATCACCCCACACTAGGATCAAACCTGTATCGTATGTAAATGTGCTGTATTATAAGAAGAAGATGAATAAAAAGAAGAAACTTTTTTGTAGCGGATTCAAACTTCAGTGTACTGAGACTTAATTAACATTTTCTAGTACAAGGCAAACAACTTTCAAGCATTAGATTGAATTATCCAATCATTCAATATCAAATCACATAATATGCTAGGAGTCTTTTATTGCAAGGTCTGAATGGGTGGGTGGGTACTGCTGTTGTGTTGTACCCACTTGATGTTTATCTTCAAAATAGCTTGTTGAATTTCGCCAATCAGGGTTGAGTGGAGTATAAACATGATCAGCAGCAAACAAGGCAGTCTATTTCAGTTGTCTAAGCTTGGCTAACCTCAAATGATAAGGGGTCGTCCATTAATGACGTGAGGCTCAAAATGGGGAAAGGGGTTCGAAAAAATCACGAAATATCACAAGGGGGGAGGGGGCGTGTAGTGAGATATCACGTGTATTTATTTTTTCGTTGAATTTGTTGTTGTTATGGTGTTTTTAACTCATCCCAAGGTTCGAAACGGCTTCAGGCAGTCAGAAACAACCTGTAACCTTAATTTCTGTCTAGACATTTATATCACGGTGCTTAATTTTCGAGAATTAAATTACATTATACCTGTATTTAAAGATACTATTTTGTTCCAAAAAATACACGAGATTTTGGATAGGGGGTGGTGGGGGGGGGTTTCTAAAACCTCACCACGTAACACTAGGGGGAGGGGGGACTATAAAGTTGCTTAAAAACATCACGTGATAAATGAACGACCCCTAACTATGTTATTTAATTTCTCTCATAAGTGGTAGACATTATGTTAGGTAGGCCGTCATCCTTTTGGCACGTTTTACAACAAAAAAACAAAAGAAAACAATATCGCCTTTCAGATGATGGATCAAGTATGTCAAGCAGCGATGAAGAGGAGGAATACAGTCCAGAGAGTGAATTGTTTGCTGCAGCAACGAGGCACTGCAAGGCGTTCTTCACAAATCAGGCTGGACAGGTGTTCTGTATCTACAGGTGCATTCTACATCATAGGAAGGTTAGACTTGAGATAAGAGAAGGAATAAAATAAAATTGTAAAATAATTTAACTATTTTAAATTGGTCGATGGGTTTTTTAAATCTAAATGTTGTAGTCAAATTGTAAAATTAGTCATTTTACAATGTGACGAGGTTATGTCTGCCTGCACGTTATGGTAATTGACTGCAATGAGTTACTTTTCATCAAATGTCAAAAGCGACAATTTTTTCCAAAAATGTTTGAAATAGCGAACTATGACGTCATAATTTAGTATAATCGTTTCCACACTTATAATGAAATTTTTATTAATAAAATTTTCTCATGTAATGACATTCCAAGTTTATAAGTTTTGGTTTTGTTTCAATAAAAGAGTAAATATTTTTACAATTAATTGTTAACACAGTCAACTATATATACCCTATTGCACATGGAATGTTTTTTGAAAGTACTATTGCTGGAAAACATCCTAGAAAATCATGGGGATCTGTAGGAAACTTCTGAATTTTCTTTCACCGGTCAGTGGCCTTTTAATTACACACACCCACACACAAATACACACACATTTATTTACCTTTTTAAAAATAGCTAGATGCCTCAAGTATCAGCAAGGCACTGATAACCCTACTGGGATTATAGATGCTCATAGGCGGCTGATGCCACTTTCCATCAGGGTCGTCAGTCTTCAGCCATTTTACACAATAAATAAAAAACAGGAGGAGCTATCATGCGACGGGTCGGGCGCCCTCTGGATGTCCCGGTGCCAGCAGCTCAGTTCCCCCGGCGCCCTCCGCTGGGCCGTCCTCATGGTGTCCGGGGGCCACTTCGCCGGGGCGGTATTCTCGGGGGCTGCGGCGGCGGTGCACAAGACGCTACACTCGTACGTGGTACGGCGCGGTCAGGGGCAGGCGCAAGGGACGAGGGATCAGCACGGGAATGCCCCGCGGTCGGCTGGTGCGAGTCTGAGGAGATATAATCAGGCGCAGTTCTTGGAAGTGAGTTTAAGTCTAGCGTGTTAGCGGGGATAGTAACGGGATGAAAAAAATACTCATATTAATCTGGGATATGGGAACAGGATAAAAATGCAGGTCCTTAAAAATAATCTATGACATCGTAAGATTGTATCATCAATTTTTTTATGAATTCATATATGTACTTAACGCATATTTTTAGAAAAATCTGGTTGCATTCTATAAGCTTTTCATTTAGTTGAAATATATGTTTTTTTATTTAGTTCAGACCTATACAGGGTGGATTTTTGAGATGGAGCAATTTTTTTTTTGTATACGCTGGATGGGAATCAAACCTACGAGTCTCTGCTTAACTGTCCGAACCGCACACTACTAAGTATACGTGATGTATAAGATCCTTGTCTAAGCTTCTGTACGTTTACCCGCAGCACATCCAGGACATCCTGAACGCCTGGACCGAGGAGCTGGCCGGCTGCTCCCTCATCCTCTACCGGGCGGTGGGCTCCAACAACCAGGCCACTTTGTTTGGCAAGAATTCACCGATAAACAGGTTTGCCACCATTTTTATCGGAATCTTGTTTCTTTCTTTCGTCTTGTTTGTTTGTTTAAAACTTTAAATTAACACTCGCTACGCTCGTGATTCAATTATAGACTTCGCTAGTTGATGATTTAAAGTCGCAGTAATTAATAACTTTGCTCACCTTTTGTGCAAATAACTATTTTAATTTTATAATTTTCACAGGGACGACCCCCGGGTTAGAGCGCTACCCTTCCCGACTAGGAAACCAACTTATAAGGAGGTGCAGAGAGCGCATGAGACTTTGGCTAGCGTTGAGGTTTATGGTACGACTTTTTATTACTACAAAATTATTGTCTTATTTTCACAGACTGTTCATGTTCTTTGAAATTCTCATAGCATTTGACTGACTCGGTGGCTAAGTGGTTAATGATCCTGACCTCTGATCCGAGAGTCGTGGGTTCGATCCCCACACAGGGCAAACTTTTCTGTGATGAGCAGAATTGTTTGCTCTGAGTCTGGGTGTATTATATCTATATATGTATGTATTTAAAAGTATATGTTTATGTATATCAGTCTCTGGTTCCCAAGATACAGGAATTCCTAGTTTGGGGCCAAATGACCGTGTGTGATTTGTCCCAGATGATTTGTCCAAGATGGTTGTATAGTATTATTTCAAAAAAGGGTTTTTTGGCCAAAAAGTTGCGTTGCATGAACTTGCATTGTTCAATGTAAGATTTGGTTAATGTAAAATGAAAGGCACACCGCGATGAGATGAATTTCATAAACAGTGGCGTAGGGAGTATTTTTTATCGACAAGTGGCAAGCCGTTGTAAGTGATGATGATGCCGAGTTGGAAGCGGGCTTACCAAAATTTCTCCAACGCAATGAGAACAGGTTGCGGTCGCCATAACCATGGGTCTAACTCCTTACATCAGATAGGTGACATTTGGGAACCTATTAATAAGCAGAAATTCAAGGACATCTCCTTGTTTTCAAATGAGATCAAAAGCAAAAATATTAAGCGGTCTATCCAAGGGACACTTTAAGGGACACTGTATACTGTGCGTAAGCACTCATTCATTCATTGATTCACCCTACAGACACGATGGAGATGTTCCAGAAAGCGTTGATCGCTTCGACGGCGAACAAGATGGCCGCCAAGTCCAGTTCGAGCGATACGAGCATAGAGCGCGGCAAGAAGGCGCAGAAGAGCCCCAACAAACCCATCGACAGGGCCAAGTCGAGGTGAGCAGCTCTTGTTACCCGACCCACGACGGGTTATGATTTTTAGATGTATGTGTGGTGAATGGTACATGTCTGCAAATATCTTAACTGTTCTCTACTAATAAAACAGACTTTTTGCTCCTACAAATTTTGCTGAAATAGCAGAAAAAATTGTTGGTCTCTTCATGCAAGTCGATCAGCTGTTTGGTTGATTTTGTATTGAAAGTTTAATATTGTTTTGCGATTTTGGCAATGTCTTAGGAAAAAGATTTTCAGCATGATGTGTAGAAGTTCCAAGTCAACGAGTCCCACAACTGTTTTCTTGTGACAAAATGGTGTACCATCTAAAAAATAATTCGCTTTTAATAGATAAAGAAAGACTACCGAGAACATAGCATTATCAAGAGACCTCGGAATACGTCTTCTTAGAGAGATAAATAATGTTTAAGTGTAAAGATATTAAAGTATTTAGTTTGATACTGTATTCTCTACTTTGTTTCAAACTAAACCAATATCACAATATTTTAATTCCAGAGAACGCACTCCCCGCGAGCTTCCCACTCAAATGATTTCGAGCGAAGACGAGGGCCCTTGCTACATAGACTCGGAAACCCCTGTCGGTTGGATCAAGACCCTCTCCGAACAAAGCAATAACGGGGTCATAACCAACTCTCGGAAAGACCTCCTAAACGACTGTTCCTTAGCCAGCTCAAGGTCAGAAAGTGACTCCGAAAACCTCCCGGAGAGAAAGGAAGCGAGCAAGAAGAAGAAAAAGAAGAAAGATGAGGGGAAGAAGGTAGAGGAGGTGAAGAAGAAAGTTGTGCAGAAGATACCTGCTAATGTTAAGAAGGTAAGTAATAATATCTACT
This sequence comes from Coleophora deauratella, assembly GCA_958295455.1. Taxonomy (NCBI): domain Eukaryota; kingdom Metazoa; phylum Arthropoda; class Insecta; order Lepidoptera; family Coleophoridae; genus Coleophora; species Coleophora deauratella. The sequence goes on along the minus strand of OY282400.1, from coordinate 3,378,607 downwards.
TACTTACTTTATCTTTTTTTAAATGTCTATGTTTTTATTTTCCTGTTTTGTTGTGCAAAAAGTGTTTTCATTCATTCATTCATTCATCTAGGACAAATCCACAGATCCCCCCTATAAATACTGCATGTTAAACATTTTGTTCCTGCTCAAAGTGACCAACGCTAGCGGCATGCACGGGGCGCGGCGAGCGAGAATTCCGCGCTGTGATTGGCTTATCCAAGGACACACGCGATCTCTCAATTTTGCTCAATTAGAACCATTATAATTTGAACTCTGCGTTGCTATTATAATACAAACAATATGTAAGATCCGCGCGAGTCTGACTATTAATCGATACTGAAGTTGAGTGTAAGTGCCCGGCTGCCCCTATGCTCGGTGACCGTCGGCTGCCCCATATGCGGAATCTATAGGGGTATGATCTGTGGACAAATCACAACGGTCATATTTTGTCCCATAGACTACTACAACAGAGGCCGCAATCAGGACAGTTAGCGGTCACCTAGTATATGGGCAGCAGGACATCTCACGCAATCCACAACTTCCTTTTTAATATACTAGCATCGCAGAGTTCAAGTTAATTGAATCGAGTTCGTCCGTGTCCTTGCATTAGCCAATGAATGCGCCGCATTCTCTTTATCCGCAATCCGCGTACGCTAGAGTTGATGATTTTGAGCAGTTTTAAAATATTTCATATGCGGGTATCTGGAGGAGGGTAATTCTGTGCCTACCCCAAACAAGGATTCTCTGGGAACTAGAGACAGTTATACATTACATAATTTTTCATAGATGTGGAGCGTCATAGCAGGCAAGGAGCTCAGCTCCCTAGAGACGATATTTGAGGGCTGGGAAAGCGCGGAGTTGGAGGCAGCTTGCAACACGCAGGACCCGGCGGATGGCAACACCGCGCTGCACAAAGCCGCCATCGCTGCCAAGCCGGAGATGGTCACGTGAGTTAACATCATTATAATGCTTTTAGAAAAGGTCCTATAAGTGTAGATTTTTTTGGTGGTTTTTTGAGAAAATATCTGGCTGATTTTAAAATAACTTTATATCTGTAATATTTGTGAGGGTGCCATAATGGTTTTTGCAAAGAAGTTTCATATCGTCGCTCAGGGGAGGCGGGATGCAAGTCTGTGGGTTTTTGATGTATTCAAGGCAATAGATAAAAGTTCACCCCCTATATAACTATAACTACGCTACTTATAATACAAAGAATTGTAGGAATGGGATGCCGCGCGTGTAATAGCGAACATTGAAATAAATAAAAAGAACATCCAACGACTTCTGTTCAGTGGAAATATAACCTATTTTTAGAAAAGTGTTTTGTTTTTAGTGAAATACTAACTGCGGGCGGCAACCCTTGCATCAGAAACCACCAACAACAGACACCATACGCCGCATCGCCACACAACGAAGCCAGGCTTGCCTTCAGGCTGTTCCAAGCTCAACATCCCGACAAGTATAACTATGCCAAGGTAAGAGAGAAAACCGGCCGTCGATCACGCAATTGAACGGACTACAGGCACGGTCATATCATGGATAGGTTTGACTGTTAGTGGCATTTGTCTCGACTTTTTGTGCTTCGCAAGATACGGTTAGCTGTTGACGCCGCTCGCTGTCACTAGATGGCAGTCGGCTTGAAAAAATCTGACACTGGGGCTGGCCACTACCCTGCAACCTCCATCAATCCGAAGTTGGTCCCCATGTGTGGCTTAAACCCGTCTCTCAGCAGTGAGGACGATACGGGTTATTAACGAAAGACCGAGATGTATAGAGGGATAAAGTGTGTGTGACAGAGACAAAAACAGACACAGATAACATATGTTGTCACGCCACACAATGCGAGATCTTTACCAGATTCGGCATCCTCATAAATAAAACTTATGCTGATGAAAGAGACAGAAAGGGAACTGAAATATGCAGCTTGTGTGAAAGGGATATAATATACGTAGAAACAATAATAATACCATGTAGAAACAATTCTCGGTTCCCTCCTGGATAAGACTTGTCATTGACATAACGTTCTCTGTTATCTAGTCGTGGAGTTATTTGACATTTTCTGTTAGATATTCATTGAAAATTGAACTAATGACAATAATACTTGTTTCTTCTCTCCATTCATTACCAGTATAAGTTGACCTATGGTGAAATGGAAACTTCTTAAGAAGTTAGATCAGTTTACTTACTGTTGTTGGTGGTGTTGCTATCAAATAACTGTAGGTACCTTTTCTTCCCGATCTGTATCAGTTTTTTAAACTGTGCCTCCTTTTATGTTATGTTTTTTGATGGGACTGTACTTTTAAACACTGAAAATGTTCGGCACTGGTTTATTTATTTTTTTAAAATGATTTTTCACACTTTACTTAAACATTATAATTTTAACAAAAAAAAAACAGAGATCCGTGTACGTCGTCGGACTGGACGGAACGAAAGCGCGATATCGTGCGAAAAGGATACAAAATGAACTTTGGATAGCTACGTTCCAAAATACTTTCAGTCAATACTGTACATTCTACATCCTCTTTAATGAGATCCTCTTCCTATGTTCTATTCTTATATCTTTTAAGGTTATTTTTTTCCAACAGTCGCATATTCCCGGCCCTGTAACGCCTGAACTTCTAGAGCAAGAGAAAGAGAGAAAAGCGCAGCAGAAGCGTGCGAAGCGACAGCGGGACAAAGAGAAGCAAGTCGAGAAGATCAAGACCAACAAGTTCTTGCAACTCACAGATGCTGAGAAAGTGAGTACACTTCTTTCATTTTTATAATTATTATTTTAATAAAGTATAGATTGGAGTAGTGCAGCAAAAGCGTTTGTAGTGACAGCATGTAATTTAATACTATTTAATGACACTCTTGGGCCCGACCCCGACTCCCACCCAGGACAAACATTGTGTGATGAGCCGATGATGTAATGATTGCTGAAAGTTTAATATACATTCTAAATGTACATACATTTTTTCATGTCTTAAATCGTATAAAAGTAAGTAATTCATGTGTAAACTTATTGGAAGAAGGATGCCTCTTGAATAAATACAATCGTCGATCCTGCTTAGGCGACCATATGGCGACTACAATGTTTTGTAAGACAAACTAGTGTTATCATTTTTATTATTATTTTATCCACAATTATTTTTTATCCGGGGACAAATCACACACGGTCATCTGGCCCCAAATAGAATTCCCTGTATTATGTGAACCAAAGACTGATATACATACACATATACGTTTAAATACATACATAAATAGATATAATACACCCAGACACAGTAAACACATCTGCTCATCATAGAAATGTTTGCTCTTGGTGGGGATCGAACCCACGACTCTCGGATCAGTAAGGAGCACTAACCACTGAGCCATCGAGTCAAGTCAACTATGATGTCTTGTCTGACCCATTAATAAATCTAAATTAGCATTATCTCCTACCCAGATGAAATCAGACGAGTCGCGGTGCTTCCTGTGTGGCACAAGTCTGCCGAAGGCGCCGTTTGCGTACGATTCCTACCAGTTTTGCTCCATCAGGTGCCTCCAGAACCATCGGAATCTCAGGCCGCTCCATATGAGCGTTTAAGGCGAGGTGAGAGGTAGATACTATTGAGATGCTAGCTTTCTCTAGCGCCGTTTTTCTTTAATTTGATAACGAAAATACAAAAAGCCGGATAAATTGTCGCATTAAACTTACTTTGATCACTAAAGTTGCTATTAACGGACAAGGGCCGTACGGCGCATTTTTTGTAATTTCAATTTTAAATCAAAGACAGAATTTAAAAGTGTAGATGGCGCTAGTGTGAGCTCGGCAAGCTCTTAAAAATGAACTGAGTTTTAATCGTGATATAGTTTTTAATGATTTGTAATTGATGTCTAGTGAAAAAAGTTTGGAAAATAGCTGTAAAAAGTACTTAAAAGCGCTCTGTACTATAAAAACTTTTTATAACTATTTCTTAATTTAAAGTAGACCATACAACCGATGTTCTCACCGCAAAGACTGGGTGAATGACTAGGTATAACTCATTTTTAACAGAAAATACTTACTGAAGAAAAAAGATTTCAGGTATGTTTTTCAATAAAAAATAAACCTTATATGGTACCGATATAGATACCTAATCTGGTTAAAGATATACCGATGGCTGCATGGAAGACTGCCACAATCGCTATTGCGGTATTTTACCTTTAACGTCATTTTTGGTATCTAAGAGCCTAGATACACCTTGTGAATTATTTTCGTAAGTTTCTTAGGATTCGCAAGAAACTTAGATTTATCTAGGCTGGCGGATGCCAAAAAATTACGTTAAAGGTAAAATGCCGCAATAGCGATTGCGGCAGTTTTCCATGCACCCATCGATACCTATTATATACAATATTTTTAAAATCTGCTAATAAGCTTAAAAAAACAGACCATTTTTTGGATCTGCTGAACGGATGCTTACAAAAAGATCTGGTAGTTGACTGTTAGTCATGCGAGTTACTTTTCATGAAATGTCAAAAACAAAATTTTGGTTTTAAAATGTTTGAAATTGTGAACTTTTAATAATTAATTTGTACATGTAATGAAAAGAATATCCCAACTATAAAGTTTTTCTGCGAGCTACGTATTTAGTGAACAATGTTATTTTGATTCAGTAAACTTCCTATTTTAGACTTGCTTGTCCGTATTTAGTGAACAATGTTATTTTGATTCAGTAAAGTCCCTATTTTAGACTTGCTTGTCTTGGTTTAAGACTATGGATCAAACTAAGCTTCTTCTTCTTGATATCGTTTGGGACAATCTATCCATATCTATCACAAAGGATAGATAGCGGTTGCCTAGCCATGCTATGACAATAGTGATCAATCAAGCGATATTTGAATAAAAACCTTATCAAATTCTGTGGTTTATGGCTAATTCGTAAAATGCAGTTCGAACGCAAAAGTCCCTGTAAACTGCTTCAAGTTGTTCGGAATCAGAAAAAAATAAAAAATATCGGATATACCTACTTTGTTGTGTGTTGCCAGTGATGACATATGGATCCGAGACATGGTCGCTTACTATGGGCCTCATAAGAAGGCTCAAAGCCACCCAAAGGGCGATGGAGCGTGCTATGCTCGGTGTTTCTCTACGTGATCGAATCAGAAATGAGGAGATACGTAGGAAAACTAAAGTTACCGACATAGCTCTCAGAATCGCTAGACTTAAGTGGCAGTGGGCAGGACACATATTATAGCTCGTAGAACAGATGGCCGTTGGGGCAGTAAAGTTCTCGAGTGGCGACCGCGCACCGGAAGACGCAGTGTGGGCAGGCCTCCGACTCGGTGAACCGACGACCTAGTGAAGGTTGCGGGAAGCCGCACAGGACCGGTCAGTGTGGAAATCCTTGGGGGAGGCCTTTGTCCAGCAGAGGACGTCTTTCGGCTGATAGATAGATAGATACCTACTTTATAAGGTATGGTATCGGTATCTTTAAATATCATTATATAAAATGTGAAACAAATTGTAATATGTATTTGTTATAGTGGCATCTTATATAAGTATTTTTTACAGCAAATAATTTTCAAGGTATTGTAAATAGCGATTTTCTTCCGTTATTTGTAAAAATTGAATTCAATTATAATTTTAACGAAAAGGCAATTCAGCTGCGACAAAAATGGGCTTAGTCGTAAAGACCAAAAAGCTGAGAGGTATAAAAATGTGTTAAACTTATGTACGTATATAATACCTATAGTATTGTGGTATGATTAATAGGTCTAATGAAATTAAATATCCATACAAAAATACAGGGTGTAACAAAATTGGTGTAGGACCCGTTAACTGGCTGGGGATTCTGCTCATCGTACTGAATTTTGTTCTACGACTTTGCTCAATTCGAAAATATTTAGGTTCTACACCAATTTTGTTACATATGAAAACTTCGTTAAAATTATTATTTTTTATTAACTGACACTTTATTTATACACATAAACAAGGCACGATATTACAGGATTTGTAATATGATAATAGGCTTTTAAGATTTCTATGAAATATCATGAAATACTTGACACTGCTTTAAGAATTAATTATGAAATATGTTTCTTGGTTATAGCTATTTTATTTTAATTCTGAAAAGGAGTAAGTGTTTGTAAACCACTATATTATGAGGTCATGAGGTCCATTTATACAATATCGTTTGTATGATTCAGATCGGTCTATTCATTTTAAAATTTAAGATTTTTGTTTTGTGTGGGCGATGAGTTTCAGTAAGGCCCTTATAATTTTTTTTTAAAATTTCAAATAAACTATAGATCATGAAGGAACTCAGGAAATTGCGATAATTAAAAAAAACTGCTTTAGCTATTTTAAAAAATATTTTATAGTATGTGTTTGTTATTTATTTTAAATACGCTCATAATCAATAATAAAACTGAACTTGGACTTTTAAACTGAATAACTTTCCCTAAAAAATGTTGTTCAGTTTCATGAGATTGAATCTCCAGTTTCAATTGTGCCTTTAATTTTTTAATGACCCTATAAGTACATTAATTTTGCTGTTTTTTCGTATGGTTGTTTTATAAACACGAATAATAATAAAAAAAACGGCGTCAGTATTTTTATTGATTAAAACAATGTAGTAAATGTATAAATGACTGTGTACGATTTTTAATTTATTTTAATTTCAAATGTATTGGATTTTCATTTGTCCTTGAATTTTAAACAATGTTGTAAGTTTTTAATCTACATGATAATAAGTGTATAGTAACCCCTCATAAAACATAATGAAAGCATATTAAAATAATAAACACAATTTTTATTCCACAAATCTCTTTTATTTATAACGTCATTCTAAAAACTACTCATAAAGTGGTAAATACGTCACTGTGCAGTTATTTTATCTTCGTTGCGTTTTATTGACAACTGTTTTTCATGCATTCCTTGGCTCTGCGTAATTTAAGGAGCCCTTAGCAACGTCCTTTCTATTATAATTTTTTGCTTCGCCGCATTGTTTTCCAATCGCTCCCTTCAACAATACCAACAATGGACATGCTTTTCTATGCGCGTACGCTCCACAAAACTACGAGTTATTAGCATTAGAACCTCTTTTGTAAAACCGCTGTCGTTCGATAATGGTTTCTAAGTTTGAAAAAGTAGAGTCGTGTTTGTATGCAAAGTTGATTTTTGTTTCGGTGCGTGCACATGGAGTCGGCAGTCGCGCCTCCAAAGAGTGTGGTTCCGGTGGGGTCGATCACCAACGTAGTGTGAACGCGCCTTTACACTCCGTAGGAGACCCTTCGGATGAGCGGTCGTGTCGCTGCCCGTTCGCGCCAAAACTTACGATCGACATTCGAACTTTTTAGAAGTTTTATTTCTTTCTTTTTTTAATAGAGACTTTTTCGATTTCCTTGTGCATTCGAATGTTAAATACTTACCTAGTGAAGTGCTGTAGAAATTATGACTCGTGTAATAGATTACAGGCGATTTATTTGGCAGTTATTAAGTGACATTGTTTGTTTAAAAAAATATGTGGATTTGTGAACTTTTGTGATTTACTGATAGAAGGACTGCAAGATGAAGACCAGTTGGGACAGTGTTTTAAAAGTTTTGTTTTTCTTACTATCACCGGCTGCTATCGGTAAGTAACTTCTTAAGTTCAATTAAATAAGTTAAGTTAGTTATGTCAACTATTTGTTTTCATACATACTTAATTAAGTAATCGGTGAAATCAGTGTAAAAAAGTTGTTTCCATCATAGATCATCAGATCAGCGGGAAAACATCCACTCCACTATCTGTCTGACTTCCAATCCTCATTGTCAGTAATTATTGTACAATCATAATTGTACAGGTGATTAGCAAAATTTGTGCAGAACGTTGAAAAAATTTTGTCTGAATATACAGTCGTACAGTAAAAACTATACAGTAACCTATACAGGTTCTCTGGGAAAAGTTGTTCAGTTTAAGTAGATGAAATGGAATTCGGTGGTATTTTGGTAAACTAATTTAATACAAAGAAATTCATCACTTCTTAGAGAGAGTGACCACTGTTCGTCAAAACGTAGACTTTTAATTCTTAAAACTAACCGGTTTACTTTAAATCTGTAAGCTGTATTGGATATATCTGTGTCGGTAACGTATCGATTAATAGCTAGTACGAAGAAATTTTCGTCGTTTTACACTGAAAACTAGTCATATTTATACTTACGTTTCGAACGAAAAGGCTCGCTTCAAAGAGACCGGTTATACAAAAAATGTTTGAAATTTCCTCGAAATTTTAAAAAATATAGCAAGGCTACGAACGAATTCGTTTTTGAAGTACTGCTGCAGGGCGCTCTTAAAATAAGCTTTGCTTAAAAATGTAAATAGTATTTTTTTATCCATAAAAATAAACCGATTGGTTGTCGTGGTCACCCTGGGTGGACCATAGAGATTTTTTTTTACCTTCTGGTTCACCTCTGACGCACATGGAAATTAATAAAATGATTTGTTGTTACAATTTCGTGTTTTCATCATAAGAAATAAACCCAAACGCCTGTTAGTCCTCAATGTTCTAGCTGGTTCTATAGTTTTAATGGCGACAATATTTAGGTAGTAATATGTATAGGGTAACTTTAAATTAGCTCTTGATACGAAAGGCTATGCATGTGCTCATGATAACAAACAACTTTGCCTAAGGATCCCATTGTCAAATCGCAAAAAAAATGTTGGACTCTCCATACAAATCGATCAACTGACTGCCCAAATTAGTATGAGGAGTCAACTTTTTTTTTGCGATTTGACTATGGGTTCCTAAGGAAAAGTTGTTTGTAATCATGAGCAAGTGCACACTCCTTGGTATCAAGACTTAATTTACAGTCACACTATATAGCACACTTCACATATTTGATAATGTGACTGAATATTGTGTCGCGGCGTAATGTATTTGAGTTATTTCTCATGGGAACACGAAACAGTACTTAATCTATAAGTAGCAGCTAAACTCGCGTCTGGAATTGAACCCAGTACCCGCGCTATTCTTGCCGGCACGTACTGCGCCCGCAACTAGCAATCACAACAACGCGTTACGTATGGGAAAAGCAAACATTATCCCTGTATTTCTACCAACAAATCATACTAGTAGGCATTTGGACGCCTATAAGGGTTATATTATTAATACTCTCCCAGACACATTCGGCCCACCCAGGATTTAAAGTTTTAATAGCCTATAGATAAAATCTAGCTATAGACCATAGGCTATTCCTGATTGCTAATGTGCCGGCTGCATAAATGCTTATTGCCCTAACCTTTAATTTTAACTTTACTCCATTAAAACTTAAAATGCTAGGTGGGCCGATAGATGTGTCCGGAAGTGTAGATCTACGAATTTAATGATTAGAAAATCACTTGCAGACATTTAAATGTTTTCCCATTAGGGTGGGGACAAAATGTCACGCATTGCGGTCAAGTCGGTTACAATCTCTATAGATAGAAGCAGTACCGAAGAAACTGGAGGAAAATTGTGGGTTTTGCTTTGATAATGAAGTTTTTAATAAATAATAATAATAATAATAATAATAATAATAATAATAATAATGAGACATACCGGTATCTGGGTATGTTGAGACATACCGGTATCTGGGTATGTTGCAGAGCATTGGTGTGAACGAGACGGAGGTGAAACAGGCGGTTTGTGGCGTGTTTTGGGAGCGCCTGACAAAAGTTTTTGATAGCTATTTGTCGGGCGTTAACAAAGTACGTGCATTCAATGCTTGGGTCATCCCCGTTCTTCTGTACACCTTCGGCATACTCAGATGGACACAGACTGAATTGGATGCCCTGGATCGGAAGGTCCGCACTACTATGACACTCCACAGGATGCATCATCCGAGGTCGTCAGTGATGAGGCTGTATATTCCGCGGAAGAATGGCGGTCGTGGCCTTCTATGTGCAAAACAAATGCACAACCGTGAAATATGCAGCCTCCGATGCTATTTCCTGGCAAAAGTCGACAGTGATTTGCATAGAGTTGTCATAGCATGTGATAAAGGACTAACCCCTTTGTCCATGGCCCAAGAGAACTGGCAAGCGCCGGCTGTACTTAGCACTGTTGAGCGGGAAGCCATTTGGAAGGAGAAAGAGCTGCACGGAAGGTTCTTGAAGGCTCTTTACAGATCCTTCGTAGATCAGAAGGCTTCCGTGCACTGGCTGCGCTTCGGAGACCTCTTTGCAGAGACCGAAGGTTTTTTCTGTGCAATACAGGATCAGGTTATAAAGACGAACAACTATAGGAGGTTCATAATGAAAGACGGTACCTTGGACATTTGTCGGTTGTGCCGTGAGCCAGGTGAAACCCTGCGCCATATAACCTCCGGTTGTTCGATTCTTTGTAACACTGAGTATCTGCACAGACATAACCAAGCAGCCAGGATCCTACATCAAGAGATCGCTCTAAAGTATGGCTTCATAGCTCGCCGGTTGCCATATTACAAGTACACGCCGGAGTCGGTTCTCGAAAACGACCGCGCCAAGCTCTACTGGGACCGAGACATCATCACGGACAGGTCTATTGATCATAATAGGCCTGATATCGTGTTGATGGATCGGGCGCAGTCAAGGGTGTTTTTGGTGGATATCACTATTCCACACGACGAAAACCTCGTGCAAGCAGATGCCGACAAGAGGTTGCGGTACCTGAACCTGGCGCACGAGGTTACGGATGTGTGGCAAGTGCAATCCACTGAAATCATTCCTGTAGTCCTGTCCGTGAATGGTTTGATTCCAGCTGACCTGGATCGTAACCTTAGGCAGCTGGGACTTCGAGGCAGACCGATAATAGCGGCTATGCAAAAGGCAGTCCTCCTCGACAATGCCCGGATTGTCCGACGCTTTCTCTCCTCGTCGCACTGACCTCCAGCCGACTGTGCTTCTGCTGGAGTAGCTCCTGCCACTTCGCCTAGCGCGAAGTGGTCAGAGTAGCCCAAATTCATGTTTCAAAATAATAATAATAATAATAATAATAATAATAATCCTTTTTGGCGCTGCAATGGCGGTCTGCCGATTTATTGGTGCCAAACTGCCAGAACCGGCTCGCACCTCCGCCCCGCGGGGAAAGCCGGCTTGGCAGAAAAGGATCGAGCGTCGTATCACTAAGGCAAGGGTCCTCATTGGCAAACTGATTGCTTTCAGGTCGGGCAACACCAGGCCCAGAGTGATGCGCTTCGTCAGGCTCGCATTTGCAGGATCAGACTTTGATCCTGCAGGAGACCATGCAATGCGATTAGTTGCAGAGCGCATCGATGACCTAAAGCAAAGGATAGCTGTGTGGGCAAATCGTATTCGGCGATACTCGGAGCGAGTAGACCGGTTTCGTCAGAATCGCCTCTTCATGAGTGATCAAAAGAAGTTCTATAGATCATTGGACCGACCTGCTGTGTTGAACACAGGTGAAAGCCCAGAGAGCGCAGGTATGGTGGCCTTTTGGCGAAACCTGTGGTCTAGGCCTGTTCAATACAACGAGGAGCGGTGGATGGCTGAGCTGGAGGAGGCGTGTGATGGCATCGAGCCTATGAACCCCGTGACCATTAGTGCCGATGATGTGTTGCAAGCGGTCCGAAAAGCTCCAAATTGGAAAACTCCAGGAAGCGACGGACTGCACCACTATTGGCTCAAGGGGTTCAATGCTAGTCACGAGACCTTAGCCATCCAATTCCAGCAAGCTCTCGAGCAGTGTCAGGTCCCGAACTTCTTGACTACTGGGATCACTCATCTTGCTCCTAAGTCTAGCAATACCGCTGGCCCTAGCCAGTACCGCCCCATTACGTGTCTTTCCACAACATACAAGACACTTACATCCATTCTGAAGGCCAAGATAGACGCCTTCATAGAGGCGAATAACATCATGGCTGTAACTCAGAATGGATGTAGGGGCGGCAGTCGCGGTACGAAGGAGCTGCTCCTGATCGACGCGGTCGTGGGCAAAATGGTGAATCGCAATCGACGCAACTTCTCCGCTGCCTGGATTGATTATAAGAAGGCTTTCGACTCGGTTCCCCATTCATGGTTAAAGAGAGTTCTCGAGCTGTACAAGATTGATAGTACAGTTAGAGACTTCCTCGGTGCATGTATGGGGCAATGGAGTACGATCCTTAGTCTCCATGGTCAGCGGCTGTCGAATGCGGAAGACCGGATTAGGATAAAGAGGGGTATATTTCAGGGTGACTGTCTGAGTCCACTTTGGTTTTGCCTGTCCCTTAATCCACTCAGCTTTCTGCTTGAGAAGTCAGGGACGGGATTTCAGTTTCAGAGAGGTGGCCTACGCATGACGCACCTCTTGTACATGGACGATCTCAAGTTGTTCGCTCCAAATGCGACACGGTTGGGGGAGCTGTTGAGAATTACTTGTAATTTCAGCAGCTCCATCAATATGGAGCTAGGGGTGGACAAGTGTGCGATCCTTCATGTTGAAAGGGGTAGGGTCGTGCATTCGAATGGAGTCGATAGTGACTCCATGGACATTCGTACCCTCTCTGAGACTGAGACATACCGGTATCTGGGTATGTTGCAGAGTATTGGTGTCAGCGAGACGGAGATGAGGCAGGTGGTATGTGGCGTATTTTGGGAGCGCCTGACAAAAGTTTTGGATAGCTATTTGTCGGGCGTTAACAAGATACGAGCATTTAATGCTTGGGTCATCCCCGTTCTCCTGTACACCTTCGGCATACTCAGATGGACTCAGACTGAATTGGATACCCTGGATCGGAAGGTCCGCACTACTATGACACTCCACAGGATGCATCACCCGAGGTCGTCAGTGATGAGGCTGTATATTCCGCGGAAGAATGGCGGTCGTGGCCTTCTTAATGTAAAACAAATGCACAACCGGGAAATATGCAGCCTCCGATGCTATTTTCAGGCGAAAGTCGATAGTGATTTGCATAGAGTAGTCATAGCATGTGATAAAGGACTAACCCCTCTATCCATGGCCCAAGAGAACTGGCAAGCGCCGGCTGTGCTTAGCACTGTTGAGCGGGAAGCCATATGGAAAGAGAAAGAGCTGCACGGAAGGTTCTTTAAGGCTCTCTACAGATCCTTCGTAGATCAGAAGGCTTCCGTGCATTGGCTGCGCTTCGGAGACCTCTTTGCAGAGACCGAGGGTTTTGTCTGTGCAATACAAGATCAGGTTATAAAGACGAACAACTACAGGAGGTTCATAATGAAAGACGGTACCTTGGACGTATGTCGGTTGTGCCGTCAGCCAGGTGAGACCCTGCGCCATATAACCTCCGGTTGTTCGATTCTTTGTAACACTGAGTATCTGCACAGACATAACCAAGCAGCCAGGATCCTGCATCAAGAGATCGCTCTAAAATATGGCTTCGTAGCTCGCCGGTTGCCGTATTACAAGTACACGCCGGAGTCGGTTCTCGAAAACGACCGCGCCAAGCTCTACTGGGACCGAGACATCATCACGGACAGGTCTATTGATCATAATAGGCCTGATATCGTGTTGATGGATCGGGCGCAGTCAAGGGTGTTTTTGGTGGATATCACTATTCCACACGACGAAAACCTCGTGCAAGCCGATGCCGAGAAGAGGTTACGGTACCTTAACCTGGCGCACGAGGTTACGGATGTGTGGCAAGTGCAATCCACTGAAATCATTCCTGTAGTCCTGTCCGTTAATGGTTTGATCCCTGCTGACTTGGATCGTAACCTTAGACGGCTGGGACTTCGAGGCAGACCGATAATAGCGGCTATGCAAAAGGCAGTCCTCCTCGACAATGCCCGGATTGTCCGACGCTTTCTCTCCTCGTCGCACTGACCTCCAGCCGACTGTGCTTCTGCTGGAGTAGCTCCTGTCGCTTCGCCTAGCGCGAAGTGGTCAGAGTAGCCCAAATTTATATTTCTGCATAATAATAATAATAAATAAGAAGGCTTTTGACTCGGTTCCCCATTCATGGTTAAAGAGAGTTCTCGAGCTGTACAGGATTGATAGTACAGTTAGAGACTTCCTCGGTACATGTATGGGGCAATGGAGTACGATCCTTAGTCTCCATGGTCAGCGACTGTCGAATGCGGAAGACCGGATTTGGATAAAGAGGGGAATATTCCAGGGCGACTGTCTGAGTCCACTTTGGTTTTGCCTGTCTCTGAATCCACTCAGCTTTCTGCTCGAGAAATCAGGGACGGGGTTTCAGTTTCAGAGAGGGGGCTTACGCATGACCCACCTTCTGTACATGGATGATCTCAAGCTGTTCGCTCCAAATGCAACACGGTTGGAGGAGCTGTTGAGAATTACTTGCAATTTCAGCAGCTCCATCAACATGGAGCTAGGAGTGGATAAGTGTGCGATCCTTCATGTAGAGAGAGGTAGGGTGGTGCATTCGAATGGAGTCAACAGTGACTCCATGAACATTCGTACCCTCTCTGAGACTGAGACATACCGGTATCTGGGTATATTGCAGAGCATTGGTGTGAACGAGACGGAGGTGAAACAGGCGGTTTGTGGCGTGTTTTGGGAGCGCCTGACAAAAGTTTTTGATAGCTATTTGTCGGGCGTTAACAAAGTACGTGCATTCAATGCTTGGGTCATCCCCGTTCTTCTGTACACCTTCGGCATACTCAGATGGACACAGACTGAATTGGATGCCCTGGATCGGAAGGTCCGCACTACTATGACACTCCACAGGATGCATCATCCGAGGTCGTCAGTGATGAGGCTGTATATTCCGCGGAAGAATGGCGGTCGTGGCCTTCTATGTGCAAAACAAATGCACAACCGTGAAATATGCAGCCTCCGATGCTATTTCCTGGCAAAAGTCGACAGTGATTTGCATAGAGTTGTCATAGCATGTGATAAAGGACTAACCCCTTTGTCCATGGCCCAAGAGAACTGGCAAGCGCCGGCTGTACTTAGCACTGTTGAGCGGGAAGCCATTTGGAAGGAGAAAGAGCTGCACGGAAGGTTCTTTAAGGCTCTTTACAGATCCTTCGTAGATCAGATGGCTTCCGTGCACTGGCTGCGCTTCGGAGACCTCTTTGCAGAGACCGAAGGTTTTGTCTGTGCAATACAGGATCAGGTTATAAAGACGAACAACTATAGGAGGTTCATAATGAAAGACGGTACCTTGGACATTTGTCGGTTGTGCCGTGAGCCAGGTGAAACCCTGCGCCATATAACCTCCGGTTGTTCGATTCTTTGTAACACTGAGTATCTGCACAGACATAACCAAGCAGCCAGGATCCTACATCAAGAGATCGCTCTAAAGTATGGCTTCATAGCTCGCCGGTTGCCATATTACAAGTACACGCCGGAGTCGGTTCTCGAAAACGACCGCGCCAAGCTCTACTGGGACCGAGACATCATCACGGACAGGTCTATTGATCATAATAGGCCTGATATCGTGTTGATGGATCGGGCGCAGTCAAGGGTGTTTTTGGTGGATATCACTATTCCACACGACGAAAACCTCGTGCAAGCAGATGCCGACAAGAGGTTGCGGTACCTGAACCTGGCGCACGAGGTTACGGATGTGTGGCAAGTGCAATCCACTGAAATCATTCCTGTAGTCCTGTCCGTGAATGGTTTGATTCCAGCTGACCTGGATCGTAACCTTAGGCAGCTGGGACTTCGAGGCAGACCGATAATAGCGGCTATGCAAAAGGCAGTCCTCCTCGACAATGCCCGGATTGTCCGACGCTTTCTCTCCTCGTCGCACTGACCTCCAGCCGACTGTGCTTCTGCTGGAGTAGCTCCTGCCACTTCGCCTAGCGCGAAGTGGTCAGAGTAGCCCAAATTCATGTTTCAAAATAATAATAATAATAATAATAATAATAAACGATTTACCCCAAAGAATCTGTATAATCGGAGAAAAAAGGTGATTGATCGATCGATTTATTAATATTGTAGGGGAAGTCAATATTTTTCTCTCATCGTTAACCTAACATAGGTTGTAAAAAAATGGTTAGTTTCATGAAAAGTATCCTTCAATTTTCGTTTTCATGGATGAATAATTAACTTTATTCTAACGACATCTTGCACTTCCAAATTAATCGTGCCATTTTGGTTACATGCGGTAACAATTAAATTTATTTGATTTTTCAAATAAAATTACGTTTGCATCAGATATAACTTCTGTCTTTTGTAATTTCTTATAAACAATCTGCAATTGTTAATACCAAAGACAACATAATAGAGCATCTAGATTGTTTCTAAAGCAAAAAACTTACATTTCGTTGAATATTTAAATGTATCTACTGCTGATGAGCTCAAAACAAAATCAACACCTCTTCTATAGCAATGATAGCAATCTTAGGGGGATGAAACGTTCTAATTCGAGCCTCAACATTTCTACCACATAAATTACTTGCAACAACAGTAGCACCTATCAGATGGAACGTCGGCACATTTACCTCCGTTAATAATAACAAAATAGCTAATAAATAATAAAACAAAGCACCGAAAATACAGAGACCACCCATATTTATTACTATTATTGTTATTCCGCCGCGCCGTAGCTGGCCAATTTGATAAGATTACCATCTCATTCGGATGGATGTGCGTTGCGCCGGCAATGAAAGGGAAAATCACGTTGGATATGACTTGTTTATTCCGCTGTGGTCTAGTCGAGATTTTGGAAGGAGGTTCTATGTACTTCCTTTATTAAATCTTCGTTACTACAGTTTATATGTACTTGTTTGTTTCTCTGCGGTCTAGTCGAGTTTTCGGAAGGAGATTCTATGCACTTTCTTTATCAAATCTTCATAATTACAGTCTTATACGTTTCCTTTTGGCAATTGTTTGTCATTGTTAAAGATGTATGTTTCGAATACCGTATCTAAGTAAGCAAGCATAGTAGTTAGTCTGTTCCATTCTCTACAAATATATTGAATACTTTTTTATTTCTACTTTTTATTTATTATACTTCATTCTCTTTATACTTTTGCTTATTCTAACAAATATCTTCAAAGACCTTGTCAAAGCAGTACTCTCTCCTTTTCTAACTTATAAGTATAAATATTACCAAATTTAGATTCATGTACACATGTTAAAGAAGGGTATTTTTCACTTATTCCAATAAGTGGTACGAATTCTTAGACTGTAGTAGCACAACCTATGCCTGGGATAATAGCTGAAGGCAATTCTGTATATTGCAACATTGTAATGCATAGGCGATTGTTCAGCCGCCTAGGCCCATGTAGGCTCGCTTGATTCATCATTTGCATTTATTTTAATAACAACGGAATTTTACGTGCTATCATCAAATCAGTTTATAATAGAAGTTTTAGATTAAAAATATACATGTTTTCGTAAAGGCAAACCTTTTATTTTACTAACATTAAGTAGAAGACGAGTTCATAGCCTGAAGATAGACCTGTAAAGATAAACCTATAATTTTTGATTAATAAATAATAAAAAATACTTTTTAATATTATTACATTACATGGTCGACTGCGTTTTAACAAAAAACCGGCCAAGTGCGAGTCGGACACGCGCACCGCGGGTTCCGTATAAATTCATAATCACACATGTCTTGAACTCTATATTTTTTATATTTGAGTTGATTGAATGAAAGGTAATTTGCGGTTTACGATTGATGACGTATTAAAAAAAACTACTTCAAATCAATTTTCGGTGGAAGTTTGCATGGTAATGTACTTACTACATCATATATTTTTTCTAGTTTTATCATTCTCTTAATTTAGAAGTTACACGGGGGGGGGGGACACACATTTTATCACTTTGGAAGTGTCTCTCGCGCAAACTGTTCGGTTTAGAAAAAAAAAAATATATTAGAAACCTCAATATCATTTTTGAAGATCTATCCATAGATACCCCACACGTATAGGTTTGATGAAAAAAAAATTTGAGTTTCAGTTCTAAGTATGGGGAACCCCCAAAATTTATTGTTCTTTTTCTAATTTTGTCTGAAAATCTTAATGCGGTTCACAGAATACATCTACTTACCAACTTTCAACAGTATAGTTCTTATAGTTTCGGAAAAAAGTGGCTGTGACATGCGGACGGACAGACAGACAGACAGACATACATGACGAATCCATAAGGGTTCCGTTTTTTGCCATTTGGCTACGGAACACTAAAAACATTTTAAATAAGCTTTACCTGACAAATGCAAAACACCATATTTTTCTCTTGTAGTTGCGTGATTCTCTATAACTACAAGGACTTTTGCGTTTGTTGAAGTCTGCAAAACTGCTTGAAACTAATGAAATACCTAGTCCAATCTTGATAAATAAATATCAACTTCGTATCGACTTCATGACTTTTAATTTACCATTGCATTTCCAATGTTGCAATTTTGACCTTTTCAAACAGTGATTTCGAAAGAGCTTTGGAATAGCGACCGGTTTAACAACCTGTTAATCTTTGGAACATCCGAAGGTTCATATTTAATCTGTGTTGTGATTTTAATGAACATGAAATTCAGATGTTGACAAAGGCATGTTAGGCATGGTCCACATGTTGTTGTAGGGCATTTTCAGTTTTTTTTTTACTGTGGTGACGCTTGCGTTCACTGAGATGTGACTCAGAACATACAGTTCGACTACGATCTTTTGGCAGGTGGTGAAAAGCCGGAACTAACGCCGCCATCTTGAAAAATGACACTATTTGTATGAAATAAATGTCAGATTTGCAACAAAAGCGCCCTCCTGTCAATGTCATCCACCTGTCGAAAGATCGTAGTCTGATTGTAAACTTTTTAGAATCGAGCTATATGGAAGTCTATGGCGACGGGATATAGGATATGTTCGAAAAAAATTCTGAAAAGTCTGTGGTTTATACTTTACAATTAACTCATTATTTAACTACGATAGTATGGACGATTTGTTCCATAAGATTAATTTATTTTAGTATTTAATTAAAATGTTTACAAACAAAAAAGTACGTATAATTACAAACGCAAAATTTTCAATGTCTATTTGAGAACTCATTGTAAAATTAATAACTTCAAGCGACTAAAGAAGCTTTTACAAAATAATTTGTTTTTTCATCGCACAAAATTTAAAATATACAGAAGCCGAATCAAAAATGTAAGTTTGGAATGGAAGTTTAAAATAACACAAATTAAGATTTGACGGTTTCTTTTATACAATGAAATGCTTTTTGTAATTTTTAGGTATAAAAATAGGTTATTGGAAAAGTTTCTGAATTAAAACTATGTTTTCGGTTTCCTACACTCAGTGATTTATGAAAACAATCTAACCTCAAATTATTGAGTAAGAGTACGTAACTATCAAAATACTGACATAAAATAAAATCATAAATGTCTGTACGTTTGCGCACAGTCTTAACATCCATAACAGATGAACGTTTTCGAGCCAGACTTTGTTATTATAAACTTTTTAAACTTAGAGTGAAATCTTGTTTACTGTTGAACCCGAAACCAAAAATAAATAAATATCAGGAGACTAATCACTTACAGTTACAAGACATAGACACACACAAACTATGAATGAGTCAAAATGCAGACAGGGAACTTCAAAAACCCTTTAATTTTCAAACTGACACGCGTACGATGTCGAGGGCACCAGCTAGCTTATAACATTTTTAATATATCTGACGTTAAATCCCTTCATCTATCGAGATACGAGTATATTAAATACTAATGGCATTTCGACATTTGAATAGGTATTTTTTCGATTCATAAACACCATTATCAATGTAATCTGTAAAATGATCGTATTCATTTATGGGCCTTTTTAAAACTTAAAAGATTAGATTAATGTCCCATATCATTGAGTTATGTATCATTAAGATATTCCTTTACTAAGATATCTCCAAATTATATATTTTTTTATTTCATCTCGATCTCATCTAGTGAAATTAAATATGTTTTTATGATAGTTGAATATGTTGAAAGTCGCTCTAAACCTGCTGCCAAACAGCGTATACTGTGTTCCGGATGGTTCCGGCGGGTTTTGTTCGAGATAGCGACAGTGCAGTTATTGACGTAAGGGGAATTCCATCATATCCATCTAGAATCAGCAAGGCTCTGATAAATTTTTTGGCGTTACGCATGGCCAAAGGCGACGGCAGCCACCTTACACAATAAAGCAAAAATAAATGTTCACGAATATTTGTAAAGAGCAGTCTGCATTAAATGTCCTTTCGGTGAAAATTTATTATAGGAAATTATATACCTAATATATTTTTTCATATTATTTAATATTTATATTGGTTTGCCTTTTAAAACCTACTTAGTTTAGATGTAGCACTGACTTCACAGACGAAGTCGCAGGCAATAACTACAACTACAACAGCCAGTTACATACACGAAATCGTCTGAATACTTGTAACAGTGAGTTAGTTGTTAGTTGTCCCATTTTCCGCGCCGACCGCCATTTTCATCCCGAAATCCAAATAGACTTTCCAAATTACGAGCCAGCTGCGAATTGGCGGAGTTCAGCGCTTAATTTGCGCTTGCACATAGAACCCAAACAGTCCCGTGTGTTTGTTGTATCGACTGTCAATTGTTCGAAAACAATATCGAATGGTGCGCCATATACATATCTATAAACTCTGTGCAGAAACATGATGTTTTAAAAAAAATGCATTTACGATGGTGAAAATATTGTACGATACGAATACATTTATAAATATGTTGCATGATTGTTTACATTCGTGAAGTCTGAATTTTTGTTTATTTTTTTTAAGTATGTAAATGTGTGTTATTAAAAAAACGTTTTTCTGCTTTACATCAGAAATAAAAGTTAACCAATCACAGTTACAAAGTAGCCTGCCGAAATCAAATCAATTTCTACTTATTATAATGGTTTTGTGCGTATGTATACTCTGTAAATTATATTTAACATTTTTTATTTTGTCTGTTAGCTATGCATCCTTTAGGTACCTGTGACATGTGACAGCTCCATATAGCAACAGTAACTGTTCGATATAAAGTTTTCGATACTACAATGTTTAGAACTCTACAATCGGTATTGGGCGATAGTGATGCTATTGAGGGAACCGTCAAACTCGCGCGCTCACATAATTAACGCATTCCGCCGCCGCATACATACATACATACATACATGTAGGTACCTACAGTGTATTTGCAAAGGGTGTAGGAAAAATTAATGGGGATCGAATTCCAATTTTGCGGGTGAACGTTTTAATTTTTTGACGGCTTCGCTGTGGGTTTCAAGTGCGAAGTCACGCATAAAGATTAGGTGAATTTTATACTCTTTAGTTTAGTGTAGAAGAATTTCCCCTGACGTGTATCTTTTATGTAAATAAGGATCACTAAATATATTGGTTCCAGGTAGGATACATATTCTTAGCAACTTTGTAAATTATTTTTATATATTAATTCTTCGTATAATTATCTACTATACACTTTTAAAGAATATCATGATAAAATGACTGACGGACAGTGTACAGCCTAAATCTTTTATAGTTACATTATTTCTGAGGCCGGCAAGTGAGGATACTGTAAATGAATTTCCAACGGCTTCGACAAGGCTTCGACGGTTTTTACGACTATTTTCTTTAAATCTACGTAGACGAACTCGCGATACTCCACTAGTGTTTGAAAAAATATCAATCTGTTCTAAAATTGCTCATTCAAACTGCTGTATCAAAGAATACAAACTATTGCTGTTCTGTATAGTATCCGTTAGGCGCATCCTGTATATGTGTAAAATGCACAATACGGATAATGTTGTGCAAACAAGCAAACACAAGGCGTTGCGTATTGGTTTACTTTAATAGTGTGAATTGTATTGATCAATCGATTGATAACTATAATCATGAATTATTGATGATTGAGTATGAAAAATATGGTCTGTGAACTAGGTGTGTTCTAGTTACGCGGTTTTGAAAATTAGCTTTTAAAGAGTAGTTACGAAAAACTGGAACTTTTACAAGGAGACTGGTAGGGTACGCGAAAAAATGTCGGTTATAATATACAATGTCAGCTTGTGAGTTATACATATACATAGATGAAAACACATAAGTACAGTTTAGCGAGTCATCAGTCAAGAAGTTTGCAGGTACATAATATGTACATATTAATATTGAATTATAATACAATTTATATAATAATAATATTAATATGTACATATTATGTACCTGTCTCCCTGTATAAGTTTTCTCTTAAACCGACTGTGTTTTTGATGAATATAGATGTAAGGCTTATCCACTGAATTCGATCATGATGGAAATGAAAAATGCAGAATTCGTTGCTGAAAAAATCTAGTAGAAAATGGGCGCATGGTCTAGCGAAAAATAACTGCCAGGGTTCAATTAAAACTGTGGTTCCTACACTTTAATATGACGACCTTTACCCAATGAACTCATAAGTTCCTAGGTAGTAGACACAACAATTTAAGCTCTGGCTGGCTGATAATTTAAGAGCACCATATATGTATGAAAGGTTGTTTCCCCAGAGAAACTAACCTGATCTAACCGGCAGTACCTGAAATAAACATGTGATTCTTGGGGAAAGTTGTTCAGATTCATATGTAGACAAGACACACAAGTTTGAGCCCTTCTAGTAATTGTAGAGCACCTTATGTGCCAGGAGTAAATAGAAACAAAACTTAAAAGTGTAAAGTGAAAGCGATTATTTAAAAATTGAAAGCAACGTCAAAGGAAGTACAACTAAATTTCCAGGCCAATAACTTTGAAGTCGCTTTAATAAAATACTTAAATTAAGTCGACACGCGTTGGCTAATGAGCAGTGTAACATTAGGTCTTGAGAACTATTTACTAAAACGAAGTTCCCATCTAAATACAGTACTACAATCTTATCAACTTCCACAGGAAGTTAAGGAAATCACAATATTTGTTCGTTCGAAGTACTACAATAATATTGATGAGATAAATGTTGTCACTACTTTTGTAAACACACTTTCTGAGATAAATAATAGACTTGCTCTGTCATTTTTAATAAGTTCTGTGGCCATACCAACACCTTTATAATGTTGGTGGAGTATTGTAGATAAAGGTATTGTACTTAGTTGGTTGTACTTAGAACTTAACCAATTTAACAAAAAAAGAAGATCTGGATCAAGAAACCTACATGGATCAAGAAGAATGTAATGACATGTCGCAGTCCAAAATAAAACAGTGAATTTTGATTAGAGCCGGTTGCAATGAATTATTATTATTATATATAAATGAATATCATAGAAACATGACCCTCCCTTTGGGAACTTTGGAAAATCTGGTAAAAAATATTTTTTCCTCAAGTAGTAGAGGTATCTCAATTAATGTATAATTGAAATACAAAAAAGTCGACTGTTTGTTACTAAATCAGTCGAATTTATACTGAAAGGCTTTCCCTGTTTGACATAGAGCTAAAGTGACAGGCGGAGAAGAATACAAAAAAAAAAAAATCCCAGAAAAATACGGTTTCTGACTGAAGTAGAAAAATATCACGTCTAGACTCGCTTGCGTCTTGCGTCTGTATATGTTGTGACTTGTGGTCAGATCGTAGAATTAGCCAGATTATGAAACGTACAAGTATCTATCATTGAGGAGTCGAAGAAACCAGTTTAGGTAAGGTAACTGGTGCTATCATTAGGTATATAAACACCTGTTTTGTCGGAGCTTTTCGACGATATGGCCATTCAGTATGATCTGGTCAATTCCCATGATGTGATGCCCACGACATATCTTGCACTCTCAAAGGCATGTATAGAAATGATAGCTGTTTTATCTTTGTTCGTTTAAGCATTCATATTTATTCACTGTACACCTATCAGAAAATAGGAGATAGACACACAATCTTTTCAAATACTAGATAAGAAGTTAATACTCAAATATATTGATCTAAAATCAGATAGGAAAAGGTAAATACAAGTATCTATCGATACAATCCAAATAGACTGGTAAATATATAAGTTAGCTAACATCCCTTACACCCCTCGTAAAAAAAACGAAATAAATATTTCATAGGTTGTACCAACGGCAAAGTTTACGAAAGCCTTCGATTTTGGAAGTTTTATCTTATCAATATTAAGGAACGAGTATGTGTTTACTTCAAACTTTTATCATTATTTTTTCCAAACACGCATTTGTAACGTTTTTACCTTAGGTAACATACATCAATACATCATGTTCCATGTCGGGAGAGAGTATACATACGATAGGATACGTAACAGTTACCAAGGATACCAGATTTATACATTTTGAAGGGTGCTTTCGTACTTTACGTATATAGCTCTAAGCGTGTGTAACATTATATTTTTTGCATCTTTTCTTCTTTTTGCCCGTAAACAACCCTAAGGGCTCCGGCCCACAATGAACCAAAATAGCCCTTGTAATAATACCCTTCTATAATATATTGCCTAAAATACCTGCCCAAAAGAATTCAACATTCCAGATGCCGAAAATAATGGGGAGAGGGAAAAAGGGCAAAGAGTACTCTATCTGTGTCCGAAGTTCAATATGAATGGCTTACGTCGGTAAGTACTTTTGACGTTCCACGTATTCGGTATTTCTTTATCCTTTTGTTGCCGATGTCGCGACGTCTCCGAGTTTTGCTAACGTTCCTTTTTCCCAGAGTTTGCTTATTGATTTAGCTTATTGAGTGTGTCAACTGCCACCTCGTAAGCTACGCTTCACGGAGGTGCTATAGTGGTAAATAAATATTTACCACGAAAAATACAAAACCCTTTTCTTGTATTGTTGCTAAAACAAAGGAATATATTGTGTCATCTCTTATTCGTTTCTCGCTTAATGAACTTGTGTTATCCCACATTTGATTTCTCAATCAATAACCGGAGGCGTCACACTGTATATAAAACACAACACACTTGACCGACTCTGTTAAAGAATAAAGACTTTTCTTTCATAGTATCAACACACGATGTTCTCCTATATCGATGATCACACGTATTGTGCGGTGTTTATTTAAACCGTTGTTCCCAATCATAAAGAGATCTTCTCTATTCTGTAGTGCTATCAGAACTTGAGAACTAAAGACAAGCATGAGAGAATCTCGAGCATCCTACAGATAGAAAAAACAGTGACCCACAGATTTATAAAACCAATATTTACTTACGAGATCGACCCTACGTGCCTTGGTCGCGCTTGGCTGGGCACTCACTAGGAGCCACCCGAGTCATCCATCTATAAGAATCGTTTCTATAGACTCGCTTCGTTTCCGGAGTTACTTCCTTCGAAGTCATAAAATTACCAATTGATGAATAGTCTCGAAAGGGGGACATTTTGCCTGCCATTAAATGTAGTCACTTGACTGGTTATGTCGGAATAAATATGTACGAAGCTTAAAGTTAGGGAATTCTATGTACATTCTTTTGGTACGAATAAATTACTAAAATTACACAGATATACTGGGTTCTCTGATCTTATAAATAGAAATAGAATAACCCCACAATTAATTTCTTTGAACTGACATTAATAAATATCGGAAACATTAGAGCTCTCACTCCCACTAGAATTATTGGTGGTTAAAAGTCGATTCGTAAAATACCACCTTCTATAAACGGTAAATCATCCCTTCAGAACAATACATGATGGTTTTATTGAACTGTATCATTATGCTGGTCACGGGACTCTTCAATAATTCATCGAACTATCACTGGAGTACATCGCGTCCCTGCGCTGTTTCCCACCAGCCCTGTCATTACAGCGTTTACATTCGCCTTCGACTTTCGACCGAGGGTTTGTGAGGGCTTTAGGCAAACTAGGCAATTATCACATCGCCCGCAGACGATTCCCACGGAGAGGTAAAATTGTAAACTTATATAAGAACGTGTCGAACCTCGCGGCTATTTGTGCTCGTCCTTTTGCGTTGCATTAGCCTCGCAGTGGGATACGACTTCGGCGCCGCGCCCCGGTCGCTCTTGTTACGAAGCCTTAGAACGCATCCTTTGAAACTTATCTTTTACTTGTAGTTCCATTGCTTGGTTGTTTCGTGTACTCGGCATAGAAGTAGTAGATTTGGTGTAATGGATGTCTTGCAGTCGCAGTGGGCGGAAGGCTCGAGTTACAAACAGTGGGTCCAGGGAACTTTGTGCCAGGGTTTTGTTTGCTCGGCCCGCGGCGCGTGAGAACCTCCCGAACTGCATGGGCGTGACAGTAAACTCTTTTTTGTCGTTTTTTTCTTGTAAGGCTAATGTTGAGTTGTGAGTATCGGTAATGGACGATGCGCGGGCGCTGCTCCGACGTGACCGTGACAATGCAGTTTCGGCGATCGTAACTTATGCCCTTTCATTTCTTTCTTCACACGTGTACCCTTCTATTGTTTTCGTCGAAATGTCGAATGTTGTTCACGTCGAAATAACTAAAGAATTCATTTGTAAATTGAGAATGTGTTTGGAACGCATTTTTACGATGTATTTTTGCAAATTCGATGCGCTGATTTCATGGCAATTAGTCGGT
This sequence comes from Coleophora deauratella, assembly GCA_958295455.1. NCBI lineage: Eukaryota > Metazoa > Arthropoda > Insecta > Lepidoptera > Coleophoridae > Coleophora > Coleophora deauratella. The sequence continues at coordinate 3,352,312 of OY282400.1, read as the reverse complement.
TGTTGCTTGTCTTGTTTTTTTTTTTTTACAATTTACGAAGGTTTCGTTCCGCCACAATATGGCCTGCACGTGGCGATTGCTCTTGTTTCATGCTAATTATCTTTCTGAAATCCCTATATTATTTTTCCCAAGCCTTTTTTGTTGCGATTCTATGAATATCCACGGTAGTAATGGTAATCGTTTCTCATGAACATAAATTCTTGAGCCAACTAAAACTTTTCTTCACCGTATAATTTTGTCCAATCCTCGGAACTCCGACTACTAACAATAAACGTGGCTTGGTTGGATTTGGGGCAGGTTTTCTGCAATATGTGACATTTTGAGAAGCCGATTTAGCGTGCAATGGGAGCCATTAAAAACACATTAAGTTTGCACTGTGGTTGGGCATCGCGGCTGCTACGTTCCTAATGCAATATGCTACTGTACTAGCCGTCAGTTTCCAATTATAGTACGAGATTGAATACTTTCCCTGCTTTGTTTGCCGGCGGGAGGCCGCTACTGAATACAAATTGTTTATTGGGTTTTAATACATGAGACCCGATGAACTCACTAAGCTGGTACCTTTTTTTGTTCGGTTAGGCATGCATAACTGTTCTTGTGAAGGAAGTATTTGAGGTAAAATAGATATAATATTGCCGTTGTCTTTTAATTAATATAATTGTTATTGGACAAACTGAAGTTCAAAATTGCTTTCGATATCTAGACTAGATATTTTCTTTTACTTTAAAAAAATCGTTACAGACGATTTAAGCAAGAAATGTCTGCTGCAAGGCAGTAGGCATCTTTTTGCCTGTAAAGCCAATATGGGATCGACATACTTATATGTATAAGTACTACACAATTCTGTAGATTGTTTGTTTGTTTGTTTGTAAACTCTTTATTGTGAAAGAACAAAATACAATACATAATACAAGGGCGTACGGCGTAGACATACGTAGGACTTATCCCTTACGGGATCTCTTCCAGTCAACCTTAGACTTTTAAAGAGGAATTACATTGAAATATTTAGGTGGAGCAAAGGCTAGAAACACGACTTATAAATCTTATAAATAACACATCTTAAATATACATATTATAATATATAAATAAATATCAAATATAATACATACAGTAATATACATACATAAATAATATAATTATAATAATGAGCTCAGGAGCCAGGGTTGGGACTCCACAACTTTTTGAGAGATATTGTTTGTTGTAAGTACCTTAAACTTAAAAGTAAAAATATGATAAACTGGATGTTTAGGTTAATAAAGTATTGCAAATACTCATGCATACTCGTATTTCCGGGCCATACATTTAAAAACAGCGCACTCATCTCAGTAAAATTGTTTTGTAACATAATATCAAGCATGATAAGTAAAAATAGTCCAATATTCTCTACGGTGCGGTGGTAAAAAGATGGTGTTGATTATCGGGAGCGAAACTAATAAAACCAAATTGAAAATAGCTGGCTACCGGATCTCAATACGGTTTATTTTGTTTGTATAGCTAGTTTTTTTTACAGCTATCCTATCGTATTCAGGATGTGAGTAAAGCACGTTTCAAAAAACTTTTCGTTCCGGTATTATATTTTCGAACTGTCTAACTGGGGGGAATAATTCATTTTTATTTTCGCCGAATCGACATTTGATCTAAACTTTTATAACGACCAAACTCGATTTATATTTCAATTTTATCATAAGACGCAGCTGGAAAAGTGCAATGTTGAACGTGGGATAGTAATAGTAATAATAATAGTAATATCTGGGACAAATCACACACGGTCATCTGGCCCCAAACTAGGATTCCCTGTATCTTGGGAACCAGAGACTGATTTACATACACATATATTTTTTAAATACATACATATATAAATATAATACACCCAGGCTCAAAGCAAACAATTCTGCTCATCACAAAAAAGTTTGCCCTGTGTGGAGATCGAACCCACGACTCTCGGATAAGAGGTCAGGATCGCTAACCACTTAGCCACCGAGTCAGTCAGGATGATAAAGGCATTTTAGCACGGCATAGCTATGATAATATTTTGTTTTGGTTTGGTTTATAGTCTCATTGATTTTTTGATAGATACTCAATGGTACCGGTGGGTGGCGCTGAATTCTTAAAAAAATGATTCAGTTCTTTATTACAGTGATGGATAGAGATGTAAAAAACGTTTTTTTCTGAGGTGAAAAAATGACTTTTTAATGTTAATTTTTTCAAGATTGTGAAAATATTTTTTTTTCTATTTACATCACTAGTGATGGGCCGTTTAAAATTACAAGCGCGCTTTAATTTGAAAGGTAGATAATTAGAATTTGGCTACTCTTACACATATATGGGTTGCCATTTTAGACTTTATCCCTTCATGAAATGGACCGCGGGCGGCCGAAGCCAGAAACGCAAAGCTAACGTGAAGCCGGATCATCTCTATGATATCCACCACCTGTGTGTACAAAATATTATTTCACTTACGTAATTCAGTTCGGATATCGATATTGTTTTCAGGAGCTCCTGAATAAAACATTTTATTGCATGTTTGCGTCAGTGGTGCATATTTTTGACATATCCGGCGTTCGTGTCGGCCCACAGTGCAGTAGTATGTACCTATATTTTATTGTTATTGTAATTTTATTGGTTCTGCTGTGGAGCTCAATAAAATGAAATGCTTTTCAGGGTACCTTCGTACCTATTTGAATTTCATGAGGGCTGCCTTTACGACTTTCTTTGAAAGATAATTGAAGTTTGATATGTATTTCAATCCACTATGTTTTGGGATACTATAATGTATGACGTGACTAGGTGAACTTTCTAGTTCTTCATTGTCTGAGTTTATGTACAATATTTAATATTTTTTGCCGATTACTGTGGATTTAGTGGAAGTAGATTACCGCAGCGGTAAACATTCTCCCCTAGCAATTAGTCCGGCATAAAAACAATCCCAAATACAATAAAATAGAAAAACATAAATTTTATTAATTATTTCCTTTTACGATCAATAAAATCAATTTGCTTCAACAAATAACTAAATTACTCTTTCACCCTCACCAGAAACAACAATAGAAAAATAACAAAAAAAAAATCCGCAGAAGAGAAACACGAAGGGGAAATTGGAAACTCACCGCATACGTGCTTACGACTCGTATGCCAAAACCACGTAACTCACAAACTGATGAAAGCCATTAGTAAAGCACAATAGCCGATAATAATTCAATAGGTTGTACGAGTGCAGAGATTCCCACGACATCTATTTATCAACAGCAACAACCAAAATAGTATTAGAATTGCCTTCGTGTGGCCGTGATTTGAACTAAGCGGATTTGTTGGCGATCGAACGCATTTGTGAGGCAACTAGCGCCACTGGTCAACGCAAAATTAAGTTTGTTGTGAACGGTTGGCGTAATGAGAAGATAGGGCTGACAATCGAGTAACTTTATACCTACCGACACAATACTTATTGTTTTGAAATCAAGCAAGCTTAATGAATGTAGGTATCAAGGTTGGTGAAATTATAAATACAATAATAAAAGATAATGTAAAGTCGGCTGTTATTGGACATTTATACCGATTGATTCTTTGAGATATTCCTGTAAATATTGCTACGCAACCAAAAAACATGTAGACGATATGGATTTATGTCATTTGTTTATATTTCTTATTTGATTTATTCTGTTTTTTATTTATTATGTAGACAATATGGATTCATGTCATTTATTTATATTTCTTATTTTATTTATTCCTGCATCCCTTCTGCTATTTTTGTCATTGGGGTCCATCCCCTGTATTCCATCACCTGCTCCGTTGACCTTATCATTGCACTGATTCACTACACTGCATCTATCTAACTACACCTACAATCAGAAAATAAGTAAAAATAATTTAAAACTGGTAAACTTATTTCTGTATAGGCTTTTTACAGTTGTTGACAACCCTACCTCCAGATAATCCAAGCATTCCGCTTTGGGCAGTTGTCTATTCCTCACCTTTTGTCGGGACAGGTGATTGATGTTGCCTTATTGTGTGGTGTCGCGTTTATTTTGAAAAATGAACGCTTATGTTTGCTCGTTGGCTGATTGCGCTCTATCTGGGTTGCCAGTTTTTTCCCGCGGGTCTTTTATAATAGCCAATTGATAATTGAATATGAGGTTTTGTTTTTTGTTCAGCTAAATCTATTATTATACCGTTATTAGTGGGTATGAAATCAGCTTTGTTTGCTTTTGAGCTTACTGAGTGAGAGATTAATATTGAAATTAGGTATTACCATGTTCAGTTACCATGGATTGAATAATAGCGATAACGATATTTGATATTGTGAATTAAATCTATTTCTAATATCTTACTTCAACCTATCAAGTTGCCAAATTAAATTCAATAACATAGTTTTAATTAGCTTTTTTATATTTTTAAGTTAATCCTATTAAGTGAACAAAAGGCTTTTTCAAAAATATTCGTTTGTACTTTCCTCTTATTTGCTTGTGCTCTATGGCTGCCACTAATTACAACAGCAGAGTCGAACCCGCTATCTGCCATCTTCACGGAGGGCGGCGCGGGCGCAGTGTCGCGTCGCACCGCTGCACTACACTGGCACGAAGTTGAGAATGCCATTTGTTAGTCGGTTAAAATCCTACAGAATACTATAGCTATCTCTTTCATTAGCTTAGAGTTAGAAAGAGCCGATTAATTCGTCTCGCGCCGCGGACGTGACATGTCGTTGTGCTACCTGTGTCGACTACCCATCCGTAGCATACATCCGCAATGGGTGACTTTCCAAAGGACATTCAGTTTCTATTCTGTTTATTATACAGTATTTGTAGGTGAACTATAATTTCGGTCACACTCGATGTTCTTTAATAATTATCAAGTTCTACAGTTGTATTAAACTTGCATCTTCTATATCTATAAGTAAGTACATAAATCATGGTTTGTTTTGATATTAATCGTATGTTAGTTAGTACTCCTTTGCCTAAAAGTTCTTTGGAAAGGTCGCCTAGTAGAATACGCTCATAGCGATAAGGCTGCCTTTGCACATTTTGTTATTGCATAATTAGCCTGTAAGTCTTAACTTAACTGTATTTTAGTGTATGATGTTAATGATATTTACTTACTGACAAACATTTTAATTCAGTAAGGCTTTTAAAGTTTTAAAATTATTACTTATTGCGTTATTGCGAAACTTGGAATATTTGTTACTCAATCTCAATGACGGAAAATCAGCTAAACTAAAGCCACAGGTGTTCAGTCGGAGATGACCAAGTAACTATATTAGTTCTCAAGCAGGCAGGCAGGCATTACAAATGCCACTTTGACAAACCGGGCAACTGTTAGCCTTCAGAGAGGAATTAAAGTCTTTACCTACGTGCAGGCAGCTTTATCGTTACCCGACTGACCAAGTCAAGGGTAAGTTTTTCTGGTATAATTTAGGCATGTCTCTTTCATGCTGCCGTTTACAACCAACACCTACTTATACTATACCTACAATCAAAACAGCTTGACTGATTTTGTAATGCGAGGTGCTTTTAAATTCATCTTTCAAAGCTGAGTTTACTTATATTTAATGTATATTTAAGGTAGTCTTTTGATAAGACTAATTAAAGGTTACTTAGTAAGATTACAAGTTTATAAATCTATCTATGTATATCTTATTTAACCATACCTTATAGATTCTACTCATAATGTAAGCAGATGTAGGTACGGAAGTGATACCCCGGATACTCCAAAAAACTGTCGCATTATTATAATAGCCTATAAAATAAAATAATAAACGACGTTTTCAAATAAATAAAAGATGTTATCGGAGAGACTTCTTATAAATTAAAAGAGAACTGACCAAACTGAAGACTGAGGATGGCAGTTTCAGTTAATCGTGGTTTCTATAGCACAGGGAATCCTAGTTTGGGGCCAGATGACTGTGTGTAATTTGTCCCGGCTATTATAATCCTGAGCTTTTGAAAGAAGTTGAAAAAAAATATGTAAATAAGAATATGACGTTAGTGTACGTGTCGATTGTGTTGCTAGGATTGCACTAAGCTTTTAGCACCGCGTCATACTAATTTCATTTAGAGAGGCAGGGCTTGATCATACTGTATTACTGTATTGTATACTAAACTAACGTACATTTTATGTGTTAACATCGACAGGTAACATAATGATTCATAAACCGAAATTCGCAGGAACCGCACTAAAGAAAGTTCTTTTGAATTCAATAGCTGATACATACCGCGTTCATTGAAATCCGACTCTCTTTCGCAATAGCACCGTACATTCGTGCCATCATGCATCACTAAAATCGCTGCTGGCCTGCCTTTTATGTGGCTTACTTTTGCCCTTTGATGCTTTCCATCAAACGAACTTGTTTAAGCTTGGAGTTAGCTAAAGATATTCCAACTTTTAGTAAAACGAATATACCTGTGATTTCGTAACAGAGAGGTAAAGTTAATGTGGTAGATTTAAACCGAAACGTATTAAGGTATGGCTTTCAGGATCAAAATAATTTACTTTATTTATTGAGGGAAACAAACAACTTAAATGTAATACAAAATTATAGCACATTTAGCCAACAAAGTTTTCATTGGTTGTTAGAATATAATCGTCGAAAAATGACACTCTACTCTACTCGGTTATATAAATACTTGCATCACAGAAAACAGGATATAATATGGCTAACGCTACAAAATATTAAGCCACAAAGTTTTTTTATTATGTAGATGATTACATTCTTTTAAATCGTGACTTTTTTATACCTAGGACAAAGTCCTTACCACCAGACCCTCCCTTTGCCGAAGATATTTTGGCTGGCTAGGAAATTGTTTCTTTTAGCGTAAAATTGCTCGCGTTGATGTCTTTTCTATGACTCTTTGTTGCGAAGTGTAATATTACGATGGTCTCTTTGCTGACTGTTTACAACTGTTTCGCTGTACAAGACGCTTGAGGTGAGATGTTTGCTATGTAGTAGAATTACTAGTAAGCGAACTTGCGAACTTTCTTAGACAGATATCCAGGACAGAGCGAAGTGGAAGAAGTTGTCAAGAAAAGCAGGCCCCACTACTAAGCTGGATTAATAAATGCTTAAAAAAAGAAGTAGAATTACTAAAATATGTATGGTCTTTTAATCATATTATTTTGAATGTTTTAACTTTCAGCGACCAAACAGAATAGATTTGTTTTTAGTTTATTGATGCTTTACATAAATGCACAATGTTTATTCTATAAAATTCTGTCTCCTTCCAGAAGCGGTGCAGCGCTTCATAGAGATGCCGACGTATACTGAGGTGAATCCGGGTGAAGATGCCCTGCTCAAATGCCGGATATCCGACAAGAGGGGCGTCTGTTCCTGGCAAAAGGACAATAAGGTAAGATTTTATTTATTTAATGAGCTGTAAGATTAGGCGATAGTAGTGGTGCTTATGCCTGCCGGTTAAAGTGCATTTTTGCATCGTACGAGGCCAACGTAGAGCTCACGCAGAGCTCCAAAGACATTTTTATCTACTAACATTAATGACAGGTTTTAACGTCTGTCCAAAATTTGGACACCAAACTATTATTTTACATTTTATCTTAATATGTATAACTTCACCCATGCTTCAGCAGTGGAGACGCTAAGGTTGTTCGAATAATTTCACAATTTAGTTACTAAATCATGCTTCAACAACTTAATAATTTTCAGAAAGGAAAAATATTAAACAACTCCTTATCTATGAAGTAATTTAGAAACAAGAAAAAAGCTCACTGACAGAAAATCATAAACATTTGAGGGACTGAACATCTCGTCACCACACACCGTACAGTTTTATTTCAGTCGCTATTCTAAACAAAACCCATTACACTTTAGCCTGATTTAGCCTCCCTTTAAACATTTACAAGCCTTGCCATCGGTCCCAGGCCACACTGACCGATCTAATCGCGACGCTGGACAGCCTCTGATTAATTGGATTTACGGCCCTAAGTTCTATAAATAGTACATGATTTTGTATTCACGCTAATACATCTTATCTGCTTGGTGGCTGTGACAGTTGAAGCCCACAGATAAGCGACAACGACAAGTTAAATGCAAATGTAACCTTTTTGGTAGAACCATAGAGACTTTACTATCAGTAAAGACCATTTACGGCTACAAAGAATAGCGTTTAGCGACTATGTTGTAATCTGAAGCTTCTATTATGGGTTTAATGGGCAATGCGCGGGCGCACCCGTGGACAGTGCAGTTGTTGTCATTGTGACATGAACCTCTTAGGACAGATAATACTATTAAAGTAGTTTTAAGAATAAATAAAATGGAGCAATTAGATAATATGATTGTTTACCTACTTAAAAAAGGCAGTTTTGGTACGTATCCATGAGCTTGTTATCTTTTACTTGGGTAGTCGCGTAAATTATTCGCTTAAATTAAACGCAACTTATTTTTTTACAATCTCTAAACGCTCACGTAGCACGTAAATAATTTTGACATTATCTGCAAAGCTACAAAGCATATCTTTGCAAAATTACTGAACACAACTGTTGGTGACAGTTTATTCTTCATTTCCTACAGATAAGAGAAACTTTTGTAATTAAAACTTACTTTGCGATGTTCTATCAGGCTATCCTCTCCTTTGTGTCCTGACTGTGAGTTTTGCAAGTGGTCAATTCCTTGGAGGTTCTCCAGTTACTTACGAAGTTACGAAGCGTAAAGCGAACTACAGAAAAGCTCAAATATTAAGCTACGAGAATCCAGGATGGGAATTTAGCTCGGCTAAAGTTTGTTAATCTGGCTAGACTGAAATGAAGTTTAACATTTGAGAGTTAACTGTAGTGGGTCTGCTGTTTAATATTATGTCAAAGCTTGTTAGTATTGTTGCGAAAATACATGATCAACGGTGGGTTTTTTTTGTTTTCTGTAAACGTCTGACTGTAGTGTTTTTCAGGTGTATGTCTATCCGTTTAATAGTTAACTGAAGTCGAAAGTCCCTGATGGATTTAAGAAAATGTTTGTCGTTAGATCTTCTTAATTTTCAGATTGACATAGGATACATTTTTAGTCGATGGATTTTCATTTTTTGTTTCATTGGTAAAGTTATTTACGCAGAATGCACCGTCATTTTCCTTCGGGTGAGATGTAGTCAAACCCAAACCATATGAAATAAATAAAAAACTAAATCACATTCCCTTAAAAGCGCACAAAATAATACAAGATGATAAAATTGTTCAAAGTAAATATTCCTTGTGATAGAGTCCTTCAGTGATTGATTTCTTTGCTATTGGATTTAATGGGATCCATTACAGCTGTCACTGATGGCATATCTTAGAAGGTGTAAGTATAACTTTTTTTGTAAAAATCATAAAATTTTATATTGTTACGTAATTTATGTTTGACAGCTCTCATGGACTGTAATAAAATATACAAGTTGATTTTTAATAGCGGATGTCAACATATCCAGGCTATTATCCGGGCCAAATGATACAACACTTGTACGGCAACTTTTTAAATAAACGACAGACATATTTGATCATACAAATCGAGCGTCAGCAGATTAGCCATTTTTGTATGAAGAGTTCAGTTCAAAACTCTCCATCTCTTCAAGTTCCAGTTTTCGCCACTAGCTCACATACTTATATCTGTGGGACAGTAACTCAAGTTCGCTTCAAAGACCTCGCAATACTAACAAAAAGAACTTCGCTAAATTCGAGCTACCCAACGTCTGCTTAGTATGATTACTTTGTTGCTTACTTCCAGGTAATGTTACTCATACCTTTACTTGTTCATTTACTCGTATATACAGGGTGTAAGGGACAGTTTTCCGAAAACTTTAAGGGCTTGCTCAGTAGACGAAACTGAACAACTTTCCACAAGATTTTTTTGCAGGAAACGAAAAAAAATCTATACTTAAAAAAATTATAAACTTGATTGGACAGTTTGTATGGAGAAGCCGATTTTTTTTTCGTTTCCTAAAAAAAATTCTTGTGGAAAGTTGTTCAGTTTCGTCTATTACACCTGTATAGGTATATGTATATAAGTAACTATGTCGTGTTGTACGTACATATGTGACTCGACGTAGACCAAGATTAGATATTGTGAGTTGTATGACCTCATTAGCTTTGTCATCGCCGGAAAATTAGACGTTTTCACTCGGGGGGCGAGGCCGATGCTGGCAAAATGTAGACTGAATAGCGCGAGTGAAAATGAAGTTGAGGATTTTGTGGGAGGTTAAGTCGCCTCTATCATTTTGGTAAAAGAATGTCTCTTTGAAGCAGTGTTTTAAAATATAATTAGGGTGTTTAACTTAATTTCGTGTTTCCTTTTTTATTAGGTACTTAGAAAAAGATGTGCTCATATTTTCCATAATTATACAGGCATAATTATACAGGGTGTAAAAATAGGTGTAAGACACGTTAAGTGGGGGCTCATATTGCTAAAAAAACTTGTGGGTAAACGGTACCTAAAATGTAGAATCTAAAAAGAATTTCCGATATCCTATACACGTTGGCCGATGTTTAAGTTTCATTGAGTGGTCATATTGCGTTCCTTGTTATATTTTGTTTAAGGGTCATATTCCATTTTCGTATCATATATCTATATTCATTGTAGTAGGTAATTATTTGTCATCATACCAGTCTTTAAGCGAACAATTTTCCTTCACACTCACACATACACCCTCATTTACTACTGCACTTACTACCTACCAGCTCTATTTCCGTAATAGCGCTAAGTGCAATCCCAACCGTCCCACATCGGCGTACAGATAAACTAAATGCTCATTTAGCCGCGGTTATCCACAAACCTGCGCACGGGCATGGCAGACGAGATCCGAATCTAAAGTAGAGTTAGTCACGACGCCGTCTATACGCAGTGTCGAAAAACCCCGCATCGAAAATTCTACGTCGAACGGAACTCGGAAGCATGCGTGATACGTAAATTTTTACCTGTGTTTACACGCTTTAAATACACCATGGTTTTTTGAGAATTTATCTGTAAATTTTCAAATTAACATCATTTGAAATTTGTACATTCAAGTTTTAGGATTTTTGTCGTGCATTTGAGTTTTCCGCCCAATTACTAGAAATACATCGATGGTAAAACCACGCAGTCGATAAAATTGTTCCACTTAGTAGGTACAATACTTATTAGCCGCTGTAGATTTCAAGGGATACTGCCTCATTGTACTTAAAATTACCTACTTCTTCGATAAAGCGAAATTCGACGCTACGTTCGCAGGCTAGTCACGAACTGAACAACGTAACTTTTTACGGTGCATCCTGGCTCGATGGTTATCCTGCATGCATTTAAAATTTAAAACAACGCTTTCGGTTTTTGACGGTTTTCACTGCTCACGTTTATCTGTTAGATAGTATAGCTTTAGTGGAGCGGAATAATGTTTTAGCACGAGTCAGAAAGTTAGATATTTTCCCAGACGAGTGTCAAGGGAGAAGGGCTGAAAAGGCTTTGACGGGCAGGTTCGTAGCCCGATTTGGATTCGGATTTATGTTTCCCAAATTATTGTACAGAATGATTAGTAATCGTTCTGTGGGAAGAATCTAGGATTATATTAAAGCTATTCCATGTAATGTTCGAAAATTAATTTTTAAACTTATCCAGAAATAAATCCCATCTCACACACATTACGAGCATTTGGAATGAGTAAAGATCAAAGAGGTTTATGTTCATCTCTTGCGTCAGCACCAAAGCACAGATTAACAAGTTGCGTTGCTCTGGCTTCAAAGTGATATATGCTTCAATGTGATTACTTATCTACTTATATACCTACCCTAGAGTAGGTCAAGGAAGGTAAACGACCAAATTAGAATCACAATGACGCAGTATCTTCTTAAGTTAATCTTAAACCCTAATAAGTAATTCTATGTAAATCAGCCTCTTTCATTAACTTTGTAACTTGTTACCCACTTATGTTAAGAGAATGTTAAAAAGTCGTTAAAAAGATAAAGGCAAAACACAATACCCCAAGTTTTTAAGGCAACGTGCTAGTTATGGTTCATTTGTAATTATGATAATGAATTCCTTATTTGGTATCATTTTTTTGTACCATATTAGGCTCGGGCAGAGCTTTCGTTAGACAAACTTCTAGGTGGGCTTGTGTGGGCAGTAACAGTTTAAATTTTCAAATGCTTTAAGCTAAGTGAAGTCTGGTGAACGTAGGAATTAAGCAAAGCAGTGTGAGAAGATTAAGGTGTCTTAACAATTTATTGATTGAGTTTTTTATTCATTATTTGAAAAAGTTCAAAATTCTTTTATTGTGGTGATTCTTTTTAATTGTAGCGCGAATTGGTTTCAAGATTTATGACTCCTTGTGTATTTTTTTAGGTATTTGAAACGATGCGATACTATGGTAAGGGCTAATTTTTGTAAAAGTACGCACTTTTAATCGACTTCAAAAAGGAGGAAGTTCTCAATTCGACTGTATGTTTTCTTTTGTATATTTGTTAAGCGATTACTCCGCCAATTATAAATTTAATTTAATGATTCTTTTTTTGTTTGGTAGGCAATACTTCAGAGGTGGTTCCATATAAATTTAATCGAAATTGATACAGCACTTTTTGAAAAATCAACAAAAACAAAAAACATTGCAAATTAGTAGTTGTTACGATTGAAGTCGGTTGTTTTTAACGTGTTGCAGTGTTGTCAGTTATAGTAAAACTAATTACTGAGTTTACTACCAAAATCGTGACTTTCATAATGGCGGCAGGGTCCTCACGAAACTGTGTTGCAGATTAATGCAGTTGCAGTCGAATTTGTTTCAACTTCGCGATGTACGATAACTTAATTAAAATTTTGAGGGTAATGACTTTTATTTGGAGGTTTTTGTACATAAAAGGTTTTTTGGACATTGTGTTTATTTATATTTACTAATGAATTTTTGTACCTATTTCTTTTCCAGAGTGTAAACCCTTCCCGGAAATTTTAACAGGATGTTTAACTAATAAAACTGAACAATATTTCTTATGAAATTTAAACTTTTTTACTGAATTGGCAAAACAGTTTTGAACTACCTATTTATCCAATGAGTAAATTTTTTATCGAGAGTTCTTGGGAAATGTTCCTGTATAGGGTCTATAGTGTATAGTAAAGGGATAAGTTACTCTAGTACAATTTATTTATCTTAATACTTAGGTTTCTTTAAAATAAGCTCAAATTACTAATCCTTATATTTTATAACGGAAAAATACAATAATTTACAGCAGTATTGTACAATTTACCTCTAACTCTTCAGCAAGGAAAAGCTAGCAACTTAAAGATCATGGAAACAATTCCAGTGTAAAATCTTTTTCATAGTTTACTAGTTAACTTTTTTTGTATGTTACCTTCATTTTCTTCCTTTACTGTACAAATACCATACCACAGACAAGCATATACAGGATGACATTACAAATGAGCACGACATCGCTACTATCGATACAAAGGTTCGTCTTGACAAAGAGTAAGCCGGTGTTAAGGCTGATTACCAGGCCAGTCACGAGTCGCCTCGTGATTCAGCCGAGTCCTGGGAATCTCGCGAGTTTCGTTCGAGTGCAAGCCTGAGGGCTTCGTGCTTTATGGCTCGGAATTGGGGAGTGCAGGGATGCATTTATGTAGAAATGTTCACAGGTTCGTGAGAAGGTTTGAAAAGAGTACGAGTCAAAAATTTGTTTGAGCGATTGATGGTTTTATGAATGTTTTATGCCCAACCATACTTTAGCAGTCAGTATAGGAATAGATTTAAAGATGTGATTTTTGTTTATAAGTTTGAACTTAATAATCCCCTATAAAATACTAACATTCATTTTCAATGAGGTAAACAAATGATTCTAAACTGTTTGTAAACTTTGTTTACTTTTATATATCTACCACAAAATAACCAGTTAACATTTTTGACATGTAGATTATTCAATTTTCATAGAACTATGTAGTTTTATTACAGCAGTAGTAGGTATCTGGAATTGAGTGGGTTTTATTTCCTTTTATGATTGGGGACTTAAAAAACTTTTTTGATCATTATTCCTCCTTTGTCGCCGCTTTGCAACTCAAACTTTGAAGTGTAAACGAAAAAAGTAAAATCCGAGCGCGATCATTAATACTTTTCCAATCTCGTCCCCCATCTTGCAGGTACTTAATGCATAAATCTTGTTAATGGATAAGAATTCAAGGTGCGTTCGTTTCGTTTCCCTTCTGAGTGCGTGCCTGTGGAGTTGGCGATGATGATGATGAAAGTATAGAATTTGAGGGAAATACCGGGGATTGGTAACGTATTGAGGAGAGATGAAATAGTGACAGGTTGATTGCACGTTTTCGCAGTTTAATTATTTAATTTCCATTGGAAATTGCGGAATGTAGATGGAGTTTTGGGAAGGTTAAAAAATGCGAAGAGAAACCTCTGAAACATTATGAGTGAAAAATTGCAAACAATTTATATTTTTATACAATTTTATTGTGTTACTCAAGGAAGCGCAAACATTTTCATTATAATCTATACATAGATCATTTATACATAGAGAGGAAAATAATGGAGATAAATGGAAAAGTAAGCCACACATTTGCCCATACTGGTTAAGAAGAGGGGAAAAATCCACTCTTCTGTACCAACGGGGATGGGAGGATTGGGAGGAATTAATCATTGGCATGTCGAACGAACTAAGGAAAAACTTCTTACCTTACCCATATCCCATACTATTGCTAAACTCAGAAAAAAATCACACAAATAACAACCTAATTCCCAGGAGAAACTTATTACTTACGAAGTAGCAAATGTTTCACATTAACTTACTGACAAGCAGTAAACTCATACAAACTTCTACGTTCACAACCACGAATTTTATGTGGTAATTTTTCGGATTTACGAGTAAGTACGTAAATATTTCTCATGCGAAGTGTAGCAGTGGTACAAGCTACATGTCTTGTACTTAACTTCAAGAAATTCGCACGGAAAACTTACTCGTAACTTCGCCATATAAGAGTTAAAGTTAACTGTGGAGGGAAGACTTCATTTTCACCGAGGGTCGGTTAACGTTTTGATGGGTATGGTAATGACATGTATGGTGCGATGACGTTCGTGCTGAGCCCATATAACCATTGGGCTAGTGGCGTTTCGTACCGTGTGGTCTTACGTCATGATGCTTTTCGTACCTTTTTCTAACTGTTGAAACCCGGTGTGTACCTTTAAAAAGCAAGAAAAGTAAGATTTTGAAATGCTCGTGTAAAGATCTTTGTTATTAAGTTTTTTTTATTGAGTAAGATGACAAGGTTACGGCCTATCTGATGAAAAGTGGCAGCCGACGCCTATGAGCGTCTGTCATATAACCCGAGAAGTATTTATTATTTATGTATTTATTTTAAAATTATTTGACGTGTTTTGTTTACTTAACTGCGAAACGGTGTAGAATTGAAAGTTTAAAAATACGAGATCATAGTCTATGGACAGCAGATAAAATATACACAAATTAAATGGAAATTTTATTTCAATTCCACCTTTTCTAGATACACGAACCAACTACTATCCAGCTTGTTAGTAAAAATATTATTAGTAAAAGTGACTAATGCATAGATAGAAGAAAAACTATTTGGGTCCAAAAGCCGCTAAAACGTCATACCCATATGTATGGAAACAACAACAGTTCGGACGGTCACGGCTCGTGGCTGAGCCCGGTATTGTTCTACGGCGTATCGACTGGCGGTACAAGGCATAGGATGTGAGATTATCTCTACAAGTGTAACTACTGTTACAGTCTTCTAATGAGTCAATACCGATCGGGCGTCTCTGCATTTTTAGTTTCCATTTTTAGATTATGCTTATTTATTTATTTACGATTTTAGTATACGAAATGTATAACTATACATTTGAAGAAGTCAGAGATAAGATGTACCGTTTTTTATAGGGAAGAAATAAAGGAATCATCCGTTGAAAACTATTTAATTCCATTCGACGGCCGAATATACATCGTCAGGCTTCTAAAATGGATTCTAGTTAACTTGAAACTTAATAAAAAGACTGTATAAGTAAATAAATTAATAACGCTGTTAAAATGGAACTGTTACATAAAAAATATTTTGACAGAATAAACTTAAGCCACACACATCAAAAAGTGTAACCACGTCACTTTGTTTTACTCTACAAATCTGTATAGAAACAATTAAAATACAGTCACTGGTTGATTAGCTCACTTTCGTTAGAAAAATACATTCTGCCACCGCTTTTCACTTAAACCACGGGCTAACAGTTTTCCCTGTAACTGACATTCGGGCCCCACACGTCCGCCGTGACGATGACTGCGTTGAAATTGTACTTTTTTTGTATCAAATGTTCATGTTTTATAACTTTATTGTCACAAAACTGTTTTGTTAATGTAACTGAACAAATACGGTTCCAAAAACTGTATTTTTTTGCTATAATATGTCTTTTGTTTACTGTTACGTGTGCAGTGTAGACAGTACTATTTAAATGTTACATATTGCGTTATTAGAATATTTAAAATGGAGCATGTTCCTTGCTATTTATAAAATGCAATAATTATCTTAAAGTATCACTAATTCATTGGGTCTTATTGTACTTACTTTCCTAGGGTATTTTCTTTTATTAGCAGATTAAAAGTGCAATCTTTTCATTTATGTATTACGACGAGCAAAAATGTGTTACCTACGTTCGGTACATTTTCAAATCAAAACAGAATGCAGGTGGACCCACGTCAATCACTCACGGATCACTTGCTTAATAAGTCCCAGAGCTTCTAACCAATTTAACTTGTCGATTTGACTACCGAACGCAAAAAATGTCACCATTATTGTCGAAAATCGGATCATTTTACGATCTTACGTGCGCTGACAAAAGGCCGAACCTTCTATAGGATTATTCTGTGATCACAAAATCTTTTCAACTCGCCTTTGAAACTAGTACAATGACCAGTGCGATTCTGCAGAACCTTTACGTGTTTGAATGCCGAAAATATTTGGTGCATGCCATGTGTTAATGCTATTGGCTTAGCGATGACAAATCGTCCGGCAAAAGGGCCATCGGACCAAACAATGGTCAAAGCCCGATGGCCTTTTCACAGAACGCTATCTTAATCTCCAAAGGGACGAGCCAGGCATCGAACCTGAGTCAATTAGATGCAACTCGTTGCGTAGTCACGTTCCCATAGGCCATTAGTCATTACCATCTGATATCTCTTATCTGTCGCAGTTCGTGTGGGAAATTTGCCCTTTTACAAAATGTCTAGTTCAATGGCGTTGCTTTGCTAAGGTGTCGATTGTCGTGTGCCATGACATATTCAGTATCGTTTATCGGTATGGAATTGACCACGGATGATGGATGATTGTTAAGTTTGAATCGTATGTATCATTGAAATAAAATAATGAAAGTTTAAAATTGTAAAAATGGCTGAGTTTGATGAAATGAGGAATTATTAAACTTTTGTAACACTGTTTCGGTACATCACAGTCACTGCATCACAGTAAAATGAGCGTTATGTTTTTGTTTGAAACAGGACATTTGAAGTATACAATCAAGCTGATTGGCAGATAGCATCTCAAAAATCATCTAAAAATAAAAAGGGATTTAACAACCATTAGTTATCAGAGAGGTATATTTAAAAAATCACTCCATCACTTTAACGAACGTTACTTAGCTGAGTCACCTGTCTTTTTGCATACTCAGAGAACAAAAAGTTATCGATCTATCGATAAAACATCGATGAGTTAATGCTGGAATATGCAAGTCACCGATAGGATATCGGAGCCATCTTAAGTCCAGGAATATTTGTTTGTGGGCTAATTGAAGTTGAGCCGGGTCTGAAACTGTCAGGGTAAACCTATTGTGAATGCGTTACTTTTGTTAAAATGTTCCTTTTAAAATCGCCGATTGGCTGATCACTTGTCAATAACCACGTAATCGATATTGAGAAGGGCCCTCAAGTATTTCTGCACGAGACTTTTTGTGAAATCATCGTTTTTTTCATTTGATTGCTGCATAAAACCTTAATTATAATATTTAATTTTATTTATAGCGTTTTCGCTTAAACTTATAATTATAGGTGTTGCCTTTACAAAGTGGTATGGTATGGGTTTGACAATCGTTTATTTTTTGTAAACTGTTCCCTTTTAATTGTGATGACTACGTAGTTATTTATTCTATATTTTTTGTTTATTTTTTCAAAACTTTCAAAAGACGTAAAAAATATGAAGGCAAAATAAAATATTTAAAGTCAGCACAAACAGAAGTGGACAATTGGAATTATGAATAAACAAAATTAGTTTCAAGACAGTTGCAAGTTTTGTGAAAAAAAGAACTGTCAGAACTTCGCCTTGTCACTATAAGTTTTTAGTTCCAGCTTCAAGCTCCATTGATTTATGTGCTTTATTTAGGAAGGCAGGCCGCTGGCGGATTTAGTTTTGCAAAAGTTTTCTCATTACCTGTGTTGACAACGCAGAGTGATTTAGTTGGTGAGTTAGCAAAACTTCAGCCTAGCCAGATAATACCCGGACCTATCCAATGCCAAAGATAATAATATCGTTAAAATTGCAACCCCACTGCTGGGATGCGAAGCCCGAGTCTCTGCACTCCTTCCACACCCTCTGTGTGTGTGTCTAAGTCCGGATTGGTGAAGGTTTTTAGGCTACGGGACTGATTTTTTCTTCTTGTAATTACAACATAAAACCCTGTCTGAAAATAGCTTAATCAAATAAAAACCCTGACCGCAATATTCTGTGACATCAGAGGATTAGGACAAATCTCATAAGAGCCATAATACCACTCACTCATTATGTCGTTTAAGTATAGATCAGTGTTACCTCTGTGTGTTTAGGCTACAGACTTAGCACAAGAAACATGTACAATGCATAATCCCGAAAAAGATTACCCCTCCTTCTGTTGTCTTCTGTTAATAAGAACGCTTAGTTTTCATTTAATTAATTACACACGGAGTATTTTCATCATATTTGTTGGTCCTCTGTTGGACAAGGAATATAAACATTAAGTTCTACTTAGACACTCCCTGCCCCTCTAGGCAACCTCACACGCCCTTTGCGGGTATGATTCGGTGACAGTTACTTAGACCCAAAGACTTCTATTATAAACATAGAAGTCATTGCTTAAAGCACACAACAGACACATGTACTCGTGCACAAACGTCATATTTTATTTATTAGTAAACGGTAATAATAACGCGATAAATTAATACATATGCTTTGTCATCATTTATTTTTTATTTGCTTCGGTAGATCCAGATCCTTTTCTGTACTGTTATTGTTAAGATGAGCTTTCGTCTTTCATTTAGTTAGATAATGACTTTGCCAGATTCGTATAAAGACATTAAATAAAATAATTTAATAAAGATTAATGACTCGCCCGAAAATGGATACCAAAATATATTAGGTATTCTCACATAATGATTATTTCTATCGTCTTATTTTACATAATTATTCAGCAATCATATTTAAAAGCTTGTCAGATCTGCACGAGGTTTAATATTTCGTGTTGGAGGTTAATATTGGTGTCCCATACGAGTCACGAACATCGTTTTGTTCGTGACTGCACGTTTTAATATTCTCAGGTCGTCTTCCGTTGCTAAGCTTTGGCCTTTGATACATCGATACTCCGCGGGGTCTTAAAGACTTTACAGACGAGAGAAGGAGAAACGCAACGATATAAGTATTAGACGAAGAGAATTTTATAAAATAGGAAACATTTAACAGGCAACGTAGAACATATTGATTCAAATTAGTAGACTGGAAATAGTCTTGTAAATTGGAGAATGTGTTATTTTAGCGCTCATTTTTAGAAAAGGCCGTGTCGTGTCCACGACAATATGATCGGCTCTTGGTGCAATAACGAAAGATAAAATTGTCTAGTTCTAAAACTTACCAAATTTTTTTGTACTTACTACCTATATACAGTAATACCAAAGAATACTTAGATACTACTACTATTTCTGGAAAATTTTACGTGCAAATACATTACATTGTTTAATTGATGCAAAACAGTTTTCCATATTATCCTGGAAAGCACTACAAAAGCTATTACAGAATGCAAATTTTCGATACGGTCATTTTAAACTTTAATTACAACCACGCCTGATCAGTTCACAATTTCCACAGTTAAAGCATTAAATTGTATGAAGGGAAGTTTATTTTCAGAGTGTGTAATATCAAAGAATATTATTTCTCTTTTTTATACGATATTTAAAGGCATAAAGAATTATTTTAATTAGAAGTTTTAAAAATTATTACAGAGTGCATATTAAATGCGTATTATTTTATTATTGAATGTTCACTGAATTATACTGTTAAGTTAATTGCATTGATTTTGGTACTTGAGTTGTGAAATTATTCAAATTTGATAAAAAAAAGAACATGATAAAATACTAAATATTATCAATATCCACAATGGCATAACCAGTTCGAAAAAACTATGAACGATTATACTAATAGAACAAAGAATACCATCTTACAAAATGTTTATCCTGAAAAAGTAAAACTCAATTTCTTAAGCTAGTATTTTATATATTATTTTTATCTCAATAGATAAAAATTTTACGTGTTGTTATAAAATAAGATGCTTCACGTCTGATTACTTGACTTCTGTCTCATAAAAACTATGTTATAAAATAAAAAGACGCATTTATCGAAACTCTTCATCTTCAAAGATGCTCGTCTGAAGAGCTCTAACCCATAAGCTTTCATCGACCGCTCATGAATGCTTATGAATGAGAGGTCTCTTTATACCACATTAGTGATGTTAATATGCGATAGTGATGCCCTGATCGATCCTTCTTGAATGGGCGCTTGTTCTTCGAGCCCTTCAAAGGCCCCTCGAAAGAGCTTTACGATGTGAATCCAAGGAGAAAAGATTATGAAAGCTTATATCCTACATGTCATATTTATGTTTATGAGCGTATTTGTAGGCGATGAATGGGGTATTCATTGTGCTGTGTCTTGCAGGATGGAAGTTGATGAGTTTCAGTTTGTAAATATTTGAATAATAAAATTATTACAGTAATAATAATAATAATATCATAATAATATCTGGGACAAATCACACACGGTCATCTGGCCCCAAACTAGGATTCCCTGTATCTTGGGAACCAGAGACTGATATATATACACATATATTTTTAAATACATACATGGATATAATAACACCCAGACTCAGAGCAAACAATTCTGCTCATCACAGAAAAGTTTGCCCTGTGTGGGGATCGAACCCACGACTCACGGATCAGAGGTCAGGATCGCTAACCACTTAGCCACCGAGTCAGTCAACAGTAGGTATTATGCATTTTGTATGTGCTTGAAAGGTCTTCGAGTATGGAAATATTTTCATGATTTTTGATGATATCGTTAGGTTTATTCCGACTGTATGCTTTGTGTGATATTTTAATATCTACATTCAGTTTTTATTTTTATTTTGAAATGGTCAAAAATCTAAACAAATGTGTTTGACTGACATTGCCATAGTGATGTGATGAGGTCACTATAGCTATGTCTAGTGTCTGTGCTAGTACCACCATGCCCGATCGATGGCGAAATGTAGGTGATAACTGAATAACAATGATAAAATATTTTGTTTACATGATATGTTTAGATTTACAAATAAACACATCTTAGGTATGATAAAAAAGTACAGGTGAAATGCAACACTACACTTAAAACTATGAACTTTCGCTGTAACCTTTTCAACATCTAAACCAGTTAACTATCGTGTTGTTCGAGCAATATGGATTATGGATGACCATGGCCCGGGTGTTGCTTCTCACATACCATTTGACCAATTTGACCCCGAAACACCTGCAATTTGCCGGTTGCATCACTATGCATCACTATGGTTGTATGCGTGTTATTTGAGGTATATTGTTCTACTGCGTACTATGGCCGCTGGGTGGCGAAGCTTTGGATCGAGGGTTTAAAATTGGAAATTCAATAAAAATAGTTCTTCCCTTGCGATACATCTTTTATTTTATCAAGCGATCAAACATCAATCTGTGTCCTATTTGTTTTTTATTCTAATATTTAAATAAATGTATTAATGTTTATTAGTTTTACTATCTTTTCGATAATATCGGGCCCAATATGAAACAACACAGTGCTTATAATGTTTCTGCCCTGCATGGTAAAATAGGTAATGGTTTCCAATTCTCAAAAAACTACATATTACGTTTCCCAAAATTAAATTAACATAGTGTTTGTTCGAGAACATAGTGGAAAAAACCTTTTGAACGTTTGGCAATAAATCAATCTTGGTTCAATGGTTCGACCCCGTGGTCTTTAGTTCTACGAGAATAGAGTTTCGAGTTTGATAGCATGGGAATTTGATTAAATACTTACGTACGTACTTATTTACTATAATATAAAATAAGTGAGAAATGTTAATTTGATAAGTGTTTGGGAGATGTTTCATGTAATTAGAGTTGAGTAATATTTTTTTCGACGGGAAATATATCATATGCAGGTAGGTATTTGAAGATTTTTAATAATAGGATCCATTTAATGGATGAACGGGTATAAAATTACTCATATTTTTAAGTTTTGGATTTTTAGGATTCAATGTTGCTTTGTAGGAAATAAGACGGTAGATACCTACATATAATTAAATACTTCGGGCTTATAATGAGAGTTTCTTTTTGCAAAATTAACCTGTGTAAATTGCCTTTACTTCATTTGTTGTTTTTCATACATCAACAAACTTTACTCCATAGCTAGCTAAAAATAAATAGAATAGAAATATTTAAGAGTTTTGCATCTGCGTTTTGTGTATTTTTGTATTTTATTTACATTACTTATTCAAAAGAGAAACTCTTATAAATTCAATTTTTCTATCGCATCTCTTAATCCCAGAGTAGGCACTTCTTAAATTCCAAATAAAATAACCCGTCGTAAGCTGATCCAAGACTTGCGATTTGATAAAAAAAGTCTTCGCATGACAATAAGCGCAGGCAACCGTATTATTCACGGTTCTTAATCTCAATCAGTATAATGATCTCCTAAAAAATTGATGCTACTGCGTTGCCACTGCTTTTTTTTGTGTCCTACAGAAAATTATATCCCTTCGTTGTAAGAAGCTTAAGGGACTAACATAACATAAGCGTAAAAGTTTCGATATTTTTTATAAGTGGGGATCAGTCGCAACGTTACTGGTCGTTGGTTTTTTGGTGTTGTTGACTGTTCTACTGATCTTTGTGTTCAAAATATGTCGTAAAATTGTAATGTAGGATAAAAGTGGTAAAGGGTTACGTCTGAACAAAAATGGTTCATATTTTTTTTATCATCAATTGGTAAGCCCTTGGCATTATCTCACCTGGTGGTAAGTAATAATGATGCCGAAGATGGAAGCGGGCTTACCAAGATTGCTTACCGCAATGGGGATTGGGGAACTGACTATCTTATCTGCATGCCGGAACACAGCAATGCTATTAACATTGATGTTTGGCGGTAAAATTTAGATATGATATTAAGAGCCCTATAATTGGGTAAGTAGGTATAACCTCAGTGTTAATGTCGTATCACATTTCATTTAAAAATAATAACAAAACAAAAGATTACATAGTCAATCAACCTATCAAATTAACAAGTTTTTCTTACCTTAACTGTGCCTCCAAAACAAGACCATCTCATATTATTATGAGCTATAAATAATAATAAAATACTGATGGTCTTCCGAAGGTACAGTATGCCACAGGAACCCATTAATCTATTCGACGGCGACGTTCGTTCCATGCTGTACACATCGCGGATGGTACAAGAATTCGCGCCCACGTCCTTGCTATCCGTTCAGTACAATCAATAACAGAATGGTATTAAGTTTGTTTCGGCTCACGGCTCAGCCTGAACGTTTCTTCTGACTTCGCTAACAATTCCTGAAAGGTGTACAAACAAGTTCCGTGTGGTAAGATCTTTTTATTAGAAAAGAAAAGGTGATTTAAAATAATGTTTATGTCGCCTATCGAAATAAAACAGAAACATGTTGAATTTGAGTAGATATTTTGTGCGCGAGGTATAGTGTCAGAGTGTCCCGAGGAGATTTATTGTGATTCTGAAATCACAGGTTCGTTATAGTTAAAAATTATTAAAGTTATACAAGTTTTCAAATTTTACAGCGTAAAAGAGAAGAGTTGTGTTTTCTCCCTTTTCAAATGTCTATGCTTTCAAAAAGTTCATCAAGTCACCTTCACTTTTGCATACGTCTGTACCTCACCTACAATGCTAGTACTTTCGTGATGGTGTGCTGTTCAGTGATTGTGTACGGAATTCACGTTCCGATAGATTAGCCGATCCCACTATTGTAATGCAAGCTGGCAGGCCCATAGACTAACTACACAGACTAAGTACTTATGAGTATATTGCAAGTTGCGAGGCAATCGTAGGATATTAGGGCTTTCTTATTAACCGACTTCAAAAAGGAGGTTCTCAATCCGACTGTGTTTTTTGTATGTTTGTTACGCATTAGGTACTCCGCCAATTA
Source organism: Coleophora deauratella (assembly GCA_958295455.1). NCBI lineage: Eukaryota > Metazoa > Arthropoda > Insecta > Lepidoptera > Coleophoridae > Coleophora > Coleophora deauratella. Next base: position 3,327,917 of record OY282400.1, on the reverse strand, counting down.
TAAATTGATTTTGATGATTCTTCTTTTGTTTGGTAGGTTATACTTCAGAGGTGGTCCCATATATATTTTATCGAAATTGATTCAGCGCTTTTTGAAAAAATCAACAAAAACGAAAAAAAATGATAGCAAAGTTGTAGTTGTTACGATTGAAGTCTGTTGTTTTTATCGTGTTGAGCGTTGTCAATTATTTTTTGTTGTAAATTAATTTGAGAACAATGTGTTGATTCAAGGAGAAAGCCGTGAATAGGAATGAATGGTGTGGTGAGCTACACCGACAAGAGTCCAGCTCTTAAATTAGAGAAGAAGTAAATAACAGAACTAATTTAACAAAAAAGAGACCTGACTGCATGAATTGTGGCCTATGTGAATCCAGGGTTTAAGACAAATTTAGAGAGACCTCGACTCTCCAAAATGCATCAAGTTTGGCTACAGGCGGTAACAATAAAATGGAAATTCATGTATACTTACATATCTACATTGTATTCAGTTGGGTAGTCGGTTAAAAAGGAAAAGTGATCATACTGGAACTGTAGAGGCTACTCTGGAAGCTTTTTAATCAAGGATCACCGTCTGTTGGCATTTCAATAGCATAAATGTGTCGATATCATATGAATGCGTAGCTTTACCGAAACTTGTACCGAGCATTAATTGAAAATATATCGTCGCCTGAGAGTAAAAACCTCATATTATATGCGGAAAGGAGGAAGGAAAAACCTGGTCGTACCAATTGTGTTAACAGTAGTTACAGTTTGTCCCCTTAAGTATTTATTAATTAGCAAATTTTATGAAGTTTCAGATGCTTCTACATGTCGAATTGTTGTCTTAAATTCGATGAAAGCTACAAGTATAGTACGAAATAAGAGATAAATTAGCAATTTTGCATTCCCGAGGTATTCAGACACATAGGTATCTGATCTGAACTTTTACATAACTGGCTTTATGTGTAAAAAAATCAAAATAAACAGATAGGTATGTTGCGCGTACTCATGGAAGCTGTCGTCGTGGGTCAGTTCGACTGGGCGTGGTCGTGTCGATCACGCAGGTTGACTACAGATAACCTGGATGCGTTTGACTGATAGTGGGATTTATATCCAGCGTTTCCGTGCTGCGCAAGACTCGTTAAACCGTTAATTCCAGTTGTTATCACTATAGATGGCTGTTGTTACGCTATGTCAGAGGCTTTACAGGCGGCTTTAAAAAAACTTCTAACCTGAACACAACTATCTATCCAGACTTGGCCCCCGTGTGGGGAGTAGGGGGGTCGTCCATTAATAACGTGATGTTTTTTAAAAAATTTAAATATCCAGGGTTGCAGATTGTTTCTGACTGCCTGAAGCCGTTTCGAACCTTGGGATAAGTTAAAAACAACCTAACAACAACAGTCCGACGTTTGAAACTTACTCTAGAAATCGCGCGTTCAACGAAAAATTAAATACACGTGATATCCCACTACACCCCCCCTCCCCCTTGTGATATTTCGTGATTTTTTCTGAACCCCCTCCTCCTCTTTTGAGCCTCACGTGATTAATGGACGACCCCAGGGCCTAAGCTTCCGCAGTTGGGACGAAATATAAACTGTATAGGGAAAGGTAGAGCTCCAACTGTAAACAAAATATTGATGTATGAATTTGATATCGTAGGCTATAATTTAAATGCTCATTATAAATTTAAATATTATATAACGTAATCTAATGAGATATTGTTGTTTCTTCCCACGTCTACTGTTCATTACTCATCGAGAATCTCGGAATGGAATCTGTTTCGCTACAATCGATTGTTTCTCGATTTATAAGGTTGTATTATATTATTTTGTGCGCGCAGTCATTAAAGATCAAGGATACGTTAGATGTTCTGTAGGGTGTGGCTGCATCAATAGCGCAGTTTTGGTTCTGCTCTTTGAACGCGGAAGAGGTTTACTTACATTGTTTATTGTTTTACAAATTATTTTATATTTCGAGCGTACAATTATCATTAAAATAGAAGTAGTTATACAATTAAATATAAAGAAACGATAAATTATGTACCCATAATTTCTTTGTAGCTTTTATTTAAAAAAAAAAATATTGTATTGCAAAATAAACGATATTACAAAACATATCATGTAACTCGTTAACTGATATTCTCACTTATTAACTGTACAACTTTTGTACTTACTGCGATTTTGCTGAAATCGCAAAATTTTTAAACTTTTCATACAAATGATCTTCGAACAAATTTTTCAGATGTTTGGCCAATTTTTTTATAGAGAGACCAAAGATTTGCTTTGCAAAGTTAAACATAAGGAAAGTCATGGAACAAAAATTGTTCCGTGTGATGAAAACAAGTTCCACTTAACGTCTCGTAAATCTATTTTGATACATTTTGCTTCTCTAGAACGAATTGTAAATACTATAGGAAATAACAACAGTATAGACGAGCATACCTCTGTGATTATTTTATTAGGGGATAGCTTACACATGACAAAATTGGAAATAAAAAAATGTGTAGACATTTTAATTGCAATTAGCAAAAAAACCAAATGTAAATTTACTTTTTGCGCCTTCCCGTACTGTGTCAACCAATCGCAATACTATAACGAAAAGTTATTTAACTTGAATATGTACATATACAACTTAACATGTAGTCATTCTGACTATATTTTGTATTTTGAGTCGAACAGTTTTGTTCGTAACTTTAAACTGACATACGATAGAATGTTTCTATCTAATAGACAAAAGCGGCAACTAGCTAAGTTATTAGCTTATAGTATTATTCACCGTACTGACTGTATTCAGTCAGTAATAACGTTTTTTAACGACGGAGGAGTCGACCGCCGACTGCGGCGCCGCGGGGACAGCGCGGCCGCTAGCCGTACCAGCGAGTACGACCCGCGGGGCCGCGGCTGGCGATTGTTCTCGATCTCTCGATTTAAATTAATGCGTAAGACAACGGGAAAGTCAGAACTAACTTTGTCATTAGTACATCAAAATATTCAAGGCTTTTCCGGCAAAGAACTAGAAATAGAGATGTTTTTGGATAAATATTTCGTTGACATATTTTGTATCACTGAACACTGGCTCAAAGAAAATCAAATGATGTTCAGCTATGATAATTACCATTTAGCCAGTTCTTTCAACCGAAAGACCGCTCGGTGTGGTGGCTCACTTATACTTGTTCGTAGTAACTTAAAAGCCAAAGAACGTAAAGACGTAGTTGGGCTTTCGATTGAAAGAAATGCCGAACTATCCTGTGTTGAGTTGGAGAAACATATTGTACTATGTGTGTACAGACCTCCATGCGATGAGAACTTTTCCGTTTTTGAAAATGTTTTGGAGGATGTCTTGAGCATTTTGACTAAAAGTAATAAGTCAGTTATTGTATGCGGAGATTTTAATATAGATATTCTTGAAAAGAAAAATTTATCTACGAGATTTCTTAGTTTGTTTAAATCATTTAATTTAGATTTCATATTTCATGAGCCCACTAGAGTCACGGCAACATCAGCGTCATGTATTGATAACGTTTTCTTAAATTGTGAATATAGTGAACACAGTATTATTAATTGCTTAAAATCAGATCACAGCGGTCAGCTTGTGCATTTTCCCTTTGGAAAAACTAGAGTAAAAATTACAATTCAAACAAGACCCGTCACAGTCCAGAGAGTAAACAAATATAAAAATGTCTTAAGTCAAAAACTGCCGCTTACAGTTTTCGACACAGAGAAAGCTAATAAATTCTATAACAGCTTTTTTGGAATTATTAGTAAAGAATTTGACGAAATATTTAAGAGTAAAACTGTCAACGTTAATGAAAAATTTAAGTTTAGTGATTGGGCAACAGTTGGTATTTATAAAAGTAGAGAAAAATTGTTTTCTCTTTATGAACAAAAGATTATAAATTTTGACAGCGGGTTCATAGAATATGTTAAAAAATATTCGAAGATATTTAAAAAAGTTTGTTTATCAGCAAAATCTAACTTTCTATCAAGAAAAATTAAAAACTCTGAAAATAAAATTAAAGCTGTGTGGAACGTTATCAATAAAGAAACGGGAAAAACAAAACCGCGTAAGGAAGACTACATTCTTCAAACAGATCGCGGCTTAATATCAAAAATACCGGATGTAACAGAAGAATTTGAAACTTTTTTTACTGATATTCCCATCAAAACAACGGAAAGCCTTGACTCGTCGCCGGTACTCGCCCAACGTTTACTGATTGAAAATGTAGATCAGTGTAAAGAATGTTTTCAATTTAGAAAAATTTACCCTTATACAGTTGTAAAAACCTTTAAGTCACTTAAACTTAAAAACACTGAAGATTTATGGGGCATGTCTGTTAATTTGTTAAAGTCGGTTATTGATACTATAGCCCCTTATCTTGCTTCTCTTTTTAATATATGCATAGATAGTGGTGTATTTCCGGATCTTATGAAATTTAGTAAAGTTGTTCCCTTATTCAAATCCGGAGAAAAAACTAACCCTAGTAATTACAGACCTGTCTCGGTACTGCCAGTACTTAGTAAGATCTTTGAAAAAATAATTCTTACTCAAATGTTAAGCCACTTCAATATTAATAAAGTGCTTCATAATCTACAGTTTGGCTTCACTAAAGGGCGTTCGACAACCGACGCAGGAGTCGAACTGATAAGAAACATATATGATGCGTTCGAAAAATCGCAAAATGCTATAGGAGTCTTCTGCGATTTGTCCAAAGCATTTGATTGCGTCGAACATAAAACCTTACTTTTAAAGCTAGAACATTACGGGGTCAATAATAAGGCTTTGAATTTGTTAGAGTCATACTTAGTTAATAGAACTCAAAAGGTGCATATAAATGGTACAAATTCGTCAGGCTCACGCGTTAAAATGGGTGTGCCTCAAGGGTCTATTTTGGGACCATTCCTGTTTTTGGTTTATATCAACGACCTACCTTTTATGGTTGAATCGCTGTCTAAAATTGTGTTGTTTGCGGATGATACATCTCTAGTTTTTAAAATTGACAGACAAACTGATATGATTGACGAAGTAAACGACACTCTTTGTAAAGTACACAATTGGTTCACCGTGAACAACCTAGTCCTTAATGCAAAAAAAACTAAATGCATAAATTTCACCTTACCGAATGTTAAAAATATAACTCAAAACGTGTCATTAGTTAGCAGTGTTTTAGAATTCGTACCAAAAACAGTTTTCTTAGGTATAACCGTAGATTCAAAACTTCAATGGGGTCCTCACATAGAAACTTTAGCAGGCAGGCTTAGTTCAGCTGCCTATGCTGTTAAAAAAATTAGGCTCCTGACAGATATAGAAACGGCGAGACTAGTATATTTCAGCTATTTCCACAGTATTATGTCTTACGGTATACTTTTATGGGGGCATGCAGCTGATATAAATACTATTTTTGTACTACAAAAAAGGGCTGTTCGCGCGATTTACGGAATGCGATCTCGAGATTCACTTAGAGAAAAATTTAAAGAAATCAATATTCTAACGCTTCCCTGTCAATATATTTATGAAAATATAATGTATGTGCGAAAAAACTTAAATCACTTTACACTGAATTCTGACAGACATACTCGTAATCTCAGGAATAACAGTAAGCTTCAGCTTGTATCTACTAGGCTCAGTAAGGTTAGTAAGTCGTTTGTGGGACAATGCATACGAATGTATAATAAAATACCAGAAGATATTGTAAACCTAACAGAGAATAAATTCAAAAGTTATGTAAAAAAGATACTATGTAATAAAGCTTACTATAAGACATGTGAGTACTTAGATGATAGAAATGCTTGGACGGTAAGTGTTTCTCCAACCAACACAGCAACACTTTCATGACATATTGTGAGACAATAAAGATACAAACTCTATTGTGAAAGAACTGAAGGGATTCGGTAAGACATTTTCTTCTCCTTTTTCTTTGTCCATTGATCGGAGTGGTGCATGCTCGCTTAAATGTTCGTGCGGATGGTGGCGTATCGGGAGCCGGGTCGTTCCCTTCCCTCAAATATGGTTGAGGGGAGCGATGGCTGACTCTCGCGTTATACTCGTGATCGGGTGCTGTCCGTGTGAACTGGTCTGCTCTTGTCATTGGTTTTTTGGAATTTGTTAGTCATTAGCTACAAACAATTTTTACTTTTATCTCTTTTGAATCCTTTCTTTATTCTTATTTTTGTATATTTTATTTACAGACATGACATTGTATAATTCATTTATTGATCTAGCATTAAGATGTAATAGAATATAAGACTTAAAAAAAAAATGTGTTGGAGGGAGTTTCTTTAGGGCCCGCCGTTTCTTCTCACTCCGCAAACACTTCCCGAAACGGTGGGTATACGAGTTCCGAGTGGTAGGAACCTCGTATTAGGTAGATAAAAGAATGACGTTCGAAAAGTGTACACTGCTACCTACTTCGAATAAAATATTTTCATTTTCATTTTCATACAATACATTTTACATAAAAAGTAAAAGAGAAACAGTTCGGTCATTTGTAATCTCATTAATGATTCTTAGATTTTCGACAGCCCTACGCGACTTAACACAGTGCTAAAACACCGCACCGCCATTACGGTTTTGTATAGGGGGCGATATAAAAGGTGATGAAAGTGATAATTGTGACATACACATGCTGCCATACAACACATAGAGAGGAGATTATATGTTATTATAACATCGAAGACATTATCCGTTGCGCGTGAGTACGTAATAGCGATGTGAACGTCGCACATGTAAAGATTCATACACAATGGACAATTTATACCGCAGCATAGTATCAATACTGCATAGATAAAACTAAAATTGTTTTTTACGGCACCGGCTAGTTCAGTGAACCAATTTATTTTTTAAGTCAGGAACATTAAATTTAAAAAATATATATTTTTGCAAATGCAATTAAACAATCGGAACATGTTAATAACGTTGTTTAAAATAATGTTGTTTAAACTAGTAAATCGGTGACTTCATGCAGATTGAATATTTAAAAGAAGAATGCACTGAAAAAAATAATTGTTAATATACATCAAAAAAATATTTAATATTATCAAGTCACTTGTTTATATACGAGCACACAAAGCTTTGTGATTCCGGGAATCAAGCCTTCTTGATTGAGAAACGAAACAAGCATACATAGTACATTCCAATAAGTAATTGTCGACTTAATCAATTCTAATCATTATTTTATAATATTTTATTGGATGAACTAAGTGTAATGTGTAGTAATAATAAAGCAACTTGATGGATCTAAATAAGTTGATGATAGAACTGACTATGCCTCGACATGAATAAAGTAATCTTATTAAATTCAGCACTTTCAATTTGATAAACGTTCAATCATTTTAGCTTTATTGTGGCAAGAAACCGTCAATTATTGTTTTTGATATTTCCTTGAATGATTCAGTCATATTTTTTTCAATCAAGCAAGATTGTAACTTATTTAGCCATGATTTTTTTCAGTGTGCATTTAAGGAGGTAAAAGACGTATCTATTGCAACTTGTAGTGTGGATGAGCCTTAACGCAAACTGACGGATGTTGATTGATCTGAACATTTGACTTGACGTGTGAACAGTTTACAAAATACTATACAAGGCATGACTTAATGCTGTGAATACGAATTACTAAGTAAACGAAATACAGAGAGATCCTGTCGTCATGTTACCTAGTTAGCATCTTATCTAATTGTAAGTCTTGCCGCCAAACATCCATGTTATTAGTGACAGGCCGACTATTTATTTGGCTGTGGTAATCATTCGTTTTCACTTTTCACCTATACAAGTAAGCGAATGGCTGCCTAAATTGTACAGTAAAATATTTCTTTGTTATGTTACTTCTACGTATTTTATGTGCAATCAAGTATACGGGGTGTAACAAAATTGGGTGTAGGACCCGTTAACTGGGGATTCTACGCATCATAGTGAACAACTGTTGTTCTACAACTTTGCTAAAATTGAAAAATATTTTGGACTCTCCATACAAAAACGCCAAAAACAGATGATCAATTTGTATGGAGAGTCCAAAAATTTTGCGATTTGAGCAAAGTCGTAGAACAAAAGTTGTTCAGTACGATGAGTAGAATCCCCAGTCAACGGGTCCTACACCAATTTTGTTACACCCTGTATTTGATTTTGAACCATGTCTAAGTACTAACTTAACATGAATTGCCTAGAAAAAGGGTGAACTGTTTACTGCTAGCCTGTCTATAAATCTCGACCATAACCGACCGACCCTCGTTCGATGTCAGTCATACTGCCCTCGTAAGAATTTAAGAACGAACACCGCTAAGTATACGGAAACTCCATATAGGTAGGTACTTAGCGGCTTTCTTTCTTATGTATTCTTGTTTCAAATGTGTCAAATCGGTCTTACCAACCAATAAGCACATTTGATACCCATGGTCATCATGATTCATTGGGCGATGCCGCGAGGAAAATATTCGCATTGTTCTTTTGTTGCCGCTGTGCGCGTGCGCGGCTCTTGTGAATAATCGCGTTATCAGTCCTACGCGGTGGAATGTAAACTTGGCGGGCTTAGGCTATTATTATTTAGGATATTTTACATACAATCACTAGAAAAAGGCAAGTACATCACCTATTGTTTGTGAGTATCATTTACGTACGAGCAATACTAAAGTTTTTTACAAATTAGGTAAAGATTTAAAACTTTTGTGTTCTCTTTTATAGCGTTTCATTCTATTTTTACTCACCCAACTGTTCAAGCGTAGGAAAATGTTTTCATTTATGTATGTATGTATGTATGTGCGTTTCATAGTTACCACCAGGAGCCGAAACAGCGTGATGAATTTTGGAGTGCGACGTAGCTTTTATTCGATTTGGTCACTAGATTGACATAGAAAACATTGAGTGACTTCGGATATATAGTTGAATTTGATAGATTATCATTTATTAAACATTACAAGTATATTTATAGGTAATTAACGTTTTCTGCATGTGAAAGTTTCGAACACATCGTAACTCTGTTAAGAAGATTTGCATAAAGATAGAGTGCGCTAAACATCGGCGAGAGTACAAATGTCTTGATATTCTGTTATGTTTTATATGATAGGTATCTAGTTTGGTAAGTCACGCTCTATAAACTGTATGCAGGTAGTTAGTTTTAGCAACTACTGCTAAAATATTGATCAGAATTGCTTCTTTTAAGAAAGCGTTCCAAATTAGTTTCGTTAGAGTAATTTTTACTCTAACAGCAGGATAGCTTATTATATTTTTTTGAAGAGTGAAAGGGACAAACTCTTGTCAGGTGAATCTTGACTTGATTATGGAACGACTTCTAATATGATTAGATGCAGAAAGAGACATGACAGCGCCAGGGAGAAATAATAGGAAAATGTATAGAACAAACTGAAATATACGATTGCTAATCAATTTAAGTTGCTTTTTATAAAATGTTAAAACTGATTGTTCCAAAAATTTTCATAAAGCAGGCATGTTTTTTGCTATTACAATTAAATACACATTTCATCATAGAGCTTTAAGACGCCCACTGCTGAACTAAGGCCTCCTCTAAATATTTCCAGAACGAGAGAAGAACTCAGGTCTAATACATATCGCACATTATGCCATTCGAGTCAAAAAGTAGCTAATTTAATGTCAGCAATGATGAAATATTTCGCCAAGGTTATTCGTTATCGATTAGCTTTTAACTAGACGCATTTCAATAGACGTATTCTGTTCGTACTTCCTACCCAAAATTATGAATGCTATCCCCCAAAGGAACGCGAACTTATTGGCTAGTCAAACAAATTATGATCGATGACACACTAAGAAAAGACCTTTTACGTTTATTTTGCGATATGCCTTCTAAGATTTATCTATCTACCTATCTATTTGTAGATAAAGCTTTCCGAAACCAAGTATCTCGTTGAAAGTTTTTGTAGCGATTTTCAGTTGTATGAATGAAGAGGTTAAAATTATATTGATAACACACTTTCACCATTGACTGGTTAATGTAATGAAACGACAGATGATGATGAGGATGATATACAATATACTATAACGTCGACTTGCGCTTTTTTTCTGGTCGCGATTTCCTAATGCACCTTTCGAGCTTTATTAATTATTAAATTTGTGATAATGTGCCCGTTTCATTATCATCGACATATCCAGCCGGAAGACGTCTATCTTCCCCCACCCCTCATCCCTTGACCTATTAATGGGTCTATGGTTACGGTGAAAGAAGAGTTTAATCCAGCAACAGCAAGCATGATGCTTATAGCAGCACCTGATTACAATTCTGTTCAATGGTCTATGCTCCGTGGTCTTGCCCCAATTGTCTATAGCCTGCGCAGACGCACCTCAACACTGAGCGGATGTTGCGATGCGCCCGTCTATCTGGCCATCCGACCCATTGTTTCCAATCGCCATTAATCAAAGAAAACTAGTAACTAGTGTCTCTGTTTTGTTTGCTCCCGAAACATCGTCACGGCGCTTGCTTTCGGCGAAGCGAAGGTGAAACTTAACACATGGCGGGCTGGGATAATCGGTGCGTTACGAACTTGGTAGTCGTGTGTGTTACTTACAAGTGGGCCAAGAGTCTACACTGAATAAAATTAGCGTTTTAGGTTCTGTATCTATCTGAAGTCAATGTTTATGGTTAATAGAGTGTTTTAAAATTTTACCTGTCTTTCTCAACATGGAAATGGCAAGGGCATCTAGAACTATGGAGCCTTGAATGATGTAACTAATAGGGTATTTTACTCTATACAAGAAAAAATCTAAAACTGATTATTTACTAATAATAATAATAATAATATCTGGGACAAATCACACACGGTCATCTGGTCCCAAACTAGGATTCCCTGTATCTTGGGAACCAGAGACTGATATACATATACATATACTTTTAAATACATACATACATATATTAATAATACACCCAGACTCAGAGCAAACAATTCTGCTCATCACAGAAAAGTTTGCCCTGTGTGGGGATCGAACCCACGACTCTCGGATCAGAGGTCAGGATCTCTAACCACTTAGCCACCGAGTCAGTCAAATTGAAATTGAAATTTACTGTGGTATTTGTAATACGTAATCGATTTAATATGATTTTTTTACAATTTATTTATTTATTTTTATTTTATTAGAATTTAACACACCAACAGATTACAGTCAAAGGGCTTAAATACTAAATAAGATAAGTGTATGATCAGACTGTAGTCCAATATAGGTATGCAAACAGAGATAAGCAGACAATTTAAATAAAGACCAAGTACACAAACATATAGAGAAAAAAAAACACTACAATTATACATATCATGCAAACAGAGGTGAGCGTCATTGATACAAGTATAATATTAATTAAAGTAGAATATAGTGAGACATGGTAATGGGAATGGGAAGCCACAATTACGACATTACTTCAACATAACATTAACGAGCTGACTACGAAATTTGAAAAGTCTGCTGTCGAAGATGTCAATACCATCGTTGGCAGCAGACAATTCATTAAATTGGCGACACATACGAGTAATCGGGTTATAAAATGAAGTGTTGTTTAGGTATACGCGAAGTTGAAACGTTTTAGGGACCCGGAATCGATAATTGGTATTAAAATTAATGACCGAAAGAAGCACGGGAGAATCAATATTGGAGTGAATAATTTTATGTAGGGTAACTTCAAAATCAAAATATTTACGCCTATTTTCCAACGTGCTGAGCTTAAATTTTGCCAATAGTTCTGAGTAAGAATTGCAGACTCTATTAAAATGAAAACGGAAAGACGAGAATCTTAGACAACGCTTCTGAATGCGCTCAATGCGCTTAATGTGAACATAATAAAAAGGTGACCAAATCACAGAATTGTACTCTAGGATGCTTCTTATCAAAGACCTATACAGATGAAAATGAAAATGAAAATGAGAAAAAGATTTTATTTTTGATTTACAAAAATCAAGTTTTTTTATCTGTTATTCAAATATCTGAAACGACAGCCGCCATGCTGGTTGTCAGGTGACGTCACGATAGTGGTAAACAATGACATTTTGTTCGCGATATGTGTCAAAATTTTAGTACAGAGCTGTTTTGTTTACTCTTGAAATGACGTCACGACCCAAGCATCATGGCGGCTATCGTTTTCGCGCGCTAATTGGCAATGGTAATTTAAAATGTATTTTTGGGGTACTTACAGGTTTAAAAAAAAATTAAAAAAATATTTTTGACTTTTTCCCACCTAATGATCAATTTGAGATACTTTTCAAAAAATGGTGAAAAACCCTATTGCGAATAGACAGAGTATGTCAGAGGTACTTAGTTTCTGCATAGGTTTCTCGGATTATTTTACAAATACTTACATATTTATTATGATGCAGGACTAAAAAGCTCAGTTATTTTTTTCTGGTTATTTAAACGGATCCCATATTTAACGTATTGCTGATAGAGTTAAGAGTTTAGAGGTGTGAGTCGGACAAAAAATCGTTCAAGTTAATAGTTAAAAACTTTTGTGATAATGTAATAAATTAAATTAAAGTAATCTTAAATAAAATTAAAGTAGCATATACGAATACGGTACACAGAAACGTAAAAATACTCGTAATTTAAACACATATCCATTTCCAGCGTCTAATTTAACCCACCTTCACCGTTCTTTCTTTCAGACGTAATGGACAGACAGAGGAAAAATAAACCGTCCGAGGGATCAATTACATGCGGATCTCTAAAATAAATTGTTTGGCTGTTTTATACAGTGGCGTAGCAAGGTGTAATCTAGGCGTGGGCGAAATCGCACAGCGAGGCCCCCTATCTTTCAGAAATTTTTACATAGGTATGATAAGATGGTCAGTGATTTCACGGTTTTATTTCCAGTGCTAAAAAACTGAAATGTGTGTCGAATAATTTTATGGGTATCATTTAAACGGTTAGCAAAATATTCGTAATTTTGTAAGCAAAAAAATATATTCGGTCAGACAAAATAACTAGTTGGTCAGCAATTTATGACCAGCAAACATTTCAGATTCGATCAGCAGTTAATGTCATACTGGACTACTCGAAATTTTTTTGGACAACCAATTACATATTTTGGCTGCATTGGGTGAACCACATTTAATCAAATGGTAAGCACTCAGACTGTTAGCAGAAATTCATTAAATAAATAAACTTTACTCGTCAAGCACAAAATGGGCGCCACTATAATTATTTTTTTTTTCAGTACGTACGTACCGCACGTGTCACGCGTCAGCATTTTGCTCCGCCCACTTTAACGAAAAATCCTGCTTTTTTTTTCAATACAAACGCAACCTAATTATTCATATAAGTTACCGTTTGTAAAATATGCGTACCTATCAGATAAACTGCCTATATACGATATATTTTTATTTTATGTACATGTTTTATCTACTGACCAATTATAAAATCTTGCTAACCGAGTAATTATTTAATATCGCGAATGTTTATTGAGCAGACACATAATATTACAAGCTGTCTGCATACTAGTTAAATTGCTGACAATATTAAGATTTTATGCAGCAAGATTTTTATTTGTTGCAGACAAAATATTTGTTTGCTGTCTCAATGATTAATTAGCAGATTTTTGTTGCTAACCAAATTAAATAACGGCAAACCATTTAATTACTTCTCTAATTTATTACCTTAGCCTTAGCACATTTAATCAAATGGTAAGCACTCAGACTGTTAGCAGAAATTCATTAAATAAATAAACTTTACTCGTCAAGCACAAAATGGGCGCCACTATAATTTTTTTTTTTCAGTACGTACGTACCGCTCGTGTCACGCGTCAGCATTTTGCTCCGCCCACTTTAACGAAAAATCCTGCTTTTTTTTTTCAATACAAACGCAACCTAATTATTCATATAAGTTACCGTTTGTAAAATATGCGTACCTATCAGATAAACTGCCTATATACGATATATTTTTATTTTATGTACATGTTTTATCTACTGACCAATTATAAAATCTTGCTAACCGAGTAATTATTTAATATCGCGAATGTTTATTGAGCAGACACATAATATTACAAGCTGTCTGCATACTAGTTAAATTGCTGACAATATTAAGATTTTTTGCAGCAAGATTTTTATTTGTTGCAGACAAAATATTTGTTTGCTGTCTCAATGATTAATTAGCAGATTTTTGTTGCTAACCAAATTAAATAACGGCAAACCATTTAATTACTTCTCTAATTTATTACGCAAAAAAATATTTTTTCACTTCGTACCTTATTCATCAAGCCCGGTACTGAGTATTACACAAAACAAACTGAATAAAAAACGCACAACAAATTAACTGAGAATAAACAGCAGCTCGGGAAGGAATCTGTGGGAATGCATTGGAAAATATTAATCATTTTACAAAAATAATTGCTCATTCCACAAATTTCTATTCTAATTCTTTCACTATTCGTTCTATCCGACTGTGGAACTCTCTTCCTGAATTTATTCGCCGTTCTCCTTCTCTCAATATCTTCAAGTTGCAAGTGAAAGAGCACTTTTTAACTCTCTAAGTTATTTACGCTGTCACTTATTGTCTTTGGTTGTACATTTTTGGTTATTAAGTATCACATTGTAGATTATGTATATGTTAGTATAGTACATGTTATATATAATGTATGTATGTATTTATGTATGTAGTAATAAGTATATATTAGGAGTTTCTTAAGTTCAGTATTTAGTTTTAATTGTTATTTTATGGTTTTTTTATTGCGCACCACCCCTCAAATATGTTATTACGCAATTTCCTCCAGCCAAAGGTTGTCTGGAAGAGATCACTCTTTAGCGATAAGACCGCCTTCATGTATAACTGTCTTATCATGTAATATTTTCCTCTTAATGTTGTGCAATAAAGTGTTTTCATTCATTCATTCAATGGCTTTCGGGTCTTCGTTTTGCTAAAGTCCTGTATTATATCCTTATAGACATGTAGTCGATTTTTGAAGCCAACTCTGCTGCGATTGACAATACAGTAAAAAAAAGATGAGCGGATTTTTTCAATATTTTACTTGATTCTGAGTAACCTCTTAAAATTTAAAACACACTTTTGTTAACATCCTGTATTGCTAAAGCAAAGAGATGTTATTCCTCAAATAGTTTTTAATGTTTTTTAATACTCAGGTCAGCACTAAGAGGGGCCTCGAGCGGAGCCAATTTAACTTTAAAAACATTCCCACTTATTAGCTCGCAGTCTAAGAAACAACTGGATTTCCACGGTTTATCGGTAGTTTTGGTTGAATATATTTCATGTTGTTACAGTATTTTTTTAGCTATGCTTATTTAACTATATTTACACTCAAGGGGGCCTTGCGCGTGATCTTATTTCATATAAAAATATTACAACTTAAGGTTAAACGTCTATCACCCTATTTCATACAAAACTGGCTAAAAACTACACAAATACACACAATTAAAGTTATAGTCAAATTAACGTCATCTAACAGAGCACTGACATTTAACTTTAAGGTAAGTCAGCAGTCAGCACCCTAGTAGTGGGCCTCGAGCGAGACCCCACTATGATAGCCATCGCGGTTTTATTCATAGAGTATAGGTTATGACAGTTACTTTTTAGCTATACTTAATAGTCACAGGGGCCTCGCGCGACTCTATTTGTAATGTAAAAATATTATTCCTTTATAAATAAAATGGAACAATTGGATTTCAAATGTTTTTATGGTTATTACTTGATTGTATACAGTTTTGCCATTTTTATTTCTAGCCATACCCACATAAAGCACTGAAGGGGGCCTCGCGCGCGGCCTCTTTAATTACAAGATTTAATGAAATAATGTGACCCCCTTACGTTAGCATTTTAGGTAGGGGGCCTCGCGCGAGGCCCCCTTGAGCGCGAGGCCGTGGGCGAGGGCCCACTTCGCCCACGCCTTGCTACGCTACTGGTTTTATACTAAGGTGCTGAAACTGAGACGCTTTTAAAAGAGAGTAATTTAAAATACTGAATAAATCTCCTAATTATCATTTGATAGTTAAGTATAGAATTACTTTCACTCCTACCCAGAGACCAGATAAAAATATATGACATAAATTAAATTAGGACCCATTTAGTTACCAAATGTAGGCGTGTGTTTGCCAGTGGACCTGTATTTGCCAGTTAGTTGTGATTGTGACTATCGATCTATCAATTGATGTTAATATACAGGATTTATCAGAATACGCTTAGGTGTAAGATCAGTTAACTGATGCCTTTATACTTATCACAATTAAAAACTTTTATTACAAGACCTTGCTGAAAATGCAAAAAAAAATGTTAGACCCTTCATACAAATTGAGAGTGACAGCTTATTGGTCAATTTAGTAAAAATAGTCAGTTTTTTCATTTTATTTTATATTACATTGATATAAAGGCCGATTTAGAGGTACCCAAATTTATTTAAATACATATGTACATTTTTTACATTACACTGATGACTGAACTCCCCTCGCTACAAATTTAATAAATATAGGTATATTACATTTAATTTTGTAACACACGCGCCACATACAATCCAATCTATAAAAGTACAGGTGTACGAATCTTGCCCACTCGCCAAAATTAAATGCCCTCTCATATCCTTTCATCCAAGCCCGAAGCATGCACTGATTAAATCGAGAACGCAATTCAACCGTCCATTTCGTCGACCCCATTCGCATTCGCCTCTAATATGTCTGCTTCCTGCTCTTTTCATTTCAATCATTTACATTGACAGCATAAGCTTGATTGGCAGCCCTATTAATACCGCCTTTCCCGCTAATCTCAGAAAGCTTCGAATTTCAAGTCGTTCTATTTTTTCTTTTTTTTTGGTTGGTCGTTTTGCGAGCTCTTGTCACGACCTTTCTTTCAGCCACCTGCGATTCTATTCATTCGGATTTTTCAATGGCGTAGCATAGCAACCTTTGTCAGGTGAGGGGTTATCGATGGCGGCAGCCCTTTGTGTTTCTGGTTTGATGGATTGAATAAAACAATGAGTTTACAAAGAAGGGACGGTTTTTAGTATAGGATTGTTTGTTTTGTGATTGTTCAAAAGGAATAATTTCTGATATGAACTGAATTTGAGAGTCGATCATTGTAAGACTTGAAGTTCTAAAAATAAATAAATATCGCGAGGTGAAGCACAAACTGTCATTTGAATATAAAAGAGGATCGTTTCTATTATATAGAAATGAAATTCCCGGAGGAAAAAATCTTTTTAGGGCATAAATATTTGCTCTGGGTGGGGACCGAACCCACGAGCACAGCCACGAGCCTTGATGTAGAAGCAGGAGCAATGAGAACTACGGCACTGAGCAAAAAATATAAATGTATCAGAATATAATCCTTTAAGTTAAGTATTCCACTTGAAATCCACTATAAATAATAATATTATAGTGTACCAAGTTTATTTAAGTAGTCTAATTTACATAGATACGTATTACTGTAGGTAGCTCGAGTTAACGTAGCGTGAAGACTTAAAAACTTTTTTGTTACCTACATCTTTTTAGTGGCGTCTAGACTAAAATCTCCATAGTCACTTGCCACATGCTGATTTTATTTATTTTCTTTCCAGCCAGTTGGCATCTACCGAGGGAAGTACGAGTGGGCGAACGAGGACAGTCCAGTCGGCGGAGACTGCTCGCTCTGGGTGCGAGCTGCTACTCTTCAGCTGGACGATGGACAGTGGCAGTGCCAGGTCACTGCTAGCAACTATGATGTTCAGGTGGGCAACACTATTATATTTTTCATATTCTGACTTTGGAACATTTATGGCGGGAAATTCGAATGTGTGACGCAACTATTTATTGCTCTTTAGTGATAACTCTACCAATTTAAAATTCATATATTTTTAGGTTATGTCGAGTCGATGACAAAAAAAAATTGGACTCAGCATGTCACTGGTCTCTTTCCTTTAACTGAGTAGAGTTTAAAATTACAAAAAAAATCTTATCTTCAAAAACAAAGAAGTTGGGGCCGTCAAAGTTGCGAGTTTGTTTTTGGGTGTCTAGCTTAAAAACTAGGAATTTCTGTATATTGTGCAATATGTATTGAATTTGAACAAACGGACACTGAAAATGCCGATTCATGTAGTAATGTATTATAGTTATCTGTTGCCTATTATCTGTATTTATAAGCTTTGATTGGTACCCTACACTGTAGTTGTGCTTTAAATAAATAATAAAATTTTAAATATAGCAGCATGTTATTATACTTAAGTATTTTTACATCCTCTATTTTTTTATTGTTAAATGTACGGAATCGAGATCGACGTTCAACCTTCAGTTGACCGGTTTTTGTTATAATAAGGTAATAACCCTAAATTAGCAACTTCTCTGTACAATATAAAAATTTTGAAATTTCGGTATTTTTTTCCAACTTTCAGGGGAGGCCGGGTGACTGAGGGATTTAATAGGATCAAAATAAGATTTGTGCTAAAGATAAATGATTTGGGGATTCACAGTTTTTGTAAAAGAGGATTTCTTTGCATCCGTCAGCTAGAAATCCTATAAGTCGGTCAAAGCAATAATTATCGTACATTACTTATTTATAATACTCAGGTGGAGGAAAAAAATATTGTCTCGGTATTTTACGTGAAAATTCAAGATTTTCTGTGATTTTTGTACGATCAGTACATACGTTTAGGTTTTTAGGGTTCTGCACTCCAAAGTCCATACGAGGAATCATTATAAGATCGTTGTGCCCGTCATTGCAATTTTTGAATCAAAATGCATGTGACAAAATTTCTATAAGTGTACTACAAAACCATTTTGTTTAGTCCGTTATATTTACTTTTTACGACTGGTTTTCCCAGACTGAATTTATTTCAGTGAAATAGCTTGAATCAGCTTTTGCGCTACCCTGTACCTGCTGACACCGCCCCTAGCTTCATAAACAGCACAAGTTTTTCATGGAGCTTGCGTTAGTTATAAACTCCTTGGCTTGCGTTTATTATTTTTCATTTTCTTGTAAATTTAAGAAGTTAACCTATAGTGTTATCAACAGTCACTACAGCCAAAGAGATTTGTTGACAACTTCAATTACAAAAATACGAGAAGACTTTCGATTATTATACAGATTGTTAAGTTTAGTTCTCATTAATTGGTAGGTGCTTCTACTCTATGGCCGGACCACACAAAGTTATTTTTTCTTTTTGGACTCTTCACGCAAATTGTTCAGTTGTTTGGCCAATTTTGTAAGAAGAGTCCAGTTATTTTTACTTTCAGTAAAGTCGTAAAAGAAAAGTTGATCAGTATAAATAGCAGAAACAACAGTTCTCAGGATCTTACGCCTTCCTATAGATAGGTAGATTGCACAACACAGAACCAAACGGTCAATTGTATTTCCATTAGAAACAATTTATTTCATTGACCATCTCTTTGCGTCGAAAAACACGCTCCACATGACAAAGGCGTGTCATTATCAATGCTCCTCTGATTTGATTGAGTGTTCCCCTTCCATTTTAGAGGGAGCAAAGCAATCCGCAATATGGGATAAGGTACTTACGTATGCTTTGATCGATATATGAAACGGTCCGTGAAGGAATTATGCGCATTGCCAGGCATATGATAAGATTAAACATGTTTGCACGAGATTGAAATTGAGAGAGAAATTGTTGATGCTGATAATTTTGAATTTTCTTTTGGACTCGACGCTTTTCCTTACATCGTCGGAGCGAATTATTTTTTGGACTTCTCCTTCATATTGATCAAGGTGATTAAGCGACTTTGTAGAGTCCGAAAACGATTTTCCTTCATTTGTATGGGTTCCTTGGGAAAAGTCGTTCAGTTTCATTGGCAGAAGCCACAAAATGAATAAAATATATATACTTACAGGGACGTTGAATCAATATGCGTAAAGGGGCGACGCTTATCTTACCTTGGAAAATAATTTTGAACATACAAATTTAAGTTACCTTACTTCTAACAGAGACAAGATATCTTATAATTATCTTGCCTTATTTTAAATAACATTTTTACATTTAATTAAAGGATACCATTTATTTATTGCAGGATGCCTTGTCTAGTCCCCCTGCGGCCCTCGCAGTCAGGGTCCCTCCGCAGTCTCCAAGGATACTCTTCAACGGATCCCATGTGTTGCCAGGACAGAATATTACGGTTCAAGCCGGGTCGAGGGCTACGGTAGTCTGCGAAGCCCGATATGGCAACCCTCCGGCTTACATCGAATGGTATCTCGGTAAGTTCAAAAGAGGTTCTAATTAATTAACGAAATTAATAATTGGTATTCCCAAAATATTATTCTTGTGTTGCTACTTTGTAGGTCTATTGCGTATATGTGTATTGTATGTATAGCTGTCTCTGGTTCCCACAATACAGGGAATCCTAGTATAGTTTGGGGCCAGATTATCATGCGTGATTTGTCCCGGAAAATTGTATTTATAATATTTATTTTATAAAATGTGTCAGGGTCAATTTGGAAATCACGAAGAATTAAAAAAGACATAGCATTGCAAATAAGTCTATCAAGCCGTTTTGTTTATAGATACCTGTGAAAAACATGACCATTCGCTAAGGCAGTAAAAAAAATATTGGAAGGAAGATAGTTTGATGAAATATAGTTCCTTCCCGTTGTTTTTTACTATAAATATAGTATTAAGAGAATACAATCAAAACGGGTGTGAAGCTACTAATAGTTACGAAGAATACTAAGTAAGCAATTATGTTTTTATCGAATACAGCTTAACACTTTTCCTTATTCCCCATAATTATTGGCAGAGAAAGTTTTCGATACTCCGAAGTTCAACGAGATAGAAATGTCAACAAAAACTAGCAATTGTTTTTGTTTCCTTTCACACAATTGTCAAAGCAGAAACAAATGACTGGCGACAGTTTTTTGTTCACCCAGAAGGTTAATTCTTGGTTATTTGTTTTGATTGAATGCCAGTAATGAGGGGGAACGGGCAGGTTAAGTAGCTGTTACGTTATGCCTCGACATAATGATGAATGATTTTATGAGAAATGAATTTTCGAAATGAAGTGTGAATTTCAATCTGTTTTCTAATGAGGTTGCAATGTGATCTGGATTTGAAATTAGATCGTTCAATGTCAGTGCAAGATGTTACAAAATGGTTTGATTATTGTTTACATAGGAGGTTTGTACTCGTTAAAGTAATTCTTTTTTTAATCGCAACTTTAATGAAATTAAAAAAAAAGACCTTACATACCTACATATCCATGGTTTTTGCGGTTTGAACATTAGATTCCTATGGGAAAGTTAAGAAGATCGTCTGATACCTAATAGCAGTATAGGTAGTACCTTTGATAACAAATAAATTAACTATAGGTAGATAGATTATATCTTAACGCACTCGATGTCAATTCAGCCAATCATTAACTCAAATCATCTGTAATAGACAGGTTTAATTAGATCCTGAGATTGGAGCAGTCAAACGTTAATTCTGCAATTACCTTATATCTAATTTGAATAACTGATGATATATAACATGTATTTCATCTTATTATTATGTCAAAAGCAAACGAAAATCAACAATAGCATCCACGGCGTAGTTAGTTAGCGTAGTAGTCCCCTTAGTTCTCATCAAGAGTTCGATTCGCGGCGTGGTCCAAGTTTGTATAGCTTTATCTTTAGGACATTTTGCCGCCAATGACTGTAGCAAGCTGTGAATAGCTTACCATCTTATTTAAGACATGTAGCCATTTTTTTCATGGATAACCAGGTTAAAACAATCACTGCTTATCAATTTCGTGAGCTGAGTCTGTTTATGAAATTGGTCTGATTTTCAAAGTCGCGACCGTGGCCGTGGTTTAATCCTTACGATGCAATATATCAGCTCCTTTACAAGGACCTATTGAGAATGAAGTGTATCTATGTATTTAATATTTTTTGTTCTTGTTTCAGAAAAAGAACGCCTCACAGCGTGGAGCCAAACCAACGTATCAGAAGTGGAACGCCCCCGAGTTTGGGCTGCGCGGTCTGTTCTGGAGCTCGGAGCTACGAGGTCAGCTCACGGGAGACAGCTGGCCTGCCGGGCGCACCACCCATCCTACCCTACCCCGTACTACAGGGACTCGTATACCATGCTTGATGTCACATGTAAGTGTCTAGATCTGGGAGGTGTACAGGGGCTGATTTTTTTTGCTGACAAGGCGGCAAATTGTAGGATTTACATTAGGCTTTTTAGTCATGAACGGCGATTGCTCCATCCTTAGATCATCTATCAAAATGTGCAAGGCCTAATATGAATGAATTCTGTTGGTAGAATGAACGGTTACTCTGTAGGTTACCCTTGAAACGTAGGTACTACTTGCTCATAGAATTGAACTAATATTCCCCAAGAAACGTGTGAAATTGGAACTGTAAATATTTGGCATTTTATACGTATAGTTTGCAAATTAATTAAAAAATTTGCATTAACAATTTGCATGGAAACTATATTCGTAAGAAAGTGTCAAAATAATTTTCAGGTATATGAGTATCATCAACCTATGCTACTTTTCAGCAAACAAGCAGATATACAGATTTTCCTTCTGCCTTTTGTTGCGTACATACATAAATCAGCACCATTTTTCTCCCGCAGTCGTTCCAGTGGTATCAATAATCGGGGCTGATGCGAGCACCTTAAACAACTTGGAGGAAGGCTCCAGCGCGCTCACCCTCGAGTGCCGCGCCGACGGCAACCCCAGCCCCTACGTGTGGTGGACTAAGGACGGCCAGGTGTTGGCTACTAATGGCGCCAAGCTCATTCTGGCTCCGGTGTCGAGGAATCATTCAGGTTAGTATTAAGAATGGATGAAAGGGATAAACAATAAGTACATGGTGACTGTTTCTTTGTCGACAAGCGGAAAATTGAAAATAATCATTGCAGCTCCACTTGGCGGGGACACTTTTCCTTAGGGATCTGTACAATCTTTTTTTTTAACTTCTGTGCACATTTTATCATCAATTATCGAAAATTTCCCCTTAACTCATCCATACGACTATCCATACAAAGTTCAAGAATTTAGTATACGTTTCAAACTGTTTCGTGGGGAAAGTTGTTCGGTTTCATAAGGAGAAGTCACAGACAATTTTTGTTCAAGCATTTCAGAAGGACTCTATAAAATACAATTACAAAGTATGATTAGAAATCAAACTGTTTAAACTGTTTTTGGATTCATAATTAAAATAATCAGCTTGCTTATAGCTTGATTCTTACATAACACTACAGTAGTGTCTTTTTATCGTACCTAATAAATTGATCTGTGATCTTGTAGGTCAACTAATTTATTGATAATGTTTATTTTTTCAGGAATATATGGATGTCAAGCAAGGAATTCATTGGGGACATCGGACTCAGTCAAAGTAGAAATTGATATCAAATGTAAGTCTTTTTATTTACACCTCAAGACGCACAACAGTCTGTGTTACCTAGTCACGATTTTGTGAACTATATTTATTTAAGATTTATGATGATTGAAAGTTGAATACTCTCGCTTTTAGTTTGTGGCGTCTCCCTATGTCAGACAATTGTTAAGTCATCAAAAGTGAAATTTTGGTACTGAATTGTTTTCAGATCCACCGAAAGTGACGTGGGTTGGACCAGACACTGTGGTGGAAGCGAACCTCTTCTCGAAGGTCACTCTGGAGTGCAAGGCGGAGGGAAACCCCGCTCCTACGTACCAGTGGTATCATAAGTGAGTTTATTCATATATTTTATTAACTGTACACGTTTTTACGTTCATAGATGTTGTCAGTATTACACTTTTTTGGACAGGTTTTTTTGGACGTCCCATGCAAACTTTATCCACCATTTTATCCAATAGGTGACTTTTTTTGATCTTTTTTTTTCTGACTGATTTCTATATTTAACTTTGATTATTTTATTGCAGCCCATCACCCTCACCAATCAGCACGTACCCAGATGACGGCTACCCAGTGTCCTCGACTCCTCAGCTGCAGCTGCACAACGTGTCGTATGCGCAGCACGGGCGATACACCTGCGTTGCTATCAACCAGATTGGACTTGAAGAGAGGTGAGACATATCATAATCATCATCATCAGCCTTATTAGTTCACTATTGGACATAGACCTCCTCCAAATATACTGCATGGGATGTAGTTTGGATTTACTGGTTAAATATATATACATATATAGGGTGAGTTTAAATTAGTTCTTGAAACGAAAGGCTATGCATGTGCTCATGAAAACAAACAACTTTCCCTAAGGAACCCATAGCCACCTCCGCAAAAAAAATGTTGGTCTCTTCATACAAATCGATCAGCCGAGCGGCCAAATTAGTATGAAGAGTCAAACATTTTTTTGCGATTTGACTATGGGTTATTTAGGGAAAGTTGTTTGTTATCATGAGCACATTCATAGCCTTTGGTATCAAGAACTAATTTAAAGTCACCCTGTATATATATTGTTTAAATAATAGTGTTTAAATCGCTTACATCAGGAGCTCTTAGATGGGTCTTCAAGGGAAAGTTGAAGACTTTGTAGATCTCGGTTTGGTTGGTGATAGGATATTTTCTGAGTCCCTCTGTTTAGCTACTTATAACCATCATCGATTAGTCTTGTGTCCAAACATTCGCTAAACAGTGTTAACAGCATTGTGTTCCTTGGCGATAAGATAAGCAGATTGCGTTGAACAATCTGGTAAGCTCGGCATCATGCTCACTCTGCCCGAGCCTCGCTTTTCATCCTTATTAACAGTAATTAAAAAAAAAAAGCTTTGTGTTTACTGCATATTTTGGTCTTCGTTTTTAATATTACTTACTAGTAAAAAAAGGAAAAAATTTAAAATAGTGAATCAATTTCACCAAAAATTGTAACAACAGTTTTTTATGTTTTTGTCAAATTACGAAAAAATTTGAAACGTTACATACCGTTTCATCTTTCTCCACTGAACGTCTTTTATCTTTTCCAGAACCCATCAGTCAGAACCAGTAACGCTGAACGTCCTGGGGCCGCCGGTGGGCGCGGAAACGGCCACTGCGCATGCGTGGAGCGGCACCGAGGCCAAAGTGACGGCCGCCGTGTGCGCCGACCCGCCGCCGCGCAGAGCCGCCTGGCTGTGGGGCAGTCTGCGGCTGGAGGTGCCCTCGCAGATTGGTAAGTGTACATGTTTTATGTAGGTGATCGCTGAAGCGGTCGTGGCTCAGTGCGGCTTGCGTGGTCGCGTCGATCGCGCAGGTTAACTGACTATACAGACACGGTCATAATCTGGATGGAGGCTAAAGGCCTGGAGGCTAAGGCTAAAGGCCCGCCGCCGATGAGAGCCGCCTGGCTGTGGGCAGTCTGCGGCTGTGAAGGTGCCTTCGCAGATTGGTAAAGTTCCTGGTTTATTCAAGTAGGCCTAAAGACGGTAATTGCCTGGTGTAACATCACCCGCGGTCACGTGTAGGGCATTAAAGCGCAACACACACAGAAGCGGCTGCGGGGCGGTGCGGAAGCGTTCCGGGAGCAGTATTTTTTGTAATTTTCGGATTACAATGAAACCCTTCACACCAACTAGCCGACTAAAATATTTGAAAATCTCAAACCCTGGCGCCTGTGGTCCTAGCCGAATGTGGCGCTCAAAGGGTTAATAAAAGAGAAACAGAAGTGGCCCTAGAAAGCTTCCTTGAGGAACGTCAAAAGCTTACCATCAGGTGAGATAATGCCAGGGGCTTAGCAATCGTGGATTAAAAATTCTCAATTTGGAATAGAGAATTATCACATGAATCTCAGCAGATATGGAACCATAGACAGTGTATCTCATCTTTGTTAATTTTTCTTGCAGGTCGTTTCCGCACCTTGGAGCCAGCCGGTGCCAATGGCTGCTACCGATACACTCTTCTAGTCGCTAACACCGGCATGGCCGACGCCCGGGTCTACGTCTTACACGTTGAGAATGAAAGGGGCTTTTCGTCTCATGCCGTATCATTGACTGTTCATGGTAAGTGTAACTTTATATTCCTGGTTTTCTTTTGCTAAATATTTACAAATTATTTATTAGATTAAGAAATTAAAGGAATTGTATTGTATCCTTCATCAATGACCTTGACGATTTACTGCAGTATCTCCTCGTAAATTCCTTAAATATACTTCAACATACTTAAGCCTGATTAACAAGCACTGCATAGACAAGGTTAGAAATGTTTGTTTCGATTTTGGCAGATTTATAATTAAAAATGTCTACTATACTCCACAAAATCTAAAACTACAATGCAATAAACTTGACTGACTCGGTGGCTCAGTGGTTAGCGCTCCTGACTACTGATCCGAGAGTCGTGGGTTTGATCCCCACCCAGGGCAAACATTTCTGTGATGAGCGAATTTATTTGCTCTGTGTCTAAATATCTATTTAAATGTGTTGTGTATCAGTCTCCGGTTCCCATAGTACAGGGAATCCTAGTTTAGGGCCAGATGACCGTGTGTGATTTGTCCCGGATATTATAATAATAAACGTTTTACACATAATAACTTGACATGGCAGATCATTACGGGATATAAGAAATATTTTTTCTAACACATCTTAATCTAACCAATCTTCTACAGCTTCGCCCACTAACCAATCACGCACTCTAATGGCATGGCTCAGCTAACCTTGTGTACTTTTGTCACCAGATTCGCATTTTTCGCTAACAGAGACGGCGCACATAGCGCCTCTGATCGCGGCGGCGCTCGTCATCGCCGCGCTGCTGGTTGTGGTGCTTTGCCTCATTATCCGGTGCCGGAGGAGACGAGGTAAGGGTTCTTCCGTTTTGATACGATTGCCTCTAAAATTCCCCAGTTCCCCATTGCGTTGGGGCATCTTGGTAAGCCCACTTGCTTCTTTGGTATCGTCATCACTCACCACTAGGTGAGGTAGGGCTAAAGGCTTTCTAATAGTGGATAATAT
The DNA here is from genome assembly GCA_958295455.1 of Coleophora deauratella. Lineage (NCBI taxonomy): Eukaryota > Metazoa > Arthropoda > Insecta > Lepidoptera > Coleophoridae > Coleophora > Coleophora deauratella. The sequence continues at coordinate 3,301,174 of OY282400.1, read as the reverse complement.
GTGGGATATGTATTTGGTTGAGTTTATTCCACCACAACTTTTAAATGGCTGAATCTAATATAACATTCTAGTTTTGTTTACAGAGAGCGTCGAATACAAGACTGATGATTTAGATAGGTGAGTAACAGGTTTTTTGTTTTATAATCTTTCTAATAATTAATAAAAAAAAGTTTCACGAAGTAGCTAAATATACCTATCGACTTGTTACATTTATTTTATATTAAAATTAAGATTATTTATTCAAGTAAAGACATTCTTTAAATTCTACCTCCACAGCGAGAAAGCAGTCCTCCCAGCGGACGCCGTTTACTCCCCCCAGCAGCCGCTGCCGGCCGCGGGGCGCGGGGCAGGGGGCGGCGGGGGCGGGGGCGGGGGCGCGGGAGGGGGCCCCGGCGGGGGGGCCGTGACGTCACGCTACTCGCCGGCCGCGCTGCAGGTGCGCCGCGCCGCCGTCGTGCTGCAGCCGCCCACCACCGTGTGACGTGTGACGCACAGGTGTGATGTGATACTAACTGCACGAGCTGTGATGACGTGATGTCACACCTATGCATCACATGTCTGCTATTGTGATGAGTCACGCTATCAGACGTGTGATGCGTAGGTGTGATGTGATAATAATTGCATCAAGGAGTGATATGGCGGCGTGACGTGATGTCGCACCTATGCATCTCACGTCGGATAGTGTGATGAGTCACACTATCAGACGTGTGATACATAGATGTGATCTGATAATAACTGCACCACAGTGTGATATGAAGGCGTGACGTCACGCTACTCGTCACAACAGCGTGACAGGTGATGCACAGGTGTGATGTGATACTTACTGCACCACAGTGTGATACGAAGGCTGCTCATAAGAAAAGAGACCGCAAAGTATAAACTCCATATATTTTACGGACTTCTTTCTTATGAGGGCTGAAGGCATGACGTCACGCTACTTGCCACCATAATGTGAAATGTGATGTCATACCTACTAACTGTACCTAAGTGCAATATGGAGGTTGACATTACGCTATTCGTCATCATAATGTGACGTGTGATGCACAGGTGTGAAGTGCTATTAATTGCATTGCACTATATCTTGATACTCTGTCAATGTCATGAAGCCATTTGTACACTAGATTACATGAGATATCCTTGTCATAGAGTTCATAAGGTATCCCCACATGTAGCAATAATTCCTTTATTTTCGTAACTTAATCATGATAGAGAACTGAATTTTCTACTTCTTGCATGTAACTAAACACATTACTTCTAGTGGCAATTATTTTAATTGGTTTTTGTTTCTGTGTGAATAATCCTCTATTTTGACTTCTAATTAATATGAAGATAGTCCCAGTTCTTTTATTTAACGCAGCATCTGTGTGAAATATATAACCAATCTGCACTTAGCTTAATCTCACAAGTTTTAAATGTTATAATCTGGAAAAGTATTTAAAGATACATTGGCAGTATTTGAGATACTGAAACGTTGAAGATGTCGTTATTTTCGATTACTTCTATAGTTTGAAACACCTTGTTAATCGACTAACCTGTTGTTTTCTTTTTCAGGCAGCACTAACGTCGCTGGAAAGAGAAGCCAAAGATAATGTATACGCGGTACTAGACCCGCATATACAGTATGAGATAACTATTAATAAGCACGGAGAACCGCCTAAGTACCTGTCGCTGTCAAAACCTCTAACGCACCAAAGAACGCACGCTTTCGACTCGCAATACCTAGATGAAATTAACAATAATAACCAATTTGACAATCGATTCACCACATTTAAGTCAGGACCACCAAAAGTAAGGAGATCAAATATAAGCAATGATAAGAAAAATGCGCACGATGAAACTTTTGTTTCGAAAAACAACAAAGACATAGAATACTCTAAAGATCCGTATTTTGGGATGGCTAGGAACGTTGATGGTGCACAAAATAATAATCGTAGTTCAAAAAATTACTCACGTATGTACGAAAGGAATAATTCTGGTAGGAAGTCAGTTACCAAAAAAGATGATCATGCAAATAATAATGATTTTCATAAAAATGATAGAAGAATGTCGAATCGCAGTAGAAAAAATGTGGATAAAGATCACAATAAGAAAATACTTTCAGATAATGAAAAAGAGCGTTCGTTTGAAGAGTTTGACAATGTTAATGATAAGCCTACCAATGTTGATGCTGTTGAAGATTATAGGCCAAGGCCAGGTAAAGTAAGGGAGATAGCTTCAAGATTTAATAGAAATAGTACTAATTCAGGGCCAGTAACTAAGAAGGAGAGACCTAGACCGCTGCAAAGCTACCACCAGTCTTACTTGGACCATATATTTCCCGACGCAGTTGAGGTTTAGAGTGCAAGTGTGAGTGGACTATTAATAATTGATGTCATAATAGATCTCTCATTAGTTATATTTGAATTAAAGTATTTTTAGGATTTTGTAAAATTAAGATGGTATGAATGTGCTCTTTTTCTTACACTATTTATTAGAGCGAATTAAATATATATGAAGTATGTAGTTGTTCACAATACCATGTATTATAGCGTCACCATGACAATTGAAACTAAAAGCTTTCACATTTTAATGTAATATAACTATAGCGTTTAAGTATCCCTTAAAAAAATGAGTATCATTGTCTTCTACCGTTTTGTACTTAAAGTAAAATGCATTTATTACTTGTATATAGATATTATTTTCTATTTCGTACTTCACTTCAATAGCTGTATCTTTCGTTACTACATTTTGTGTATAGTCTTTATTTTGTATGTTTTTATATTGTTAAATGTTAACTGTATTAAATGAAGATACTTGTATTCTGGTCGTTTTATTATACATCATTTCTAAATTAATGATATATTTGTGCGGAGGTGCCAACCTCAAGGAGCCATCCTGGCACGCCTTTAACATTTGCTTTCTACTGTATTATTAATACATACAGTAAAAAAGTCTTACTAATATATATTACTCCAGTACATCGGCACGTTCAGTAGTCCGGTACACTAGGCCATTGTTCTTTTCATTTAAGCAACGCTTCTGCAGTTGCTCCTTGCATCCACTCAATCTGTAACCGAAGATAAAGATTGACATTAATACGTCAGATTATTCTATATCTCCTTATTTCTGCATAAATGTAACTTTATTTACCTTGAAATTCTCTATATTTACAATACAGACGGTAATCCGAAAAATCAAATTATGCAGCACCACTCGGTTTTTAGTTGCCGGATTGGAAAGACTGCTTTCTATCATTATTCAAACAAAATTTTACACACCTGCGACAATTAAAATTACTTACCTACTAACTGTTTAATATCAATAAGACATCTACTACAAAGGTCAATTGGTCCCAATAGAGAATACCAATTGCTGTTAATTTAGATCACACCCATTTGTGGACAGGCCAATGTTTAAATTTATTCCCAATTATAGAACTAAACGGGACATTACCGTAGAGACAAAAGTATTAAGGTATTAGGTGTATGCAGTGTTAATGAATATAAAAGTTTAATTACTTAAAAGTGAGCTGTATCTCGTGTAGCAACTGAACACGACAGCAAATTGAGTTCGTTCACTGAAAAGGGAATGCTTTGAATGACAAATTAGGTGGGTAGGTATGCCAAAGGCAACGACCATACCGGTAATACAATATAGGTATATTCAAGTATTGGGTGTGTAATGATAAAAATATTAGATAAAATCATTTAAAATATATCCTGTAATATTCGAACGATTTTTAACCGACTTCAAAAAAAAGGAGGAGGTTCTCAATTCGTCGGAATCTTTTTTTTTTTTTTATGTATGTTAAAAGCTAAATGATACGAGTATACCAGAGATGCGCCTCAAGAAGAAAAATACACATATGAAGATTGCTACATGGAACGTAAGAAGTCTTAAAAGGGAAGGTAAATTAGAGAATACTATTAGAGAAATGAAACGACTAAAACTTGATATTTTAGGACTAAGTGAAATTAGATGGCCAGATAATGGTAAATATGAAAACGACGAAACAACGTTATACTATTCGGGTAAATCATCTCAAGAAAAAAACCATCATCATGGTGTCGGTATTCTAGTTAAAAAAGAGCTTACGAAATATATAACAAATTTTGTTCCCTACTCTGATCGCTGTATGCTACTTCAATTCAATAGCAAGCCGTTTAAACTCAACGTTATTCAGGTTTACGCTCCCACAGCGCAAAGTGAAGATGACGACATAGAAATGTTCTACAAGGACTTAGAAGACGTTTTGGGCAGCATAAAATCGCAGGAAATTGTTCTTATCATTGGAGACATGAACGCCAAAATTGGTAGAGGACCCGTAGAAAAGGTTGTTGGCAATTTTGGTCTTGGTGAACGTAACGAACGAGGCGATAGGCTGCTGCAATTTTGTTTGGAGAAGAACTTTGTCATAACCAACACTTGGTTTCAACATCCCCCAAGGCGCTTGTATACCTGGATATCACCGCAGGATAAAACAGATCATATCGTTAGAAATCAGATAGACTACATATTAATACAATCTAGATTTAAAAATTCTATCACAAACGTCAAAACGTACCCTGGCGCAAATATAGGGTCAGACCATAATCCATTAGTCGCAAAATTTAAAATCAAATTAAAGAAAATTAAGACACGTAAGGAAGAATCAAATAGAGTTGATATGGAAAAATTAAAGAACCCATTCATAAGGCTTCATGCCGAAGCCCACATTAATAAAGAAATGAAGGAGTGCCGAGAGAGTAGCGATAACTTTAACAATATAGAGGACTTATGGGATAGAGTAAAGAATGTAACAATTAAAACAGCCAAAGATTGTATAGGGAACAAAATAAATACCATCAGAGTAGCGTGGATAACTGAGGATATTTTGGATCTTATGGATGAACGTAGACAGCATAAATTCACTAATAGGAAAAAGTACAAAGAACTTGACAAAATTATTAGAAATAAAATAAGATTAGAAAGAGATAAGTACTTAGAAGGCAAATGTTTGGAAATTGAAAATTTAGATGCAAAACACGATAGTTTCAACTTACACAAGAAGATTAAAGAATTTGAAATTGATAATGTGAAATAAATGAATCTAATCGAATCTAATCTAATCTAATCTACAAAAACCAACAGAAAAAGTACAACATCAGTATTACTAAATGGACAGAACAAATTGATACTAGACAAAGAAGAACAATGTAACGCGTGGGCAAATTATATACGGACTCTATTTGATGATGATAGTCACAGCCATGAGAAGGATAATGGAACCGCCGAAGATCTTGTAGGGCCATCAATTACAGCAGAAGAGATAACAAGGGCAATTTAATAAGGTCGATGAGAAATGGAAAAGCAGTTGGCCCGGATGGAGTATACGTTGAGATACTGAAACTTGTGGACGAGGAAAATATACAACCTATTGTTAAATTGTTTAATGAAATTTATGATTCCGGGACATTTCCTAAAGATTGGCTCAAGTCAATATTCTTACCTCTACCTAAAAAATTGAACGCCAAATCTTGTGGGGACCACAGGCTAATAAGCCTGATGAGTCATATGTTAAAAGTTTTTCTAAAAGTAATAAATTTCAGAATACAAAACAAAATTGATAAAAATATAAGTGAAACACAGTTCGGATTCAGAAACGGTTTGGGAACCAGAGAGGCTTTGAGTACTATACAGATACTAATACAGAACTGTCTGGAATTTCAGAAAGACGTGTATATCTGCTTTATTGATTTCGAAAAAGCGTTCGATAATGTGAAACACGATAAACTTCTGCAGCTCTTATCTAGAACAGAAATCGATAGCAAAGACCGCAACATTATACAAAACCTATACTGAAATCAAACCGCCCAATTGAAGGTTGGCCAAAACTACACCGAAAATATAAAGATTCTCAAAGGTGTTCGACAAGGGTGCATCCTCTCTCCCATGCTATTTAATCTATATTCAGAATTCATATAAGGTGGAGAATGATCAAATGCTACGTAATATCAGTGCTGCTGTATGGTGCAGAAGGGTGGACTCTTACCAAAACGACTATAAATAAGCTGAACGCATTTGAGATGTGGATTTATAGACGCATGCTTAAAATTTCATGGCGAGATAAAGTTACTAACATAGAAGTGCTAAGAAGAATGAAGAAGAATTTAGAAGTTGTAACCACAATTAAGATAAGAAAAACAGCATATTTCGGCCATATTTACAGAAACAACACAAAGTACAAAATTATTAAAAATATTATCCAGGGCAAAATTGAGGGAAAGAGAGGTAGAGGAAGAAGAAGAACAACATGGACTGACAACTTGAAGGAGTGGACCGGGCATGACATCGTCGCCCTGGGCAGAATGGCGGCAGAGAGAGAAGAGTTTCGGACGATGGTCGCCAACATCCGATGAGAAGCATGGCACCAGAAGAAGAAGAAGATGTATGTTCACCGATTACTCGAAGACGCCTGAACCGATTTGGAAAATTCTTTTTTTGTTTAAAAGGGTATACTTCACAGATGGTCTCATATAAATTTTATCGAAATCGATTCAGCAGTTTTTGAGAAAATCAACAAAAACATATCAAAATTGGAATTGTTGCGATTGAAGTCGGTTGTTTTTAACGTATTCAGCGTGGTCAATTATTAATCTGTCCATTTATTTTTTTTCAATATATGCCGAATTAATTTCTTTTGTTTTTGCCATTTCAGTTTAGTAAAGTCGTAGAACAAATAATAACATTTTTAATTAAATTTTATGACATCGGTAGTATATTCAATTACAGATGTGAAGATTTCTTATGAATCACAAAAGCTAAATACTCACCTAAAACTTGAATTCTTAGCAATTTATTAAGTTTAATATAGTTCACGAAATATAATTGAACAAACTTTGCTCAATACATTTTTCCTCAAAATTCAGGCACTTCAAAACACTATATTTGTAAAAAAGATTTGTATTCGTACAAAACCGAGTCCAAGTTAAAGACAGTTCATGCGTCTCGGTGAAACCGCTACGCGCGCCGCAGTACCAGTTTCTGTTTTGCATTGCATTTGCCCCTTCTTCTTTATTCTTCAATTCCTCACCTTAACCATAAATTACCAAAAAAAAAAACACTCCTTTACGCCGTTGTTATCAAGGCTTCACACCGACCGACCCAAGAGCAAAATAAATTGTGTAGGTATAATAAAAGTTCCTGAACACATTCGCTAAGTCCTAGCTATTACATTTATTTCCCTTGACAATTTTCCTCCAATTTAATTAGAACAGTCCAATTGACCAAATTAAGTATTTTGGCTAAATTGACAAACATTACAACAATCGTTTAAAGATATTTAGTATTGCAATAAAATTTTATGATTCTAAAAGTTGTTAAAAAGGGAGAAAATGAGCATGCCACCTCTATTGTCAGTTGAGAAGTCTCGCGTGCGCATCAAAACTTGAAACTATAGAGTTTGTAGAGAAATTAATAGAACAATCGTGATAAAAAGGTAGCCATTGGTTTCCTAAAGAAATATTTAAAAAATTCGGGATGGCTTTGAAATACCTGGTGTTTTTGCCGTAGCTTCCAATTTTATAAAGCTGGTCAAATTTTCAAAACCAATCTATTGCAAAGAAATGTCTAGATTTCTGGGACTAATTCATCCGATGGTTAGCTAACTTTGTATGGGAATGAGGATTTTTTTTCTTCTATAAATTGACTATAGTTTCTTTAGGGTAAAATGTTCAGTTTGTCGAGTGGAAATAAATAAATAATATATTTAAATATTTTTATGCATCAGACTGAAGATTGACGGTCTCAGGATTCTCATGGCATATATATATGACACAAAATATAATGTAGAAATAATAAGATACATTGAAGCTATTCTAAATACAACTCAATAAGTTTTACTTAAAAAACCAAATAAAATAAACTATAACTATGATATAAATGACACTACTCTTCAAAGGGTGGATTCCATTAGAGATCTGGGACTAATATCAGATTCAAAACTCATACTAGATTACTAGATAGTCATATAACTAGTATTGTAAACAAAGATTTTCAACTCTTTGGTTTTGTTTCTCGTTAACAGTAAATTTAAAAAACCAAAATACATTATTATATCTCTATAAGACAATTATAAGGCCAATACTAGGGTACGTAGCCTTTATTTGGGACCCTCACTATAAAGATTACATAGATGCCGTTGAAAAGGTACAGTACAAGTGATTATTTAAAAAAAAACACCGTGCGATATAACGAGCTGTTTACAGAATTGGACCCGTTTAGCGAAAGCTTATACAAGTATAAATTTAAAGTCAATAATAAATTAAATTAAAAGTATGGTTCATTCCAATCAAAAAAAAGCAAAACGTAGACAAACTTACTATGGAACTGACACATGTCAATGTCATCTGCATACTACGTTTGTTTACCTTTTGCTTTTTTTTGATTGGAATGAACTATACACATAATCATCATCATAACCACAACATAATATTATTATTTTTAGATCACCACACATACTGGGAAATATGTAGTTATTTGTACTTAGTTCTGACTTTAACCTCTCTTTTTTTTTCTTCCTTTAATAATGTATTCACATTGGTGTCGATTCGGTTTTCACGATTAAACTTTTTTGACAGAACTAAACTGAATTAAAGTGTTTTGCGTTTTTCTCTCTGTATCGAAAAGACAAGGATAGGATGCTTAAATTAAGTTTAGTCCTGTCAAATAAGTTTAATTGTAAACACCGAATCGACACCAATGTCACTCTATTGAAAACCAATAGATACATGTTATTATAAGGCCTACAAATTCATTTAAAACTATTTAAACTGTTCCACTTGTACAACTGAACAACTTACCCAAATGAACCTACAGTCAATTCGCGAAAGCGTAGTGTTATTGTTAGAAATCAGTATTTTTTCACGTATCGACCACACCTAAGAGTATGATGAATCTGTATTCTACACAAGAATTGATCGGTCATTTAGTTTGTTTGTAAAGGATACAGAACAAAATATAGCAAAGGCGGAATTATGCCTCTATTTTGTATGCAAAGTTCCATACTTTCTTTTGAGACCATAAGTTCCTAACTAGCCTAAGTCGTAAACTAGCAGTTTTTCAGTATGACGGGATAAATTCCAATTGATGGGTCATCATACTTATACAATTATTTTTATAGTAACACCCTGTATAATATAATTGATAACTGTATAACTGATTTATAAAGGAAAACATTACATAAGGCAAAAACGCTTTCAAAAACTAGGTACTTACTGGTATTTTAAATTATTAGAGTGAGTTGAATTGGTAGAGTATTGTTGTTTATTACAAACTCCTTGTAACTTATTACTTTTACTATACCGTCACATTTTAAAGATGAGTGCAGTGAATATCTTTGTAACAATAATGTGTCTGACAGCTATTTTTGAAGTGAATTTTGTGGAATCTGAAATGAATAGTAGCAGCACTTTTAAAAAATGGCCAAAAGTCCCTATTAGAGAAGAAAACATGTGCAAAAGAAAGTGTTTTAGTAAGTGTTGTCCGAAGGGAATGATCGCAAAGAAGATTGGGCATAAAAACGTATGCGTACCAATGGGAAACTACACAGATCTGATAACAAATCGCACTCAGAAGATATATAAATATGTTAATGAGATTGATGATGACTTTTTGCACCGCAAAATGGATGAAATGCTCACAGGAATCACTTGCAGGTGGAAGGCAAGTCCTGACGAGAAGTTTTATATGCAGGAGGTAAGTCACCGTTTATAATATCTTTTGAGAGTTTTTAGGTGTTAACAACCCATTACGTCCCCACTGAAGGGGCACGGGTCTCCACACACTCCCCAGTGTCAGAAGATTTCAAGCCGCATATAAGGCCTCCGACGTGGCTTAAAGACTACCATCTAGCGATAGCAGCCGACACCATGTGAAGCACGGAAACGGTCGAGATAAATAGATATTATAGGTAATTGAATTTAATAGGCACAGCCTGATTTAAAGGACGATGGAATGGATAATGATTATATTTTTAAATTAAACCACACGTTGTATCAATTTACTCATTGTCATTGGTGTTTGGTCATATTTACACATACAGAGCGTTAAAAAAAGTGCGTTTGAAATTTTAAGGGGTCCTCACATTCCAACATTATGTTGAATACTTCCCTCACAGCTTTAACTCGTTATTGCGTTTGAAAGCTAGTAATAAAGGACCTCACCAACCACAATGGTCTCGAAATTCATTTTTTTATTTGAATTTTTGATACCACGTTTGAACCGTAAAATAATCGTGCGATTTTTCCTATCACTTTGTGCACTTGCCAATGAGCTTCAGCTGCAGAATGACCCTGAACAAATAAAAACTTGATGAAGACCAGTTGGTCATACAGGTTAAAATTTGTTTTTAATTCTAAATCTTCACGCTGACCCAATACGGGACGATGCGTGCAGCGCGTAGTAATAAATGAGTTACTCTGCATAGTGCCCTACTGTCATGCGCACAAAATCTAACAAACGTGTATAAATTTTTATTAAAGAGCGGACAGTTTTCTCTCGGACTACCTATTAAATACAGCATCTATTTTTTTTAGGGCAGAGGTGGCAAACGAGCACACGGATCACCTGATGGTAAGCGATTACCGCCGCCCATAGACACCCGCAACACCAGAGGAGTCACAAGTGCGTTGCCGGCCTTTGATTTGGGAGTACGCTCTTTTCGTACGTATCGGTCCGGAAATACCGCAGGCGACAATTCATTCCACAGTTTGGTTGTGCGAGGCAGAAAGTTTCTAGTGATACGCACAGTTGTGGACTGTCAACCATCTTTGCCAACAATTTAAATTAAAAATTATCAATTTTGCTTGGCCAATTACGTTTTAGCTCACTGTAGTTTTTGACTCTCACTGTAGCTGTAGTTATAGATAAATAAAAATTGTACATCTCTTAAAAGAATGAAAAAAATGAGACAAGTGAAATTAAACATGTTTCCCGAAGAAACCCATTATAAATAACAAAAATATTTTAAATTTTGATACTCGTATCACCTCGTATGTTCTACACCTTAGTTGAGCGGCCAAACTGATATGAAAAGTTCCAATTCTTGGAATATTTTTTTGTTTCTTTTTTATACACTTAGGCACAAATTGAAACTGAAGTCCTCCTTATCGTGTGGCACATTTTAACCGTTCTATCCGTTTTATCCGTTCTCCCATATCAAAGGCCGGCAACGCACTTGTGACTCCTCTGGTGTTGCGGGTGTCTATGGGCGGCGGTAATCGGTTACCATCAGGTAATCCGTCTTCTGCTCGTTTGCCACCTCTGCCATAAAAAAAAAGGTACAGACGGCCGGCGCGGCGGTTGCCTAGTGTTGCACGAAACGTACTATTGAGTATTCCGTGACGAAACTGAAATATATGTACTTACAATTTACTTTTCCGAATGTTTTTTTATGAAACAAAGGATAACTAATTATATGGATGGATTCTTTTCTCTACTTTTACTCTTTTCCCTACTTCTGAATGACTTGCCACAGTGTGTAACTGCTGGTGAAGTGTACATGTATGCAGATGACGTCGCTTGCATTGTTAGTGCATCTAACTCAAATGAGCTAGAGCAACAACTTAACCAGGCCGCGAATCAACTTTTTAACTGGTTCACGTATAATGGTCTCGCTTTGAATCTTACCAAAACCCACTTTATACATTTCCATCTTGGAGGGAAACCACCGAGTGGAATAACGGTAATCGCAGGGGAAAGCAAAATAGCGCAGGTCGAAGCGACTACCTTCCTGGGATTTGAACTCGATCGAGGTCTGACATGGGCATCTCACATAGACAAACTGTGTGACAAGCTAGGAGGCGCATGCTTTGCGTTACGTCGTCTCGCCAGAGTATTCCCCCAGAAGGTAGCGCGCTCTTGCTACTTTGCCACCGTACACTCGCTGCTACAATACGGCGTAGACTTGTGGGGACGCGCCGCGGACTGCGAGCGCGCCTTCCGCATGCAAAAGAGAGCAGTTCGAGCAATCGTACAAGTGTCGCAGGATACTTCCGCGAAGCCGTACTTCGTACTGCTTCGGATTCTTACTTTGCCTTCAGTGGTAATACAGCACAGCAGTGTACGTATCCCCTAAGCAATTTGACCATTTGATGTAAATAGAATACTGTCGTTTACTTAAAAAACACCATATTTCAATCTTTTGAAAGTATTTTCATTGAAACTCCTAATTATTGGTACAGTTTGAAATGAGCTGATTTTGCACTTAAAATGTTATATCTTTTTTTGTAAAGAGAATTTTGGAAAAACTTTTATCATTTTAAAAACTGCACTTGATACGCATATTTTTTAGAAAACATGCCACTATAGCCTAGTATTTTGTTTTGTTGTATAAAAGTTCAAAATTAAGGAATAAAAATTAGAAAATCGTAAATAATATTTTTAATATGATTTTATGAGCGAACCGTATCGATTTAAAAAAATATATTTTATTGTTGTCGATAGCCTTATTCTTCTGTAACACTCAGATAAAACATAATAAAATTTTACTTAAATTTGTTGACGTGGCATTGGTAATTTTGTTCTAAGGTAGACATTTTCAAGCACTTCATAAAAGTGCCAATATCTCGAAAACTAGGACACTTTTACTAAAGTGAAATATACATTTTCTGGCTAGTCAGGACCTGGCCCATCAGCACTCCAAGGATTATCGTTGGTTTTTGGGACACCCTATAGGGTCCTTCTAAATTACCTGAAAAAAATTAACATGAAACTGAACAACTTTTCCCAAGGAACCTATACTCAATTTGCAAAGAAAATTTTTGAATTCCTATACAAAATTGGCGGATCGATTGATTAATGACTATGACTCCAAAAAAAAAATTTTGTACCTATAGATTCCTTGGGGAAAGTTGTTCAGTTTCATGAGTCGGAGCCATGGTTGAATTTTATTTCAGGTATTTCATAAGGACCCTGTAGATGCCATGCACACTGTAAAAATCGCTTACTGAATACATTATAATTTATAACACGATCTTACAAAAGGCAGAGAAAATCTTAATTTCTCAACAAAAATAACTGTTTCGATACCACAGTATTACCTGCATGGTATTACTATGATCTAGTAGTGGTCGGTGTGACTGTATTACTGTTCCCCTACACAGAATCAACAAAATTAACACAGGACCCGGTAACGGTGCGTCTATTCATTATACTAAACGCCTTTTACTCTAGTAATTTTTTGAAATCGCAAAACATATGACCAATCAGCCTATTCATTTGTATAGAGTCTATTTTGTTTGCCATTTCAGAAAAGTCCTACAGTCTCTTGCAACTAACAGTATACAGCCAGGTAGTGCAAGTAGCATTAGAGGGCACGGCTACCCTGTATATTTTTAGGTGCACGGGACTGAACAACAAGAGTTGTTCACTATGATCAAGGGCGGATCCAGCCTTCAAGTCCATATAGTCGGAGGGGGCCATATAGTCGAGATCCAGTCAGGACAGGCTGTAATTCGATTCGAATAATAAAATGACCCTCATTACCTTTCCCCCCTGGATCCGCCCTTAACTATGATAAAGAATAGAAGCCCCACTTACCGGGTCCTACAACAATTTCATTACATACTCTATATAAATTTTGTTAACCCCCCTGTATATGGACATCTGGTTAACACTGTCGTAACTGAGAGGGCCATAAAATCCATTAGCAATTATTTATGTGGGACTTTATGACGACCATACGCTTGTAAATGTGCTTCTCTACATGCTTAGGTTAATAAACTACACAACAAGAAATAAGTACTTTTATTCTACGGCTTTTTCAAAATCTAAAATTACAAAACTTTTATACAATCTGACCAACTTTTTGTATGAAGCCAAATATTTATTTTCCAGTTTTCAGAACAGACAATTTTAAAGAATAGTAGTCATTAAGTATCACTTTTGGAATTCCACCAGAAAGTATTGCTACAGCTTTTTGCTACAGCCTGTATATTTTCTCTAAATATTATAATGACATAATTCCTATAAATATGTAAAAATACTTGTGAATAAATGCATAGTAATTACCAGACTACACACAGATTTAGAAACTATTTCTCGTGAGTCTTAAAATTTTTATGGACGCAGTTCTCGTTTTGTTGAAAAGTTTTAATTCGCATTACTACCATTACAACCTTTCCCTTTAACTTCCATTGTCGTTTTAATCATTTTGTTTGGAGAAAAAATAAATTAGTTTAATGTACTTGTCTGCTGTCTATTCATGTTTTCGTATAGTGTACACGCACATGGGCGTCGTTCCACTTTGGGCACAGGTCATTTTTTCCTCGATATTCTTCATTAATTTTATTAAAACTTGGTTAAACAAGATGTTGCAAAAATAATAGTACCTACAGCATGATCTGTCAATGGTTTGAATATTTACATTTTTAGTTCCTACTTCATTCATTTAAATCATTCTTCAGTATACACAAAAATCTTTTTCATCCTGAATAAAATAATATGTTTTTGTTTGATTTCTTCTTTCGTCTCTATATACTTATTATACTTTTTTAGGGTTCCGTACCTCAAAAGGAAAAAAGGAACCCTTATAGGATCACTTCGTTGTCCAACAGACAGACGGACGGACAACGATGTGATCCTATATGGGTTCCTTTTTTCCTTTTGAGATACGGAACCCTAAAAACGGATACGGATTGTAAAAATACAGTTGAAAACTATGAGTAATAAAGTAAATAGCAACTATTGGGTATTCTATGGTAATAGGTACAAGTTGTAGTAATAGTAGTAAAAGTTGAGTGTGAGTTGTTGTGGCAATAATGATATACAATATTATTGCTAAACGAAACTGTGACCAAAATGTAACAATGCCTGAAGGATACTCGTTCCGATATAAAATAAAGTGGCGGCGACGATAAAACACCAGTTCACATCACAACTCCTACCGGTTTGCGTGACGATATCAGCCAGTACCCGGCGCCAAAATGAATAATATTGGCAAGCTATCAAATAAAATCTCTTTTGATTCAACTTTTTGCATATTCGCGTTGTTATTCGTTCTCTTTGCAAATGAAATAGATGGCCAGTTGTGTGCGGAAGAAATGGCTAAGGACGTAACCGATGGTCGAGTTTTGGACAACGGCACAGTGGTTTTTGAAGGCATCTCTTACTCTCCTGACATTATTTTTGATAGGAACATTAGCGGCGTAATAAGGAGGCTTGGATGTTCTTGTAAAAAGTGTTTGCCAAAGTGTTGTCCAACGGGAACGGTGTACAAATACATTAATAGGACAAAAACTTGCACAGCGATGGAAGACGAAGATATAATTCTGAACTATGGTTTGAACTTGTCACTGACCAATACGTTGTATAGGCAGGTTTCCGTGAAGGATTCTGGGTTTGGACTTGTGTTTGGAAGGCCTTGCTCTTCTATGTATAAGGAATATGAAAGCTGGCATATTCAAGAGGTAGGTAGATCGCAATTTATCGCATACTTACTTATGAAATTGCCGATAAGTTTAAGAAGGGGAAAGTCATTAAATCAATTAAGATATAAAAAATAATAATCAGGTTTTATTTTGGGATAAAAATATTCAGTTGAACTTTCAAAACTGAAACGGCAATTTCATAGGAAAGCATCTAATCCTTACATACACAGTGTAAAATACCACTTCTAGAAACTTTAACACGGTTTTTTACTTAAGAAACTGATCAATTTTTGCTATAGAACCTAAACTGAATTTGCAAAAAAATTGACTCTCCATACAAATTGATCGGACAAATCAACCAACTTTGTAGATCCAAAAATTTTTTTAGAATTCAATATGGGTTGGAACTCACCGTTTGTGTATCCGAAAGTAATCTTTTTACACCATTTTAAAGAGCTTACCAAAATATGAATATGTTAATATTTTAGTTAAAGCTTTTCTCTTAGTTCACTCAAAAAAATGTTTGTATATTTTTCTTGTCAATCTAATAAGCTGACAGATTAGTATATTGGTATTGTTACATTACACGTGAAAATAAATATTAGGTGCTGGACGCCGCACCTTTTTCACCCATTATGAGATTATTACACCGATATGATGTTAAAGGTATTGCAAACGACTCCGTTTCCTGATGATAGTTGTACAGTTTCAAGAGTTCACGAGTTTCAGTTTAAATAGTCTCATTACCTTTTAATAAGAATCTAAATCAAGTATGTTTATACTTGTCCGAAAAATATGAATAAATAGCTGCCTGTGTTTAGGGAAGAGCGAAATTAATTCGACGATAATAAGAGAAAATAATAAACTATATGTTTATCAGCATCTGGTTCTATAGTACAGGGACTTCTAAGAAAGTATGTGATTTTTAGCACAATAATAATAAAATGTGTTACCTTTTTTTTAACGTTATATTTCTTTGCTATTGATTATGCGTAATTAGGAATGATTGCAAACAGGATGTGGTCAGGATATCGTAGGCGTGATGGCAAAAAAATATGATTAAAGTGACCTTCAGTAATACAGTTATCATAAAGTTTAATTGTATAAAGTCAGAATTCAAAGGGGCAGTCAACACAACACCTCTAACGCCTTATACGGCATCGAATAGTCGTTCTTATTTCGCGATATCTAATTACTTAGCACTACTGAAATGAATTTATGAAATAAATATATTTATTATCTAGATGGGTTTGAATGTTTGTGCAGCAGTTATCTCTACCGCTTCCATGATGTAATTTGTTATTGGTAGGAAAATGTCGTTCCAACTCCATACTATTCAACCTCTTTCTGGGCTGTAAGACTTACATTGTAAGTAAAAAAATTAACATGTATGCACCCCAACCGCAGAAGACAACCGATTTTTATCAAACACATCTAAAGAAAAGAGCGTACTCCCATATCAAAGGCCGGCAACGCACTTGTGACTCCTCTGGTGTTGCGGGTGTCTATGGGCGGCGGTAATCGCTTACCATCAGGTGATCCGTCTGCTCGTTTGCCACCTCTGCCATAAAAAAAAGATCACCGCAAGATGCCTATTTTCAAATGAAAGAATCAATCGTATTGAAATCGGTTCACCTACGAAGACACAGCCAAACACACCAGAGTTTCTGGTCCACAAATATAGAGGCTTGCGATGACCATAAACTTTTTACCTTCCCTTTATACAAAAATAGGCCAAGTAACTGATAAAGTACTTATGAAAACTTTGTTTGTTGTAAATAACGACAACTTGTTTATAAATAAGATAATTATTTCGCGAACGATTGCAAATTTAATTAATAGCATTGACGTGTTCCGGCATGGAGATTAGGGAATCTTTGTAAGCCCGCTTCCATCTTCGGCATCATCATCATTTACTACTGGGTGAGATGATGCCAAGGGCTTACCAATTGTTCACTGACTCGGTGGCTAAGTGGTTAGTGAGTCTGGGTGTATTATATCTTTAATGTATGTATTGAAAAGTATATGTGTATGTATATCAGTCTCTGGTTCCCAAGATACAGGGAATCCTAGTTTGGGGCCAGATGATCGTGTGTGATTTGTTCCAGATATTATTATATTGTTATTATTAATTGTGGATAAAAAAATATTTAACTCGAATTGTATCAAAAGAACCCATACTTACTTTCATTATTGACGAGTTTCCTCATCATTAACGAACGACCCTAACGCCCCCACCGCTGTTGCACGGGAAGGTTCCTATAGCTTGGGAAGGGTAGGCTGTGCTCCATACACGTATTGGTGGAAGTTGTGGGGCTAGTGGCCAACCCCGGAGTCAGAAGTTATCAAGCCGTCTGCAAGGCCTCTGACAAAGCTTAACGACTGCCATCTAGTGAGAGCATCTGGCACCAACGGTTTAACGTGCCTTGAGAAGCACGGAAACGGCCGAGATAAATGGTACTAACAGTCAAACCCATCGTTATGACTGTGTTTACATACAATCAGTTAACTTGCGTGATCCACATGACCACGCAAACCGCACTGAACTATGACCGCTTCTGATTGCAAATTAACTAAAATTGTATCAGCTATACTTACTTTCATTGTTAATGAGTTTCCTCACAAGAAATAAAATTGTGTTGTCGATTCGGGGAAATGTAATCCGCTTAAGCGTCTCTTTGCGACCTTGACCGACATACCTAATATTTAATTTAAAAATAAAACAAACGATTTTATCCAAGAAAACTTATATATGAACACTTGAACACTGGCATGACTGGCATGCGTTGCGTTTCTGTTTTATATCTGCGTAAAAGTAATGATATTCTGAATTACATTATTTAGTGATGTATATAGGGTGTAGCCAAAAGGTGTAGCGATACTTTACTCTATTCATCTACTGATAAAGCTTTTACCACACGCCTCAAGCTTTTACTCTAAGCTTCTACTCATAAAGTAAAAAAAAAACTTATATTTTTTCTGTAATCTTTTTTCTTACCTTTTCATATATACCAATCAATTGTGGGCTGACTTTTTGGGAATATTTTTTGAAAATTTAACATACATGAGTACAAGTCCACCTACACCTTTTTCTTGTACTCTGTCTAGGATCATTGAACTCGTAAATAACCGTAGGTGAACACAACTGACATCGCACTGCTTGGGGAATACTAGAAACTCGCAGTTAATTCACTGTCGATACCGACTATCATTTAATTAAGTAATTAGTTTGCTGGAATTATTTGAGATGCTTTTTTTAACAAGGTTTCATTATTAACATTGATTGGTGACTCGAGCCCGCGACCTCCTGATTTGAAGCGAGCGGACTAGCCACAACATCACGGAGGAGGTTAAAATATTTTACAAAATATACTGGACGACATGTAAATGACTTCGAAAAAAAAACAACGGCGTTTTTTTCTCAGCATTAACGACCTATTCTGCCATCATAAGAAAAAGGCCGCAAAGTATATGTAGTTTTCGTATATTTTGGCGCCTTCTATCTTATAAGGGCAGTACTGGTTTTTTAACGATATTAATTGATTTTTTTAAATGATATAATATTTGAAGAGTCCATTGCAATAATGATGAATGTCCAAAATGATTTTAATTCTAAGTAAGTGCGTCATTCGTCAATTTTTCACCATTTGTAAACTTAAACCAAATTATCTTAAACAAAGAAAAAAAAGGACATTCATCATTACTGTAGTTTTTTTTTTTACCCTCAATTGGTAAGCCCTTGGCATCATCTCACCTGATGGTAAGTGACGATGATGCCGAAGATGGAAGCGGGCTTACCAAGATTCCCCAACGCAATGGGGAACTGGCTATCTTATCTTCATGCCGGAACACATCAATGCTGTTAACGTTGATGTTTGGCGGCAAGACTTAGATAAGATGGTGGTAGCTAGTCAGGCGGGTTCAGAAAATGCCCTACCACCAACCAAACCGAGTCCACAAAGTTGGACCCCGCCGGGAATCGAACCCGCGACCTCCTGATGTGAAGCGAGCGGCAAGCTACTACGCTACGGAGACGGTTAAAACTTTTAGTGTACCCTTCATTTGGTTTTAAGCTTACAAATGGTGAAAAAATTACGAATGACGCACTTACTTAGAATTAAAATCATTTTGGACATTCGTCATTATTGCAGTGTACCCTTCATTTGGTACACTTTCACTACTAAAAACATAGTTGTATGTAAGTAAGCAAGCATAGAAACAATCAGCTCAAAATTGTTCAAGAAGACATATTCTATATCTCGGCAAAGAATTCGAAATAGAATTATTTTTGGAAAAATTTAATATAGATATTTTATGTATTACAGAGCACTGGCTCAAGGAACATGAAATGCTTTTTAATTTTGAAAATTATAATATGGCCAGTGCATTCAATCGAAAGACTGCGATTCGCGGTGGCTCCGCTATATTACTTAAAAATACCCTAAAGACTAAGGTACGGAAAGACGTCGTAAGTCTTTCGATTGAAAGAACTGTGGAGCTATCTTGTGTGGAGCTGGAGAACCACATCATTATCTGTGTATATAGGCCCCCATGTGACGATAACTTTGCTCGTTTCGAATCAGTAATGGAGGATGCTTTAAATTTAGTAAGTAAAAGTAAAAAATCTGTCATCGTATGCGGTGACTATAACGTTGATTTATTAGAAAAGAAGTCCCTAACAACAAGAATTATTTGTCTTTTTAAGTCGTTTGATTTGGATTATTTATTCTTAGAACCAACTAGAAAAACAGAGACTTCTGCCACATGTATCGATAATATTTTCTGTAACTGTAGCCATGTAGAGAAAAAAGTAATTAACTGCTTGAGGTCTGATCATAGCGGACTAATGGCTAGCTTTCCTTTCAGGTAAATTATAAAACAAATTAAAATACAGTCGAGGCCTGTCACTGTTAAAAGAATAGAAAAGTATAAAAAAGCGTTAAATGACAAGCTGCCCATACCAAATTGTGATAATGAACCAGAAGCCAACAATATGTACAATGATTTATTTACAGTAATTGAGCGAGATTTTCAGGAAATTTTTAAAACTAAATCTATAAATATTGATAATAAATTTAAGTTTTGTGAATGGGCTACTGTAGGAATTTATAAAAGCCGTCAAACCTTATTTGATCTTTATGAGAAAAAAAGTTATATATTTGATGACAATTTCAGAAATTATGTAAAACGTTATTCAAAAATATTCAGAAAGGTATGCTGCGCAGCCAAATCTAATTACTTAGCCAGAAAGATAAAACTATCTGATAATAAAATTAAGACGGTTTGGAATATAATAAATAAAGAAACCGGTAAATTCAAGAAACACGATAAAAATTTTGTTTTACAAACAGATAAAGGCAAAATAACACCTAACGCAGAAATAGCTACGGAATTCGAAACGTTTTTCACAAACATTCCACTTAAGCTAACTGAGGCCCTGGACTCATCACCCACATATGCTAAAAAAATATTAGAAGAAAATGTCATTTCCTGTGATGAAATATTCTATTTTAGAGAAATTGGACCTGAAACTGTTGTTAAAACTTTTAAGTCGCTTAAAGTGAAACAAACTGAGGACTTGTGGGGTTTATCAGTTAAATTAATTAGTAATGTAATTGACGTATTAGCACCACATTTAGCATACCTTTTCAATATTAGTATAGAAAGTGGTGACTTTCCAGATCTCATGAAGTGTAGTAAAATTATACCTCTTTATAAATCAGGTTCCAAAACTGATGCGGGAAATTACAGACCAGTTTCTGTATTACCCGTCCTTAGTAAAGTCTTTGAAAAAATTATGCTCAACCAAATGCTACAACACTTCACTTTAAACAAACTTCTGCATAACCAACAATTTGGCTTCACGAAAGGTCGATCAACTACCGATGCAGGAGTAGCACGAAACATCTATGATGCTTTTGAGAAATCACAAGATGCAATAGGAGTGTTTTGTGATTTATCTAAAGCATTTGATTGTGTGGAACATCAAACTTTACTTCTTAAACTAAAGCATTACGGTGTGGAAGATAGGGCTCTCAGTCTTCTCAATTCTTACCTTAACAATAGGTTACAAACAGTCCAAGTAAATGGCACAAATTCTCTCGGCTCTACAGTAAAAATAGGCGTTCCCCAGGGATCTATTTTAGGCCCCTTTCTCTTCCTTGTTTATATAAATGACTTACCATTTATGGTGCAACGTCTCTCAAATATTGTGTTGTTGGCAGATGACACATCTCTTATTTTTAAGGTAGACAGGAAAGACAGCAAAATTGACGAAGTAAACAACACACTTTCAGAGATACATAAATACATAAATGGTTTACTGTTAATAACTTGCTATTAAATGCCACAAAGACAAAGGTAATAAAATTCAGATTACCAAATGTCAAGCAAACTCACGATAATGTAATATTAGATAGTAATATTTTAGAGTTCGTAAATAGCACTGTTTTTCTTGGTATTACTTTAGATGCTTCTTTACAATGGGGACCACATATAGAAACCTTAGCAGGAAAGCTTAGTTCGGCTGCCTACGCCGTCAAGAAAATAAGGCAACTAACAGATGTAGATACTGCAAGACTAGTGTATTTTAGCTATTTTCATAGTATAATGTCTTACGGCATCTTAATTTGGGGACATGCAGCTGACATAGAAACTATTTAAATACTGCAAAAAAGAGCCGTTCGCGCTATCTATCAGATGCGATCTCGAGAGTCATTGAGGAACAAGTTTAAAGAAATAAATATTTTAACTGTTGCCAGTCAATTCATATATGAAAACATCATGTATGTTCGTAAGAATTTAGATTTATTTCCAAAAAACAGTGACAGGCATAATTTTAATCTTAGAAATAGAAATAATATCGAAGTTGCTTATTCGAGACTGAGTAAGGTAAAGAAGTCGTTCATGGGGCAGTGTATAAAATTCTACAATAAAATACCTACCTGAAAATGTAATTAGTTTATCCGAAAATAAGTTTAAGACCTATGTAAAGAAATGCCTGTGTTCAAGAGGATATTATAAAACCCAAGACTATGTTAATGACAATGATGTATGGACATGTATAGATCTTCCAGCTCATAGCTTTAGTAATGACATCAATTGTAATAGATATTAAGTATTTATTTCAAAAAATGTGTTGGGGCGAGTTTCTTTTGGGCTCGACGTTTCTTCTCGCTCCGCTAACACTTCCCGAAACGTTGAGTGTACAAGTTCCGCGTGGTAGGAACTTTGTACTAGGTAGGAAAAAAAGACGATTTAAAAGTATGCGTACAGCATCTACTTAAATAAAAAATATTTTGACTTTGACTTTGACTTTGACTATTGATTTAACTTATCCTGCTACGGCTTGTTGCGAATGAAAATATGACTTCTAGTTACCACCATTATTGTGGAAACCACTCATTTGCTGTTATTTGCATAATTTTGTGATATCTTGTTTTGCGTAGGCAATAAGTAAACGCCTATAATTTTATAAAAAGCAATGACGTTTAATTTCACCGAGTAATAGAGTGATAATCGAATTTTTTTGTACATATTTTGTTAAAAAAATTATGAAAAATATTTTTTTCCAGGTTACTTAAACCTTTATTCACTACTCAATTTTAAATATCTGTTAATCATTTTATGTTTCAAATTTCCGGTATCTGAAATAGAAAATAGACGTTGGAATTTTTTAAATAAATATTAGAAATACAGAAACATGTAGGAAACCATACAGAATAGACTAGGAAATATGATGGGACAGACACCTGATAAGACACGACAGATTCTTAAAAACTATAACAGAAGGAAAGATAGAGGGAAGCAGAAGAAGAGGAAGACCAAGAGTAAATTATATGGAACAGATAAAGAGAAGGTGGCTGTCGTGTCGTGTCGTATCGGAAGTCAAGAACCTGGCTGAGGACAAGAACAGTTGGAGATTTCTCCCCTGACAAGAGCTTTACCCTTAAAGAAGATTAGAAAAACTGTACATATACAAATATTTCTGGGTTTAATCCGGGCTTACCAATAGTGGACAAAAAAAATCCCTCGTAGTTAGTGGGATCAATCAGGACGTAACTTGTACCACTTGTACCCTTAACATTTATATAGATATTCTGCAAAAGTTTACAGGTATTTAAGGTTATTAATCTTTTTACTTTTTTATCCACAATTATTAAAACAAGTTATTAATACGTTATTAATAAAATTTGTCTCACCTTACCACGCACTTACCACGTACTTACTTTCTCGACCAAATCGGAGAAGCTATGAGGCAGGCTCCCTTATCGCCATTACACGGTGGCGCCAGACTGTCCTTATTCCAAATCCGAACCATTATGTATTATTAATTTCACTCCCACACAGAGAACACAATATCTAGCAGAAACGTCTAAATTATTTTGAAGGCAAGTTATCTACTTTTTCAGTTCTACATCTTATTGAAAGTCGCCATAGATATATCTATACTAGCTTATACCTTGCTAATATAAAATTGGAAGTTAAGTAGGTAATTGCTTGCCTTTTTAACCGACTTCAAAAAGGAGGAGGTTCTCAATTCGACGGTATGTTTTTTCGTTATGCAATTATTCCGCCAATTATGAATTGATTTTGATGATTCTTTTTTTTGGTAGGTAGATGGTCCCGTATAATTTTATCGAAATTTATTCAGCGCTTTTTGAAAAAATCAACAAAAACAAAAAAAAAATGCAAAATTGTAGTTGTTACCATGGAAGTCGGTTGTTTTAACGTGTTAGTCGGGAAGATTAGTTAGGCCATACTCTACACGCTGGGGCTAGCTATGTCCGGACTGGCATGTTAGACACAATGTCATGTGCGACAAAAAAACTCATCCTTACGCACAATTCCCCGCACTAAACTTTTAAGTCTAAAATAGAAGTTGAAAAATCGCTTTGTGTGCCATTATGCTTGTTATTTATTTATTTATTTAATATGAAACGTTCTAACTACTATAATTATAATAACGATAATGGCGCTTACGCATACTCGTATAGTAACATCTACGCCGTCGCATCGTGTTCTCAATTATTCATTCATAATGTGATGATCAGTCAGCCACACGAGTACTGTACTGTTGACTATACATGTCAATTAACTCTAGGGTTTTACCAACACCCATACTGCATTCATAAGAAAAAAGGCCGCGAAGTATTATACAGGGTATAACAAAATTGGTGTAGGACCCGTTAACTGGGGATTCTACTCATCGTACTGAACGACTTTTGTTCTACGACTTTGCTCAAATCGCAAAAAAATTTTTGGACTCTCCATACAATTTGATCATCTGTTTTGCCATTTTTGTATGGAGAGTCCAACATTTTTTTTGCGATTTGAGCAAAGTTGTAGAACAAAAGTTGTTCAGTACGATGAGTAGAATCCCCAGTTAACGGGTCCTACACCAATTTTGTTACACTCTGTATATTGAGTTTCCGTATAGTTTGCGGCCTTCTTTCTTATGAGGGCAGCATAGGTATACAGGATGATTTTTTAATGGTGGATGTGAATGTCGTGGCCAGATCATAGAATTGGCCAAATCATGAAATGACTGGCCACATCGTTGTAGTTTTTTGTTTTATAAATATAACATCCTGCCTTTTTATTAAATGAATATAATCCGGGAGTTGACTGCATGAAAAATAAATTATGAAATATTATTGACTAAATAGCTCTTTAACTGAAACGTTCAAAAACTTAATCTCTTAAATATTCAGTTAATTTTTAATTTATAAGATTTTCTTATGAGTATGCAAACTACTATTTTGAACAATGAGAAGTCATCATTCAAAATTTCAAACATTTTTATAACAAAATGCCGTTTTTGACATTTGATAAAAAGTAACTCAAATGACTACCAGTCAAGTACCGGATTATTTAATATTCATATTCGTAATTTATTTTGTCATTGGCAAAATAATGGAAACACCATCCCCAGCTTTTACAGTGGTAGTAACATTCTTTGATTTACCTCTTCAATACTTATTATCTCAACACCTATTTATAAAGGGGTAAATAGTTCTTATTATTCTGATTTCTTACCATACATCTTACCTATCATTAAATTTTGAATAACCCTTTGTACCACTACAAACCAAAAAATGGTTCATATTTTTCATTTTTTATCAATCGACAAAAATTAAAATGTGAAGAAGTGCTTTTAAATCGTATTTTTTCTACTTTAAAATAAATTGATCTATAAGTCGTTGCTTGGTCGTAGAGTTGTAGGGCTCACATGCTGTATGGTTAAAATTAACCTGACCCAAAATCCAAATTGCACCAGACAGTTTAAATAAATTATGTGGAATCAAAAGTGAATGTTAAAATACCAACCAACAGGTTTTTTATGATCTTGATGAATTTTGCACTCATACTGTATACAGTAGACACGTAATCGGATCGGCATTGTAAGTGTGAAACAAGTGTAAAAATAATAATAGGTAGTACATACTCGTACTTAAAAATTTTGATGATGTTTTTATGTGCGAGAAAATGTACTTGAAAATATATTTGGATTAATATATTGGTATTATCGTTCTGATCTTCGCGAGAATCATATATTTTTTTTGGAGGTTTTCATTACTTTGATAAATGATAAGTACAAAATCTTGTTAGATTTTTTGGAAAATATTTTTAACATAATACTCAAATAGTAATAGGAGCTGTTAATAATAAAGTTCTCGGAAAATTTGAGATTCGCGACTATATTCAAACGAACCACCTTAACTACCTTTAGGTAACAAACTTATCCGGTTTTTAGTTGTAACAAAAACATTAGTTTTTGATGCCAAAGGGTGTGCATGTGCTCATGATAACAAACAATTTTCCATAAGGAACACATTCAAATCGTAAAAAAAATGTTGTACTCTTCATACTAATTTGGCCGGTCAGTTGATCGATTTGTATGGTTACTCCAATTTTTTTTTGTGATTTCAGTCTATGTCTATGTCTATGGGTTCCTTATGAAGAGTTGTTTTTTATCATGAGCACATGTAGCCTTTCGTATCAAGAACTTATTAAAAGTCACCCTATAATAATATTTAACCAGCGGACCAACCAACCACCAATATATTGTCAATCCATCGTTTGCATACCGTCAGCCATTCATTCCAATCAATTAACTGTCCATACTTGAAAATATTGTCAATATTATTGATAAGTAGTATCTGGTCCGCTTAAAGAATCTCGCTACACGCCCTTCATGCAGTTAGGTACTAAGTAGCTATTTTTAACACTCTCGCAGCCGATGTTTGACAAAAACCGATTATGTCGTGTCACCGTCAATTAATTGCCGTCTTGACGCTTGCTGCTTGCCGCCGAAAACACGAATTTCGAATTTTGTCGCTTGGCCGATCTCTGTCTCGGTCAGTCACAGTCTAGTCTGCCTTGTGTCCGCGGTGATAACGGTCGTGTGATTATTATATCGTCTTCGAATAATCACAAATCAACTCGTTAGTAAACAAAGGAGATACGCAAAAAAAAGTTTCGATGTAAAAGAGTTTTATACAGCAAAAGCAAAGAAGTTTTATATCGTCACTCCGCTGCAAAGTGATTTTGAGATAGTTGAAAGTGCAAAAAAGTTTGAACGCAATTCAAGAAAGTTTGGAAAGAAGACAGTGGCATTCCGATTACAATGTTCGATAGATAATGATAATGTGTTTTAAGAAGAAAGGTGTTAATTTTATAAACAATTACTTAAAGTATTATTTTTTTATTATTCAGTGAGGGAATTCCCTTATAGATACAACATGCAAAGTACATCAAATAGATTAAAATGTAAAACGTTGCGTGACCAAGAATTAAGTGGCAATGAGTGGAAAATGCTGTCATTTTCATTTCATTTAAAATTAAACTTTTTCAATTAATCCTTTATTTTTAAGATTGAAGTTAATTTTGTTTATTTTTAATTCACTTGGAATTCCTTTTTGGCTATTCAGTTTGAAAAAATGCTTAATTAATGACATTATATGTGCAACAGTTATAACAAAAATCTTTTTGCACTTCATCTTGACACTTTTATGAGTGTTCGCCAGAATCGTGTCCTATATCTTGGTACTCACCTGATACAAGAATAAGTCAAGGTGAATAAAAATTAAAAATAATTTGTTTGTTCGAAGAAAGACACAATCATTTAAATTCTGATGTGACGGCATCAGGTCTCAAGTTATTAAAATAATCCATGAAATGCGGTAAAATCAGCGTGATCGCACAGAACAGGTTTTAAAATCACAATTTATTAGTGTTGCGATTCTTCATTTAAATATTAAGTAGTTATATTGACGTTATTACTATCCGGTTAAGTACCTGGTCACTGTTTATACTTATACGTGTTTATATTAGTATGAATTGGAAAATACTTTTACAAAACCGATAAATGGTAAATGCAATTCATGAGACTAAATAACTTTTCCCAAGGAACCTATACAATAAAAAAAAAAACACAATATACCTATATTAAAAGCATTTTTTTTGTACTTTTGGTCGACCGTAGTCGGAAAGAGCCTGTAAGGACGCGCGCTAATTAATAAACCGGATTCTTGAAGGGCATGTATATTGGATTATGAATATTGGTTAAAGAAATAAAAAGTACTAGTCATATTTTCCTCTTTTATTACTAGCAAAAAAGTTTCAATTGCTAAGTAGACCGGATCGTAGAATGTGCAAGCAACTCTACTGTGGAGCTCTGCTTCTACCCTCATGAAAAAACAAAAGTTACTTCACTTAATCTTATAACTTATCAATTCCCAGAAGTCTTTGTTAGATAGTTAGGTAGACAGCTATTATATTTATAAACAGCATGTTCATCTTTTTATAGTCGATGATGATGATGTGATGACACCCTGTACATGTTGAATACCTACATATACTCGTACTTAACTACGTGTGACATTTGAAAATTTACCAATAAAACCACAGATATGAGAAAACCACTAGATTGGCCTTTGTAGGGTGAGACCGAGGGGTGACTAATTCTGTCTACTATGTTGAAATGAAAATGATCGAAACTGAACCTTATTTCTATGCAGTATGGTTATCCAAATTGAAGTAAACGTTGCAAAAAATGAACTTGTGAACCTTATGGTCTTAATTTAAGTGTGATTTTTCAATAGATACAGAGTGAAATTGAAATCGTGGACCAAATTTTAACTTCGGTTTCTGTTCATGAAACTGAACAACTTTCTTTAAGGAACCAATAGGGTATTTTACTCTATACAAGAAAAAATCGAAAACTGCTTATTTACTGTGGTATTTGTAATACGTAATCGATTTAATATGATTTCTATACAATAAAATGAGAAAAAACATTTTATTTTTGATTTACAAAAATCAAGTTTTTTAATCGGTTATTCAAATGTCTGAAACGACAGCCGCCATGCTGGTTGTCAGGTGACGTCACAATAGTGGTAAACAATGACATTTTGTACGCGATATGTGTCAAAATTTTAGTACAGAGCTGTTTTGTTTACTCCTGAAATGACGTCACGACCTAAGCATCATGGCGGCTATCGTTTTCGCGCGCTTATTGGCAATGGTAATTTAAAATGTACTTTTGGGGTACTAATAGGTATCAAAAAAAAATTAAAAAAATATTTTTTACTTTTTCCCACCTAATGATCAATTTGAGATACTTTTCAAAAAACGGTGAAAAACCCTATTCAATCGGAGTGAAAAAAAAATTGAACTCTTCATACAAATCGATGAGTTGAGTAGCCAGCTGTATGTGAAGTCAATTTTTTTCGCTCCAACTGAATCGGATCCTTAGAGAAAGTTGTTGAGTTCATGACTAGAAGCCACAGTTAAAATATGGTCTGCGATTTCAATTTCACCTGTGTCACCTTCCGTCATCTGCTTCACCCACCCAGAAGGTGACAAGCCATATCTACTATTTTTCATATCGATGGATAAGTTAATTTCAATAACATACTGAAATTAAAGCTTCCTTACACACGCCAAAAACCCGTTAAAAAGCAACGTGTCTATTATAATAACTTTATTTGCGCAGTTCATTAGGACTAGACGCCTCCCGAGAGGTTTATTTAAAGTTTAGTGCCTCCATGTAGCCTTTACGGAATTCCCTCACTGAGTAATAGCAGCGCGCAAGTATGTTTTTGTACCTGCGTAGTAACAAGTACCTATTTACCTTTTATTTTTCACTGCCTGTAGATGAAGTTGTGTTGGCGAACATTGCGAACGAATCTTTAAAAAAACATTAGCACCACTAACCAATTACAACGATAACGATCACCGCATCGTTAGAGAAAATGATAAATTAACAGTATTGACGGAAAAACACCGCGATGATGTACACGAAAGTTATATTATTAGTGCTGGTGGTACGGACGTACGGCCACCAGAAAATGTGCGAAAGTGGTAACAGTATGGACATTACAAAAGGAACACATTTATCCAACGGAGACGTTTATTTCAATGGCATTAAATATGAGAAGAGCGAATACTCTATGGATTCTGACACAGGCAACGAAAAAGTTTGCATATGCGAGAAGCAAACGTGCATTCGGAAATGTTGTCCTTTCGGGAGTGCGTATGATTCCGTGCAAAAAGTTTGTGTGGAGACTTCAGAGATCTTTGACCCTCCTGTGTGGAACAGTTGGAAGATGCTGAGGAATGTGAATGCATCTGAAAGGTTCCACTTCATCACAGGGAAGATGAACTGTACTTTGCCAGAGTACAGAGTGAGGATCGGACAAGTATCGAAGGTTCATCGGCTGAAGGAGGTGAGCATTAGTTAGTTGAAAAGTCAACAAAGTTTCAAGTGAACCTGAAGTAACTAGACGCGTAATTTTGATACTTATGTAAAATTTAAAAATGATGATTAAAACGGTAATAGAACGTCACCCAATGTTTAAGTTTATGTAATTTTTAATTATGCGTAATTACCTAATGGACACTTCTTTACAAAAAAAAAAAATTCCCACATGAACGAATAAATAAGACTCAGACCATTTGCTATTTAGCAAAAAAATTATTATGGAGAGTCCAGAAACATTTTGTGATTTCAGAAAAGTTGAAGAACGTATGTTGGTTATTTTTAATTGCTTCACCTTTTTACAATATAGGTACATATTACTATATTTTTTTGTTTTCATCAAAATAAATATTATACAGTATGGAGACTCCCTGTCGCTCCCTGAAGGCTACCTCACTCCCTTGTATAGTTCATTCCAATAAAAAAAAAGCAAAACGTAAACAAACTTACTATGGAACTGACACACGTCAATGTCATCTGCATACTATGTTTGTTTACCTTTTGCTTTTTTTTGATTGGAATGAAGTATAGGTGAAAAGTTATCAAGAGATTAGCAAACCAAAGACAAAATGTACATAATGACTTCTAAAGTTCTAAGTCTTCTGTCGTGAAGTCATGAAAAAGTGTAAATTTCTCTCTAATAAACAATAACGCGATATTTGTATGAAGTGTCCGGGGTGTGGTTTTCCTATTTTGCTTGTCTGTATGAAGTTACAATCGAACTATTCCTAAACCTACGTAAAAATGTAATTAAATAAAATAACAACCGCTGCATGTAATGGCTTGATTCAGCTGTAAGATATTTAAGGTACGTTGGTGCGTGCTGCCAATCGCAAAACTAAGCGAACATGAAAGCCATGATACTGTCGAAATAATACGCACGCCTTCCAAAGGTCTGGGACTTATTGCCCCAGATTAAGGAAGGCCAGGTAACAATTATCCTCCTAGATAATGTGCGGATAGTCTCTGCCTCCGTAGCCTAGTTGCTAGTCCACTCGCTTCACATCAGGAGGTCGCGGGTTCGATTCCCGGCGGGGTCGTTCTTTGTAGGACTCGGTTTGGTTGGTGGTAGGTTTTTTCTGAGCCCGCCTGGCTAGCTACCACCATCTTATCTAAGTCTTGCCGCCAAACATCAATGTTAACAGCATTGACGTGTTCCGACATGAAGATAAGATAGCCAGTTACCCATTGCGTTGGGGAATCTTGGTAAGCCCGCTTCAATCTTAGGCATCATCATCACTTACTATCAGGTGAGATTATGCAAAGGGCATACCAACTGAGGGTTAAAAAAATGACCGACGCTTTCTCCCCTCGTCGCACTGACCTCCATCCAGCTGACTGTTTCTGCTGGAGTATCTCCTGTAACTTCGCCTAGCGTTTAAAAAATCTTTTTACAATTCCACAATAAAAGGAACAGATAACGAAGAGGATATAAAATAAGATAATCTCGTATTTTCCGCGAAGTTAAATCAGTTTTGGACATTTATCCTTATCAAAAATACTCACTGATATTATTTGCGTTACTCATTTGTGACGTCATTATGTGTAAGGTTTTTTTATAAACTCATTTTGTGATTTTAATTAATTAATATAGAATTGAAAATGGATAAAAAATCCAACGTATTTTTTTACTTTGTCGTAAACTACTGGATCACGTGTTTCTAAGTGGAATATGATATTTAGGCTTATTCAAAATAAAGATAAAATAAGCACAGTATTATGACAAAGTTTCCAAGAATAACCTAAGTAACTTTTTATCTGTCAACTAAAATTTTTTTTTTAAAGAGATTACTTGCCGCTCTCCGCCACTTTATTGATTTTACTAGTGATCAATTAACTTCAAAAGTAAAAAAAAAACAAGTCTCGTATTTAAAGGTTTTGTATCCTATGTACAATTAGTAATTATGACCAAACATTTTAATTATGTATTTTGTACTGTTTTACTTTGTAGATCTCTGTAGACTCTTACATTCACAAAAGGGTTTGCCAGGAGAGAAATCTGTCAAAATAATTGATCATCTACCATAGGACAGAATATATGTGTACTTAATTTTATCTGTTATATTATAGGGTCCTTCTAAACTACCTGAAAAAAAAATGAACCATGGCTTCTACTCATGAAACTGAAATTGAACAACTTTCCCCAATTACTGAATTTGCAAAAAAATGTTTGGACTTCCCATAGAAAACTGGCGCGCCATGGTGGCGGTTCAGTCGATCAATTAGTATGAGGACTTCAATTTTTTTTTGTAGAAGCTGCGGTCATGATGTCAGGTATTTCATAAGGATCGTATATTATAACATACTATTATGTATGTTATGTTGTAGCTGTAATGGATTTACTGATACCAGTAGGGCAGTCATGTGTTCTTGAAATCCATTAATGATAACAAAAGCTAATAGATACCGAGTGGGCACACTTCTCAATTGCGGATATCATTCCGGTAATGGAGCGTGTTTCTAATATTTATCTACAATTCTTATTAGTTTTATTAAGTTTTATTTAGAACTAGCTGTGCCCATGCCTTAGTCTGCGTGAATATTGTTTTTATAAATGAACTTGAGCGAGTATGGAAAACAAAATCTTGGAAAAAAACTTTTAGAGAAAAAGTGGAAGTGCAAAAGAGAATGATAACACGAGACATAGACAGGATTATGGGGGAATATAATCAACAGCGCCTTAGTTAAATTAGATATAATATTAAATAAAATCAGCTCTTTTACCTACAATGTGGGCGTCGGTTTGGTTGAGCAAGAGACGTGTCCAGCGCCCAGCGAGCGTCTACAGCTGTTGTCGCTAAACATAAACAAACGTAAACAATTCTGAAGCTTTTAGTAGCTTGGATTAGTTTTAAAACGTCTCTTGTCAACAACTACAATATTTTATCGACTCTTTAAAAAAGAAAAGGAAAATACTCTCAAGGCGATGAATTTAATTAGTTATGCAAGATTATTTTATTTTTAATCTTTTTTAATGTTATAGATATGTATGTATATAATATGGTATTAAGTAAAACAGAATCAGCTGTAAATATTTAAACTTGGGTTTCTACTCATGAAACTGACGACTTAGAAGTTAGATTTTTTGCGAAATGACTATGGCTTCTTCGGTTCTATCCAGAATTTTTTTGAGTTTCATGACGTACTTACGACGTCAAATAGCTTTCCACTGTTCCCGATTGGCAGCGAAAGTGTTAAAATAGGCGATTATCACACGGGAGGCGGTTTCGGTTTTCCAACCGCGGCGGTAGCTAAAATGTACTAGAAATGTATGTAGCCGCGGCGGCTACCGCCTGGTACGCGGTTGCCCGCCAACCGCGCTAGCCTTGCACACGGGCTAGCGCGGTTTTCATACATTTCTAGTACATTTTCCAACTGCGGCGGCTACCGCCGCGGTTGGAAACCGCCTCCCGTGTGATAATCGCCATAGTCTAACCAGTTTTAGGTAAAAAAATAAAAAAAAAAATTAAACCGGACTACACAAAATTATACTACTTACCAGGGTTCGGAAACCGGTTTTTTGAAAATACCGGTTTCGGTCATTGACCCCTATATCGAAATAATTTCGGTTAAGGTTTCGTTCAGGTTTCGGTTACCGGTATATTTAACCGGTTTAACCAAAACCGATATTTTTTCGTTCGAACGGAATTAACCGGTTAATTTGAAGAATATGCGACTTTGTAGGCATATTTGCCGCGTGCAGTCAATTGAAAGCGTGCGAGAAAGTGAGCAGAAGACTCGGGCAGTGGCACCCGCGCGACGCGCCTGTACTTGACTAAGTTTGGTTTTAACCGGTTAATTTAGTTCTTATTTCGGTTAGAAAACCGCTTCCTGATTAACCGATATTTTATTCAAATTTACCGGTTAAGCTGGAAACCGGTTTTAACCTGAACGGAATCGTTAACCGAAATTCGAACGAAATTAACCGGTATTTGTTAACCGGTTCCGAACCTTGCTACTTACATTAATTACAAGCAAGCTCAAAAACCCGAACGAACCAATTTATCTTGATCCTTAGACGTATATAGGATACAATATGACAATCTAAATACCAACAAAAATCTGACGATACCTTGCACTCTAAAATCGAGTCGTTTTGGCCACCGACGGTAAGAATAAAAACACATACATACGTACATCCGAAATACATTGGGCAGTTGGGTAAAAAGTTAAGTCACTAAGTACTATACTCTCTTACATCGCAGGGTCATGCGCAGAAACTTTGTTATTTTCCTATGTCCATCGTATGTTCGAGTTAATATTTGACCGCGTCCCATAAACTACGCAACTAATGGGCTGTTTAAGAACCATCGGTCTGCATTGATGGGTGTTATTTTGCTGGTACTTCAAGATGAATCACAACTGGTTTTCTTGACTCAATCGCTTAATGGGGTAAAAACATAAATATTTAATATTTTTTATTTGTATTTAATATTTTTTTTAATATTTTTGTTGCGGGTGTCTATGGGCGGCGGTAATCGCTTACCATCAGGTGATCCGTCTGCTCGTTTGCCACCTACTCGTATCATATAAATATATATATATATATATATATATATATATATATATATATATATATATATATATATATATATATATATATATATATATATATATATATAATATGAAATGAATGAATATGAAAATTAGTTTCAGTTGTCGATGTTTAACTGATAAGATTCGATATGATGTACACACAACCTACCCAATTTGAACATTTCACTGTTAAAGGCTGAATGCAGTGAATTTTGTATGAGGATGCGTTATGTTTTAGTTTTTTTATGAACTCGCCCATAAATGCGCTATGCACGGTACAATTTTGAGAATTGCACTTAGATAGAACATACTTATTTTATAGGGGTGGAACGTGAAGCTTAATGTGTTTCCGTATATATGTATACGAAAGTATACATCCATGAATCCGAAACTCAAAAGCAAGTTTATGCTACGTTAAAAAACAATACAATTTATTTTAATCATTGTAACGTCTGGCTACAACAAAAACCGATACTGTAATATGAGAACAATTTTTTTAAATCAGTATTTCCAAATTAGTATTTGTTTACGGCAAACTTTAAATTATTATATAATTAACCAACGACACTATTTTTCGATAAAGTGAATCGTGCAATAATTTAATTTTCATTTAGGTAAAAAGTTTAGGTTAGCTTCTATAAATTTGCGTGGGAGATATATTCTTGTAGGCTAAGAAAGATCCCAATACCTACTTTCTGCATCTTTTTACAGGATGGCCAACTGTACGTCGAGTTGCCTTACAAAATTCCCCCATGGAGCCTATTCCCGCCCGACAAGTACTGCATAGACACCTTCGTCTACGGCGAGGGAGCTGACATGGTCGCCAAGCTCGACGCCCTCATCTGTTTCCCTTCCGAATCTACGGAAGAGAACACCACTTATACCATGAGCAGCACTTGTAAGTACGAGAAAGAGGTTTGGCCTGAAGGGTTTGAAAATCTTCTTTGAGGTACTCTAGAACCTAAAATTTATAAACCCTTTTCGAAACTCAATAAATGTTATCGATGTTGCGTTGAAGTGTTTGTGACTCTATACAAAATGCTGAAATGTTTACGACAACAACAATATACTCTTAATTTGAACGATAAACAAAGTTCTCGAGAAAGATGAAGTTTCCATTCAATCCCATCGAATTAGTTTATCCGCTATATCTCATGACACTACAGGGATAGACAAGAAACACCTGGTTAATTCGAAACATGTTTTCTTAACAATATGTTTAGGTGATTGAACTATAAAGGGTTTAACTTTTATTAGATCAGTAACTTTTTAATCAGTAATAATTTTTCTCATTTATATGGTAACTAGCTTCCGCCCGCAACTTCGTCTGCGCAGTCTTCAGAATTGGGTCCAGAGAGAAATAAATTGTTAAGGAAGCGCCATCTAGTGACAAAGTAAACATTTCAGTTTTTAGCTATTCCTTCAGGAACCTTCGAGTTTTCCGGGATAAAAAGTAGGTATCCTATGTGTTAGCTGAGTGCTTTATCTATCTACCTACAAACAAACAAATAAACAAACAAGCATCCGTACTTTCGCATTTACAATTCCCTATTCTTATTTATTTTCTCCGTTAAAGTAACGATAGTTACACGAAGCTATTTTTATTGTGCTGCAATTCAAACCCCTCCTTTTGTGTTTAGTAACAAATCTATCTGTCATAACCTTTACTTCTGAAGAACGTGTATGAATACTTCATCAGCATGGATGGACTGATCCTACTTAGTTTCGTTGCAATGATCACTATTCCATACTTTACATTTCTATCCTCGGTTTCTTTCAGCAATTTAACCTAATTGATCGTTGTATGTTCTTTCTACATACTTTCTTTCTGTGTATATCTATTTACATAGATAGCTAAATTGTTGTATCAACTCTTTTCTTTTGTTTCTCATTCAAATTATCAGTTTTAGTGGGCTCTCTTTCATAAGTTTTTTTTCTTCGTTAACTGAATTATTAAATTATTGGTTCTAAGGTTATTCGTCTTGGGTTCGCAGGCATGCTAATCTCATGCGTATTCATCCTGGCTACCGTCGCTATTTACGCGTGGCTGCCAGAGCTGCGGAACCTCCACGGACGAGTGCTCATGGCCTACCTGCTGTGCCTCTTCGTAGGCTTCGTCTTCATGTCTACCATGCAGATCTTGCTGAAGATCAACAACATCAGTGAGGACACCTGTGTCGCTTTAAGTGAGTATATCTTCTGAATTTAATAGCATACCTACTCTTGAAATCTTTTTTATTAAGCTTCTTGTAGTTCTTCCTCTATTGATTAAGTTTTATTATGTACGTACTAGTGCGACTAGTTTAAATACACTGGTGGACTAAAAAATCTACTCAAAGTTTGTTACCTGACTTTAAAAAAACTCAGTCTGCAAAACTATTACAGTAAATACAAAAAACTAGAAAACCACCAAACTAAAATCATAAAGAGTAAATACGCAGTTTTTAAACTTTAGGTTTTGTTTTTTTGGTAGATTGAGTTATTTTTTCAAAAGTCGGTGCAACAAACCTGGAATCTGTTTTTTTGTCCACGTGTATACTAATGTAATAATAATAATAATAATATCCGGGACAAATCACACACGGTCATCTGGCCCCAAACTAGGATTCCCTGTATCTTGGGAACCAGAGACTGATATACATACACATATAATTTAAATACATACATATATAGATATAATACACCCAGACTCAGAGCAAACAATTCTGCTCATC
This sequence comes from Coleophora deauratella, assembly GCA_958295455.1. Lineage (NCBI taxonomy): Eukaryota > Metazoa > Arthropoda > Insecta > Lepidoptera > Coleophoridae > Coleophora > Coleophora deauratella. The sequence goes on along the minus strand of OY282400.1, from coordinate 3,263,774 downwards.
ACAGAAAAGTTTGCCCTGTGTGGGGATCGAACCCACGACTCTCGGATCAGAGGTCAGGATCGCTAACCACTTAGCCACCGAGTCAGTCAAAATGTTAAATTAAATACGTCAAATATTTTTACGTAAGTGAGGAATCTGCTCATCAGTACAGAAAAACTTTTGTTTTACACCTTTGGTGAAATAGCAAAAAAAAATACATCTGTTTAGCAAAAAAAAAACCATTTTCACCGAAGTAGTAGAAGAAAAATTTTTCAGTGTTATGGGTGGAAATCAAAGTTGTCGGGTTTTACATCTGTTTTGTTATATTCTGAGTTAATTACATTATAGGTCAAGAAATGTACACAAACAATCCACTTAAATTTATTCGGAAACAGGTATCCATTGTTATCAAAGTTCAAGTTCAAGATTAATTAATGTGCGTTTGTTTAATTTATTTTCATTTGATTTTCAAATGACGATAATATTATGTTTTTTAAAATTTCTATTGAAAGAACTTTTATTTTTATTGTAACTACTAATACTAATCAAATATCTCGTTAATTATAGGATGTTTTTAATGTTGCAATGTTTATAATGCTATAGATAATTCTCCCACACATAAAATTGGACAAACTTTCCTCACCAAGTAATCAAATTTTTTTTTTGATAAGTCAAACATAGGTAGTACAAAATGTTATTTTCCCAATTTACTATGGGATTATCGGTGATATGTTATTGAGTATCTTAAGTAGAAGCCCTACTGTAAATAATGTCAGTACTAATAAAACACCCTATATGCAGATGTATTACTGATATTGAATGTCAAAGGAAAATTACGTTATTGGTTATTCGTTATTGAGTTTTGCGTGTTTTCTTCTCACTTGCGTGGGGTACGTGAGGTGGTAAGTGAGGTGTTGTATTAGGTTTTCATGTATTTCCAGCTTAATTCTATCTATTAGTTTAGTATGTACGCAGAGTTTTGATGATCATATTACTGAAGCCTATTATTTCGTAGCAAGTTATAATAACTAATTAATTTCTTTATTGTGTACCTTTCCTCAGGGAGATGAGAAAGTTGCCATCATAGTAAAAAAAAACGCAACTAATTTCTAGGCACTCGTTAAGGCAAGAATTTCTTTATTTTAAAAGTAGGTAAAACACAATTATAATAATAATAATAATAATATCTGGGACAAATCACACACGGTCATCTGGCCCCAAACTAGGATTCCCTGTATCTTGGGAACCAGAGACTGATATACATACACATAAACTTTTAAATACATACATATATAGATATAATACACCCAGACTCGGAGCAAACACTTCTGCTCATCGCAGAAAAGTTTGCCCTGTGTGGGGATCGAACCCACGACTCTCGGATCAGAGAGGTCAGGATCGCTAACCACTTAGCCACCGAGTCAGTCAATTAATAGTAAAAGAAATATCAGATGTAGAAGTAGGCGGTTTTAATGCTATTTGAAACGTCATCCAGACGCCCTTGATAGACCTCAATTTGTTTGTGCTCTTATCATCTTGCCAAAACTAGTTGTAAACATGTACATTACATAAATAACCCTACAGAAGCCAAAATTGTGAATATTTAATATCTATGAAGTTTCTATAACGCCTACTCTCTCGCCAAATTCACATAAAAACACATATTAAGTTTAATTTCATCCTACAACTGGTAAGCCGATATAGTAATTTGAATTATTTGTTTGAGGTAATTTGAAGCCGATACTGAAAAAACAAAAGCGCAGGATTACTAAGATTTCCAAATGAAATGGCCAACTGGTCTTACCTCCATGTTTCATGCTGGCTAGTTAGTAACATACAGGGTGGGCGTAGATAATTCCTTACCACAAAATCAAACCGAGTCCTACGATGTTAAACCCCGGAGGGAATCGAACCTTTTAGATTGTGAGCAGTTAGATATTAGATTCGTCTTGGTCTTGACAGTGGGTTTTTGTTTTTGTGAAAGTGTGAATAGACAGCTTACGAGTATTTGCACATTTTTTTTTTACATATAATACAGAATTTTAAAAAAGTGCGTTTGAGATTAAAAGGGGTTACTCAGAATCAAGTATACAATACAGGAAAAATATTTAAAAAATCCGCTCTGCAATTTTTTTCAGATTCCCATACTAAATCTGAATAGTGAATCACGGATTTGTATGGAAAACTGAAAAATAAATACAAGCGCTTTTTTTCAATATTTTTCCTGTATTTTATACTTGACCCGCGACTTCGTCCGCGTGGACTTCAGAATTGGGTCCAGAGAGAAAGAAAATGTTAAGGTGACACCATCTAGTGACGAAGTGGAAATTTTGAATAAGCATTCATCCTGGAACCTTTAAGTTTTCTCGACTAAAAGTATCCTATGTGTTAGTCGAGTCACAAAACACACAGATACAGAAGGTCCGCTCAATACGCTCACTAAAATCCTAAGCATATACATGCTTATAGACGTATACGGTCGTTGTAGGCAAGATCACGTACTGTGCGATCGATCGTGACCTTGCTCGAAACGACCGTATATTTATATAAGCATGTATATGCTAACGATTTCAGTGGTTTGTATTGAGCGGACCTTCTGTGTCTATTTTGTGGTCGAGTGCTTTATGTAGCTAACTACCAAATTTCATCCAAATCTGTTCAGTCGTTTTGGCGTGAAAGTGGAACAAACATCCATTTTTTCGCATTTATAATATTGAGATGAGATGAGATTGTACATAACATAACTCTTTGGTGTTTACTGCTGTGCGATAAACTGATGATCATTATAATATGTTTAGACCAAGCCTTGACTTTTTTAACCATAGCTGACCGTGTCCGATCGACGGTGGCGGATGTTTCCGCGATGTTCAATGTCATTTGTTTTTATTAATCTCCAGTCTTACGAGAAACATCAGGTACTTACGTCTTTGGTTTCTCGAATTTGATAATTTACTACTCACCATAAAAACATTGAAAAAATTCCTTGAATATGTGTTCGAAGCCGAAACAGGTAACAACTTTTTACAAGTTATTTTGTACAATTTGCTCGTTATATATATTTTAAAAATAACACGATTAGAACACCCTGTTACAGTTTCTGGAAGTGGTCTTTTTACACCCTGTGTTTCTGAAGGACCCTACGAGTATAATTCATAATTAAAACAGAAAATTCGAAAGAAGACTTGATTTTATTTCTTAGCAATGACTTGATACTTTATTACACCTAGCATCTGTCTACATTATACTTTTATGCCTGTGATTACGGATTGTAAAATAACTTGATAGCAGAGTGTGGTAATTAGTATAAATCTTAGTAATTGTAGTGTCATAATTGATACTTTGAACAACGGGTGAATAGGGAGATTGATACAAGATTTTCCGTGTTACGTAACTATTGTTTCAATGCAGGTTGAGATGTTCAATTCTTGTATAGCATAGTGGATAGTCCACTCGGTTCACATCAGGAGGTGGCGGGTTCGATTCCCGGCTCTTTCAACTTTGTAAGGCTCGGTTTTGGTTGATGGTAGGACATTTACGAAACTGGCTGCACTGTAGTAGGCATTGTATCGCCAAATAAATGCTTGGAAAATACTATTAACATAAATACAAACAAGTATATTAAAGGACAATTGATAAGAGCGTACCAAAATTTTGTAGCTTTATGAACTATGTCGGTATGAGTTGCCCTTGTGGAGTAATTTAATTTACTTATCTAAAGAGCGCTTGTTTAAATTCACTTGGAGAAAAAAAGATATGCCAACCCAGTTTCTGGTACATTCATGGAAAAAAATACATATTTAATTATTACAAAAAATCAGTTCACCTTTCAACATATTTGTTTTCCAAGTAAATTCGGGCAAGCTGTCCTAAGGTGAATTAAACTACTCCATGAGGTCAACAAAAACCAACATATTTCATAATGCTACAGTGTATTGGGTACGGTGTCCATACAAAAATACCCATTCTCCTTTGAGACGGACGATATTAACATAAATGTATCTGAATGAGTGTTACATAGGATGAGTTTTAATTCGCTGACAAGCGGCAAACAGTAGATTCTACTTATAAAACTGAACAACTTTCCCCTAAACCCCATACTAACACACCAAAATTTGATAGTACTTTCAATAGTGAAGATGGTTTTGTTGCCAAAAAAATTGAAACTAAGTACGCATTAAAAAAGTATTTCGGTTAAGATTCTCTCTGAATAAAAAATTAAAATAATAAGCAATGAAGAGATTTGTAGAATACAAAATATATAAAGAAAAGTGTAATAAATAAATACAGACATTAAGAAAATAAATTAACTCTTAACAAAAATTAGTTAACGAAAATAAATGAAGTAACTTGATTGCCTTAAAATAAAATAACACTAATGACTCTATCACGGATAAAGGAAAATCACATGAAATCAATACTTTATCTCCAAGCAATAAACTCAAAATCTTAGAGTCTATTTTAGTTGTGACAACAAGCGGCTTTGGTGATATTGCCTTGGACAGACAATCAATTAGGATTTTCCCATTGAACTCCAAATTTATTGGACAGACATGTAAATTGAAATAAATGGACCTACCTACAGATTTAATTGACTAAGCTGAATCAGGAAACATCGGAAAATCTGTTAATCTCTCAACGAAATGTGTCGATTACGAAAATACCTCTAGTTTATTTCGGTACTTTCTGAAGTGGAATACTTTGAAAATATAGTGAAATCGTAAAATGGCATTTATCAAGACAGTTTTCTTGCCTCGCAAAGCACGTTAAGCCGTTGGAGTGAGGTTGGAGTGCTAGGTGCCATCACTCGACAGCAGTCGATAAGCCATGTCAGAAGGTTTATAAGTGGCATAAAATTTCTGATACTGGGGATCGCCACTAACCTCTCCTCCGCCAATTCCTACTTGACCCTGTATGTGGAGTATGGTAGGTTAAAAGGAAGGTTTCGAGCTTCCCGAGGTATAAGAAAAGACCAGCGCATTAGTGATGCACATGCTAGTCAAATATTCTGTTTTTTCTTTAGATTTTTTTTCAGTTTCATATACATGTTTGTGTCAATCCTATACACTCATTTTAACATGTTGATTAACTATGTTTTTGTATTTGTTTTAGCTTTCGTCATCTACTTCTCATTGCTCTCCGCTTTCTTCTGGCTCAACGTCATGTGTTTTGACATTTGGTGGACGTTCAGGTAAGCTGTCAATAAATCTAATAATTACATCATCTTCTTCTTAGAGTTTGGCTGAATTTTAACCATGATTTAAACAAAGAGTAGACTGCGTTGCATGTGTTACACTTACATCACACACGGCCACGTGTAGGACATTTTAGATTTACATATACGGACGTGTGCCAATAGGCCTTTGTTAGTATATGTGTTTAAAAAAATGTTTTGTACGTACAATGAATTTTGAGTAACCGTCATAATATGACGGTTACTCAAAATTCATTGTACGTACAAAACATTTTTTTTATTGATATTATCGTGCGCTTTTTGGACAAAAATACTAATTCTGTTTCATTCTAATCATTTGATAGGAGTAAAAGAGACTCAATGTTAATATACAGGTTGTAACAAAATTGGTGTAGGACCCGTTAACTGGAGATTATACTCATCGTACTGAAAAACTTTTGTTCTACAACTTTGGTCAAATCACAAAAAAAAAATTGGAATCTCCATACAAAAACGGCAAAAATGGCAAAACAGATGTTCAATTTGTATGGAGAGTCCAAATTTTTTTTGCTATTTGAGCAAAGTCGTAGAACAAAAGTTGTCCAGTACGATGAGTAGAATCCCCAGTTAACAGGTCCTACACCAATTTTGTTACAGCCTGTATTGTATATATTTTATAAAATAAATAAATTTTAAGAGATTAACTTTCTGTTATTTGTATTTATGTATTTTATTAAGACTCAATAATGCGAAAAGGATATAACCAAAGTTCTGATTTGCCCACATTTGGGACCCTTTTCATCCTTAACAACAAAACGCAATACTGATTCATAAAATTATTAAAATAGTAACTCTTTGTTCGAATGATGAACCATTCTAGTTACCAAGGAGTGGTCAATTAACTTAATTCACAGCCTTGTGGTTTTTAACAACAGAAACGGATGAATAATGATACGTACTTACTAAATGTTACTAAACTATGACTTAACTAAAGGTTAACTGACTACAGACACAGTCACAAACTGGATGGGGTTGACTGAGTGAAGTGCTAGACAAGGCATGTTAAGATGCTTCTACGTATCATCGGCATCATCATCAGGTGAAATGATGCCAAAGGTATCTCAAGATATATCTCAAGATATATCTTGTAAAATTGTTACCTACACAGTTTTTAATTATTCCCAAAGTTTTTAAACCTGTTAAAATATAAAAAAATACTCATATTTGAGTAGGAGGTATTGAGTGTTGTATAACTTATAAATAACAACTGATAGGTATTCGAAAAAAAATTTGCTTTTTTGATAAAGTGAAATATTCAAATATAAATAGAAAATTTCTAATATCAAATGCATATGTTACTTTTTGAAATAAAATAACACAATTAATTTCGATTTAACATCTTTTTCCATCTAGTATTATGTCAGATTGGGTCAGGGAGGGACCGTTTTTTAGACTAATTTTTACTCTTTGCTCGATCGTCGACATCCTCCATGGTAAGGAGATAGTTGACTTCCACATCTGCCCTTACTACGTCGAACCCCTAGACTTTCTCCGCGTTAACGAGCAATCGAATGACTCGATTTAAATATTTAAAGGAAAATCTAATTATATTTGTGTACAATGACTTAAGCACCAGAGGTAAGGTATCTATATAAAAATACATTCTTGTACCTAATAAAATGCACTTGCATTCTACACAATAACGTTGAATACCTATATACAGGATGTGAGATTGAAGCGATCGCTTCAATCACACATGTCAACTGACACTGTCATAACTTGGGGTTTGACTGATAGTGACATTTATCACGATCATTTTCATGCTTTGCATGACACTGTATTGGAGTCTCTTGCCGTCACTAGATGGCAGTAGTTATAACAAAATTCCGAATGACGTATGTTAAATACAAGAATGTAAAAAGAAACATATAAAACGCTGTAGAATATGCTCAAGAGGATACTATAAGACTGAAGATTATTTAAATTATACAATTATTATTATTTTAATTTTTATTTTACATTTGGAATATTTCTCCAGCAAAATACATGACAGATACATGACGTTTATAAGAGTGCTTAAAGCGCTAAGTTTCGCCAAATCGCAATATTCAATTCAAATTCTTGAAATAATACTTAAAGCTATCACCATGGAAAAAAAATAACATACTTGAAACAATACAAAACAAATTGACTTGAACAGAATCATAAAAATAAAACCTGTAAACCCTGTATTTTGTATTAATTGTGAATTCTCTAGGAAACAAAATATTTGTTTAAGTTGAAACCAACACACGAAAATCGGCGATTTTAATACCTTCAATTTACCTTGAATCGATTTTTTTAAACTTATTTTGAAAGCCAAGAAAAGTAATAAAAGCATCGAAATCTCGAGAATTTTCGCGGAGGTTACGTAAAGAAATATTTTTTTGAATTTTTAAATTTTGTTTAGTCTTGCATGGGATCAGGATCTTATAAACCTTGAAAACTACTGACATTGGTGTTGGCCACTAGTCCCACGACCTCCACCAATCCTGGCTTGGCCTCCGTGGAGTATGTGGCCCAGCCGTGGGGACGATAAGGGTTGTTAACGCTAACGATACACGGGGTATAAAATAGGTGTAGGACTTGTCAATTAGAGTTTCTGCTCAATATACTGAACAGCTTTTGCTCCAAGACTTTGCCGAAATCGAAAATAAAATTCACTCTCTATGTGGCCAGTCAGCTGATTCAAGTTATATAAAATAACTGAGATACAAGTTTTGCTTGGTTGCAACTTTGTTTTTTAGGTAGAAAAAATGAAGATTTAAAAGAATGTTTTATTATTTCCTAGCTTTTACCCGCGACTCCGCCTACGTGGATGTCGCTTTATGAATGTCTGTAAGGAATCCTACGAGAACCTTGCACTTTCCTGGAACAAAAAGTAGCCTGTGTGTTAATCCAGTATTTGGACTATCTACCTACTAAATTTCATCCAAATCTGTTACTACATAATACAGTTTCACATGAAACATATCCAATACTTTATATAATAAAATAAAATAAAAACACATTAAATAACAAATTACAAATGTGTAAAGCAACACCTATTTTAAGTCGATTTTTTAGGACTTTCATGAATATCTCGTACGAAAGTTGTTCAAAATAATTAGTTGATACCAGTCAATGGATACTTTTTTTTGTTGCACCCTGTACATGTCTGAAAGTGCACAAGTAGGTCAAAGCGCTGAAATTAACATTCCCGGTAGTAATAATGTCCCCCTTACTGAATTACTCCATTTTAATTATAATCGTTTTTGTGACTCTAACTTTCAACTTAGACCTGTCACAGAAAATGAAATGTATAAGTCGATTAAATCGAATGCCACTGGTGATGATAACATCAGCAGAGACATGGTATTACTAACTCTGCCACGCACTCTTACAGTAATTACTGGTATAATTAATAAATCACTTTTGTCCGGAATAGTGCCTCGTCAGTGGAAGAGAGCTTTGGTTACTCCCATACCAAAGGTGTCGAATCCTACTTCTTTTAAAGACTTAAGACCCATTAGCATCTTGCCCTTTATGTCGAAATTAGTAGAGAAGTCTGTATATTCCCAGTTAAGTAAGTATGTTGAGGATAATAATATTCTGCCTAGCCTCCAGTCTGGTTTTCGTAAGGGTCGAGGTACTATCACAGCATTATTAGATGTCACAGATAATATACTCAGTGAACAAGATAAGGGTTTTGGCACAATTTTAACATTACTCGATTTTTCGAGAGCTTTTGATAGTATTAATATTTCACTTATGATTTCTAAGCTGTCCTACTATGGTTTGGACCAAAACTCATTACATTGGTTCAACAGCTACCTCAACTGCAGAAGTCAATTAGTAAAAATACAAAAAGATGATGGGACGACTGTTCTCTCTGATCATAAGCCCTTAACACGTGGTGTACCTCAAGGGTCGATACTGGGGCCGCTTCTCTTCATAATTTATAGTGCCGATATAGTAACATCAATAAAAAACTGTAATTACCACTGTTACGCTGACGATATACAGTTATATGTTTCTGTTGATCCAAATAACGTGTCTGATGCTGTTTCTAAAGTAAACTAGGATCTGAAGAGGATTTCTGATTGGTCAGATAGAAATGCTCTAGTGCTCAATCCCACAAAATCACAATTTATGGTACTAGGTTCCAAAATGCAAATTAATAAAATTTTAAATCAAAATCCACTGATTAACATTTTAGGTCAAAGTATTGAATATGTGAAAGAAGCTAAAAATTTGGGCGTTACTTTTGATGGGCTTTTAAGGTTCGAGAGTCACATCAAAAGTCTGGTTAGTAACAGCTTTTATCGTTTAAAAGTATTATATAAAATACGTAACTTGCTAACAGAAAAAGCTCGAATCACTCTATGTGAGTCTTTAGTCCTTTCACGACTTAATTACGGGGACATCGTTTCTGGCCCTCGACTTTTATGTAGAACAAAACGACTGATTCAGAGGGTACAGAACGCATGTTGTAGGTTCTGTTTCAACATTCCTCCTCGAACTCATATTTCGCCTTATGTTAATAGTGCCTCCATGTTAAATATGGATTCTCGTAGAAAACTTCATCTAGCCTGCCTCATGTTTGATGTCATAAAATTTAAAAACCCTGCCTATTTGTTTTCAAAATTAGCTTTCTCCCCTTTTCATAATATCTACGGTACTCGATCAACGCGTTGTCCCTTGGCAGTAGAAAAACATAAAACTGTTGCGTTTGAGGGCAGCTTTCGTTACGCAGCAACAAAATGCTGGAACAACATTCCTCCTCCTTTTCGTCATTTATCTTCTAAGTTCTCATTCAAAAGTAACATGAAAAGGTGGCTTCTCGATAGACAATTCAATGTTGTTGCGTGACGAAAATTATCTTCTCCTTCTTCCTCCTTTTTCTCACAACTTTTCCAACTTTTGGATTGTCATGTGGCATACGGTAGAATATCCATTTAATAGCGTAGTATATTCCTTATAAGTAATACAAACTTCCTTACATTATTATCCTCCGCCGTATTCTGTTCATCTAAAATAAGCACTGCTTTTTATAGAAATACACTTATATTACAGTTAACACTCTCTCTCTCTCACACACACACACACACAAACACACGTACACACGCACACAAATATCAGTGAATTGAATTCATCTCGCAACTCTGTTCGGGTGGTAGCAGAATACCAGTGTTTTGCCTTTTAAAGGCAAAATTACACTGAGCTATGGCCCTGTTGTATTGTATTGTTTTTTGTTATATATTTATTAGTGTAATTTTAAGTTACTTTATTTTTGTCTCTTGTATCTGAAGTTTTTGTCTTTTGTCATTTTTGTAACGTGTGCAATACAATAAACGGATTATCTATCTATCTATCTATCTATCTACCTGAAATTAACATTAATGGCTTGTAAAAGATTTAAGATTTAAATGAGATGTAAATCAGAACATTGTTCGTTTAATATTTTTTTTATGAAGCGCGAAAATAATTATTTATGTATAATATGTATAAGGTATAAAATCAGATGAAAATATTTACACAATATGAAACCAAACAACTTGGTCAATTTGTGAAGTTTTCTTTGTCTTTTCTTACAAGTCAATCAGTTGAATACACAGAATTCTAAATTAGTTATGAAGTCTTTTTTCGATTGACTTTTTGATTGTGCCTTGTGGGGAAGGTTGTTCAGTTTCATAAATAGAAGTAACAGTTTAAATATAATAGTTTTTACTGTTTTTGTTAGACCTTTATAATTTTTTGAAAAAGAAAGCAGAAAAGTGCGATAAATGTTAAAATCCATAGGACACGTTATAAATCTACGAAATGGTAACTTAAGTGCAGTGAGGACGATATGCATATAATGTATAGTGTGTAAACGTAAACAGTCGTTTCCAGGGTGTTTTACTTAGGAAACTGAACAACTTATGGGATCTATATTAGATTCGCAAAAATAACTTTGAACATTTTGTACTAAGTAGAAAAAAACGACGATTTAAAAGTATGTGCAAAACATCTACTTAAATAAAAAACATTTTGATTTTGATACAAATTGATCAGCTATTCAGAAAATTTTGTATGGAGATACAAATCTCACTTTGTCACTTTACTCTCAGTGTTATTTATATCGCGATTCTAGTCAAACGAGTTTACAAGAGAAACCACTAAAGGGGAATTCCGAATTTAAGGTACAAATTACGGCTTAAAATAGATACGCTTAATAATATGGTCTTGTGAGATGTCATTTTGTTTACTATGCTGCTTTCAAATTATCTAGATTTTTGCATCTATAAGTGGATATTATTCATCACTATACAGGGTGTTAAAAAAGTGCGTTTTAAATTGTAAGGGGTTACTCTGAATCAAGTACAGACTACAGAAATAATACACATCGATTGATAGATATAACATTTATTCACAAAAAAAACATCTTCAACAATATTTTTGAGTTTATTCACTACTCGGAAAAAACTGTAGAACTAAGTTTCATTAATTGAACATTTCTAAAAACTATTTTCTCTACTTTACAGTGGCAAACGTGGCATGTCTGAAAAGTTGTCCGTGAACGCGCGATTCGGCGCATACGCAGCCTACGCGTTCAGCGTTCCCTCCGCTCTGACCGTCATCCTAGCGGCGCTAGAGTTCTCCGACCTGCCTCCCAACCCCTTCATGCCACTGATCAAGCATCAAGGATGTTTCCTCTATGGTAACTCAAACTCTGTCACTCGTTTACACTGCACATATCAAACCCCAATTTTTTTTATTTCCTATGCTATGGCATATATCAGCTGTTCTTTTTTCATTAGTTCAATTTTATTATTGCACGTTTGATACTCAAATAATTAGTTGATTGATATGCAATTAAAAACTGTTATTAATGATTGGGAATTCTGTGGTAGGTAAGTGACAAAAACATGAAGTTGTAACATAAAAACACAACCACAAGTTTATTCCAAATTAATCTAAATTTGGCAATAAATATGTTTTCTTTGACTTTGAACGAGATTTACGTTTCTTTTTATAGTTGGCGAATAATCGGGAAAAAAGGATGACCAATCGTCATCAGTCTTTTTCGATGAAAATAAACGAAGAGCAAATTAATACAACTGCCAATGATCACTTCTACTTAACCATTACAGGCACAAGCAAACTACTCTACTTTTACGGACCCATCGTGGTGCTTTGTGTGGCGAATATGGTGTTCTTCATATTGACAGCCATTAAGATCAATAACATCAAGAAGCAGACCTCGGTCCTCAAGTCCAAAGAGAGTGCGATGCACGACCAGCACAGGAATGATAAGCAGAGGTATGAAACCAACGGCTCCTGAATTATCTCTGGGGCTTCTACTCTTACAACTTTCCCCAAAAAACCAAAAGTTATTTTGCAAAATAAGACAAAAACTGGTGAATCAGTACTTTGATTTATTTGCGATGTCAAAAAGTCCACGAATTGATTTCTTTCATAAAGTTTCTAGTTTCAAGTGTAAAATCCTAAGTTTCAACAATGCTATGTTTTTATTGAGTCCTATATTTTTTATAAAGCCATCCTTATGATTAGCAGAAAACGTTATATAAATGTGGAACTTTTCTAATATCCAAGACTTATTATTGCGTTGTGGCTCTCTTTAATTGGCAAATTCTGCCAACGTGATCTTTTCATGTCATATTCAATCGGAGTCAATACAAAACTTCATATCGTTATTAACATTCATTTTTTACTATTTCAGGCTTACGCTTTACATCAAACTGTTTGTGGTGATGGGCATCAACTGGCTCCTTGAGGTCATCAGCGCCATCTACCCCCAGGCTGATTCCTTTTGGCGCTACACCGATGCCTACAATGTCCTCATTGGCTTCACCATCTTCGTCATTTTTGTCTGCAAGAGGAAGATCTTCAGACTCATTAAGAAGAGGTTTGTGTTCTAATTTTTTACGATGTCACTAGGTAGTAATGTTATCAGAACTGAAAATACGAAAATTACGATAACAAAAGAAGACTAATGTTACCATTTAAAGTTCCGGCTTTTATCAGATGTTCTGTTTTTTTTTCATGTCTTTAATAATCAGAATAGAATGAAGAAGACAAATACAAGAGAACAAGCTATAACAGAACAGACAAAATTAAACATATCATTTACCCTAAAATTGAAAATTTTTATTGACAACGCTATAACATACTAAATTAAAATCACGAATATCATCTAATATCTTGATTGTACACTCAGGGTGGCCAAGATATATCGCGATGACGAGTGTCCCAATGATATGGACATGGACAACTCCAGACGTTTCAGTCACACGAGCCAATGGAGAAACAATAAGAACATGAGAGGAAGTGTTGACACCATTAGAACAACACTCGGCAGTAACAACACTATCAGGACTACACAATGTTGATGATATGCATATAAAACTAGCAATTGTAGTAAATTGTTTAATGAAGACTGACTTCACTTATAAGAAGTAAATTATAAGAATGATGCTAAAGTTACTATAGCATATTAAAAATATAAGTTGACCCTAAAACTTAGTTGAAACTTTAGCAAACACATAATAATAAAAAAACGATGAGTCACGAATTGTTACTGCTGACATCAATCAAGTGAATAAAAAAAAGCCAAAAACAATGCTGAATAATTCTGGACAAACAAAACGAGAAAGATAAAAAATAACGTTCTCAAAGGTACAAAACAGTTTTTGCTCTGGAATGGCCATATTATATCTAGTTTTTGCTGGTTTGAGAGTGAATGGGTTTTGTCGCAAATAACATCTACTTACTTATTTGTAAGAGTGGTAACAGAATACCTATTTAACGAAACTAAAACTGTTGAGGTACTAACGGTGCACTTTTATAGTTTTCGATTGGACATTGGTTATTTAATCAATAATGTTGGTTGCACTCACAGACGACGGCATTTATGTTAGGAGGAGCACGCAAAATTTTCCATTTAAGAATCTGCCCAAATAAACATGGCTGACCTTCACCGGTTTTGGGTAAAATTTATTAACGGTGATGGATGGAATTACGGAACAGGAAAGTTTATTATCATCACAGGCTTGATTACAATTACTACTGCGCTGTACTTCTTAAAGTAAATGGCAAAGCATTACACTACCTCAAATTGTCATATATATTGACATAATATGTATTGACATATACATAAGGATTGTTGTCGCTCACATCCTGTATTTAAGGTGCTACTTTATTAGTAACCGATATTTGGTCAGTGATTCTACTCCTGATTCTGATCAACTTTTCCCAAGGAATCCAAAGACAAATCGCAAAAAAAAATTTGGACTCTTCATACTAATTTAGCCGCTCAGCTGATCGATTTGTATGAAGAGTCCAAAAATTTTTTTGCGATTTGACTATGGATTCCTTGGGGAAAGTTGAATATAATCAGGAGTAGAAGCACTGACTAAAATATCGGGCAATTATAAAGAAGCACCTTATACAGGATGTTTAAAAAGTGCGTTTGAAAATTTAAGGGGTTACTCAGAATCAAGTAGTAATAGTGAATCAAGAATTTGTATGAAAAACTGAAAAAGTTTGAAGAGCGGAAAATTTGAAAGAAATTTTTACAGTATTTTTCCTGGATTCAATACTTGATTCCGAGTAATTAATTTTAAATTTCAAACGCACTTTTTTAACACCCTGTATACAACATTTTATGATGAAAAGACCTGCATTTATGTTTATAATTTGCAGAGATAAGGTCTCTTTGTCTCTGGTTTATCACTGCACACAAACTGATAAATAAATAATAAATTAATCTACTTCAACTCTTGTTATATTTCTGAAGGTTTGAATTTATTTATACGTTATCAAATTTTGGTTTTCATCCTTTCCAGATTGAGAAGCCAGAATTTTGATGTTAAATTGAAAACAGAAAGACAGCACCTTAATATGGGGGCGAAACTGTGATAATATCGAAAACTGTGCTAACAATCGCCGATTTTAAAATATCTAACCCAGCGTTCTAATAATCTGGTTTAGTGCTTTTTTTAAGGCCTAGGTACTTTAAGATGCTTGATCCTTTTTACATATTAATTACCCTCAACTATACAAAGGTTAACTTTTCTAAGAAGTTGTTCAGATAATCGGTAAATTTAGTCAAAAAAATTCTTCCCGAGTTGATTAGTGTTATGAGCAGAATCAGTTTGAATAATTTCAGCAAATTTTGTTAGACCTAAAATTAGAGCTAGTTCTGTAACTTGACTTTAAGGCGGATATCACACTGCACCGGGAACCGCTCCAGAACCGTCTGATATCCACCTTATTCACTTACAACGGGAAATTGTAGATACTACTTATGAACCTGAAAAACTTTCCCCAAGGAATTCATAATGCAATCGGAGCATTTTTTATTTTCCATACAAATTGGAATGGGAATTCCAAAAAGTTTTTTGTTTCGATTGTAAAACTTTTTTGGCAAAAGTTGTTCGGTTTCATGAGCAGTGTCTACCATTTGCCGATTTTTAGTAAATAAAGTCCTCCTGTATACTTAATTGGTTTTGAAAAATAAGAAGTACAATATGCACATTCATAGACATCTCATCGATTGAGGTGTACCCTTTTACTTTGACATTACATTACTACATATAAACATTTCCTAAACTTTTCCTTCCAGATACAGGCAAGTGAGGGGTATTTCAACTGTCTCCAGAACCCAAACGATTTCTTCGAGAACGACATCTTGCCGCGACGATATTCGGATGGGCTCCATCAAGACCTCCATATAAAGCTTTGAGCTTTGGACACCTTGAAGGAATTCCTATGAAACAGACCTTTGAAGGGTCTATGCTTCATAAATCAATTGAGAATTAAAATTATAGGCTAAAAGTTAACTGCATCAAAAAAAGAAGGTTAATAACTATTGTTCAGTAAATAGCTCTTCTATTAAAATCGCAGGAAAAAATACTCGCTTGATTTTGCATTGTATGTGCAATTAAAAAATTGCAATTATTTCGGAATGAGTATGAAAAAGACTATATTAAATTATGACGTCATACGTCAGATAATAGGGATTAATTGCCATAACGTCGAGGATTTCCAACAAAACAACGTCAACAGAGACTCGCTATGGCGGATAACACCTGCTACGGAATCCGCTCCGGTGTGCGGTGCGGCGGTTCTTTTTTACTATGGACAGTGTTAAGTAAAACCGCACACCGGAGCGGATTCCGGAGCAGTATGTTATCCGCGTAAGTGGGGCACCTTTATACGCTAGCACCAACAAGCACCACAACCAAGGTGACATTCGTTGTTTCCAACCATGTAGACCGTGGTTGATGACCAAATTTCGTTGTCTACACGGTTGGAAACAACGAATCGTCACCTGAGTGCTTATTTGTTCAATGTCCATAAGCAACACTTTATACAACAAACTTTTTACTGATTATTTCACGTGAATTAAATGATTTCTTACAGATTGCGTTTTCAACAGGTAATTATATTTTTAAATTATAAAAATCATTCACCAATAGACAGAAAATTTAAACCTTATAATAACTGCATTTAAAAGTGATTTTCGTTAATATGGTCGATTGGACAAATAAGCACTCAGGTGACGGAATGTCACCTTGGTTGGGGTGCTTGTTGGCGACCGTGTAGCACCAGTCTTAAAGTAACCTAAACATTTATTTCGGAACACCGCATCGGTATGGCCAGGCCAGTCATGTCTTGATCTGTCCAATTCTGCAATCACTCCACGACATATAATACGTTAACAACCCATATCATCCCCACTATTGGGCACGTGCCTCTCCCCTAAAGAACTTGTATATCTACTTACTACATATAAATTCCTTGCTCTCCCCATATTTCGGGAACATTATACAGGTATTAAAATAAAAAAGTACGTTTGAAATTCCAGAGAGCCATTGCCTCTAAAACACCTGAAAACT
The DNA here is from genome assembly GCA_958295455.1 of Coleophora deauratella. Lineage (NCBI taxonomy): Eukaryota > Metazoa > Arthropoda > Insecta > Lepidoptera > Coleophoridae > Coleophora > Coleophora deauratella. The sequence goes on along the minus strand of OY282400.1, from coordinate 3,246,701 downwards.
ATTTAAAAAAATATAAATAAAAACTTCTTTGAAATACCCGCATGAAATACGTGTAATACAATAACTAACGAAACAAATTTTAAAACGTACTTTTTAATAATATTTATACCGCAGTTGTATGATTCATTAGCATTAACGTATAAGTAATTAGATAAAATATATACCTATTAAATGTTCTTGTAAAAGCGTTGTTTGCTCCATGGCATTAACACTGAGGTCTCGGGTTCACATTCTAGCCAATGCATGTCACATTTTTTTTTTAAAACTTTATCAAATGTACATTTTCATAACGATTGCTATAACGATGAAGGAATACATCATGCGGGAACTTTGCACCTCTGTTATCTAAATGAGTATGAGGGTCGCGTTGCATACGTCCGCAGGTGTAAATCACATGCCTACACATGACCGCGGGTGATGCAAAGTGCAACACTAGGCCACCGTTTGTTATAAGCACGGTTAAATTATGCCGCTAGATCAGAAGATTGTATGTTGTATGTAATATTTATAATTCAATTCAATATACTTTATTGTAATTAGAATATGTTACTTTATAATTATGTTATTTTTATTAATTTTGCATTTATGTAAATAGATAGATAGATAGTAAAATATTTAGAATAAGAAAAATAATGTTTGAATATGGGATATTGATCTGGTAAATGCAGGTTGCTATGTAAAATATAAATACAGCAGGACCTCTTTAATCCGAACGACCAAAATTTACCCCCCGTTCGGAATAGTGGAGCGTTCGGATTATAAGTATGTAGACATTTTGAAAGGCATTTCTGGCAATAACACAAAGGTGTTTTTTATTTATTTATTTAACAAGGTCATAGTGACCCAATGTGTTAGTATTTTGACTTATTCTAAGTGTTAGTAGTTACAATATTATTATTATTGTACATAAAATATACATTTCTTTACTATTGGGGGCGTGAAGTGCGCATCAGCAGTGAAGCGTATAGGGGCAGTCAAACCAGTCCCCTATCATCTTCAGGACGCTCTGGGGGCTGGCTTTATTTACTTATTGAAACTATGTTTTAAGCATGCAAAACTTCAATACAGCTAAATGATAATGGTGTAATTAATATTTTTTTAAAAGAATTCTAGTATAGTACTTTGACGGCTAGTATTTAGCGACTTTGAAAACGTTTTATCCCTTTATTTATGCAAATGCGCAACGCGGGGCGGCCAAATACAAATCGTGTACCACTTCAGATTTATAACTCAGTACTAAAATGCGCGCGTGGTGCAGCGACTTACTGAGAAACGGCGGATAGGGGGTCGTTCGGATTATAGAGGGGTTCGGATTAGAAGGGGTTCGGATTAAAGAGGCTTAGCCTGCTCTGAACCTACATTTTAAGGAATGCTTCAACACTAAACAAGTTTTGCTCTGTAACTTTGTCAACATTGGTTATTTATACAAACTGATCAGCTGATCTTATTTAAGTTTATAGTTCCCCATCGCATTGGGGAATCTTGGTAAGTCCGTTACCATCTTCGGCATCATCATCAATTACCACTAGGTGAGATGATGCGAAGGGCTTACCAATTGTGGTAAAAAAAAAAAAAAAAAAATGTAATAAGACAGATTTCAGCAGTAGAAAAAGTTGTTTCACAAATACAAGTTTCTTTGAAAATATACTTTCAACATGAAGTATACGTATAGGTATCTACTATTTGCAGTATGCATGTATGCGGTGTGTATTTCTGTTAGTTATGACAAAAATATTTTATTGCATTTGTAAAAGAATATTGATAGATACTAATTTTAATTAGAATTAAGGAATATTGATCTCAATATCTTATAATATTAAGACCTATCATATAAGGTACAGATGTTTAAAGCTCTCTGACACTCCACAGAACTAAGCCAAAATATACATTTCGGATCGAATGGGTTTCAATGTTAAATGAACCTATTAAACTCTATTCCAAACGTGATGATATGGATGACAGCAGAGCTGTCAGCTGCATACTTCTAGCGCTACATCTCCAAAGACGATAATCGATTAACGACTTTATGAAAACGCTATGAGGTACGTCCTATGGGTAGTTAGGTTAGTTTAGTGGACGAGTTAGGAAGTGGACGACCCAATCCGCGATCATGTCATCCATATCATCCAGTTTGGAATGGAGTTTAATTAAGTGCTGTTCTTTTTAACAAGACAGAGTGAGCGGGGTAACCGTGCGACTACCGTATCCATATATATCCATACTCTTTTTTTGTAGTTGACCATATTTAATTAAATATGTTCTTAAAAAATTTGCCAGGCCTGAAACTGTGGCTCCTCTGAAAAACTTTTCCCAAGAAACATATTCCTTGTAAATAAAAAATAAAAAAAATTGAATCTTCATACAAATTAATTAGCTGATCAGCCAATGCTGTCCTTGTAGATATTTTAAGAACATCCTATATTGGCAGAAAGAGGTGATATCACTCGGAGAAAAGCATATTAAAAAATTGTGTTATTTTTAGTCAGTGGGTTAGTTTCCTGTTCGGTTACCACATCATATACAATATTATTTTATGATTCTACGTATTTTTAAATATGGGCCTATAATTTTCTGCACTTATACTAAAGCCTCCGACTCGGTAGACCGACGACCTGGTGAAGGTTGCGGGAAGCCGCTGGATGCGAGCCGCACAGGACCGATCGGTGTGGAAATCCTTGGGGGAGGCCTTTGTCCAACAGTGGACGTCTTTCGGCTGATGACGATGATGATGATACTAACTTACCTTATATACCTATAAGGTTTAATTTAGCTGATACTATTTAAACTAGGGCTTCTACTTATGAAACTAAAAGATTGTCCCCAACGAACCCATTACAAAAAAAAGATTATCAGTTGATCGGCCAGTTTGGTGTGATATTAAATTTCTTTTTCATGAGCAGATCAGCTATTTTTGACATTAGACAGGGTGTAACAAAATCGGTGTAGGCCGTAGGGGCAGTTAACTGGAGTTTCTATCCCATTATAATTAAATCTAGTCCTAGAACTTTAATAAATGGCTGTATCTATGTTTGATAAACTGTTTCATTTTCTACTTCATTAGATAACCAACCTAACTTCAACCTATAGATATATATACATAACCACAAAATACATAGATACAGAAGGTCCGCTCAATACGCTCACTAAAATGCTTAGCATATACATGCTTATAGACGTATACGGTCGTTGTACGCAAGGTCACGATACTGTGCGATCGTGACCTTGCCTCGAACGACCGTATATTTCTATAAGCATGTATATGCTTACGATTTTAGTGATTTCTATTGAGCGGACCTTCTGTGTCTATTTTGTGCTATAACTATCGACTATAACTAGAATAAGGGTATTCAGATAGGCACGCGAAACGAAAGCGCAGTGCGGTGATGGGCACTGGGCAGGCATTTGAGCAATGAAGGATTGAGTAAGGAAGCTCAAAGAAAAATAAATTGTACAGCCACGCTGTGCACACTTTCTCGCGAATTCCTTATACATCATTTGTCCTTCACAAGATTTTCATCGCTTAACATAAATTAGGAATAAATATTCATAATTAGTAGCAAGTGTATCTATCTCTATTAGCCGAAAGACGTCCACTGCTGGACAAAGGCCTCCCCCAAGGATTTCCACACCTACCGGTCCTGTGCGGCTCGCATCCAGCGGCTTCCTGCAACCTTTACCAGGTCGTCGGTCCACCGAGTCAGAGGCCTGCCCACACTGCGCCTTTCGGTGCGCGGTCGCCATTCGAGAACTTTACTGCCCCAACGGCCATCTGTTCTACGAGCTATGTGCCCTGCCCAAGCAAGTGATAGACGTCACAAATTAAAAATATTTTGTATGGGAGGTACCTTATCCTGGTATGACCTGGAATAATTTATTACCTAGATAGTAGGCCGTATAAAGTTGCATTAAAATCGTTAAAGCCATTTTTGAGAAAAATTAACAAAAACTTGTACCCTCCATGGTATCCGAACCAGATATTTCCCAGAGTAACCAACTATCTAATGTACGCCCATGATCCCTTATGCTCTGACCTCAACGCCCCTGCAGAAGAACTTCTGGTCAGTGAGCCACCGGAACGGAATGGAACGGAACGGAACGGAATAACCAACTATCTAATGTAGTAGTTTGTATAAAAATAAAATCGTTAGAGCCATTTTTTTTTACTATGGTGGCAACCCTCAAAAATGACGATATTAAAACACAAAAAAAACGGCTAGAGATATTAACAAAATATTGCCCTAACCCAAATTTCATCCAAATCCGTCCAGTGGTCTTGGCGCTGAGCTCGGGACGGACACACACACACACACACACACACAGAGAGAGAGAGACATTTTTTTTGTTTTTTGCGATCTTAGTACAAGAGAATCGATCCCCATCACAATCTCAAGTTCGATTTTTTTGGCATGACAATTACTCCTTTGTCGCTCGCTAACGCTCGCTCCTCAGTCGCTCGAAACTAAAAACGAGCTCCAATAAAAAAACAGAAAGTCAAATTCCAAGTTCTACTCATAATCCTGGAATTAAAGTGTCTTGGCACAACGCTTTTGGTGACTTATGGGGCCGATGCCAACGCGACGACACGCTGAGTTATTTACCTATTTACCTATACAGATTAAAAATATATATACATATAGGTACATATGTATATCGATATTTTTATACTTCCGCCACTATGAGAAACAGATTTTTCAGTAGGTAATATTCAGATAGATTCAATGAGACCCTATAATTAGGTAATTAATTTTATTTGATTTCACCCCATTACTTAAAAAGTGGCCACACAAAATGTTTAAAACATATACTCAGACTATCTTTACAAATAATTATTTCCTTTAAATAAAACTAACGATTCTGTGACAGACTAATCTCATTATAATATTATAAATTCGAAAGTGTAGGAACGGTGTGTTCCCGCGGGCGTGCGTGCGTGCGTGCGTGCATGCGGGGCGACGATGCGTGTCGCGATGCGACATCTGCGGTGAGTCGAGAACGCCAGGCCGAAGTTCTCAACTGAGTCCACCGTCAGGACGAGGAGGTTCAGGCGTGCGGTGCAAGGGAAGCAGGCGACGTGGAGCGCATGCTCTACAGCGTGGGCTGCCGACAACTTGCTGCCTGAAGAGTGAAGCTCGTAGGTTCCATGGTGTACGATGCGGCGGTCGACGGGTTGCGAACCTGATGGGCATCGGAGTGAAGTAGCAGGGTCAGGAAGCTCGATCTGACGGCTGCGTTGGTCCTGGTAAACTTCGATGTACTGGACTGCTGTGCTGCTGCGGCTTGCATTACCAACAAGAGGGTTGTTGAGGAGTTTGATATCGAAGGTTGCGCCAAGATGTATCGCGTCGGGGTCACCACTGTTGGAACTGTTGGTGACTGCTCTTCGGCGAGAAGGGAAGTACCTTCGCCAGGCGAGGTGGTATGTCTGGTGACAGGCCGTGGTTCAACCGTTGATGGTTGGAAGTTGTATATATGCGTACGTGCGAAGAAACTTTGATATCGCGTTCTAGCTTAATTTGTGGAGAGTGACATCTATTGCACTCGTATTGTCACAAAAGTATGAATGTTTGTTCCACTTTCACATCAAAACTTCTGAACGGATTTGGATGAAGTTTGGTAGATAAATAGATAAAGCACTCGGCTAACACACAGGATACTTTTCACCCAGCAAAACTCGAGGGTTACCGGGGGAATCACTAAAAACTGAAATTTTGACTTTGTCACTAGATAGCGCTGCCTTAACGTTTTCTTTCTCTCTGGACCCAGTTCTGAGGTCCACGCAATCGAAGTCGCGGGCGGAGGAGGCTAGTTATCAGACAAAAATACTTATATTATACCGTCGAAACCGACGTGATAAGATTAAGGAAACAAACTCCATACAAACTGTCCAATCAAGTTTATAATTTTGTATGGAGAAGCCGATTTTTTTTTCGTTTCCAGTTTCGTCTACTGAGCAAGCCCTTAAAGTCTAAAACCCTGTATTCTATACATGCAACTACTGTTTTATTCAATTCAACCACCAATTATAGTATTATTTTCCAAAATAATTTTTGAAATGAAGACAGAGTGATCGTGGATACATATGTATTCAAGTTCTTAAGATATACATAGTTTTTTATGCAATACGCCTACCTTATGAAATTTAATCGTCAACTGAAGTAAAATATTCATATTTTTTAAACACTTCCTTATAAATCATAATTTTTAGATACGGAACACTTAAAACACTGTGAGTTTTTCGCAATTAGTAATAAGCTTGGACTACAGTAGCGAGTACACTACAGATATGCTCAGTGTAGTTTCTGGTTAATTTATTCATAATACAGACTCAGTGGTTTCCAGTCGTTAATTAATTTAAGCTTCGCTTGTGTCGCGCGGATCATTATGAGTGTTACGCACTTTTTGACTTTCATTATTATCATTTTATTTTGTAAAATAATAAGTTTAAACGCAGAGAATCATTCTGTTCGGACTGAGAAGATAACTTTAAAGAAATGTTGCCCTTTAGGCAAATACGTATACAAACCTGGAAGATTAAAATGTATAGAATATTTAAGTGATGAAAATTTGGATTTTTCTGACTTGAAATTATATGACGAAGATAAGCACTTGACTGGTAGGTCTTTGAAAGACCTTTTTGAACTGGATTCTGGGATATTTGAGCAGGACAAGAATTTCACAGAAGCCGCCGTCGATGGTGTCACTATAAAATTAAACAATTATTTGACCGAGGTAAGTTTAAATTATTACAAAAAAATTACATTGTGACTTTATGACGATTTATTAATTTAGATATTTTAATGGAATCGGGTTTGATGAATTTACTTCTTCTACTATAACCCCCTGATTCCACTACGATCCCTAAGTAAAGGGATAGTAACTTGCCATAAAACAGTAGGTGTAGAAATAAGCATAAAAAGGAGAGCTAGCTAAGAGATAATTTCTACGCATAACTTTGAAACTTCTTGTCGTGTGGCACATTTAACCATCTATCGCCAAGGTATATCGTTCCTCGCACGACTAACTCTCCTATCTCATAACCTTGATTATTTGCGTTTGGACTTTATCTGATAAAACTTACGAAAAATTAGATAGGAGAGTTAGTCGTGCGAGGGACGATATATTGCGACCCGCAGTCACACGTGTGTGTGGATTGAGTGATCCACATAAACGGCTATAACTTTTTAACACGGCTTTCAAACGAATTGAAAATTTGTAACAAGCTTTCACTAATTTTTCAAAATTTAAAAAGATACATGCAGTATATTCTCAGATATGCGTTATAGCAGTGTTTTTCAACCTTTTTTAATACCCGATCCCTTTACAAGTTAAAAAATTCTTGCGACCCCCCTAGAGCCATGAAAATACAAAATGTTAGTGATTTGAAAGTCTACGTTTATAATTTTCTTCAATTAGAAAACGATATAGTTATTAACTAACGACTTCAAAATAGAACCACGTTTTGACAAATTATTAAAAAATAAACAGGCCCAGCCTTTTTCTTTTAACCGCGACCCCTTGACCCTGGGGGTCGCGACCCACATGTTGAAAATCACAGTCTTATAGTGATCAGATGTGCTGGTTTACTCACGTTATTTTCCTTCACCGTTAAAGCAATCGGTATGAAAATGCACGTAAGTTTCTAAAATTTCATTGGTATTGGCCAGGATTTGAACTCGAGACCTCTGATTACGTGGTCCAAGTCACTACCGCTTTCAAATACAACGGCAACAATAAGCTGCAGTAATAGAAAAAAATTCTTTCCAAACAAAAATCCATAACGTACTGAAATCAATATGTTTATACGAATGGTTTGTTTGCAAAATATTTTCTTTTATATTTTCAATAAAGTAAAAGGATGTTTTAAAACAAAAGAAAATTAAAAAGATATTATTGTGAATTAAATTAAAAAAATATATTATTACAGATATCCTCTTCAAATATTTGGTAATTTATAATGCCGGTTGAGTTTATGATGTTTAAGTTCCGACTAACAAAGTTCAAGTTCATTATTTCATTCTGTATTACATAGAAATATCGCCAAACAGATTTGTATACTCGTTCATGTCTTTTGTATGATATTTTATGTACTCTATACTAATAAAAGAAACTTCCTTGAATTTATTTTTTTAAGAAAACCACAGCCAGCCAGCCTACTTTTGCAATTTAGTTTTTTAAATCAAAAATGTCATGATGTCATGATGGCACTCACAGTATAAGGACATTATACAGTATGGACACTCCCTGCCGCTCTCTGAATGCTACTTCACCCCCCCTGTGTGACCGATGTGTGACCATTTGTCAAGAAGTTGGCATAAACTAAAGCACAGTATAGTAATCAAACACATTTTTTTTTTAAGGAAAGAGCTAAAGGCTTCTAAGGCTATACAGCCTTGTCTGGTATATAAAGCCTTCACTTTATTTGTAAAATCTAGCTAACAATAAAGGACAATGAGGGCTAATTGAATCTCGATTCAACCCTAGTACATCTCGCACACATGTGTACAAACATGAATGTCTATGTAGTAAACAGTGGCGCGAAATTTGTATGAAGTGTCTGGGGTGTGGATGGCACTATACAGTGCGAGTCTTTATAAAGTGCATATATGAAAGGGGGTGAAATAAGACCTAATTTTATCGCCTAGAAAAGTATTAAAAAAAATAGACGTTTATTTTTAACCGACTTCAAAAAAGGAGGAGGTTCTCAATTCGACTGTATGTTGTTTTTTTTTTGTTTTTTTGTATGTTTGTTACGCGATTACTCCGCCAGTTATGAATTGATTTTGATGATTCTTTTTTTGTATGGCAGGGATCACTCCAGAGGTGGTCCCATATAAATTTTATCAAAATTGATTCAGTGCTTTTTGAAAAAATCAATAAAACTGATAAATCATTGCAAAATGGTAGTTTTTACGATTGAAGTCGGTTTTTTAACGTGTTAAGCGTTGTCAATTATTTTAAATAGCATGTGCTGTCCCCAAGTAAACAAAGCGTTGTAACTTTTAAATTAAGTAGGCTAGAAGGTTAAAACAAAAAAGTGATGATTGGTAGTAAAAGACCGTGCCATTAAAAAAAAATAAACAAAAAATAAACACCATCAATTAAATAAAAACATTTTTTACAGAAAATTTTACATTATTTATGTTTAATTGCAGAAAAAATTTAAAGAACAAATATTAACCCTATTTTTTATTACTTTAAGATATTTAACATTAGTTTAGCTTTCAAATCATAAAAACCCAATGTTTCTAACCTTTACACAACGTTTGCTATGAGCTATTCAACAACGATATTCCAGATACGCTGTTTTTTACACTGTTTCTCTAAATCCTAGTTTTAGGTTTTTTTTGTCTTAGTTTTGTGTATTTTTTTTATTTCTGTCGTACGGCCATCTACTGCCAGTCCTTACTTTTTTGTTGTAACATTCTAGCATGCTCAATTTAAAAGTTACAACCTTTTGTCTACTTGTGGACAGCAGATTTTATTTAAAAAATAAATAAACGTCCACATTTTTTTTTACTTTGTTATTTTTTTCGTATTTTTTTGGGTGATAAAATTGGGTTTTATTTCATCCCCTATCATATGTGCACTTTATAAAGACTTACACTGTATAGTGCGCGTTCGGTACTCTTTTAAACGTCATCGATACCTCTTACCGGTTGACTGACGAAGCTCTCTTAAAACTAGTCTTTTTTTCTTCTTATCATGTGCCACAATGGATCGTCTGTCCCCAAGGTATAGCTGGCGGTTGCCTGGTGATTGCACTTCGCATCTCCCGCGGTGGAGAGCATTTAGATTTAGACCTACCGACTTGTGTAATCAGATGTGTAGGTTTCCTAACGATGTTATCCTTCAATGAGCAAACGTAAATTTTTCTTACCGTAGTAAACGTATTTCAGCGAAATAAAGTGTTTTGTATTTAGAACTAATGCTAAGTATGAAATGCACAAAATGAATTATTTTTTTATCGTGTTTCATGAGTAGAAATAAAATAAAATCAATGAAATAAATAACAGAAATGACGCTGGCGGTACTCAATTTTTGTAGCTGAGTGACTCAAAGCGATAATATTCTAAGTATAACATTTTGCGTCAACCAATAGGTACGCGGTATTGCTCACCTAAGCTTTTTGATGTGAACTAAAGGAATAAGTATTCCTTTTAACCGACAATAAAATGTGAGGTGCGTGCGGTGCGTTATGTCAGAAACAAGATAGGTACCTATAATTATGGTTTGATTTTTTTTATTGCACCTTCTCATTTCCAAATTACATTCGAAGCTTATTAAAGAAAGATACGCATAAAAACATAATCCTGTCTTTTTGCTGTCACACAGTCAGGTAACATTTTTTCAGCTTTATGAGTAATTTAATAACCCACCTTTAAGATCAATTATTGTATTGTAGTAAGTTTAGAATTAAATTTAAATATCAAATTAGAATTTAGTGGGGCAGTGGACCAATGACCTGCACGGGTAGCATGAGGCGTAGACAAAGCCGTTTGTCGCGCCAAACGCGAGAAAACAGCTCAGCTGTCTCTTTCATTAGCTTAGCGTTAGAACGGAACAACATACGTCGTCATGCTACCGGTGCTGGTGATGGTTGCGGAAAGCCGCTGGATGCGGGCAGCGCGGGACCGGTCGGTGAGAAAATCCTTGGGGGAGGCCTTTATTCAATTGTGGATGTCTTTGGCTGATGATAACGATGATGTTATAACGATTAATGACGACTTTTTCAAACAAAAGTTCGGCTCCTTTCCCAGAGTAGTATTTTTATACCTGTTTATTTACTATATTATTATATTTTACTTGTATGTGTTTGTGTGTGTGTGTTTATTATTCGCTGCGCGACTGTAAAACAGGGTTTATTCTAGCGCCTATGTTTATGTCTATGTATTTATATTATGGATTTTAATATTTGAAGTTTTATAGATTCCTTGAAATGGTTTTAGCCTAGGTTTTATTTTTATAAAACCTAAATCCCCCATAATGATAAACTTTATAAAAATATTAAGAAGTTCAAACTACTTGTGTGGTTGAGTTTTTATCCTTCCTTTATACCTTCCTAACATACCATGTAAATTATTAAATTGTATATGTTAGTGATTAAGTACTCGTTTTCCTCTTAGTTTTAATTGTGTATTCATTTGCTTTATCAGTATTGTTTTGGTTTGCCTACGACCAACTACAACCTACTCTTATTTCCTTTTCCTTTATAAGTACCTTAACTTAACCAATAATAATGGATTGATCTCAATATTTGTGACTTACATTTAGCTTATTTACGTACAACTTACGTGATTTGTCGCTCGATCGTTTTTTGAAGGCATAAGCTGATTATTTTTTTTAATTTTTTTACTAGATGATAACTAAAAATAGGAATTAACAATTACGGAGTAGTCATTACCAGTATATTTATGTTACCTGTTAATATTTATTTATTATATGAAGAAATCCATATTTGTTGGGGGGGTTTGCTCTAATCGCCACGCTGAGCAGGCGGGTTGGCGATCGCAGATAAACCAAATCCTCGCACCAGTAACGCTGCAGTGTTAATTACTAACAGTGCAGTTAGTCCACAAGCTCAAAGTCACACAGCGTGCCATGGAGAGAGCCATGCTCGGAGTTTCTCTGCGCGACCGAATCCGAAATGAGGTTATTCGCCAGAGAACCAAAGTAACCGACATTGCTCAGAGAATTAGCACACTGAAGTGGCAATGGGCCGGACATGTATGTCGAAGAACTGACAACCGGTGGACAAACAGAGTGCTACAATGGAGACCGCGTTTGGGCAAACGTAGCGTGGGACGCCCCCCGGCTAGGTGGAGCGATGATCTGCGCAAGGTTGCTGGTAACAGCTGGATGCGCGTGGCCGAAGATAGGTGTAAGTGGCGTGCCTTGGGGGAGGCCTATGTCCAACAGTGGACTAATGCAGGCTGATGATGATGATGATGATGATGATGAAGAAATCTTTCAACTGCTCTCATTTTTCATAGATTCCTTCCTATATAGTGAAATAGTTTTCTATGTGAAAGTTATTTTACATAGACGAAGGCTCAATAATTACGCAAGTTTTAAGATTTATGTATATTTTAATATAGGTCCAATTAAATTTATTTTTGTATTTTTTAAGTATAAACTTTATTTCTCGAAATCCATTAAATATCTAAAGGAGGATACCCAAAATGGGCCCTTTGCCTCGCAAAATAAAACCAATAGCAATCGATTCAGCTCACCAAGACAATAAAAAAGTTATATTAGACCAAAGTCCTGGGAGCCATCGTTTCCAAGATATCAGAAAAAGTATGCACTGCAAACTACATACCCACATAGTGTACTTAGTTAGACAAAAAAGTTCACTAGTCAGTTTTAATTTTTATCATCAAAGTCACCAATAGGTGTTACATGCTAAGAAAATATTCTTCCGCAGAAGGAGTCACCTCGTTGTAGTAACGACGGGAAATAATTGCCATCATGGTGGATAAAAGAAAACGGGGATCTGGAGTGATACCCTTCCAAATAAAGCTCGCATTGGAGGATTAAGTAGAGATTCATTAGCAGAAAATAAGTTACAGTCGCCTCCCTAATCGAAGTCCGCCACTGGAGAATCTATTAGTGATCAGTGGGTTACCAGTGAAACCCAACGGGATTCCTGCGCTGGTTGTGTGGTATTTCTGACGAAAAGGCCCTATTATTCTGAATATGTGAGTCCTGATGGGAGTTACGAAATTCAAGTCTGTAGTCATATTAAGCCTCTTTATCTTAAGTCTCATGGTGTTACTATTAATAACCCGATGTAAATTCACGCGCGAATACAACCTCGCTATCATAATATTACAATATATCTAACATATATTCTCGTCAATCCAGATAAATGTAGTGCAGAGGAAATATCAGGACACTTTCGTCAATGTAAAGACGGTAAAAGGGCTATTGTATGTTGTGCACATATCATTCTCTCTTGTTCTTAGCATGAGATAGGTTTGAAACAGAACCCAGAGAAACTACAAAATTCTCGAAAAATATATTTGCGGTATTTGAAGACTCAGAGCAAGAAGACAATTTGTAAACATTTCAGTTAACATATATCCGGGCCATAATTACCGGAAAAGAATATATTCTAGTCAAAATTTTGATTTTCAGTTTTACAATTTATCAGTCTATGTTTTCTTAATAACGGCCCAGACAACTTTGGTGTCATTGACCTCCTTCATATCTTAGTGAGTACTTTTCATCAAAACAAGTTTCATCTTGCTAGGCCAGGGGGGCATAACTCATAGAACTTTGGGCATCCTCCTTTCCCTTTATTTTTCCTGTCTAATACAATATAAATACAATAATGTATAGTAGATTCCGGGAGTAAACATTTAAACTCGGTATAATATTAATATTTAATGTATTCAATTTCCATAACCCTCAACGTCAAATCCTGAAATTACCATAGATAATAGAATGACATCAATTTTGATGTACTGTTTTAGGACAAAAAAAAAATTCTAAAAACAGTTCTAGATGAGGTTTTTTATGTTTTAGACGGGGACCGTCTACTTAGAGGCACCGAACGAGTTCCGTCGCTGGACAACCGTGAACAATAGTAACTTTTGCGTGGACTACGCGCTCTACAGAGGCAAAATGACGAAAGCTTCTCCCACTCCTCGCATTTGGACCATTATGTTCCATGAAGAACGTAATTCAGGGCTGGATGCATTGTATGTTACTATTGGTAAGATATACCAACTTAATAAGGCTGCAGTATATTATTTAAAAAAGCTTAGAGCATACCGAACTAGAGGTGCCTTGCGATGATGCTTGTTCGAGATTTTTTTGCCATTTTAGAGAGGGTCGATGTAACACGCACAGGGCCGCGCAATGTAATAGTTACTCTATGGGGCCTCCTCCAATGTAAGGAAATTGTTATTATCCATAGAATATCTAACTGCTCACGCTCAGCACTACGGGCCACCAGTTATACGCGCGCTCTATAACTTGCTTATGTAACTCTAAGTCACTTGCTAGCGCGCGTATCTTAGAGTCTAATAAAGAACCAATTTTATTATTTTCACATCAAATCGTCACAGGTTTGTTGATCTCCTGCGTGTTTCTGGCTCTTGTGCTGGTGGTCTACGCCCTGCTGCCCGAACTGCGAAACCTCAGCGGTTTGGTGCTGATGGCATACGTCGCGAGTTTATTCACTGCTTTCCTACTCTTGGCTGTTCTTCAAATCGGCAGGTACCCTCGTTGGGCATGTCGACTTCTCAGTGAGTATCATCTTTATACTTACTGTAACATACAGCCCCGACTGTCTTTTGTTCTTTCACAGAGAACCATGGTGTTTTATAACATGGATCGCTGTGAAAGAACGTTGTTTTTACAAAGCGTCGTGGGTCGTGATGCTTGCGTGGTGGTATCGATCACGCAAGTTAACTGGATGGGTTGGGTTTAACCGTGGGAGAGCCATGCTTCGGCACGAATGGGCCGGCTCGACCGGAGTGATACCACGCCCCCCCCAAATTCCCCCATCCCCCATCCCATTTCAATGGTCGGCAACGCACTTGTGAGACCTCTGATCTTGCGGGTGTCTATGGGCGACGGTAATCGCTTACCATCAGGTGATTCGTCTGCTCGTTTGCCACCTATCACATGAAAAAAATGGGTTTGACAGTTAATGACATTTATCGTCGTTGGTGCCGGTTGGTATGTATCACTAGATAGTAATCACTTAAGAATGTCAGTGGCCTTGAAAACTTCTGACACTGGAGTTTGCCACCCATCCAAACTTGAATCCCATGTGTGGAGTATGACCATTTCCCTTCCTAAAGTACAAGAGGTACCCATGCCCGGACAGTGGGGATAATACTACCCTCATAAGAAAAAAGGCCGCAAAGTACATATATGCAGTTTCCGTATACTTTGCGGCCTTTTTCTTTAAGCAGTTCTCCAAAACAGCTCTAGACGCTAAGCAGACGGAGTAACTCTGCCTAATCACATTAAGCTACTATAATAATAAAAAGTCGTTTATCACATTTTCCGCAGAAACTGCTAAATGGATTTTTGCACTATAGGTAGTAAAACTTGACTTTTAAGTTTGGTAAAAGCTAGGATTTATATCCAGTGTCTTTTCTCTTGTACTGAGTGGCACAGAGATTGACTACCATATGATTAAATGGGCCTACTGCCGCATATAAGCACATTCTTTTTTTGCAGCGTACTCCTTTTACTTCAGCATTTTGGCAAGCTTCTGCTGGATGAACATTATGTCTTACGATATATGGTGGACATTCAGGTAAGTACATCTAGTTTTTAAGTATTAAAAAAAGTTTTCTTTATACATACAATAGGGTATAAAATACCACTGTTGGACACTTAAACAGTGAGTTCCGCTCATGAAACTCAAAAAATTTTGGACCCTCCATACAGAACTGGCTCATTTGATAACAAATTTGTAAGTATGAAAAATACTTTTTTGCGAATTCACAGTGAACACTTCATAGGATAAATTGTTCAGTTTCATGAGTAGAAAGCAAAAAAAAATGTTTGAAGTTTTCATATAAATCGATCAGCAGTTAGTAGTTAGCCAAGTCTGTATGAAAAGTACATATTTTTTTGTAACTTCAACAAACCAGCAACTTTTTCATGTTTTTTTTTTTCAACTTTTTTTCGTCACATACCTACCTGAAACGTTAGCTGCGTCGTACTTTATGCACGTAAAAAAAAAACGATTCAACAGAACGTGCGAAAAAACCAAAAATAATATTTTATTGAAAAAGCAGGTTTGCATTTGAAGTCAGTAATTTACTGTAATTTGTAGCATGTAGCATATTGGTTGCAAAGCTTTCTAATTTAATCACAAAAAAGATTTCCATAAAAGATTTTTTTATTATTTAATTAATTTATTTATTTTATTTATTATGAAATCAACAGCGTACAATTTTTATATTTGAATTTCGTTAGCAATTTTTTAGGCCAAAAATAGATTTCATAATTATGTTAAATTCAAAAAATATAATATAATAACAAAAGCAAAGAGACAGCTGTTTCATGTGAGTGTTTGTATGCGTGTGTGTGTTTGTGTGAGTGTGTGTTTGTGTGAGTGTGTGTGTATTTGTGTGTGTGTGTGTGTGCGTGTGTGTGTGTATGTGTGTGTGTATGTGTGTGTGCGTGTTTGTGTGTGCTTAGTCACAGAAAATATCTACTTCAAAGTATCGATAACTAGTTTTTTGAAGGAAAAGGAATTTAAATATACACCATTTAAATTCCTTTTCCTTCAAAAGTCCAGATCCGAAAAAGTAGAATTATATAAATGGATACATCGCAAAATGACAGAATTCTGAACGTATGTAGTATGTGTACGAGGTTCATAAAAATGACGCGTGTGTCGCGTTCGCCTGCTTGGCACGGAAAGTGCAATCCGTTCCACGAGTTGCGGCCAGTCAAATAAATTGTAAACTGTATTAGCAGGAATACCTTGTCAGCCATTGTCCGCCTATTAAAGAGAGCAGTCATTTTGTGATATTCCAGACGCTTGTCATAATCAGGCTGCCTTTCCACACTTCTACGATTCAGCAAAATCTACGTTGATTTTTTTCTATACGATCCCTGTGAATGGTGAAACTCGGTGACCATATTGGCGCAGCAAACTCTAAAATACTTCGTAGATATGCACAATATAATATTTCAATAGACTCTAATGATTTAAATGGTTTTGTTATTCTTATTAAAAAACCTAACATTTTAAAAGCTTTTTGCACGATGTGGTCATAATGCACGATATATGATAATTTGCTGTCCAATACGACACCGAGATCTCTTACCGTAGTGGTCCTGGCGACTATTGCTCCATTCAGAACGTAATCAAACTCTATTTTGTGTTTCTTTCTAGTTTAAGAGATCGACTGACATTTGCTAACATTCAGGTCTATTTGATTTCTCTCACAGTATTCTGTAAGGCAGTTTAAATCCTCCTGCAGTTTTAAGCAGTCGTTTCATATACTTCGTTTTTATATACTTTGTTATCGTCGGCATACATAGAAAATTTTGAAAAATGAAAACATGATCCAATGTCATATGTATAAATATTAAATAGTAACGGACCGAGATGTGAACCCTGAGGGATTCCGGAGGGAATGGTAATGAATTCTGTCACGCAAGTCGCAATTTTGACTGCCTGAGTTCTATTTTCAAGGTAGGATTTAAACCACCGAAGTAAATCGCCATGGATACCTAACTTGTTGAGTTTTGATATTTAGATATTATGATCCAGTCTGTCAAAGCATTTCGAATAATCCGTATAAACTGTGTCCACTTTCCCACCCTTATCCATGTTTGTAGCTACAAAATCCGTGAACGTTACTAAATTGGTAACTACTGATCTCTTTCACATGAAACCGTGCTGTTCGATAGGAATAAACCTATTGATGGCCGGATAAATATCATCCAAAACGATCAGTTCAAACAACTTACTGAAGACAGATAGAATGGAAACTGGTCTATACTCGTCAAAATGTGATTTGAACCCCCCTTGTGTATCGGATTTACAATCGCTTCCTTCCACCTAGCCGGAAAAACTCCCTCTCTCATTGATTTATTAAAAATAATGCATAGTGGTTCTGCTAATACGTCAGCACAGTTTTTAACAAAGATTGGTGTGAACCCATCTCCACCAGGTCCCTTATTTATATTTATGCGTTTTAAATATTTATGAACAAGACCAGATGTGAAATAAATAGATGAAAGATTAAGATTGTTAGTATGTGTATCTAAAGCAACATATGGGTTCAGATCTTCCGTTATTTATTAGTCAATAACTTTAATACAATTGCGTCCCATTTCAGAGGAATCGTGAAGGCGCGCCCGATCCACCGCTTTGGCGAGTGGTTCAAGTTCAAAGTGTACTGCGCATACGCATTCGGTGTCCCCTTCGCCATGACCATCTTCTTCGTCACCGTCGACATGGTACCAATGAGACACCTGCCGTGGTTCATCACGCCAAACTTGTTGAGAAAAGGCTGTTTTCTTGAAGGTTTTGTAGTCTTCTTATGTAATTTTAAAAGCCCACTAATGTCCCCACTGCTGGGGCAAATATTACTTTCCATATCTTGGGAAGGCAACATATGCTTATCCAATCGTAGGGATAGTTGAAGTGGGTTATCGGATTGTTTTAAGCCGTCCCGTAGGGCCTCTAACACGTCTCAACTATAGCAAACCGCTTCGACGGCTTAACATGCCTGATGTATATTGCTGTAACTGTATACATTACAAGCATATAACACAGCATGTATTTAATGTTTGGTTAACATTTCAAGTGTCAGATGTTGCAAGTATGGAAAAGAACAAAAGTCAGCTTTTCTTATTACCAAAAAAATTAACCTGCAACATAAACCACGAAGTATGTACTGTGAGTAACATCCAAAATGGAGTTCCGAACAAAAATTAAATAAAAATACAAAATACACTTCCCATATGATAAGTCTCGATTTGTTCAGCTTCGTGAGCTGCTACCATTTACCACTTTTCATTGATTTACCTTGTAATTGCACATAGGTAGCTCGTTGAACAGATGGCCGCTGGGACACAGATTAGATAATAGTGCTGGGACACTAAAGTTCTCGATTGGTGTTCGCGCACAGGAAGACAGCGTAGGCAGGCCTCCCACTTGGTGGGCTGATGAGCTAGTGAAGGTCGCGGGAAGCTGCTGGATGTGGGCAGTACAAGACCATCCTTGGGGGCCTTCTGTCCGCAGTGGACGTTTTTTTGCTGACGTTGACGCTGTTAATAGCCTTGCTAGGACAAGGTGCCTTAGAATCTTAGCTGGTTAGTAAAACCATGATTTCTGAGGGTACAGCAAAGAGTATGGTCACTCCCTGGAATTTCTTAAGGCAACTTCACCCAACCCGGGGTTAAGATTCGGTGACAGTCCGTACAGTCGTTACTTAGTTATCTCACTCACTCCTACGCGTTAGAAAGGGAAGTCTTAGTAGGTAAATAACTCGGACGATTTGATGGACAGTTGTCCGTAGTGTAGTACCAGCAAACCAACTAAGAATCCTTGTCTATTACAGGAGATGAAAAGCTAATATACCTGTATGCGCCGATGCTTATAATGATCCTGATGAACTGGTTTTTCTTCCTGATGACTTCCTTCGAGATCTGGAGCCTGCACCGGCAGACCGCCATCTTGGACACAGCCGGGGCAGGCACGCGCGCTGCGCACCGACAGCACCGAACAAGGTAAGATATATATTTTTTCTACGACGAAGGTGTAATATTATAAATAATAATTCTCATAGTAATGAACGATTTTCCCAAAACACTCTGTCAACATTTGAAGCTTTTTAGTTGCTTATTCTCAATAAAACACTCACCAGGAGGTAAGTTAAGATTTTGTCAATTTAATAAATGGTGAACTGAGTCTCTTGGAAAAATACAATTGGTTCACCTCCTTTTAACGATTTACACAGTTATTTTATACATACCTACTTAACAAAAGTGCTGCTAACGTTAAGTGACCCTTCTACTCATGAAACTGATCAATTTTCCCTAAGAAATACCATGTACCTACTGAAAAACTGATCAATTGAAATAAATTATTTAATATCATCTACATTTTTATAGAAATAGATCTAGACGGATTTATCTAGGATTTACTTTTCTAGACTTCTGGTCTATCTGAAGCTGTCCATCATCATGGGCGTCAGCTGGGTTCTGGAGGTGGTCAGCTACTTAACACCCAACTTTGGGAGCATTTGGGCGGTGTCCGATGCGTACAATTTCCTAATTGGCATCAGCATATTCCTCATCTTTATCTGCAAGCGGAAAATTCTAAGAAAACTTCTGAAGAGGTAAGAAGTAATAAAAGCTGCCATTGTAAGATCATGCGCTGAATTCTCACAGTGGCGGTGACTCTGATTGCAATTATGCAGTCGTAATATTTCTCTTTTCATAACCTTTTCCTTTTCATAACTTCAAAATTACTTATTGTTTTTCTTGACGGACCAATTTTGTAAGGCGATTTTTTTCTCCAAGTCACTGGGAGAGTCCATTTTTTGGGATCTCCGTACATATTTATTTACTATAGTGAATTAATGAGCTCTACAATTATTTTGGTACAATACAATCTAGGTATTACATTACACCAACATGATTATCCATTACGTTGTGAAATCTTGGTAAACCTTCAATCTATTGGCACCATCATCACTTACAATCAGGTGAGAAAATCCCAAGGACTTACATTGGTAATCCACAATTGCGTGGATTTAAAAAAAACTAATATTCAAAAATTCGCCTTGAATGGTGACCTGTACAATCAATTTAAGAAATCTGTATTAGTTTAAGTTGATTTCTAATGTTATGATCACGAGATAAGTACAATTAATGTTATCATTTTAGGTGTGAAAAACCTGTGAAGATAATGTATTTTGTATTTTTAAACTTTGAATAAATGAAATGAAATGAAATTTTCTTTGACAGGTACCGCACCTGGCGCAAGCCTGGCATCGTCTACATCAACAAGTCCCACTCAAGTCACTCTACAAGTTCTGATGTCAGTCAGGAGATCTCTCTTCAAGTGTGTCCCCACCCTAAAGCCACCTTCAAGCATAGAAACGTGGAAAAAAATAAGGTGATTTTTTAAATGAGGAATGTGAACTTAATTTTTCGGATTAAACGAGACAAATTTTGTTCTACCATTTTCTGTTTACCAACTTATTGCTTTAAAATCGTTCCTTGGAATACTACTAATATAATAGGTACTAGACTTGGAATAATGTCCAGTCAATCTACGAATTTTTGTATGGAGCAGGTTACATTTAATGCACTTTGGGTGAAAATTTAGAATATGTTACTTAAATAATTGCAAAATGAAAATTCACGAAAATCTCTTATGAGTATTTGATAATTTTTCGGTAATTAGCCCCTAAAGAAACAAAATTAAATTTAAATGTGAACAAAAAATAGAAAACTGGTGATTTTTCACATGAGGGCTAAGACGTTTTATTTATATTTATAATCGTCCCCGATCGAGATCAAAACATTGAGTAGATATTGAATATAATATATTTAAAAATTTATAACTTGAAAAGAAATACTGCAAGGTGAGTGATATTTTGTCTTAGGGGGTACATAACCACTGTCAATAACCATGAGAATTATCTCCAAGGTGACTTCGTTATTTATTATTTTATTAAGTTTTATTCGATTTTAACCCTTGCACATTAAAGACACTACGAATATTTTTATGAAATCTAATAGTAATATATTTTTTAAACTAAGACTAAGAAAAATCCCCGGTCAAACTGTTGCACATTTTCTGTAATAATCTAATAACAATTATAATTCGCGAGCGGGCTGAGCGGGGGGCGCGGGCGGGGGAATGCGGCATGCGCGGCGCCCGCGCCACCCCGCGAGTTCTTTATTCTAGTCTAGCTTAGCTGGGGATTTCGTGCAACATGTTGTATGAAAACTGTTTTTAATTTTGGATCAATGTTTCTCTCTCTCTTTCTTTTCGTGTGGCACGTTTTTTTACTATTCACAAGATATAGATGGCAGTTGCCTGATGTTCCACTTAGCATCATTCGCGGTCACGTGTCTACCTATTGGGTTTTGTGTGTGTTATCAAGGATTTAAACTTGGTATATAGTTGTTCTTTAGGTGGTCTTGAGTGTTAGCCCGGGAGGCATCGGGAGGCATCACAAAGGTGGTGAGGGAAGACGGGGAAAGTTTGATTCGGCCGCGCTCTTCTTTCGAGCTTATATCTCCATAACTATATGTACTGGGGCAAGTGTGATAATTATCGGATAATTAAAGGAATACCAATTCATTTGGAACAAATAATTGCTTCCATCGCTAGAAAAAAAATTGGCTATGGAGGGTACATGTAAGGAGATCTGTCTCTGTGTACACAGGTGTCCGTCAAAACGCGTTAAGTAAGGTTGGTGTTATTGTATAAAAAGCGGTCAAGTGCGTGTCGGACCACGTGCAGTGAAGGGTTTCTTAGTACTTCGACAAACAAAGGTCGGCAACGCGCTTGTGACTCCTCGGGTGTTGAGGGTGTCCATGGGCGGCGGTAATCGCTTACCATCAGGTGATCCGTCTGCTCGTTTGCCACCTATCACATAAAAAAAAAAAAAACTGCTTCAAGGGGAAAACCTCCCGTCTTACAAAACTGACTACTACTCGATAACTTATAAAGCCTACTTAGCTGTGATAGTTTTCCTTTTAACTTCGTTAAATATACTACTGCCGTGAATTTTTTTACATTTCTAGAAGCTGGCGGGGGGGCGGGGGGGGAGCACATGACTTTAACAAAAAAATGCATTTTAAAGCTTAACCCACAATATTTTTTAAAGACCTATTCAACGATACCCCAGACCCTGAGATAGTCGAGAGAAAAAAAATCATCCCCACTTCACGTGTAGGGGAGGTACTCTGAATTTTTTTTTTGTCCAAGATTTTATTTTACCACTTTATCAGCGTGATTAATATGCATCATCATCATCAGCCGAAAGACGTCCACTGCTGGACATAGGCCTCCCTCAAGGATTTCCACACCAACCGGTCCTGTGCGGCTCGCATCCAGCGGTCGCCACTCGAGAACTTTACTGCCCCAAAGGCCATCTGTTCTACGAGCTATGTGCCCTGCCCACTGCCACTTAAGTCTAGCGATTCTGAGAGCTAGTAACTTTAGTTCTCCTACGTATCTCCTCATATCTGATTCAATCACGTAGGGAAACACCAAGCATAGCACGTTCCATCGCCCTTTGAGTGACTTTAAGCCTTCTTAAAAGTCCCATAGTAAGCGACCATGCCTCGGATCCATATGTCATCACTGGCAACACACACTGGTCATGGACTTTAGTCTTGAGACACTGCAGTATTTTGGACGTGAAGATATTGCGAAGTTTCCCAAACGCTGCCCAGCCAAGTTGGATTCGACGGCTGATCTCTTTCTCGAAGCTGGACCTACCTAACTGGACTGTTTGTCTGGAATGTTAGGTAATAGTAACAATGTTAAAAAATCTCACATTAAGAAAACTGTCGACCGGCTTGTGGACCTAAGCATGGAGAAGAAATGTAAAATAACAGTATGTGCGTTTCCTTATTGTACTAATGCAGCGCACGACTATAATAAAAAATTGCATAATTTGAATTTGTATTTATACAATTTGACATGCAGTCATAGCGACTTTGTTTTGTTTTTTGACACAAATAGTTTTATAAATAAGTTTAAATTGACCAATGATACAATGTATCTACCATTTGTACAGAAAAAAAGACTAGCTAATTCGTTAGCTTACAGTATTTTACATCGTACCGACTGTATTCAGTCGGTAATTACCTGCGTAACGACGGAGGAGCCCGTCGCCGGTGTCGGCACCGCAGGTATGGCGCAGCCTATAATTGCACTAGACAGTGCACCCTGCGGTGCTGGCACTTGTAGCGGGTCTCGAACTCCAGATTTAAACTAGGTTCAGAGACAACGAGGAAGCCCAACTCTTTGAAATTAGTACACCAAAATATACAAGGCTTTCTCGGCAAAGAATTCGAAATAGAATTATTTTTGGAAAAATTTAATATAGATATTTTATGTATTACAGAGCACTGGCTCAAGGAACATGAAATGCTTTTTAATTTTGAAAATTATAATATGGCCAGTGCATTCAATCGAAAGACTGCGATTCGCGGTGGCTCCGCTATATTACTTAAAAATACCCTAAAGACTAAGGTACGGAAAGACGTCGTAAGTCTTTCGATTGAAAGAACTGTGGAGCTATCTTGTGTGGAGCTGGAGAACCACATCATTATCTGTGTATATAGGCCCCCATGTGACGATAGCTTTGCTCGTTTCGAATCAGTAATGGAGGATGCTTTAAATTTAATAAGTAAAAGTAAAAA
Organism: Coleophora deauratella; assembly: GCA_958295455.1. NCBI lineage: Eukaryota > Metazoa > Arthropoda > Insecta > Lepidoptera > Coleophoridae > Coleophora > Coleophora deauratella. The sequence goes on along the minus strand of OY282400.1, from coordinate 3,222,815 downwards.
ATCTGTCATCGTATGCGGTGACTATAACGTTGATTTATTAGAAAAGAAGTCCCTAACAACAAGAATTATTTGTCTTTTTAAGTCGTTTGATTTGGTTTATTTATTCTTAGAACCAACTAGAAAAACAGAGACTTCTGCCACATGTATCGACAATATTTTCTGTAACTGTAGCCATGTAGAGAAAAAGGTAATTAACTGCTTGAGGCAGACCTCAAGCAGTTAATTACCTTTTTCTCTACAGAAATTCTATGATCAGAATCATAGCGGACTAATGGCTAGCTTTCCTTTCAGGTCAATTATAAAACAAATTAAAATACAGTCGAGGCCTGTCACTGTTAAAAGAATAGAAAAGTATAAAAAGCGTTAAATGACAAGCTGCCCATACCAAATTTTGATAATGAACCAGAAGCCAACAATATGTACAATGATTTATTTACAGTAATTGAGCGAGATTTTCAGAAATTTTTTAAAACTAAATCTATAAATATTGATAATAAATTTAAGTTTTGTGAATGGGCTACTGTAGGAATTTATAAAAGCCGTCAAACCTTATTTGATCTTTATGAGAAAAAAAGTTATATATTTGATGACAATTTCAGAAATTATGTAAAACGTTATTCAAAAATATTCAGAAAGGTATGCTGCGCAGCCAAATCTAATTACTAAGCCAGAAAGATAAAACTATCTGATAATAAAATTAAGACGGTTTGGAATATAATAAATAAAGAAACCGGTAAATTCAAGAAACACGATAAAGATTTTGTTTTACAAACAGATAAAGGCAAAATAACATCTAACGCAGAAATAGCTACGGAATTCGAAACGTTTTTCACAAACATTCCACTTAAGCTAACTGAGGCCCTGGACTCATCACCCACATATGCTAAAAAAATATTACAAGAAAATGTCATTTCTTGTGATGAAATATTCTATTTTAGAGAAATTGGACCTGAAACTGTTATTAAAACTTTTAAGTCGCTTAAAGTGAAACAAACTGAGGACTTGTGGGGTTTATCAGTTAAATTAATTAGTAATGTAATTGACGTATTAGCACCACATTTAGCATACCTTTTCAATATTAGTATAGAAAGTGGTGACTTTCCAGATCTCATGAAGTGTAGTAAAATTATACCTCTTTATAAATCAGGTTCCAAAACTGATGCGGGAAATTACAGACCTGTTTCTGTATTACCCGTCCTTAGTAAAGTCTTTGAAAAAATTATGCTCAACCAACTGCTACAACACTTCACTTTAAACAAACTTCTGCATAACCAACAATTTGGCTTCACGAAAGGTCGATCAACTACCGATGCAGGAGTAGCACTTATACGAAACATCTATGATGCTTTTGAGAAATCACAAGATGTAATAGGAGTGTTTTGTGATTTATCTAAAGCATTTGATTGTGTGGAACATCAAACTTTACTTCTTAAACTAAAGCATTACGGTGTGGAAGATAGGGCTCTCAGTCTTCTCAATTCTTACCTTAACAATAGGTTACAAACAGTCCAAGTAAATGGCACAAACTCTCTCGGCTCTACAGTAAAAATAGGTGTTCCCCAGGGATCTATTTTAGGCCCCTTTCTCTTCCTTGTTTATATAAATGACTTACCATTTATGGTGCAACGTCTCTCAAATATTGTGTTGTTTGCAGATGACACATCTCTTATTTTTAAACTCACGATAATGTAATATTAGATAGTAATATTTTAGAGTTCGTAAATAGCACTGTTTTTCTTGGTATTACTTTAGATGTTTCTTTACAATGGGGACCACATATAGAAACCTTAGCAGGAAAGCTTAGTTCAGCTGCCTACGCCGTCAAGAAAATAAGGCAACTAACAGATGTAGATACTGCAAGACTAGTGTATTTTAGCTATTTTCATAGTATAATGTCTTACGGCATCTTAATTTGGGGACATGCGGCTGACATAGAAACTATTTTTATACTGCAAAAAAGAGCTATTCGCGCTATCTATCAGATGCGATCTCGAGAGTCATTGAGGAACAAGTTTAAAGAAATAAATATTTTAACTGTTGCCAGTCAATTCATGTATGAAAACATCATGTATGTTCGTAAGAATTTAGATTTATTTCCAAAAAACAGTGACAGGCATAACTTTAATCTTAGAAATAGAAATAATATCGAAGTTGCTTATTCGAGACTGAGTAAGGTAAAGAAGTCGTTCATGGGGCAGTGTTTAAAATTCTACAATAAAATACCTGAAAATGTAATTAGTTTATCCGAAAATAGGTTTAAGACTTATGTAAAGAAATGCCTGTGTTCAAGAGGATATTATAAAACCCAAGACTATGTTAATGACAATGATGTATGGACATGTATAGATCTTCCAGCTCATAGCTTTAGTAATGACATCAAATTGTAATAGATATTAAGTATTTATTTCAAAAAATGTGTTGGGGCGAGTTTCTTTTGGGCTCGACGTTTCTTCTCGCTCCGCTAACACTTCCCGAAACGTTGAGTGTACAAGTTCCGCGTGGTAGGAACTTTGTACTAGGTAGAAAAAAAGACGATTTAAAAGTATGCGTACAGCATCTACTTAAATAAAAAAATATTTTGACTTTGACTTTGACTTTGTCCCAGGTATATATATTCTACTTACTTCTTCTTATACTTCGAGCGTAGAGTCTCCAACCTTCAGAGGAGTGGGTGTAACACGGATGTTTGACATGATTTTCGTCTTATCCATGTTCATTTTAAGATCCACTTGTTGGGAGACTCTACTTAGTCCTTTGAGCATTGCGCCTAGATCCTCCAAGGTCTCAGCAATATATATTATTCGTCAACAACTTCGAGCGTAGAGTCTCCAACCTTCAGAGGAGTGGGTGTAACACGGATGTTTGACATGATTTTCGTCTTATCCATGTTCATTTTAAGACCCACTTGTTGGGAGACTCTACTTAGTCCTTTGAGCATTGCGCCTAGATCCTCCAAGGTCTTAACCATGATCACGATATCGTCAGCAAATCGAAGGTGAGTGATGTACTCGCCATTGATGTTAATTCCGAGTCCTTTCCAGTCCAGAAGCTTGAAAACATCTTCCAGTGCAGCGGTGAACAGTTTCGGAGATATAACGTCTCCCTGTCTCACCCCACGCTGCAGCCGGATAGGTTTTGAATTCTGATCCTGGAGGTGGACCGACATGATGGCATTTTCATACAAACACTTCAAAACTTCGATGTATCGATAATCGATCTGGCACCGTTAGGAGAGATTGCAATACAGCTCAGGTCTCGATCGAATCAAAGGCTTTCTCATAGTCCACAAACGCCAAGCTTAGTGGTCGATTATACTCTTCGGTATTCTGTATAATCTGCCGCAGCGTATGTATGTGGTCTATGGTACTAAATCCTTGTCTACATTAGCGCCACTCTGATGGATTCTTGAACGATTATTTACTGCTTACAGCTGGACACTTTTTTAACTAATCCCGCCATATAAAACAGTCTTCCTTATACTATTGGCATCGAGAGGCATCACAAAAGTGGTGAGGGAAGGCAAGGAAAGTTTGATTCGGTCGCGCTCCTCTTTTGAGCTTATACGTCCATAACTTCATGTACTAGGTCAAGTGTGATATCATTTTCGGATAATTCAAGGAAGACTAATTCATTTCTGATTAAACAAAGGCTTCTTTCAAGTTCTTTCACTAAAAAAAATATAACAAATTCATAAAATCCGAATAACGTGGACAACATATTTAAAAAAATGGTTATTTATCTAGTACAAAGTAGTTTTTCTATCTAGCACAAAGTCCTTACCACGCGGAATTTGTACACTCAACGCTTCAGGAAATGTTTGCGAAGCGAGAAGAAACGTTGAGTCCAGAAGAAACTCACTTCAGCACATATTTTTTTAACACTTAATTTCTATTAAAAACATGTCAACAATAAAATTATGAGCTGTAAGATCCATACACGGTTTGCGATATTTATTTCTTAAAAAATAATTACAAATTCACTTAACTTAAGAAATGCAATTTAAGTGCTTAAATTATTTATAATCGTGAAGGAAAATATTATTTACATCAAAAACAAATAATCCGTCGGTACTTTGGAATACAAATCTGATCCATAAATGACTTGTTTAATAAAAGCAATGGATAGGATCTACTAAATTGTCATGATTGGGTATGACCAAAAGCTATGTTCAATAATATATTTAAGCAAATTTATGTTAATTTTAGTAAATATACTTTATATGAGAAGCGGTCGTGGCTCAGTGCGGTTTGCGTGGTCGCGTCGATCACGAAGGTTAACTGACTACAGACACGGTCATAACCTGGATGGGTATGACTGTTAGTGGCATTTATCTCGACCGTTTCCATGCTTCGCAAGGCACGGTCAGCCGTTGGTGCCGGCTACTATCGCTAGATGGCAGTCGTTAAGCCACGTTGGAGTCCTTATAGGCGGCTTGAAATTTTCTGACACTGGGGTTGGCCACTAGCCCCACAACGTCCACCAAACCGGACTTGGCCCCCGTGTGTGGAGTATGGCCTAACCTTCCCGAGTTATGGGAAGAGATCCGTGCCTCTGCAGTGGGGTCGTAATGGGTTGTTAACATACTTTATGAGCCACACACATAACATCCCAAGAGGCATCTTTATACACTTCCGTAGTCCGTACTAACAACTGACGGTAAATTTTTTAACCTAGACCGAATGAAGGCACGTAACAAAGTTTTATGTCATATAGTTACAGCAATAAGGTACGTGGACGACTTATGTTTTACAGCGGAATCCCCTAATATCTCTGCAAAAACTGATGACCAGTTTTGACGAGTCATTAAAAAAAAATTGAGTACCGACAGTGTAAGTAAGATCGATGTTATGTATGTTGGGAGACAACTGAACAATCTAACTCCAAATGTATCTCGGTTAGAATGTCATGAAGCATGTGGAGAAGTTTAAGTATTTGGGAAGTGCAATAACATTCAAATGTGACCTCGACCCTGAGATCATTGGGATTGGTTCAGCTTTAGCAGTTTTTGGCAAACGTAGACCTACATTCTTCCGGTCGCATGATATTAGCTACTAAGAACTTGGTGTATATGTCCAAAGTAATTCCAAACCTCTTCAATTCGTGAGAGACATAGTGTTTATATAGAACTATGACAGGTATAGATCGGTGGATTCATTTTGGTACAGATATTACGAAATAGCCTGTCGTAAGGTCGTTTGTTTCGTCATAGCTATATCGGCCCCCCTCCCCCTTTCTTAGGACTGGCTATTTGATGATCTACGAATCAAGACGAAAATATTGATAATTGTTGTAGCTATATAGGAGCCAGAGAAATTCTCTGTAAATAGAGCACTTTTATTATTTTCGCCACTCGGTAAATAGAGCACTTTTATTATTTTCGCCACCAGTCTAATAGGAAAGAAATACACTGCCTCGATAGATTTCACATGCAGTGCCTCCGTGATATCATGAACATCGACTGGTCCAACCATATAAGATATACAAAGGTTCTACACCGTGCAAATGTATACGGAATTGAGGCGTAGCTTAAGCGAAGAAAATTACGTTGGTATGGTCATGTGAGTCGTATGCTGGCTTGCGAAACGTGTCAGTTACTGAGAGCTTCAAGAGGGCAAGCTCAAGCAAAGTGGACAGCTATTGTGGTATAATAACGCCGCCACCGTGATGCCTCCCGATGCCTCCCGGGCTTATTCCACTTAAGACCACCTAAGGAACAACTATGCCAAGTTTGAGGTCTTGATTCTTGATCCAAAATTACGGTAAATCGCAACGACGATATGTCGCATCTAGTTCGTGAAATTTAGCGTAAATACCTACCTATTTTTAATCCATAAGAACAGGCCCACTGGCATTGGAAGTGGGGTTGCTTTGGCAGGCTCATGGAAAGTCATGGAAAAATGGCGATGACACTCATGTCATGACAATATAATAATTATGTATAATTTTTGGAGTTAAATGTTCGGCGAATCAATAGGACAAAGTTTCTTCTTTTGAATTGAATTTACAGTAGGTATATCTATGTGGTAAATCAGTAGGACGGTAGTACTATGATCACGTTTGGATGCCCACAATCCAATGAGTATGACACAATTGTTATTAAATAACTACTACCTACTTATCATATTGTGCATTTTATCACATTTGCGTTTCGCACTATCCGTCTAGCTATCCGCGCACTTGTCTTTTTCGCACCTAATAGCTCCGTCTCTGTCGCACACTGGCTATGCGTACGTGGCAGTTCACGCACCTTCTCGGCGTTTGAAATATAATTATAATGTCTAATACATTTTAGTTAAAATGCGTTTTAAGAAAAAACTTCTTTGTTTGTACAAGGGACGATGATGATTTCCAATAGATAATATTAGTGTTACAGCACAGCCAAGAAAATATTTGTAGTGTCTTTAATGTGTACTACAGAAATCTTTAAAAAATCGTTTTTAACTGGGTTCTGAAATAGTCACCTAGGTGAAAACTTAACACATGTTCAAGCCTTACAATTAGACTTAAAAAACATAAAAATCTCCGAAGGCTCCATTTTGTAAGTATTATTTTTCACGCAATAATATAAAAAATATCGTAATATTAAGAATTTATTGCTTTAAACTAGAGACAACTTAAGTACCATATTTATAAGGTAATTATAGTTATAAATCTCAGTTTTCCCCAAAAGTGTATTTATTCTTACTCTGATAGCTGTGACTGAAACAAATCTAGATTCATCCTTCTCCGATGCGGAAGTCTCGTCTAAAGGATGGGATGTGCTCCGTCGAGATCGCTGCTCCGGTCGAGGCCCAGGCGGAGGTGTATTGCTTGCAGCCAAATCGGAACTTCTGCTTCGTCGCCGCGAGGAACTTGAGACCGAAAACAATGAAGACCTATGGGCATCGTTCTCCTACTGTGGTCGTGTGTGGTATGTATGTGTTGTCTACATGAAACCTCGATCGACAGACAACGACTATCTGAATTGGCTATACAAAGTCGAAGAAAATATGTCAAGTATCAATAGAAATCTAGTTTTTATATTAGGTGACCTAAACCTAAATAGCGCTACTGTTAGTATTAATAATTACATGGCTTATTTCTTAAAATACTGTGATATGGATGATTATAATACAATATTTAACAGCTCAGGTAGCAAATTGGATGTTGTATTAGTAAACAAAAATGTACATAAGGTGAATGTAGAAGGAACATTGAGTCTTGTCCATAATATTGATCAGTATCATCCACCGCTGGACATATGTATAGTTTTTCGTGGATCAAGAAAGAATTTTCCCTTATCAAAAAGTAACATAAATCCTACAACTGATTGGAATTTCTGCAAGGGAAATTTCAGTCTGCTTTATGGTTTAATGCATGAAACTGTATGGGAGCAAATTTTGCATCAATCCGACGTTAATACTGCCGTATCATATCTGTACAATTTAATATATGCCTGTTTCAATCTGTCAGTTCCAAAAAAGAAGCGATCAAGTAAGCCTACAAAACGATATCCGACCTGGTACACACCGGACATTATTAAAGATTTAAAAACCAAAGCTGAATTGCATAAAATTTGGAAAATAACCAAAGATCCATATATCTATAGTTTCTACGGTGCCCTTAGATCAGATCTCAAGCTAAGATCGTCGGAGGCGTACATCGACTTCATGAATCGAATCCAGAATGACTTAGCAAAAAATTCGAAAGCTTTCTGGGGATACATCTCTAATCTTCGAAATAAAGGAGGTTTCAATCCCAGCATAGCCCATGAGGGATGTGAATATCATGGTAAGGCTGCAGCGGACACATTTGCTAGCTACTTCAGTAAAATGTTCTTACCAGATGTTCCAAATCTTGATATTGACAAAATCCAGCCAGCAACAAACAACCAGCAAGGTCTTATTAACATAACTTCCTTCTCAAGGGATGAAGTAGAAATGGCGATAGGAAAATTGAAACCAAGTAGCTCTGTTGGGCCGGACAATATACCACCATATATTATTAAGGCGTTTAGGGATCTGCTCGCAGCCCCTCTAACGCATATACTAAATCTGGCACTAGAAACGGCCACGTATCCCAAAATCTGGAAAGTTACTCGCGTTACCCCCATTCCTAAAGCCGGTGATAAGTCGCAAGTCGAAAACTACCGCCCAATAGCAGTTCTATCAGGCTTTGCCAAGGTTTTTGAGACTCTGTTACATACAAAAATCTATAGGCAGGTTGAACCTTATCTGCACGATGCACAGCACGCTTTCAGACAGGGGCGCTCTGTGAACACTAACTTGGCAACCCTTGTGGAGCATGTATCCAAGCGGCTTGACCAGAGAGTCCAGGTCGACGCCGTTTACCTCGACTTCCAGAAGGCGTTCGACCAAGTGGATAATCACATTCTACTGAGTAAATTAAGTTCTATCGGTTTTGTACCTCGACTGCTGCGACTAATCGCCGATTATCTCAGAGATCGGCAACAATTTGTACGTCTCGGATGTTACGATTCACCCCATTACCACACACGGTCTGGCGTAAACCAGGGTTCTCTACTGGGCCCTTTGTTTTTCACACTAATGGTAAACGATCTTTCTAACTGCATCGAGGGTGGTATCTGCTTAATGTATGCGGATGATCTAAAAATACTCGTAGACATCACATCTCCAGCGGACTGCCAATTGATGCAACGTAACTTGATGGCACTGCAGAGATGGAGCGATGTGAATCGTTTCCATTTTAATGTGAAGAAGTGCCATGTCATGAGTTTCACTCGCTCTCCCTCGGGAGGAATAGTCGGTGAGTACAAGTTGAAGGGTGAGATTATACAAAGATGCTACACCATTAAAGATTTGGGAATAATATTTACACCCAGTCTTAATTTTCGTGAGCATATACAGTCGATAACAATAGACTGTTTCAAGCGGTTAGGTTTCATTACAAGAAACTGTAGGGACTTCACAAACATAAACACGCTAAAAACGCTTTATGCCGCCTTAGTGCGAACCAAGCTTGAATATGGGGCATGTGTATGGAGTCCCCACGAAAAATTATATAAACTAATGGTTGAAAAGGTGCAGAAACGTTTTCTAAGATCCCTGTTTAAAAAATCTTGCTACTATTACCCTTTCTTGTACCCAACCGCTTATCTGCAAGGTGTTCTTGGCTACAGTTCATTAGAAACGCGCAGACTATACATTCAAATGATCTTTGTCTGCAGTATCCTGACCAGTCGCCTCGACTGTCCTTCCCTACATAATGAGATATGCCGGCTCTACGTCCCGCAAAATCGTACGCGTTTTAGAAACACATCATTACATCTTTTCGCAATACCGGGGGCACGCACCGTGGCGCGAAGGGAGTCTCCCGTCAGTCGCGCTCTTCGTGCAATAAATGACCTCGCCACTTCAAACCCTCAACATGATGTATATGTGGATAAATGGAACTTGACTAAGGAAATATGCATGACATACTGTGATCATATCTATAATGTTTGACATCCAATTTGTGACCTTTATTTGAAATTTAAGTAAGTTGCATTTTAATGTAATCTAATTTAATCTAGCTAATCTATTTATTTCTATATTTTGTGATAATTATGTTTCTTATTAATGTATTATTTAATTTATTAGTCTTTAAAATTAACAGCGCATTGGATTTATCTGTAATGCTGTAATTTATTTATGAAATAAAAATTATCAAAGGGCAAAAAAAATTACCACGAATGCTTAGTAAAACACCAATTCTTTTATTTCCAAACCATTTTAGTCAGGTGTCTTTAATGCGACCTCAAATCTTTTATTTACTGGACGACTTGATAAGTTTATATCCGCCATAAAAATCGCCTTGTATATGTTACTGTAAAAGCCCGTATATTGGTAACTCTTAGATTTTACTAGTAAAATTTACTAGTTAAACCTAAGAGTTTTTAACTATTAATATTACTAGTAACTAAAAGTAAATAAAAAAAGTTGAATCGCAGTAACAGTATACGGTACATAACACATTTCGCTGGTCATATAAAGGACACGATCAACGTACGCGACAAATGATTGATATTTTTGAGACCAAGGAACGATGAAACTCATCAAGGAAGTCATATTCGATTCACGAAAAATTGCTTTTTGCTTAGCTTATTTTTGATGACATGGGGGACTGGGGGGTCTAGATGGTGATTACGTCAACAATATTTTTTTATTTACTTTTTCTGTTTTTTATTCAAAAATTGATACGATATATTATGATATTATTTGTTGCATAATCCCCCCTATAAGTTTGTAGCTTATGTGAGTCTGTTGTAACATTAGTTCGAAGAGGTGTATCCATTCCATGTGGATTTGGATATAGGTATTTTAAATAAGTTTTATGCTGAGTTATGATGATTTATCGCTGTGATTTTATTGTTTCCGCCATTAAAAATGTTTCCGCCTTTAAAAAAAGCACCTCGTTTTATTCTAAATAATTTTTTGATCAAGACAAACAGGGTGAATACAGGAACAGGCTCTTTATGATTTTAGTGGTTTAGGTAGTTTGGTGGTTTTCTAGTTTTTTGTATTTAGTAGTTATTTTTTCAAAAGTCGGGCAACAAACTTCGAGTCGATTTTTTAGTCCACCAGTGTAGTAGTAGTAATGGGGAAGAAAACTGACAGAACTCACCGATAGAGGCGCTGATATCGCTTGACTCATAACATACATCACTAACTAAACTACCTGCGAGCGAACTACCTGCTAACTTATGTTATGTAGCTATGTACCTACTAGACGATGAACCACGGTGTGCGGAAAAACTTAATTAAGTTTATGTACACTGTGCATTATGTGATTTTATTATATTATGTCATAAATAAATAAATTTAAAAAAAAATACGTGAACTAAACATAAGATTTATTAAAAAAATGCCGCGTTGTGTGGCGATTGGTTGCAATAATAATGGAAATCATTAATTTCCTAAATATTCTCGGATGAAGAAGACGTGGGAAAACTTACGTTTTCAGTTATGTATTTTTGAACTTCACCTTTAATTAAGGAACAGTCCAAGTCGCATACATTTTCCATTTAACAATTTTATAGAAAAAATATATTTTATTACACCTCGATATTAAGAAACGCGGAACAAATTGAAAGTTGTTATGAGTCAAGCGTCCGTAGCGCCATCTGCAAATAGCTTTGCGTTTTCTTCCCCATTAGGCAACTATACTGTCACAATGTGTAAGTGTTCGGATGTTGAGTTACGATATAACTTATACTAGACGAAAAGTATGTTGTTTTAATAATTTTAATATACGTTTCCGTCCAGAGGCAGATTATACTGCGTGTCTTATTCCTTGCATTCCCGTTAACTGTGGTTTCTACTCAATAAACTGAACAACTTTGGCCAAGGAATCCATAGTCAATTTCATGAGTAGAAAGCACAGTTAACGGGAATGCAAAGAATAAAACACGCAGTATAATCTGCCTCTTGACGGAAACGTATATTAAAATTATTAAAACAACATATTTTTCGTCTAATATAAGTTATATCGTTACTCAACATCCGAACACTTACACATTGTGACAGTATAGTTGCCTAATTACTAACTACTACACTGGTGGACTAAAAAATCGACTCAAAGTTTGTTGCCCGACTTTTGAAAAAATAACTCAGTCTACAAAACTACTAAATACAAAAAACAAAAAACTAGAGAACCACCAAACTAATATCATAAAGAGTAATCATACAGTTTTTGAACTTTTGGTTTAGTGTTTTTTTGCTAGATTGAGTTATTTTTTCAAAAGTCGTGCAACAAGCCTTGAGCCTTTTTTGAGTATATGTATATAAAAAATACGTTTTTACACCGAATCTCACCGTGTGGTGGAAAGTGGCCTTTAAAGGAAAGCAGGGAGTGACCACACTGTAAAGGGCGTCACACACTAGCGCTATTTCATCTTACGATATCCGCCACACTCATGGACAAAGTGGGGTGAAGTTTGAAGCCTCATGCTTGAATATCTGTCCATGAGTGTGGTAGATATCGTAAGATGAAATAGCGCTAGTGTGTGACGCCCTTAAGACAGTGTTAATAATACTATAGGATAAGGCTTAGCAAGAGTATACAGGCTGTAAATCTAGTCGTGCGTCAAATAATCCGCCTTTTCTACCTGTGCTTCTACTACTTTTTAGGGTTCCGTAGCCAAATGGAAAAAATGGAACCCTTCTGGATTCGTCATGTCTGTCTGTCCGTCTGTCCGTCCGTATGTCACAGCCACTTTTTTCCGAAACTATAAGAACTATACTGTTGAAACTTGGTAAGTAGATGTATTCTGTGAACCGCATTAAGATTTTCACACAAAAATAGAAAATAAACCAATACATTTTGGGGGTTCCCCATACTTAGAACTGAAACTTAAAAAAATTTTTTTCATCAAACCCATACGTGTGGGGTATCTATGGATAGGTCTTCAAAAATGATATTGAGGTTTCTAATATATTTTTTTTCTAAACTGAATAGTTTGCGCGAGAGACACTTCCAAAGTGGTAAAATGTGCCCCCCCTGTAACTTCTAAAATAAAAGAATGATAAAACTAGAAAAAAATATATGATGTATATTACCATGCAAACTTCCACCGAAAATTGGTTTGAACGAGATCTAGTTAGTAGTTTTTTTTAAATACGTCATAAATCGTAAACCGCAATTTACCTACAAGGAACTACAAGAACTTTTATATTATGTTACTTGCTGCTACGGAACCCTTCATGAGCGAGTCCGACTCGCACTTGGCCGCTTTTTTTGGACTAACAAATCGATCAGCCGAGCGACCAAAGTATGAAGAGGAATTTTTTTTTTGCCATTTGACTATGGGTTCCTTAGGGAAAGTTGATCAGAACCAGAAGTAGAAGCACTGATTAAAATTTGACGCACGACAAGATATATATTTTATTTCTTAATTAGGTATATTGTCAGAAACGATATGTTATTATTAACTAAGAAAAGAAAGGACCTGGAGGTACGTTTTTAATAATAGTATTATTTGTAAGAGCTAACACTGAATCGTACAAAAATAAACTCTTTTTTTATTCTTCTTTTTTTATGTTGGTATCGTTGTGTCAGATTAAAAAATCTTTATTTTATACTTTATTTGTAGAAAACAGAATCAAGGACAAGAAAGTCTTCAATCTTTTGATACAGATGTTTTATACATGTCATGTTAAAGTGACCAATGAGTTTTCCCTTTTCGCGAGGGGTACCTAATTCGCAGGACAATGCGCCTAATTAAATCGCGATGTAGCATACTCGAAATTACTACGGTTGACACTTGACATCGAGCTGTCACCGGGTGCGGTTGTCCAAGCAAATCTGTGTTTTATTTATTGTATTTTGTGTATCTGTGTTAATTTTAAGACCTACTTGTTGGAAGGATGTATTGAGTCCATCAAGCATTGTGCCTAGGTCTTCCAAGGTCTCAGCCAGACCGCGATATCGTCAGCGAATTGAAGGTGTGTGATGTACTCGCCGTTGATATTAATTCCGAGTTCTCTCCAGTGCAGAAACTTTAAAACGTCTTCCAGGGCAGTGCTGAACAGTTTCGGAGATATGACGTCTCCCTGTCTCACCCCACGCTGCCGCCGGATACGTTTCGAATTCTGATCCTGGAGGCGGATTGACATGGTGGCGTTTTCATATAAACACTTCGATATATCGATAGTTGATTTGGCACCGTTGGACAGACTGTAACACAGCCCAGGTCTCAATCGAATCGAAGGCTTTCTCATAGTCCACAAACGCCAAGCATAGCCTTCTGTATAATCTTCTGTATAATCTGCCGCAGCCTCCCACTTTGTGGACCGATGACCTGGTAAAGGTTGCGGGAAGCTGCTGGATGCGAGCAGCGCAGGACCGGTCGGTGTGGATATCCTTGGGGGAGGCCTTTGTCCAGCAGTGGACGTCCTTCGGCTGATGATGATGATGTGTATCTGTGAACTGTACAAGTGCAAAAAACATAACCTCTTGTTAACGGCCCCTTCCCGTAGCTCGGGACGGTTACGCCATATTCCACATACGGGATTGGTGGAGGTTCCCAAATAACAATGCAAAACTGAAAACTTTTCACACTGGGGCCACTGGCCCCACAACCCAAGTACTTATTAACAATGGAACTTCTGGTCGATTAGTTTGGTCGTATACACGTAAGATTATCGGTTATAAAATGCGAAAATGGCGCAATTTATACGACTTATTAGTCGGGTAGTGGTTACATAAAGGTTTTCACCATTTTCACATTTTATAACCGATAATCTTAAGTTTATGGGACCAAACTAATCGACCAGAAGTTCCATTGTTAATACTTGGGTTGTGGGGCCAGTGGCGCCAGTGTGAAAAGTTTTCAAGCCGCCTATAAGACTTCTGACATGGCTTAATGACTGCCATCTAGTGATTGCAACATATAAAACAAAACCTAAAATTAATAGAACTATGCACGTCATATTCTGACAAAGATGTGTATTTTCCCCTATTACATAATTAAAAATTAAACCAAAAAAGTGTGATAAATTATTTTTATTTGGTTCGATTTGTTCCTTAAACTATCTTACGATAAAAACTATTTTAAGTCATTAATTTACAATTTTACTAACTGTGACTCGTCCATGTTTTATTTACTAGACAGATATCAAATGAGCTTAAGTCCACCACTGCTATAAGGTTCACTTTTAAAGACAACGGTTCACAAAGACTTATTGACTTTTGAAGTGAGCTGGTAAACTTTAATTTTAAAAGTGAACTTTATAGGTGGACTTAGGCTCATTTGATATGTATCGACACCGATGGTCTTTTATTTTTTACTTATAAATACATATTTTACAATATATTCACAGGGTGTAAAAAGACCTTTCAGAAACATTAATGGTGGCTTCTTGAACAAATTCCCCCAAGGAACCCATCCCATAATTGACTGAACCTCCATTTTTTTGTGTTTAAATTGTCACCTTTCATAGGCACCATACATACATATACAGCCTATAAAACCCTCACCATCATCATCATCAGCCTGTATTAGTCCACTGTTGGACATAGGCCTCCCCCAAGCCACGCCACTTATACCTTTCTTCGGCCACGCGCATCCAGCTGTTACCAGCTACCTTAATGGTGGAAAAATATGTACATACTTATTTTTCCTTATATTAATTTTAAAAATAGAAAAAAGTGGACGTTTATATATTGTTTTTTCTTCACGAAACATTCATAAAAATTGGAGATATTTTTTTTATGTTGTCAATTATTTTTCGATAAAAAAATTCCGACTTCGCATACAAAGTTGGTAGATCAGGTTATGATCAGCTTATTGATTTGTTGAACTGTCTAAAACAGTTTGAGAATTCAGTAGGTATGGGTTCTTTGAATCACGTTTTTCAACATGTTGAGTAGAGGCCCCTCTTAAAGTTTTCTGCGCTTTTACACACTGTAAATTTTAATACTGTTTTATGGTAAACCCACTGAATAATATTTACAAATAAATTACTTATTTAACTAAGTAATTAAATTCGTTACTAAGAGAGTCATCTACTTATACAGGGTGTAACAGAAGTGTGTGATAATACTTCAAGGTTGGCTTTTACCCATCAAACTGAACAACTTTTGTTCTACAACTTTGTTGAAATCGCAAAAATTTTTTTGGACTTTTCATCCAAACTTGGTTCGCCAGCTGATCGATTTGTATGAAAAGTCCAAAAAAAATTTGCGATTTCAACAAAGTTGTAGAACAAAAGTTGTTCAGTTTGATGGGTAAAAGCCAACCTTTAGTATTGTCACACACTTCTGTTACACCCTGTATATGTATACACAATATTAATATCGCGATCCATCCTTATGAAATATCAGTTTTCTTTAACCATGGCTTCTACTCATGAAACTAAACAACTTTCCCCCAGGATATACTCAATTCGCAAAAAAAAATTGCACTCATACTAATTGATCAACTGAACCGGCAATTTTGTATGGGAAGTCCAAATTTTTGCGAATTAAGTGTACGTTCGTTGGGGAAAGTTGTTTAGTTTTATTAGTAGAAGCCACTGTAAAAAAAACAGGTATTTTACAAGGACCTACAATATACAGTATGGCAACACCTTGGACACTCCATTACAAATGTCGCGTTATAACCTAATACACAATATGACCGAAATGTGTGTTGCATACCTTGCACTAAGCAACCAATATGGCACCGTGCCGTGTCGAGTAGTTATTGCACATGATACGGTAACTATGCCATAAATTTGCCATATAAGCTCCCTTTCTTCTTAATATCTTTTTTATGACAGTCCTTGAGAGAGAGAGTGCGCGAACAAACAGCATCACAAAATGAGTATTATCAGATCCCTTGGAACCTTTAAATTTTTCGGGATAAAAACGTATGCTATGTTGTTATCCGCCCTTTAATTAAGCAATATGCCTAATGACAATGCAGTCCCTTAAGTACTCATAGGTTCACTTTTTCCGCTTACTCGGGATTAAACATTTTTGGGATAAAAAGTATTAATGTTGTGTGTTTTTATTATGCCCCATTTCAGTTAAACTGCTCGCGATGTTTAAGTTCTTATAAAACATTACTTACTATTTTTTCAATGCCAGGTTTAATTTTCGAGAGAATTAAGGATTCATTGAACGTCAAGAAAAAACGAACAAACAAGCACAAGCATTTGCATTTGTATTATTAGTAAGGATAACTAAATTTAACTATGTATGTCAAGTAGTTACATACACACATAACTAAAAGACCAAACTAAGTAGTTAGCTGTAAAGACATGGCACGGCGATCACACACCACCACGGTCGAACACGTCAATGTGTGTGTTGCGTGGCTTGCGCTAAGCAACTAGCATCAAACCTTACCCGCAGGGGTGAATGAAGTCGCCTTTAGGAGGAGCAAGGAGTGACCATACCGTATGACAGTACATTCTCGTGCAACTAAAAGTATACAGCCAAGTAGTGCAAGTAGTACTAGGTGGCACGCCTACCCTGTATACTTTTAGGTGCACGGGACTGTACTAACGTATATGTCGTGGCCAGATCATGAAAGCGTGTATACTTTTAGGTGCACGGGACTGTACTAATGTATATGTCGTGACCAGATCATGAAAGCGTGTATACTTTTAGGTGCACGGGACTGTTCTAATGTATATGTCGTGAGCAGATCATGAAAGCGTGTATACTTTTAGGTGCACGGGACTGTACTAATGTATATGTCGTGACCAGATCATGAAAGCGTGTATACTTTTAGGTGCACGGGACTATACTAATGTATATGTCGTGGCCAAATCATGAAAGCGGGGCTCCGTTGACAATACAGAGTCAATGGAGCCCCGCTTCGCGGCTCCTTTATACGGTGTCACCAGTAATCTAACCTAGAGTTTTTCGGAGCTCCTCAATGACATGAGAATTTCATGATCTGGCCACGAAACAGATATATCGATGGTGGAAATGTCAAAGGGCTTAAGGGACATTTTCTCGAAAATCACTTTTTAATGTAGTTCTTATCTATTTTTCAAGCTCTATCGATTGGTATATTTAAATTTTCTCTGTGCCAAAAATTGAGCTAGATATCGAATTTTGAAAATGTGTTTCTTTTTTCATTTTTGGTATTATGAGCCACGTACGAGACTAAAAATTGACGTAACGTCAAAAGCCTTTATGTATAATGCTTAAAGGTAATTTCAAAACTAACATGGTAGTTACAATCTATATTCACATATTTCGGAGTCGTACTCATTGGGCTTATTGGACACGTAGTTACATGGGACATACTACCAATGTGTTTTAATTCATTTTTTAGACACATCCCTTACTGTTAGCGACCGACCTATACATTTGTAAATATAATTTGTAAGCTCAAAATTTTATAAGTTTTTTAAGTTAATACGAGGTTAGACCTCACATATTGTTTGTTTGCTATTATTGTATCGTTTTAATGTTTTGTTTCTATTTTCTAATGTTTACCGTGTTGTTTCTATGTTATAAAATGTGTAATATGTTGTCTCTGTTCAATAAAGTACCGCCCGTCAGTAGGTTACCCACCAATTGCGAGCCTAAAAACTTACATGTAAAAACGGCCCTCAGCCATGCTCGCTCTCTGCGATCTCAGCGATTCTCTCTCACTGTGGCGGCGGCATTAACTTCAAATCTGGGAGTTTTATTTCTACAGTCCACCACAGTGTCTGGTCCATCGAGTGCCGGATATGAAGAAAGAAGAACCAGTTACGAAGAAAGAAGATTCATTATCGAAGAAAAGAAGCCTCATTAGCGAAGAAAGAAGTCAATTATAGAAGAGAGAAGATTCATTATCGAAGAAAGAAGGTCGAAGATCCTTGTAGAAGAAAGAAGCTACTTATAGAAGATTCTTTTTTTTTTTTTTTTTTTTTACCGTCAATTGATAAGCCCTTGGCATCATCTCACCTGATGGTAAGTGCTGATGATGCCGAAGATGGAAGCGGGCTTACCAAGATTCCCCAACGCAATGGGGAACTGGCTATCTTATCTTCATGCCGGAACACATCAATGCTGTTAACATTGATATTTGGCGGCAAGACTTAGATAAGATGGTGGTAGCTAGCCAGGCGGGCTTAGAAAATGCCCTACCACCAACCAAACCGAGTCGACAAAGTTGGACCCCGTCGGGAATCGAACCCGCGACCTCCTGATGTGAAGCGAACGGCAAGCCACTACGCTACGGAGGCAAGTAAGAAAAAAGAAGATAGCTGACTTCAAGATCGCAGAGGAGGCGCAGTCGTCCAGAGCTGAGCATCATCGTTGGTTCTACACCGTCGCCGAAAGGTCAACTCCGTGGGGAAGAAGAGGACATCCGATTCATCTCAATTCGTCTTACCCAGTTTCTAACAATCTTAGTTTCAACCTGGTTGGTATTTAGGCTCTTAAGCGAGCCACCTAACGGTGCCAACCCGGTCGCTGCAAGAGTGACTGCCACAGTCTTTTTCGAGGCTTAGTACGTGGTGGGCAGCCTTTCTCAAGGCTGTTTCTTCATCGCACCGCGCCGTGCAGAAGAGCCGGTCCGGTTGCAGAGAGATGAAGACGAGGTCGCAAAGGGGAGAAAGCGAGGAAACTGAAGAGTTGGGTAGAGGGAACGTAGCGAGCGGAACGGAAACGAGCAACGAAACGGGCACTGATACGGGCACGGAAACTGGTACGGAGACCAGCTCCGAGGCCACCCTTTCGGGCACAGATTCAACCGCCACTGAGGAGTCGACCGCGACGAACAAAACAACGATGAGCAAGACGAGCAAAAGCGGCGCCAAGGCACAGCCGCCGAGACAGGGAGACGCACCTATACGAGAGAAAGAGATAGGTGCGAAAGATGCGGAAGCAACTAGGAAGCTCACTTCAGTGAAGCCACCAAGCAAGTCGAGAGGGGCCAAGTCACAAGCGGGGCGCCGCAGGGCCGAACTACAAGCCCAACTGGAGCTAGAAAAGCTTAATTTGGAGAAGGCACGCGCCGCTGCCGACTGCGTTCGACTGCGCTTGGAGCTGCTGCAGATCGATGACACCGACGCCGAGAGCAGTGACGAAGAGGTTATCGTTACTGAGCGCGTACACCAGTGGGTCGGACAGCATGCAGCTATTGCTACTGAGGTGGAGGCAACACAGCCGCGGCCGGCGGCATGGGAGAAGCATAAGGAGAGCGCGCCCCAACCGGCCGAGAACGAATCAAATGCGTTGGCAAGCGCTATCTTGGAGGCCATCAAGGCGAACGCTTCGAGCAACGGAGGGTCACGCACCGCACCGCGCTACATCGCTGAGTTACACTCCTTTTACGGGAACCCCAACGAGTGGATAGCATTCCGCGCCACTTACCGGGACACGGACACGTACTTCAGCGCCGTGGAGAACGTGGCGAGACTGCGGCGCGCGGTTCAAGGCAGAGCAAGGGACGCCGTCAAAGCGATGCTCTACACGGCCAGCAACCCAGACGAGATCCTCACTGCGCTAGAAAGAAGATTTGGCCGCCCTTCCTACATGATAAAGAACGAGATGGCAAACATCGAGCGACTACGACCGATGACTGAAGATGCGAGAAACATCGTGCGGTTCGCTGGTGTAGTGGCCACGGTCGTACAGATGCAGATACCAAACTTCCTGCACTCGAGCGATTTATCGGAGAAAATCATCGAGAAAATGAGCGCCATCATTCGCTTCAGGTGGTTTGACTACAGGGCTGCGAACGAAGACCACCCGATAACATTTTTGAACAAAATCGCCGACCAATTTGAAGCTTACGACACGACGCGCGTAAAACGAGAGTCGAATGGTAGCGAAACTAGGAAGACACGCCGGGTAAACGCAACGGCAGAGGTGATAGCAAGTTGCGATTCCGACGATGATGGCGGTACTACGAGCGACGAAGACGAAGCATGTGAGAGAGAGATGCAACATGTCGTCCTGTCACCAAAAATAATTGGAACATTCAAGCCCATTTACAGGGTAAAGGATACATTTCTGTATTTAGAATGAAGTTGTCCTTTAAGCCCTATCGATAAGTATGTTGCAGTCTTTTAAGTCCTAGTTACTTTTTCACTTCTTTTCTTTTGTCGTTTTAAGGGACAACATCATGAAAATACAGTTTCTTAAAGGACACTATCTCGCAAATTATGCTAGTTAGGTTAAATTAAATAATTGGATACAGTTCAGCTTCAAAAAATAAATATTTATGTCCTTTAAACCAAGTCGATAGCTTTAAAAGTAAAAAAGTTATGTAATTTTTTCTATAAAAATTTTGTTTTTCCCCGCCTATAAAATGAGGATTTGTCCCTTAAGCCCTTTGACATTTCCACCATCGATATACTCTGACCATGCTGCGTCCATGTGCATGTGAAAGTTCACCTAGACAATTTTCAAATTACAAAAGTAATCGTAGCTCGGGACGCGATGACCATATAAGATTTGTCTCTAGCTAGATATTTACAAGGTTCGTCACAACACTTTCATGTGCGTATGAGCAGCTCTAGTATGTCCTGGTCGTAGTCGTTGAATCGCAGGCAGCGCGGGCTCTCAGTGAACTCCTCACCACCTTCCTTGCCGACTAGCCAGAAGGTCTCCATCGCGCCCTTACCCTGTTACATAAGTACGTAAAGTATAAGATAAATATACTTTATTGCACACCAAAAGAGTACAAATAACAACGAAAACACATAAAATATTTAAAACATTGATAGGCAAAGGCGGTCTTATCGCTTTGAGCGATTTCTTCCAGACAACCTTTGGCGAATGGAGGAGACGATCGCTCGAGAAGTGGATAAATAGCGGGCGGGTACACTCAAAAATAAAATAAAAAGGCAAGATATAGTGAAAGCAATTAAAAATAGAAAAAAAATAAATAAATAACTAAAACATACATATCAATATACCTAATAAATAAATAATATACAATATATACATATAATATATGCGTTTTAAAAAGGTGTACAACCCGTAAGCACACA
Source organism: Coleophora deauratella (assembly GCA_958295455.1). Classification (NCBI taxonomy): domain Eukaryota; kingdom Metazoa; phylum Arthropoda; class Insecta; order Lepidoptera; family Coleophoridae; genus Coleophora; species Coleophora deauratella. The sequence continues at coordinate 3,201,387 of OY282400.1, read as the reverse complement.
CGCAAACTTTTTTATTTATCTATTTAATTAGAGTCCAGTTAGATGTTTTATCTACATAGTTTTTACCACATAAAACTTGTACATTCAAAGTTTCGAGAAAATTTACTGAAGTTTTAAAGCAAGTGGGAATTCTACTAATAAAATTGAACAGCATTTTTTTACGACTAGTAATATAACAAGAAATGGACTTTTAATACGGATCGATTTGGACAATTTGGTACGAAAAGGTAAATTTTTTTTAGAATTACTATACTTCTCTTGGCGAACATTGATCAATATTGTAAAAGTACATTGTCGTTATAAGCTTAAAATTTATAATGAATTTCGATTTAAACATTTAAATATAAGTTATTGATAACTAAACGATTTAAATTATAATAACCGGATGTACGTCACAGACAACCATTTCAATGCACAATAGTTTAGAAAGTCTTGAATGTCTTAAAACTACAACAATAAAATATAAACATGAAGATAAAATCATTTTAATAATTATTGTCAAATGTTTAAGTGTTAAAATAGTTAAAATAATTTGTTTGTAACTTTACTGATAATTCAGAGTTCGAGATATGTTCTAACAGTTCACTCAGACAGTCCTCTCTCATTCATTCGGTCAGGTCTAGTTATATTTTTAAAAGTTGTTCAGTAGTGATTCAGTGTGCCAAGTGTAAGGTTGTCTATAACGATTAAACCAAGTATCTATTTAACGAAAGGTGTTTTATTTGAAGCAGTTACTGCTTCAAATTCAGAAGTGGGATAACTCCGTGCTGTCTGGATCAGGTTCGATAATTTCATTATCTTGGTGGAAAAATCAGGTGAGTTCACAATATATCGTTTTATTTCATGTTCTGTTTATTTTAAATATGATTTCTTTTGTATTATTTTTGTGTAACGTACTGTGACGTTTCATTGAGTAGATATACAAAGTTGGTAGATTCAAGCATTAGTATAATAAAATTAACGTTCATAAAATTTCAAATACAACCGTCGTTCTTTACACTTTGATCAAATACATATGAATAACTAAACTATATTAAACGAAAATAATCGTTTCTCTTTCGAAATGTGGTTGTAAGATTGTATAGGTAAAAATAAGATGTGATAAGTTAGCTTACAAGATTTGATAAGTAAATTTAGTTGTGATAATTTTTTGTACGTGTTAATTTTATTCTTTGTGAGTAATTATCGTTCTTGGTAATACTTATTAATCGTAATGTTTGAAACTCATTAATCCGAAATACTTACTTACTCACACTTTACTTCGAAAAATCTTCATTATTCCAGCCGATATTAAGTGGGTAACTGCATTGTTAATAACAATACGCAGGGCTTTGATCTGTAATTGTCTACATAAGAAGTGGAGTAGAAATAAAATAAAACAAGTAATTTTTATTCCAAGTATTATTAAGTTGCAAAATATTAAAAGTACCCTCTGTATAGTAATATTTTATATAAATAATGTGATATTTATTATGCTCTTTGGTAAAATGATCGTTTTGACATTTTAGAATTGCCCACCAACGTGATGCCTGGTGACTCAAGTTCGAGCCATCGCCGGCGACGGTCGCGATCCATAACGAGGCTGGGGTCGCGTTCTCGAAGCCGGCGCTCGCAGTCCTGCAGCAGAAGGTCACCGATACTGGGCCGACCTCGGCGCTCACGGGATGAGAGGCGCTCGCGTGCAACATCAAGGTCAGATTCAATTGTTCGTGAAAGACGTCAACGCAATAATTCTCGGATGAGAAGTGCTCATCGGCCACGTGCAGTTTTGTATGCTCGTGGAAGAAGTCGTTCTCGTAGTAGACATTCAACTAAAAATAGACGATCGGTGAGATCACGTGACACTCAATCTCCTCGCGCAAATAACCATAGTAACATGGAAGCTGAAACAACTATTGTAGAAATACATAATAATGGTAATAGTGCAAGAGATGGAGTGACACATGGTTCAAACCGAATTGTTCCCATGGTAACAAACCATGATAGTATAAATTTAAAGGTTATTGAAAGAGAAATGCCAGTTGAAATAAATAATGTGTCGACTAATAGTGTAAATGTTTCATGTATTGACGCTACTGTAGCACATGATAATATTAATGTTTCATGTGTTGACGCTAATGTAGTGCATGATAATACACAAGTGCCTAAATTATTGACGGAGACAGGAATAACTTCTAACACCAATGAATTAGATGTTAGTAATAGTCTTATCAATAGTCTAAATAAAGCTTTACAAGCTGTAGCAGCTATAAACCCACAAGCCAGAGAAAAATTTTCATCTATTAATGTCGTACCAGAGTTTGATCCAAAAGTTAAAAATCAAACAATAGTTACATGGCTAAATAAAGTAAATGAGTGCGCGGAAATTTATGGTTGGAATGATAAACAGACTGCACATTATGCGTTACCGAAACTTGTAGGCACCGCAAAACGGTGGTATGAAGGTCAACCAACTGTAATGCACACCTGGGACATTTGGCAGGAAAAACTTAAATCGGCATTTCCTGTTCATGAAAATTATGGTCGTTTACTGTCTGATATGTTGAATGTAAGGGCTAAGTTTGGAGATGATCTAGAAGAATATTACTACGAAAAACTAATAGCGTTGAATCGTTGTAATATTACTGGAAAAAATGCTATAGATTGTGTTGTATTTGGAATAGATGATAGATCTGTAAGGTATGGAGCAGAAGCCGTAGGATTTGAGGATGCGGATAAATTATTAGGATATCTAAGGAACGTAAAACATGAAAGATTTGAAAAGAACACCAAGAGAATAGTTAGGTCTTCTAATATTAATTCTGAATTCACTCGAAGATTGCAAAAAGCAGACACTAGTAGACAAACGCCAAAATGTTTTAACTGTCATGAACTTGGTCATGTGGTCACTAATTGTAAAAAGCCTATAGTTAAATGCCAAAAATGTATGAGAGTAGGCCACAATGATCCAAACTGCGCTAGGGATGTTTGGAAGGACAAAACTGAAGTTAAAACATTATGACTAGTTCAATCAAATAACGAAAATGTTGACCAGAAATTCAAGAAGAATATAGAAATTAATGGTGTAATGATGCAAGGATATGTCGATTTTGGTAGTCAGTGTTCCTTAATTCAAGAATCAGTAGCTCGGAAACTAGTTGATCAGACAAAATGGAATATTAGTGATTTACCATCTTTACGTGGTTTCGGAAACTCTATTATAAAACCGATAGGTACATGTAAAGTTGAAATGATAATTGACAAAGTTAAAGTAAGTGTAGAGTTATTAATTGTACATGATCGCTACCTAAATTACCAGGTTTTGGTAGGGCAAACAGTAACGGAACAACCTCAGTTAGAGTTTTACAAAAATAATAAGAGTTTAATTATTAGATCATCAATCGTTAATGAAGAAGACACACGGATCAGCTTGAGAACTTGTAATTTAACTAATTTATACGGCAGTGCAGCAATCAAGGTATCCATGGGTTCAGATTATACGGGAAAGCTTTGTATAGAAGATAGTCAGCGATATAAATATAAATTAAAAGGGGGAAAAGTTTTGATGAATAAGGGTGTTGGCTATGTTTATATTTTAAATACTCGAAACAATCTTGTGAAATTTAAGGAAAATGAGCTTATAACTCGTGCTTCATATTATAAAGATATGGAATTTAATAATAGAGAATATACAGTCGTAAATAAAATAGATAGTGACTGTGACCCGATTCGTTTAGAAGATTTAAATATGGGGGAGACCTTAAATGACAATGAAAAAGACTGTCTGTTGGTTTTAGTAAATGAATACCGTGATTGCTTTGCTAAAAACTTATCTGAATTGGGTTGTACTAATGTGACAACAATGGAAATACATCTTAAAGATTCAATACCGGTTGTCTACCGACCATATAGGTTGAGTCATACAGAAAGAACTGAAGTAAGATCTATGGTAGATGATTTGTTACGTCATAATATAATTAGGGAGTCTTCTTCTCCATACGCGTCACCAATAATAATGGTTAAGAAGAAAACTGGCGATAAGCGTTTATGTGTAGATTATCGTGCTTTAAACACCAAAACTATAAAACAACGATATCCCATTCCACGAATGGAGGATCAAATAGACCGTTTATCTGGTAACAAATATTTTTGTGCTCTTGATTTGGCATCTGGGTATCACCAGATACCGCTTAGTGAGGATTCTAAACCTAAAACTGCATTTATCACCCCTGATGGTCAATTTGAGTATAATAGGATGCCATTTGGGCTAGCCAATGCTCCAGCAGTATTTCAGCGGGCGATAAATGCAGTGTTGGGCAACGCTAGGTTTGATACAGCGTTAGCTTACATGGACGACATTTTAGTCCCCTCGAAGACATTCGATGAGGGCATAATTAGGCTACGTCAAGTCTTTGATAGACTAAGGCAAGCAAATTTAACACTAAAACCACAAAAGTGCTACTTTTTCAAACACCAAGTTGATTATTTGGGTTTTGAAGTATCTGGAGAAGGTGTCAAACCGGGCAAAAGGAAAACCGATGCTGTAAATAGTTTCCCGATTCCTAAAGATGTTCATAACGTCAGGCAATTTATGGGATTGGCAAATTTTTTTAGGCGATTTATAAAAGGGTTTGCGCAAATTGCTAGGCCCCTGAATTATTTACTTAAGAAAGACGTGCCATGGTTTTGGGGTGACGATCAAAATAAAGCTTTTAACGAACTTAAAAACGTTCTCACATCAAGACCAGTTTTATCACTATATAACCCGACAGCCGAAACCCAAATTCATACAGACGCAAGTAAACATGGTGTAGGCGGTATATTGATGCAAAAACGAGATGAAACTGGCTTTAGGCCAATTGCTTACTACAGCCGTCAAACTTCACCCGAAGAGTCTCATTTTTCATCATATGAGTTGGAGACTCTGGCGGTCATAGCGTCGTTAGTAAAATTTAGACCTTATGTTCTTGGATTGCAATTCACCATCGTAACCGATTGTAACTCCTTGAGAGCAACATTCCTTAAAAGGGATATGATTCCTCGCGTAGCTCGATGGTGGAGCGTAATCCAGGAGTATGATTGTGATATTTTGTATAGATCTGGGGATAAAATGATACATGTCGACGCGTTAAGTCGAAATCCAGTGAATGCTGAAGAAGTAGGAATAATTAAAGCTATTGAGAGTTATGATGTGATGACAGTAGAAAATGACTGGCTAGTAACAGTACAAACAAATGATTCAGAAATTAATCGCATTAATAATAATAATAATAATAATAATAAAAGACATTTATTTATCTGTTTACATGCACAATTTCGGTATAAATTTCAGAATATATAACTTTAATCAGATAAAATGGCCAAAGCCTCAGCTAGAGCTGATTTTCAGGCTTAGCCAGCGCAAAATGGACAAAATGCATAGATATGAATGAAAATTTAAACGTAAAAAACTAAATATCTTCATCACAATGCTATACAATTAAACATAGAAATAACATGAAAGAAAAAAGAACTTAAATATGATTGAAATACAAAATATAGTTGCAGCAAACGCCTTAGACTATACATACTGACTTTGTATTTAATATATTTATTTAGATTTAGATTTTCCCCCTTAACGGTTATAGCTTAATAAGACTAAATACAATAAAACAATAAAACACCAACTGAATACACTATCAGTGAATGCCCACTGGGAGATGAAAGACAACAAAGATGCTACAAATAATATAAAATTACAATAACGTAATAAAATAATAAAAATTCAATTAAATACTAAAGATTATACATACTGACCGACCTATTCCATGACATTTGTCCAGCAGCAAGCGGACTTCTGCTGGAAAAGAAGCCAATCTTTGCACTTTGATTTAAAAGTGAAAGAGGTCTCTGCGTTTTTTATTGGAGGGGGGAGGTCGTTCCAGCACTTGCTAGCAGCGAACCGAAAACTGCCCTTAAACAGCTGTAGCCGAGGAACCTGAGACACTTGCAATAACGGGAAACGTGTAAATTTGGATCGACCTTCGGCTCGATCGTTCCAATTTAGTTTTTTCGCTAAGTAGGGAGGAGTGCCACTACATCTGATGTTAAATACGAAATTAGCCATTTTTAGGGTACGCCTGTTGAACATATTCAATATATTGTATGTGTTGAGAAAGGGTGTAATATGCGAACGTTTAGGAACATTGTAAATAAATCTAATACAAGAGTTTTGAACTTTTTGAACTTTATTTGCGGTCTTACGTGCAATGCAAGTACCATAAACAATATCAACGTAATCTAGATTTGACAAAACTAATGCTTCCGCAAGTCTGTGTCTTACAGGCACTGTCAAAAATGGTCTAATTCTATAAAGAGTCTTCAGTGCACCATAGCACTTACCCAGTTTGCCGTCAACATGCTTATCAAACCGGAGAGCGCTGTCAAAGATAAGGCCGAGATTCCTTGTGTCAGGGGCTTCAGTAATGGAGTGGCCTCCAACAATAATGGGTGGAATGTGTCTACGGAGTGTTTCTGTTTGTTGTTTAGTGCCTAGGATCATGTATAAACACTTCTGTGCATTCAAGACGAGGCCGTTTTTATTGGACCAATGTACAATTGACTCTAAGTCCGAGTTGAGCCTAGATACAGCTTGGCATGCGTTAGCCTTATCAGGTGCCGTAGGTATTATGATCTGCGTGTCGTCGGCATACATATGCACTAAAGTAAACTTGGGACACTGAAGTAAATCGGCTGTGTAGATTGAGTACAGAGTAGGTCCTAAGATAGATCCTTGAACTACACCACGGTCCACCATCAGAGGTTCAGATCGCAAGGTATTACCACTGAGATCCTGACACTCTACAATCTGCGTTCGCTTAGCAAAATAACTTTCAAACCAGTTCAGTGCAATATCATTACATCCATAATATCGAAGCTTAGAAATTAGTGTAAACACATTTAAACAGTCAAAAGCTCGGCTATAGTCAAGTAAAACAAGAATCGATGGAAGATTTGCATTAGAAGACGTGAGTATCTCATCTACGATATGCATCAGGGCAGTCGTTGTACTGTGTCCCTTACGAAACCCTGACTGACCCTCCGGGATAATTTGGTGACATTCAAGGTATCGGGTAAGTTGGTAATTTACAACTTTCTCTGTCACTTTAGATAATACAGGAAGAATGCCGATAGGTCTCAAATCTTTAATTGTCTCGACATTCAACTTTTTAGGAATAGGTTTTATGATAGCGATCGTCCAAGAGCTAGGGAAATGGCCGGTTGTTAAGGAGGAGTTGATGATATCCGTTATGGCTTCCAGCGAGTAAGGTAGGGTTAGCTTAATCATTTTAATAGAAATGCCATCGGAGCCTACGGCATTCGAGCTGATTGAGTTAATAATTTTTAAGATTTCACCACACGATACTGATGTTAACTGAAACTGAAAACCATTACCTATGTGAGTGTTCTGGTCATTGTAATAATCATTCATAATAGGCGCACTAGATGTAGGTACAGAATTCAGGAATTGTTGATTAATTTCATCTGGATCACAAATATCTGGTGGTAGGCTGCTATGACCAGATTTACCTAATACTTTGTTCAATTCGCCCCACATTTTTCGCGGTTGATTGACGGTCCTATTAATTTGGTTTGTAAAGTAATGTTGTTTTTCGTTGCGAATAACATCTGTGACTGCGTTTCTTAAAAGCTTATATGTTGAAAAACTTTCACCGGTTTTACCATCTTGTTTAGCGCGTCTACACGCATCGTCTCTATCATCCATCATAGCTTTAATACTGTCCGTGATCCATGGCGAAGGTGGTCTTTTAAATACTCTGGTGCGTACGGGAACGAAATGATCAAACAAGTCTAAAATAAGTTTGTTAAAACATTCTACCTTCGAATTGACATCTTCGCATAGCAAAACCCAGTCCCATGGAGTGATAGAGGAAGCAGAACGGAATGTATCATCATCAAATTGATGAAAAGGTCTGTAACTCACCTTTCGGGGAACAGGTTTAACAACGTCGATAGGAAATCGTGCTGAAATAAAAGCGTGGTCACTTAGGTCGTCATTGTGTTTTATGGAGACGTTTTTCGCTTTCAGTTCTGTACTACAACAGATCACATCGATCAACGAACGAGTTGTGGGAGTAACACGTGTAGGTTCGGAAATTATAAGACGGAGGTTGAAATTATTGAGAAGATTAAAAAAATCTTGTTGTTTTCCTCCTTCACAAGTGTCGAGTAAATTAACATTAATATCACCAGTTAAAAAAACATAATCATATTGTGGGCAAATAATAGACAAGGACTCGTTAAGCTGTTCAATACAGGTATGGAAATTGAACTTAGGTGGCCGGTAGAATACACCTACAGCTATTTTATTCTTTTTTAGTTTAATATTGAACCACATTTGTTCAAGTTGGCCCTCAGGTAGTGGTATAGTTCGGACTTTAATTTCATTGCGTATATAGAACCCCAGGCCCCCACCCTCCCGCTTCCTACCTGTTCCTCTAGGTCGATTAAAAAATCGATATCCAATGATATCATAACAACTCAGGTTACACGAAGTACTTAGTCGAGTCTCTGTAACTGTCAAAACGTCCGGTTTTTTAAGATTCACTGTTTCTAATAATTCATCTCTACCAGTGTTCAATGACTGTGCATTCAGAAGGGCGATACTCAAATTACAATTTTTTGGAGCCATTTTTGTGCAAAAATAAAACAAAAATAAAACACAATTCAGTGGCGTTCAATAAATCTAACATACAGGGGGTGTACATCTCTGTATAGGGATACCGTTGCGGCATTAAAGTTGACATTAGTGAAGCTTTGTTTAAGTATTTTATAACTAAATTAAGGACATTTTATCTAAACCTGAATTTGATGACGTTGTTGAGATACGTAAGAATTTCGTTTTGAAAAGGGATCGCGTTTTTAGAAACACAAATGATGGATTACGGTGGGTGGTTCCAAAAGGTTGTAGGTGGCAAATTTTACAGAAAAATCACGATGAAATCGGGCATTTTGGTTTTGAAAAGACTTACGAACGTGTAAAGCAGCATTACTGGTTCGCACGTATGAGGAAGTTTGTCAAAAAGTACGTCAACTCTTGTCTCGAATGCGCACACAACAAAGTCCCCGCAGGTAAAAAGGAAGGATACCTTCACCCCATACCAAAAATCCCTATACCGTTCCACACCATTCACATAGACCACGTCGGTCCGTTCGTGCCAAGTAAGCGGAAGAATGCTTATATTCTTGTAATCATAGACGCGTATTCAAAGTTCATTGTTCTCAAGGCCGTAAAAAACACCAAATCTAGTACAAGTATAGCTATACTAAAAGATTACTTTGGCACATTCGGGTTACCAGTTCGACTGATCAGTGATCGAGGCACTTCATTCACGAGTTCTAAGTTTAAAAGATTCATGTCGGAACTAGGGATAAGACATATACAGAATGCAGTAGCCTCTCCACGTGCAAATGGCCAAGTGGAGAGGTACAACAGAACAATTTTAGATTCCATTGCGGCACAAAATCATGGTTTCGATGAAAGGTTGTGGGACGAAAGATTACTACAGGTACAATGGGGACTAAATAATACTGTTAACAGTGGTACAGATGAATCTCCATCAAAGGTTTTGTTTGGACTCAATTTAACGAGTTCTCAGGACGGTCGTCTGGTATCGGAAATTCAGTCTGATATAACGGAAACTTGTAACCCAAATAACAATAGTAGTACTCAGTCAGTTATAGGGCCTCATTGTATAGCAGACAATCAAATTCAATCCCAAACTAATACTATTCATGACAGAGATTCAACCAAAAGTAGTAAAGTTAACAGCCCTCATATTGCAGTTGATAATCAACCCTTGACTGAAAGTAACACAAATAATAATTTTGATAATTTACGGCAAAACATTTCTGATGACAGCATTTTCGATTTACCCATTGATGATTCTATTAGAGCGGATCAAATTACAAGGATAAGGTCAGAAGTAAATAAATTTGTTAATAAAACCCAAGAAAAGCAAAAACGCGATTTTGATAAGAAAAGAAAGGAAGCTAGAAAGTATAATATAGGAGATTTGGTTCGAATAGAACGAACAAGTCATACAACAGGAAAAAGTAGAAAACTATTACCAAAGCTATCCGGTCCTTATAAAATTACAAAAGTATTAGAAAATTACAGATATGAGGTCGTTGACACTCCTCTAACAAAAAAGGGTACAAGTACGTATAAAGGCGTCTTTGCTGTAGATAAAATATTTCCTTGGCTGTGTTTTGGTGACAAAGATAGACAAGATTCATCCGATTCAAATAGCACTGACAGTGAAGTATAAATTATAATGAGCAGTTTAATGATATTTTTATATTTCAATATTAATTATATTCTACAACGATCTTCGTATAATTAATTTAATTATGTAATCGGTATTTAATATAACTTATAAGCACATATCGTGCATATGTAATTTGGTTGTATATCTATAATATGATTATCATATTGTTTATGCAAAATGTTTTATAGCACAATATATTATGTGTATTGCGCAAAGTGCGCTTATATGCAAGTTATTTATGTGTGTGAAGCACAATGTGTGTGTCACGCAACGTGCGCCTATATCAATAACTATATTTTATGAAGCACAATGTGTGCATTGCGCAACGTGCGCTTACATACCATCTATTGGATATTACGAAGCACAATGTGTGCTTAACGCAAAGTGCGTATCTATAACAAATTCGTACGCACAACGTGTGCTAAGCTCAGCGCAATGTGCGTTTTTACAAAGTGCAATATGCGCATTCATTTAATTTTAACACATGAAATTGAATATTGTAATTCATAATGCATATTTACACATATTTAAGTACAAAATTGTTATATTTTATAATCTATATTACTTTAATTATAAATTAATTACGTAGGATATACTTTCATGTTGATAAATTATTAATATAATTTGAAGAATAACGTCAATGAAAATTGTACCCATATAACATAATTCTCTTTTTTTTTCATTATTATTATATATTTCTCTTACGTTCACGAGGACGTGAACTTGTATCAGGATGGACGAGCTGTAAAAGTACATTGTCGTTATAAGCTTAAAATTTATAATGAATTTCGATTTAAACATTTAAATATAAGTTATTGATAACTAAACGATTTAAATTATAATAACCGGATGTACGTCACAGACAACCATTTCAATGCACAATAGTTTAGAAAGTCTTGAATGTCTTAAAACTACAACAATAAAATATAAACATGAAGATAAAATCATTTTAATAATTATTGTCAAATGTTTAAGTGTTAAAATAGTTAAAATAATTTGTTTGTAACTTTACTGATAATTCAGAGTTCGAGATATGTTCTAACAGTTCACTCAGACAGTCCTCTCTCATTCATTCGGTCAGGTCTAGTTATATTTTTAAAAGTTGTTCAGTAGTGATTCAGTGTGCCAAGTGTAAGGTTGTCTATAACGATTAAACCAAGTATCTATTTAACGAAAGGTGTTTTATTTGAAGCAGTTACTGCTTCAATATGCTGAGGAACATCTTCAGGTGTCCAAGGGTTTCTTGCAAATGTGACCAAATCATCAGTTCATCTGCCCGGAGAGCACTCTAATACTACTCTTACTATACATACACTACTACTACAGTATTTCGGCAAGCTGCCTTTGCACGAGAAACCTCGATGACAAAGTCATAACAAAGACCAAAAAAGCTATTTAATCTTTGCATTAATTAGTCTAAGTCTAAACCTGGTGTAAAAACCTGTATTAGCCACCTCCCATCAAGGAGGCCGTCAGTCACCCTTTACGGTATTTACCTTGTCAGTGTACTTACAGGCACATCAGTAATCCCTCTGGACTCCGTTATGTACCCTCCGATTTGGTCGAGGGCCAACTTAGTCGAATGTGATATGTGAATTTTCATGGCTGAAACAGAAAAAAAACTGTTGAGTTGAGGAGAGAAACGAAACATTAAGAAGGAAAACTTATGAAAAGTCTGTACGTAACTAGTAAATTGGAAATAAAGCTCACAATTTAGACACTGCTCTCCGGTAGATGGAAAGGCAGGGATTTACCAAAGATTCAGTGTGAACGCTCTTATTTTCTTATGAATGTTACACAAAAATGTTATCCTATGCTAAGTATGCCACGCTAAGTAGGTATACCGTACTTTTATGATAAAGATTTTTGTATTATTTAATGTCATCCATGTTAAAAGTTTTAAGTGTGTCTTTAATATAAACTTTAGGCACATTTATCTAGCTATTAATCTTCTGTTAATCATTAATATTGTAAGCAGTGATACGTTTTAATATGGAATATAAAAACAACACCAGTTTTCCTTTTCATTGAAGATTCCAAGTAGGTCAACTTCATTTACAATTATCCATAACTGACAGTCAGGCGAAATTCCGCCAATCATGAATAATCCGTTAATAAGCTCATTAGGTTATATATCCCTGATGGGACAAGTTTCTCTTCTACATATCTCAGAAAGCCAAAAAGATGAAGAACGGACCAACCTTCTCCAGTGCTCTCCATGCGACTGGCAACATTAATGGTGTCCCCAAAGAGGCAGTACCGCGGCATAGTGGTACCCACTACACCGGCCACGCAGGGTCCAGTGTTGAGTCCTGCGCGGATTCTTAGAAGCTCGTCCGGTTGGTGGGGTACCCTCGCACCGTCTAAGCTCCGCATCAGAGCTAGAGACATGTCAGCTATCTCCGATGCGTGGCGGTTGCCTGAAATCAGTGGAACGGAGTAAGTTCTAGTTTTAGAAAGCACAGAAATCTCAAAGACTACGTCTTCCGGATGCAAATTTACAAAAGCTATGAAGGATGGTTTATTCTCGCACTATACTTGATTACAATCCGGTAGTTGACTGCTAGTCATTTGAGTTACTTTTTATCAAATGTCAAAAACGGCATTTTGTTCTAAAATGTTTGAAATTTTGTACGATGATGTCATTGTTCAAAATAGTAGTTTGCATACTTATTAGGTATTTTTTATAAATTAAAAATCCAATGAAAATTAAAATTAGTTTTTCAATAATTTCAATGAAAGAGCTATTTAGTCAATAATATTTCGTAATTTATTTTTCATGCAGTCAACTCCCGGATTCTCATAAGCAAATTTCATCGCAGTCGATATGAAATTTGCTTTATGATAACCTCAGATCAAGAATATGATCTGAGGTTTCTTTGTTAACGAGTTTCTTTGTATGTTGTAATTTCTATGCTATTATTTGGCCGTAGTTATACCATAATGATCCAACTGACATAAAGTAAGTTAGGGATAATATACTTCATGTCACGGTTATGGCATAACTACGGCCATTTGTAAGCATGTAAACGGGTGCCCTTTGTATCGCATTAAATTTTATGTCATAATTGCCTATGGCATAACAAGTTAGGCATATAAATCTTGCGCAGAAATATAAATCTTTCTAATCATAACTCTGCATAATAATATCGATACTTCTGGGTTCAAAGGGCGTAAACGCCATTTTGGCTAAAATGACTTATAAATGCCATCTTAATGCGTTTTTTGTGCTCTTTCGAACTGTATATTTAAAATCCTCAAATTCAAAAAAAAATGTTAGTTACGCCCCACTCGATCGGGGAAGATAAATATGATATTTTTGAATTTTTGGTCGTAAAAACTCTTTTCTTCATTATTCGCAAATTAAATGGTTGTAACTGCTATAAAATGAAATTTAAGACTTTTACACCCAAATTAGTAACTGCATTCTACAACAACTTGACTTTTACACCACCAGATATTCCAGCCATTTAACTTTTTAACAGATATAAGTTGATGTATTCGCCGACAAAAATACAACTTGGCATCTATGCTTATAAAAACTTCTGTATTTCTTTTTAATTTGACTTATATAACCTAAAAGTTATAAACTTTTTCCCTTGTTTAAGTAGTCTACGACTATATTTTATGTTGTCTCTTTCTTGAACGCGAGATACTGAGTGCAGGGGATAAAGGGGCGGGGAGACTTGCGCTAGCTTAGTATTCCTTTTAATATATCACACTATTAAAAACAGATTTTGTAGTTGATCTGATATCTTTTTTTGATATATTTTAGACATTTTTATATTATTGTGTGGATTTTAGAGAGTCTGTATTTTTTCTTCGATTTATTACTAATTAAAATTGCCTTTTGAAAATTGCCTGGTAATTAATCTGGGCTGTGTTCTTTACTTTTTTTTGTTTTCTACTTATTACTTATTACCTGAAGTGTATTACGTTGAGCTCAAAGATCGTTTGGTTATTGTTAATTCTAAAGATTGTTTACGATAATAAAAGTAACATTATCTAAGTAGAAATAAACAAAAATATTTTATGAAAGGGCTTATTCAGTTAATTTTAAAAAATGCTTGTGATTATTAGATAAAAGTTGAATCATTTGATCTCGGGAAGGTTGTATTGTTATTATTTCTATTATTGTGATTAATGGTTAGATTTCGGTTGAAACATTTGATGTTGATCTCAGAAAGGCTGTATTGATTTTTTGTAAGGGATTCAAAGAAACGTGTCAAAAGAAAGACAAAAACGTTCAGAACGTTGTAACTACTTATAAGATGAGACACAACAATCCCAAATGTGATGTAGGAAATAAATGTAAGATTTTTCTATGTTGGATTAGAATTACTAATAAAGATACAGATATGAGGCAAGTGATCGTTTTGTTTTGAATAGTAAAGTAAGGTAAACATTAGTAGATAAGTAGCTTCAAATATGCTCACAGTTTTTTGTGCTCAAAGAAAGTAATAAAAACTTCAGGGACACTAGCTTAAAATTATCATTCTTTGTCTATGGATGGAGTCCTTAAAGCATCTTGTAGTACTTAAATAATTTGAAATTTGTGTTCATTTTTGGGTTCCGTACCTCAAAAAGAACAAAAGGAACCCTTATAGGATCGCTTTGTTGTCTGGTCCGACTGTCTGTCTGTCAAGACACTTTTAATCAGGATCGCGTGGAGATTGAAATTGGAAACTTATATCAAATACTCAAGCCTGCAATCCCTTGAAGCTGTGAAAAAAATACACTTTTATGGCAACGCAATAAAAAGATACGGCCGTTTTTCCCGCATATTTGGACACTCGAATGGGAATCAAAACCTACAGGGTACTTTCCGTAGACCTAGAATCACGTTTGGCAAGAAGCAATTTCTTATAGCACAAGTAACGGGAAAAGTCCGAAAACAGTAAATTTTTAGTTACATCACTTGACGCTGGCAAAGAAGTTTGTTAGTTTTCAGCTTCAGTGGACTGCAGGCCTGAGTATTCGGTATAAATTTCAAGGCCTCTGTGATTACGAATCGATACGGAATCTTTGGTGTGCGAGTTCGACTCGCACTTGACCGGTTATTAAGCGCAAAATAACTAACTAAACGCAAAAATGCAGTAACTATTTTGAAAGGTGGCCTTTACTTCCTAATTTTGTTGTACAGGAGCAAAATTTAGGGGTGTAAATGACATTCAGATTCAAATCACAGGGGCGTATAACACATCTATTTTCTAAACTACTGAACTTATCTAAAATGTTATGAAACAGTAATACGCATGCTACGATTACAAGTTTTTTGGTACAGGAATCGTTGTTATAACTTGAAAAACAAAAATAATATATGCAAATAATTAAATAAAAAAGTATTTTTTGGCTCTCCTGAAAAGTTCTACTTTGGCGTTTACGCCCTTTGAACCCAGAGGTATCGATATGACAATAACTATTTAGGTAATTTATTGTTTAGTCAGTTTCGGGGGAATAATAATTATACCCCCGAAACTTTGAAAGTAATAAATAAGAATGTCCTAAAAATTTAATGACTAAACAATAATTTTCCTAACTGAAAATTGCATTTTACTAGTGACTGAACAATAAATGACCTAAATAGTTATTGTCATAACTGAAAAGTTTATAATTCTTTGAGACTAAATTCGAGTATATAAAAGCCATTTTTATAAAAACACCATACGGAAGTCCTAAACTAATGCGGGAGCGAACGGAACGAGCGAAGCGAGCTCGGGAATTCGGAGCACCCCGACTTGGATCATTTAGGTTCGGACACTGTGATGAGGAGGCGAGCTTGCTCACCTTCCCTCACAGTCGTAGGGTTAGGTTGATATGAGAACTACAGAAAGGAGCCCCGAAGGGGCTCCGTGTCGACTGGTTGCTTGCATGATTGCTTGCTTGCGCTTGCATGCTCGCTTGCATGCTTGCTTGTACGCTTGCTTGTATGCTTGCTTGCGCTTGCATGCTTATAGTTATAAAGTTCAAAACCATATTTATAACTAAATACGAGTATATGAAAGCCATTTTTATTATTTTTACGGGAGTCGGATCGTTCCCTTCCCTCAAATATGGTTGAGGGGAGCGATGGCTGACTCGTGTTACACTCGTGATCAGGTGCTGTCCGTGTGAACTGGCTTGCTCTTGTCATTGGTTTTTGGAATCGTTAGTCATTAGCTACAAATAATTTTTACTTTAATCTCTTTTGAATCCTTTATTTCTTTATTCTTCTTTCTTTATTCTTATTTTTTATATTTTATTTACAGACATGACATTGTATAATTCATTTATTGATATAGCATTAAGATGTTATAGAATATAAGACTTTTTTTTTAAAAATGTGTTGGAGGGAGTTTCTTTAGGGCCCGCCATTTCTTCTCACTCCGCAAACTCTTCCCGAAACGGTGGGTATACGAGTTCCAACTGGTAGGAACCTCGTATTAGGTAGATAAAAGAATGACGTTCGAAAAGTGTACACTGCTATCTACTTCGAATAAAATATTTTTATTTTCATAAGAACCCCTTACGGAAGTGTCCTAAACTAATGCGGGAGCGAGTGAAGCGAGCTCGGGAATTCGGACCCTGACTTGGATCTTTTAGGTTTGGAAACTGTGATGAGTCCCCTCACAGTCGTAGTGTTAGGTTGATATGAGAACTACACAATGAAGTAAAAAAAATATTAAAAATAAAAACTGTTAGTTTGATATGCAAAAATAGTATAAGTATATTTCATATTAAGCAATTTCTTACTTAGGCAGATTTTGAATTATTCGAATGAAAGTTATGCTTAAGTTTGATACGCTATAAGATTATTAGGAAATTTAACGTTACGCATCTTTGTATACATATAGTTAGGGACATTTAGAATTATTCCAATGAATATTATGCTCACAATTGTTAAGAAAACAAAATTATGCGGAATTATTTTATGCCAAAATATTTCATGCACAATAATGTTATGCAAAGTCCAAATAGTCATTAAAAAGTTATGCGATAGAGACCCCATGTAAATGCGTGATTATTCACCGTTTCTTTGAGGACATCCCGAGGCCACCATGTACGCGTCTCCGATTGTCTCCACTTTGTATACGTTGTACTGCTGTATCTTCTCATCAAATAACCTGAAATACATAAAAACAGAGGGTATTAATTCCAACCAGCTCTGGTCAAAAGCGTCACTTTGTCCGATTCCCCTCCGTCAAAATATTTTTTTGAACTTTTAAGTAATTCAAATGTGAATTCAAAGAATTTGTGGTCGTGAAGTTTTGATAGAGTAATTTGCAGTAGCCACGAGATGCTTTGAAGTTGCTTTTCAATGAAGGCGCTGAAAGCAAGAGTGATGTAACCCCATTTTCGCTTAAATGGATATATTTTACTTAGAAATCATTTATTTCATTAATCATTAATTTTTAAGAAAAACTATTCGTGTATCCATGTTCGTCACTATCGTCACTATGTCAAGATGCATTATAATAGGGTAGTTTCATTAAGATTTAGGTAGATATTATCTAAAGTGCTAAAAGGTGGACTAGAGGACGATGTTCAAAACATGTGGCTTACATCACTCTTGCTCTCAGCGCGTCAGTTTTCATTGATTATTTTTATTTTACACTTTTTTAATTGTTTATATTATACTATGCTTTATACTATATTATTATCATAATTTATTTAAAAGGTTCCATGCAACAGATATCAAAGAGCATTGCATTGCATTGATCGGTTAGCTTTACTTATGTAATAGAGAAAAAAGTTTAAAACATTTTCAAGGCAGATAAACTAATTATTTTCATCAAAATAGTGTCCGCAAAAATCGCCGGAAATTCGGAAAGAAAAATCAGAAGCATAGAAGCACATTCGTTGAAATCGTTTAAAAATAGGGCTAGCTGTAATTTGTGTAATTTAGTCTGTATACCACAAATTGCACTTGGCTGCATTTAAGAATAGCGTCATGTATTAACATTTCTTACCTATACAACATATTGAGCATATTTATGACCTCCATAGGAGTACTACTAGCTGATATTGTAGTGAAGCCCACGATGTCACTGAAAAATATCGTGACAGCGTCAAACGACTCCGCGGGCACAGTGCGCTGCGACCTCAGGCTGCGCAGCACCGCAGCGGGAAGCATCCGCGAGAGAAGCAAGTCGCTCTTTTGCTTCTCTGCCATCAGGCGCTGCGTGCTAAGCTCGATGGATTGTGTGAATGTCTGGAAATTTTAAAAATGAATTGTTCATAAAATCAACGGAAGCGAGTCATAAAAAAGGTTGCTTTATTGTTATTAAGTATTATCTTCTGTGATATCTTAAGTGCGTGGACGATTTTTCGGCGGTGGTTCAATGAACTTGTTATTTTTTGTGTATGATAATATTACTACTGTAAGCTACTGCATAATAAGTACGTATCTTGATTAAAAAATTGTCCAAGTGTGTTTTGTACCACACTTATTATGGTGTCGACAAGAAGACAGTCGCTAGATAAGTATTTGCTGTCGTCTCCTAAAATCGTATTAGAAATATCCAGTTGGGAATTTCCATCTCGTACAAGTTCGTATAGCTCTGCAATACAATACTCGAAATCGATTGCCTGCCTGCCTGTCACTATTATGATAAACGACCTGTGAGTGCACCTGTATAGTGTTAGCTGTGTGTCGTATGAGAAGCACAAGGATAGGGGATGCCAGTAGAACTATGGTCAGTATGGCCACTCCCACGCAGAGGGTCCTTCGCGCCACCCACACTTCTCGCCGTACTGACTCCCTGCAAAAAAATAATTACCAATATTGGAAATCTCTTTAATATTGTATATTACCAGGCCTGTCTCATTTCGACGAAGCTACATATATACGCGCGGAGGTCAGTGGCGCGAGGGCACGCGGCGATGGGGGATCACTAGGGGCAAACAAGGACAAGAAATATTTGACGTTCAGAGTAAAATCAACTCTCGTGCGTTGTGAATAGGTACATTATTTCCTGAACGTACGCGCGGTGTGCATTTATATACATACACAATGAAAAGCTCGTAGCGTACAGGCAAGCAAGACTGGACTTTATTGCTGTGTAGTGAGTATCTTTAACATCTCCGCAGAGTGAAACTTCTATACGAAGTATTATTCTTTATTCTATGATATTACTTAAGTCTACCTGACCCTTTAGAATGGAGTACTGATGACTGAGTAAACTACCATGAAGGCATTCTTCTCAGCCGAAAACTATCCACTATTGAAAATAGGTCTCCCCAATTAATTTCAACTTAGCAGGAATCTAAGCCAACGTGCATTCAGTGGACTTTCTGCACGCCGCACAGCGTCATTAGACCTTCTGGTGGAGGCCGTGCTTGCTTCTTCCAAGGACTGAGTCAGTGAAGAAGAATATGAAGACCAAAACAGCGACATTGGAAAGCAACCAGCTCATCTATAGACGGAAGACGTATTGTTTCACGGGCCCCACCTGGCGAACTGATGATCTATTCAATGTTACAGGAAGCCGCTGTGTGTATGTGGCTCCGAATCATGTAAGTCTTTAGAGGAGGCCTAATGTTGATGCACTTACCTGACAATATTCCACAGTGAGACCTGGTAACTCCGCAGTTTGCCAAAAAGCGCTTCCGCCTCTAGTACATAAACCACAACTCGATCAGGAGAAATAGTGGGTTCAGATCCCTGCCACACATCCTGCCCTCGAGCCGCAAGGTCCTTGCAGCTGAAACCAAATTTGTACAATGTTACCGAAACATGAGTGTTCGTAACTTCATCTCAGGTCTTAGTTCTTATGGCATATTATGTAACCCTTATCAAGGTTTTTTTGATCCTAGTAAGATGGAATGTATCTTATGCCGGTAATTTTGGTGAACATCTCGCTCCACCCACAAATACAGATACAGAGAGAGCAATGGTACCACTATCCAGTCGTAGTTTGCCAATCTAGTGAAATGTTCCTAACCAGTTTGGGGTATTAATATAGCCAAAGAAGTTTTACGTCGTCGCTCACCCCGCTTTCAAGTGGATCGAGGGGGGTGCAAGTCTGTGAATATAGCCAATCACACTTTAAAACTTACAATATAAAATTAAATATCGTAAAAGTGAAATTTGAAACTTTTCAAAATTTTATGTCTATTTATAACGGGTATAACAATTTTAACAATGACAGAACAAAAAAGCATTAACTGTTTTAGTTAAATTAATTACTGTTTTAATTTGTCTGTCAATTTCCCTAGAACAAAATAAATAAAACAATTGGAAAATACAGGAATGTCTTATTGAGAAAAGGCTGCGTTTCTTAAAAAAATTAAATTTCTTAAAAAAAAGCAATTTCTGAAGCTAAAATTATGAAAAATCAGCTCTCGCTACAAGGTAACATGTGACCTTACCTTACGCTCTTTAAACAGATATATACCACAAAATAGACACAGAAGTTCCGCTCAATACAAACCACTGAAATCGTTAGCATATACATGCTTATATAAATATACGGTCGTTTCGAGCAAGGTCACGATCGCACAGTACGTGATCTTGCCTACAACGACCGTATACGTCTATAAGCATGTATATGCTTAGGATTTTAGTGAGCGTATTGAGCGGACCTTCTGTATCTATGTGTTTTGTGCATATACTTACGAATCAAGAATCAACTCGAGGACTCCGAACTGATCCATGTCGTCAGCTTTCAAGTACTGTATGGAGGACTGCAGGTGCTCCAGAGACAAGACCTGGTGCTTCTCAAAGATAACCAGCTGCCGAACAGCTGGGGCCGTCGAGGTGAACAGCGCAACTGTTGTGAGGGACATCTCCTCCATGGACCGCAGCAGTTCGTAGCAAGCGGACAACTGACTGAAATAATTAATAATAATAATAACCGGGACAAATCACACACGGTCATATTTTCGCCCCAAACTAGGATTCCCTGTACTATGGGAACCAGAGACTGATATACATACACATATACATTTAAATACATAAATATATAGATTACATACCAGACTCAGAGCAAAGTTTGCCCTGTGTGGGGATCGAACCCACGACTCTCGGATCAGAGGTCAGGATCGCTAACCACTTAGCCACCGAGTCAATCAAGTCAATTAATGACGTAAAACAGTTTAAGGAGGTGCAAAGTCGGTTGCTACAGAATATTCCTAGTAATTTGAGTAACTTTTTGTCAAGTATCATATTTTTGTTCTAAAAATGTTTGAAACAGCGAGCTATAGCTGTGACGTAATATTAAAATCCAAACATGTAAGTTTTCGTACGATCTCTTTAAATAGTGAACAATATTTCTTGTTATTACTGTTGTGTTCCGGTTTGGAGAGTAAGACAGCCGAGGAAATTACAGGCACAAGAGGCATTTCATCTTAGCCCTCTAGGTTGGCAACGCATCTGCAATCTCCTCCGGGGTTGCAGGTGTCTATGATGGACAGTGGTGATCACTTACCATCAGGTGAACCACTTGCTCGTTTGCCCACCTTATCACATAAAAAAAAAAAAAAAAAAAATTCATATGTGATGCACTAATCTACCCTAATTGCTCGATCGCTTGCTTTTGTAGATTTTTTCACAATAAGGTTATTTTTATTGTAAAGAGTAGCAAAAAGGCTGCCGGCCCACCTGTTGGAAACTATACTCGTGGACAAAAAAATCGACTCAAAGTTTCATGCACGACTTTTGGAAAATTAACTCAATCTAGCAAAATAAAACTAAACCAAAAGTTCAAAAACTGAGTGTTTATTGTTTATGATTTTAGTTTGATGGTTTTCTAGTTTTTTGTTCTTAGTGTTTAGCAGTTTTGTAGACTGAGTTATTTTTTCAAAAGTCGAGCAACAAATCTTAAATTGATTATTTAGTCCACCAGTGTAGTTACCGCCGTCTAGGGGTGCTTCAATGCTGCATTCTAAGCATGGGGTGCTTAAAGGACAGGCGCCGTACCTACTGATTAGACTGATTTTCATAATTTACCCTTTCCATCAATCTCATTTACCGAATGTTATTTATGTGATACCATGGCCTCACAGAAAACCGGCGTGAAGCAACGCTTACGTTGTGTTTCGCCGAGGGAGTGAAGCCCAACTTCCCCCCCCCCCCCTCCCCCCAATTCTCCCATCCGCCCATCCCATTTCAAAGGTCGGCAACGCACTTGTGACTCCTCTGGTGTTGCGGGTGTCTATGGGCGGCCGTAATCGCTTACCATCAGGTGATCCATCTGCTCGTTTGCAGGTGGCATGTCACATAAATCACATAAAAAAAATTGTCTTTCACATTTTGCAGTTTTACAACTTCGTATCCCGATTCAGGCAGGGCAGATTCAAAAATCTCCTTATGCAGTTATTTTTATTTTACGATAAAAATATATATATTTAAGTAACTTATTACATATTATGTCTTTTCGAAATTAACTAAGACAAAAATACCGATTTATGTTTTGGCTTTGTGAATAAAGTTATTTCAATTCCATTCCATTCTATTCCATGCCATTTCATTCCATTTCATTCTTTTCTATTCTAAACGCAATAATAATAATATGGGAGGATCGACAATCGTCTTTTTTTTCACTTTTTTCAGGCTTTTACATACCAGGGCATCCCGTATCTCATACGAGTATATAACCAATTTATTCAAAAACTGATTCTAATACAGATCAGTGGAAAATGTTGTGGAAAATTTCGTACTTACTACGATAATTAATCATAGGGTTTAACCCTCACATGACCAAGTTTCTAATAATAACTGTCATAAGACGATAAATTATAAGATTGATGTTACGTAATTTCTGGCTACATTTAATGCCGTAATAAGAGAGATTTCAGCATGTACAGAAAATACATATAACTATTTTACCCGTAAAATTAAAAAAAAAACGAGACAGACATTCAAATCGCTATATAAGCATAATAGTACAGGATTCAATTATTCCACTATAGTTCATTCCAATCAAAAAAAAGCAAAACGTAAACAAACTTACTATGGAACTGACACATGTCAATGTCATCTGCATACTATGTTTGTTTACTTTTTGCTTTTTTTTTGATTGAAATGGACTATACGTGAAAGTATAGGTAACTAAATAGGTTATTGTTTATTTTTGTTTGTTGAAATGCGATATGAATTTACACAGGATGTAACAAAATTGGTGTAGAACCCGTTAACTGGGGATTCTATTCATAGTACTGAACAACTTTTGTTCTACGATTTTGCTCAAAAAGCAAAAAAAATTTGGCCTCTCCGTACAAAAATAGCAAAACAGACGATCAATTCGTATGAAATGTCCAAAATTTTTGTGATTTGAGCGAAGTCGTAGAACAAAAGTTGTTCAGTGCGATGAGTAGAATCCCCAGTTCGGGGGTCCTACACCAGTTTTGTAACACCCTGTATATCTCAAAAAAGCGGTCAAGTGCGTGTCAGGCTACGCGCATGTATGGTTCCGTATTACTTCAACAGACACTGCTTCACTGTGCATGAAGTATTTACGGAAGCCTTTGATAAGTTGATCGATCGACTATTACTACTCGTTAACTTGTATAAGTAAAGTTAAGGTCAAGTTAAACTCGTTAAGTGAAAAGGAAACCTATCACAGCAAGTAGTAGCTGTGATAGTTTTCCTTATAACTTCGTTATTATATACTACTGCCGTGAATTTTTTCACATTTCCAGAAATCCAGATACAACCGTTTAGCTGGCGGGGGAGCACATAACTTTAACAAAAATTTCTACTGTAAAGCTTAATATTTCGAAAACGGATCCTTGAATCGTAAAACTATCCAACGACACCCAACATCCCAGAAAAATACGCACTTCACGTCTAGGGAAGATACCTTGAAAAAAATTTTTTTTTTCAAGATTTTATTATTTATTTCAGACACACAGACAGATGGACATGGCGAAACTATAAGGGTTGACTACGGAACCCTAAAAACGGTTCGACAGAATCAATAGCACCAAAAAATTACGCCACTCTATCGTTGCTAAAAATCTTTCCTTCCTTCAAAGTATTATTCTTCTTCCATAATAGAAGCAATGATGTACTTACCTCCAAAGAGAAGCCATGGTAGACTTGATTTGTCGCATTAAATATAGCAGTAAAACTGAATTTATTTCGCCGTACGCCGACATCCTCTTGTAGGATTCGCTTTCGTTGAAATACCTGTCAAAGATTAAATACGTTATTACGAAAATTCTCACAGATAGGTTGGTTTTTGTTACGCTAACGAAATTATTGTAACTTTCCCACAGTGTAACTGTTTAGTTTCAAGAAACAGATGAGTTCTTGGAAGGATTAAGCTTGTTGATCAGACGCTGTAGAGCGTTTTCACAGTGTCCGTGTGCCAGTGTCTTTTAAAATTAAGGGTCATAAAAAATATTGTCAATTATTAAAGTAAGGATTCAAAAATAGTTCGTCAGTAATAGTGTATATCAAAAATAGTATATAAGTTTTATAGGCGATACGAAAAAAGTTAACTTTCGATTAACTTTATGTAGAAAATAAAATAAAAATCTTGAACTGAGTAAAATCGCCAACTGAAAAGGTAGGTTAGTCTCTTTGAAACGATCTCGTAAAAAAATCCAAAAATGTCGCCTAATACAAATAGCCTTTCATCCGCCGAATTATGTAAAGCTGAAGTAAAAGCCAAGTAAATTAAAATACAGCACTTGTAAGAGCTACTGACATGAATAAAAATAAAGTTTCTACTTATTATTCTGAAAAACCTGTTAACTGTACACAACCACAACAAAAACACGGCTTTTGTTTAACCTAACCTTCCACTTATGTTTGTTTATTTTGTTTTTTCCCATTTATTCGCCGTATTTTCTCTGTTTGTTTTAGTCTTCTTATGTGCCTAACTTAATCCTTTATTCTTTGCATTATAATAAAGTAGCAAGGGAGGACTGAGATCCCCTAATACAGGTTTCTCCGTACTTAATAGGGAGTCTTACAAGATCAATACAAATAATCAAGTTTTTTTTATAAAGTTACAAAAAGTAATCACAAATTTCAGGAATATTTTCTGTCGCAAAGTGAATAACGATGGTGTAATCTCTAAGAGAAGAACTCCAGTAAAACCGGCTATTACGAGCTGATTAACCGAACTTTTTTAATATAATGTATCTTCTTTATAAAATAAAGACTTTTTAGTAGAATAGAAATACCTATATGTGTCATTTTAAAGTTAATAGCGCGGTAACGCTTTTTTATACTTTTTTTTATATTATTTTTGTTTTCGCATAAAGACTTACTTATTAGTCTGAGGTTTTCGCAATAAAGTCTTAAGTATAATATGTGCTGATAAAGTCCTATCGAAAACTATCAGAATACGGTACGCAAACATTATATACTACAGGTTGATAGGTACTAATAAATAACTTCCTTACCATATGTGCGTAACATCTAAAATCTGAACAGCAAACACATTTATCTGCCAGACGCTACCGCACTACGATATACAGGGTGTTGTTATTGCTGTGGTCGACAACCCCCTTTTCATGGGCGATTGTATACATACATACAAGAGTAAAGGGTGTGAAAAAACTACTTGCGGAAAAATAAATGATGGGATCTACTCATGAAACCGATCATCTTTTCCCAAGGAACTAATACTCAATAAAAAAAAAATGGACTCTTCATACGAAATTAGTTGATTGGTCGACCTATTTGTATGAAAAGCCCAAAAATTTTTTGCGAATTCAGATAGGTTACAATAAAACCTTTTTTAGTTTCATCAGTAGAACACCTTATTCATCTAAGTTTCCGGTAATGGTTGTATATGTGTGTATGATACTAAAGCCAAAAAAATGTATTTTTGAATTATCACCCAAAATATTTCTTTTGACTTTATCATAGATCGATCAGTTTGATCGGTCAACTTTATATGAAAAGTCAAATATTTATTTAAAACAGGAACCTTATTTTTTTGTTTAAGGCATGGGTCACATAAATACATAAATTTACAATCACGCCTAAAAAGGCGGTTATCGATAACAACAACATACTGTATATGAACACTAGTGCGACTCTCGGGACCAAGTTGCAGGAAAAGTTTTATTAAGAACATATTGGAAAAAAATATGGGGATAAATATTAATGAGAATAATTTTATGGAAGGAGGTGGCCATCGCAAAATATGCTAATCTATGCATGGTTAAAACTTACTACTACATTTACTTTTACTTATTTATCCTATATCCGTAAAAGGTAATTTTCAGGAGGAATACTGCTATAATTTGTCCACTTAAGTATGTATTCCATTCGGTTTGATGAGGTTTCAGATGCTTCTTCGATTCATTTCCAATTGTTGTCTTAAATTCGTTAAAAAAATTCAAATATAAGAGATAAAGTACCAATCTTGCGTTCCCGAGGTTTTCACTCTCAGTTTCACTCTCGACGATTTGTAGATAACATGTAGCTGAAATCTGTGTTAGTAGTTTTAAACAACATAGCTGCAACAATTTTCCCTTAGAATAAATAATAAATTGCCTTTACCCGCTATTGAAAGCGATCAATAACCCGTCCGAACCTACTCTGCATATTTTAAGGGTCATCCTAACAACCACCTAGGTATAAACTCTAGGTTGAATTTAAAATCTTAACAATAAAATTAATTTTAAACTAAAGATCCATTCCTGAGAAAACGGTCTTATCTTACTTAACAAAACAAATTAACAAAAAGCTTAAAATCATGAAACTTTTGGTTAAATCTTTGTCGAAAGTTTAAGCGCAGTTTAAATCAGTCCTGGATTTGTCAATAAGCTGTAAAGGAGGGACATATTTCAGCGCCCGTTCACTCACTTTATACAGGGTGTAACGAAAAGGTGTGGTGATATTTCAAGGTGGTCTGCTACTCATCAAACTAAACAACTTTTGTTTTACAACGTTGTTGAAATCGCAAAAAAATTTTTGGACTTTCCATACAAATCGATCAGCCGGCGAGCCAAGTTTGTATGAAAAGTCCTTATTTTTTTTTCGATTTTAACTAAGTTATAGAACAAAAGTTGTTCAGTTTGATGAGTAGAAGCGCACCTTGAAGTATCTCCACACCTTTTTGTTAGACCCTGTAGATAGAAAAGCGTTAATTTTATTCGCTATTATAAAAGTAATAAACAAGTCACGTGTAGAAATATGTTTCTACAAGGTGTCCCAAAAAACAACGATAATCCTCAGAGTGCTGATAGGCTAGGTCCTAACTAGCCAGAAAATGTACATTTCACTTTAGTAAAAGCGTCATAGAGTTTTCGAGAATACTGGAACATTTCTACTTTAGGACAAAATTAAGAAGCTCCAGTTAGCGGATCTTACACCAATTTTTTACACCCTATACAACAGAAATAATGAACAATGCTAAATCTAGTTTAAGTATACTTAATTTTTTCTTACTTGTATTATTTTTGAAAATATTATAGCGTACCATTACCATTGACATTTTATACAATAGTATTGGGTAACCTTGTTATGAAGTTTGTTATATATTAAACTTAATAAAGAACTTCTCTAACTCTATGACATATTAATAATTATGAGTAGGTACGCTTTTCAAAAATAAGACAAGTAAGAAAAAATGAAGTATATAGGTTATAGTTATAGGTATTTCAATAGTTTTGTAATTTTATTTATTCTATTTTGAACTGCGCTCCGGCGAACAAACCAAGTTATAATGAACCCCGACCGCCTCACGTATTCTTTGTCTAACTCCATCAAAGTTTTTGATGTTGAAGACTGAGGATAGTAAAATATAATGGTTTCAAAAGCCATGCATAATATAAAAAACTAATATGATATGTTGGATTTGGGATTGTTACTCTCATAGAAGTCTAAATTATTATTTAGATTTCTATGGTTACTCTAGTTAGTTCTGAAGATTCCAAATAACCCTTAATATATATTTATATATTACTTTTTTAATATAAGTAAGGACAACTTCGGTCAAAAAATACGACGACGGTTCAGTAGTAACACGTGAAATTTATTCGCAAAAAAAATTTACAAATACAAAACTCGGGGATTGAATGGATGAATGATTGAAAATACTCGATTGCACAATAAACAACAGAATATAGTAGGTATACATTGATAACAAAACAATTTGATCAATCTGTCTGCCAAGGTCATAACCAAAAAATTTACAAAATCTTAATCGCAAAAAGTTACTTCCTAGGACTTCCCATTGAAGGCTAGATTGGCTGATTATCCGTCAGCTGAAAAGCCAATTTTACATATGAAAAACGCCTAATGATATGAAAAATATATTTGCATAAAACAAATATAATAAGAGAATTTAACTGATAGAAATAAAATACTTAGTATTACAACTAAGACTATCGTAATATATACTTACTTCTCCTTCTTTATATCCTCCCTAAATCGGCTGCGTGTAACAGAATTAATACACAGTTAAATAGGGGTAGAAATCTATAAATAATACTTACTCTAATTCATATTGTAATCTGGGCCAACGTGGGCGTTCTTAAATAATATAAATAGACGTCTATTAGACTTTGATTCAAAACTTTGGAGAGGTATTAACTAGCTTAATCACAGCCCGCTACAAACAATTATGTTAGGACTATAGGAATACCTGGCAATAATTTACTGAGACTTTTCCTTATAAATCGTTGTAGTTATAAATCATAAATAATAGTTGTGTCAAGGTTCAACCCAAAAAAATCTCCAACAAATCTGCCACCAAGAGGAATATACAGAGTGTTTTTTATTCACTGACAAGCGGCAAACTGACTGACTCGGTGGCTAAGTGGTTAGCGATTCTGACGTGTCGTGGGTTCGATCCCCACACAGGGCAAACTTTTCTATGATGAGCAGAATTGTTTGCTCTGAGTCTGGGTGTATAATATCTATATTTGTATGTATTTAAATATATCTGTATATATATCAGTCGCTGGTTCCCAAGATACAGGAGGGAATCCTAGTTTGGGGCCAGATGACCGTGTGTGATTTGTCCCAGATATTATTATTATTATAAACTTTTTTTTATTCACTGAACAACTTTCTAAACTATACCACTGGATCAAAATAATTGAGTTCCCTTGCAACTTTAATTAATGTCAAGAAAAGGATCACGGACTTTAATATTTTTTTAAGATTTTAGGTAGGTACCTTGAGATCCGATTTTGGTGTAAGTTTGTGGAGTATGGTAATAAACCTTTGCGTACCCAGCAGTGGGGTCGACATGGGTTGTTAACGTTTAGGTTCCTTGGGGAATGTTGTTCAGTTTTGGCGAATATAATTTAGCATTTGTCGCTTGAGCGAATATAGTTATGAGTTGGGGCGAGTTTCTTTTGGGCTCGACGTTTCTTCTCGCTCCGCTAACACTTCCCGAAACGTTGAGTGTACAAGTTCCGAGTGGTAGGAACTTTGTACTAAGTAGAAAAAAATATGACGATTTAAAAGTATGTGTAAAGAATCTACTTAAATAAAGTTTTGATTTTGATTTTTTGAGTTGTTACGAGACCAGGTACTACATATGAAGAAGTTATAAGGTAGATATGTTTTACAATACAATAATATCAGCAACTGTATCCTGAATTCTACACAAAATTAATCATTTCATTTCATAAGGTTGCTAATATACGAATCATTGGAATAATTCCTATAGATTTATGCGGTTTGATCCCTCAGTTCTATCTGTACACGTGTCCTTATATGCAATTATTAATTTTGCATCGATTAACTTTTTATTCATAACTGTTCAACCAAGTACTGTTTGTCAAGATTCCTTATGAATATTGTATTAGTTTCAAGGTAAAAGTTTTTTTTACCTATAATTTATGCAGATTGCAGTTATATTCCTCAGGTTCACTATATTTATGTCATAATGTCTTTATAATATGATTTGTTTAACTTATTCTGAAGGAAACTGGGCTACGGTTTATTTTTTTATTCGTTACTCTTCATGTGTTTACCAACGTTCTGTTTATAAAGATTTCTTATGAATATTTTAATCATAATTATATTTTAAAGTTGTTCAGTCAGCATCTACTATTTGCCACTTGTCAGCATTTAAACTCAGCCTGTATAAATAGCCCTCTACAATTGCGTTAAGCGGCCAGTCAAAACTGTTCGCTCTTTGTTTATTCGCCAATGGCAATATTACAAAACCTTTATTATATTAGCACATAAACCAGCAACGTCATTGATAAAGTCAATACGGTTCACAACCGCATGTCATGTAATGCACCGTGACACGTGACATTATCTTTACATTGACATGCCAGTGTTATAAATTGTGCGAAACACGATGTAATTTCGTTAATATACAGTTGTAAATTAAACGGTGGGTTTGGTTTTTGCTAATGAAACATAAAAAGTTTTCCAAAGGAACTCTAATGCATTTAATAATCATGAGATTAAAAGAAAAATTACAACGTATGTTTAATTTGTTACAGACGTAAATACATTTATTTTTATAATTAATTTAAATGTTTTTTATTTTATTATTGTAACAAGCCAGGGTAAGATTAATCACCATCTGTAGGTAATGTACGTCAACAAGAAATTTTAATAAACTCCAGATTTCTGTAGAAATGTCGCATTACTAAATGAGTTTTGGCTTCGGTTTCGACTGAAAATGTAATTTCGGAAGGTCACTTTTGGAGCTTTCAAATTGAAAGCTGATACAGCCTGAGTAACTAATATTGTAGATATTAAACAGCAATAAAGCAACTGAAAGTTTCACTTGAACAGATCGCTGGCATGTATTTATTTTCTTCTCTAACTGATCGAGTTTCTGTCGTTTTAAATATTGACTTACTTATTTATTAATTATTTATCAATCAATCAATCAAACAAATACACTTTATGTATTAGGAAACCTACCTTTGAAATAATTTGAATGAATGATAAGGGTAGGGTAGCATTCGACCACGGCTATCCTCTGAACATAATTATGTAAGAAAAAATAATTACCTAAATAATTTCCATTGTGGACATTGCGGTTTTTGAAACTAATAGACTCAGTTGTTTGTTCCGGGGATACCTTACTTAGATTTTTCACGCAATAATGAATTACCTCGGCCGTATAAAGGTATACTAAAACACATAGTTTTATTTAAATCTTTAGTCATTAATTTGAGAAAAAATAACAAAGACATTGATTTGTATGGGTGGTACCTTAATCAGATTTTTTTTCGGAATCACCAACAGTAAAATAATAAAATACGGCTGGAGTTATAACAATATATTGAAATAGTCTTAATTTAATCAAAATCCTTCCAGTAGTCTTGGCACTACAGCACAAGAACCCACACACAGAAAAAGAGGGGGGAGAGACATTTTTAGGCATTTCTAGTGCTTCACAGTCGATACTTATCAAAATCTCAAGAACATTTTTTTTTTGCCATGGCAATACTTCCTTACTCCTTCGTCGCTCGCTAACATTAAAAGGGTAATTTTTAAGACGGTTTACAAAACCACCGAGCTTAGTGAAAGTAATTTTGTATAAACTAACTTTTTCCCGCGGATTCATCCGCGTGGCATGTTTATGACTATCCTTGAGATGTAGTCCACGAGTTGCAAGCAACAAATCCTTCAGAACTATAAATTGTCCCGTATAAAAAGTATTTTATGTTGGTCTACACTGTTTACTTATTATAGGCATACTGCATTGCAAAAAGCAGTGTCAATAGCTTTTTTCACAACTTGTCAAAAGCTATGTATTTGACCGAAATTAAATCCTATGCTCTGTGTCCTTTATTTAAATGTACTTATGCGAAATTTCAGTGAAATCAGTAGTGTAGTTTTAGCATGAAATAAAAGCTTTTTCACCTTGCTTTAACATTCAATTCCCGATAGAATTCCATGAAGGATCTTTTAGGGAGTTATCCATACATAATCATTAGCCTAAACCCTTCTACAAACCCTTGTACAATGGAAAAATATGAATATTTTTTAAAGAAAATCTGGCACAATGCAAGAGAAAATCATCTTAAAAGCCGTTTAACATACAACTTGGATATGTTGTGGGCTATGTACTTATTCACATAATTTAGTCCTTAAAATCTTATAATGTAATATTTAGTACATAGTTGTTAATTATCCCAAATAAATAAATAAAAAAAGAAAAACTTTCCTGTTGTTCGCGATTCAAAATTTAGAGCACCATTTGTTATTCTGTTTACCAAAACTTTTAGGTAAACAGCGATCCCGATTCACTTTATTATTGATCTCGTTACGTTACAGATATAACAGCGGGAGTCGTAAATAAAAAAGTGATTTCAGAGAAAAACAATAAAAGATTTATTAGTCTAATATTTTGCTCGACTAAATCTAGACACCAATGTAAGTGAGCAATTTGGTGAAATACGACTTTGCACAGATTCCAGATTTGTTATTTACGTAACAACGAATATCACTTCGTCGAATCGTCTGTCTTTAATGGACGCTGTTAGAATGCGTTGCGTAATCGGCGTCATTAGCCACAGTTACGTACAATGTTGACATCACAGCAGGATAAGGTTCATCCACTGAATGTTTTTTCTACGGATTAGCTCGAATCTATTGCCAAAAATTACAGGAGAACATCGGCCACGCTGAGATGCGATTTCCTTAGGGCTTGTTTATGGAGACGCGGGGCGTTGCGCGGCGTGTCAGGCGTCGCGTCGTCGTGCGGTCGCATCAAACATATGGTAAACTATGAGAGCGTTCATGTAGAAGCATCAACGCTCTCGTAAACGCCACCGCGCAGCTGTTTTGTCCTCATAAGAAAGAAGGCCGCAAAATATAAGGAGTTTCCGTATACTTTGCGCGGTTGACACGCGGTTTTCTTTTCATTAATTGCATGAAGTACCTATCGACTGCTAATCATCATTTTGTTTTAGCTATGTCGGTCTATTACTTAATTCTATGGTGAATCATCGTCCCAGAACTTTTGGAATACAAAAAAAACTTACCTGCTTCACTAGCTTTCTAAAGTGTACATTGGCTCGACATTAGAATTTGTCACCCTTTTCGGCTCAATATCATCGTATCTTGACAATCAGCTGAGTAGTTTGAATTTTGATAGAATCTTTTGGAACCTCCTTCCGAAAGTTATTATCACACGGTGAGAGCGACCAAGGACGATGGAGAATCGATGGAGACAAATAGCAAGACTCAAAACCAGCACAGATCAAGATCCTCAGTAATAGGGACCGATCACAGAGTGAGAGAGATTTGAGTTCTTCTGTTCAGGTATTTAAGGCGAAAACAGTATCTGCACTGCAGTTAACCGCGCGGTGATGAGGTTTTGATGCAGCGCCCTGTGTTACTTGTGTTACGTAATTCAACGCGAATACCATATATTATTGCAATGATTCTCAAACCGCAAACACATAATAACTATATTAAATTAAATGGTAAATATTAGATATAGTATGAAGACTCACTGCCACTCTCTGAAGCAGTAGTGTAGCTAGGTAACCAAAGGCCCTGGTGCCAAAAAAATGGGGCCCTATCTAATCTGGTTAGGTTTTATCAAGTAAAAAAAATCTTCATGTAGGAAGTAGCTTTGCCCTGCACTGCACGATAAAGAGCTGATGATATTTATATTCTGCATGTGGTAGAAATTTTTCCAAGTTCAATTACGGTTTACTGGTCAGAGTCCAAGCCGAGGGCACCCTAACACCCTAAGCTTGAAGGCCGAGGTGCACTGCACCGCCTAGCCCTCCGATAGCTACGCCAGTGCTCTGAAAGTGACCTCACAGTGGATACGATAAGGTAACGGTCCATAAAGTCGTCACTGGTCATCTCAACTTGTCGTCTTAACTCAGTTATCACAGAGTGCTTTGTCAGTTATCTTAGGTCTTAGTAGGTAAAAACATCGGACGATTCGTATGGAGTGTTCGGAGTTTGACGCAAGTGTGTCTTTCGTCTCATCAGGAATATCCTACTTGGTGTTCTCTACTAGACTCATCATCATCATCATCATCAACCACAAGATATCCACTACTGAACAAAGGCATCCCCCAAGGATTTTCGCGCCGGTCTTGCTTCCCGCGACCTTCCATAGGTCATCGGTCCACCGAGTGGGAGGCCTGCCTACGCTACTCCCCACTACAGGGGCAAGGGTCTCTTCCCATACATCAGGAAGGTTAGGCCATACTCCACACACGGGGGCCAAGTCCGGATTAGTGCAGGTTGTGGGGCTATAAGTTAGTTAGTTAGCATAATTTTCTAGCCTGTTTAACCTAAATTAAATAATGGTTATTATACTCACAATAATATAAGTTTCTGTCGCTCCAGAGGTATGGAGTCCGGAAGTTCCGCGAACAGCGAGTCTGTCACCGAAAAAGCATTCTCAAGTTTCGATCTATAAAGAAACAACCAGAATAAAACCTGTTATCATCTAGTTGCTTACAAAATAGGGGTATTCTGGAATATCTGAAAAAATATAATTACTGTGGTTTCTTCATGAAACCAATCAATTTGAAACCACAATTTCCAAAAAAAAAATGTACCACATCTATAATAACCACTGGCACCGACTCCACAGAGCTTGGGTATGCCCGAGCCGCCCAAGTGACATTATCAGCGGGACTGAGCCATTATCAGTGTGGCTTCTTTCAATCTTCTTTCTTTATAAGAGAATTAAAAAACTTAAACATCTGTGACAACCATTTTTCGTTATGCGCACTGCCGTCCCTAACGATGATTACAAATTACAAAAACGATATCCATGCGGGCAAAAGTTAGTTATAATATTAAGAAAATAAGCATCAAATTTTTTTCCGCCCTAGACCCCCCATATTTTCATGAAGTCGGCGCCCCTGATAATAACTATATACTTATTTGTATTTTTTTATATTTCGTAAATTTTGCCTTTATTAAGTAAAGAAAGTATAAGCTAACAAATTATTTACTGATAATTAGGGTTCAATATGTTTTAGACTATTATATCTTTTTAGATGTCATGCTATCAATTTTTTTAAGATTTGCAGCTTGAAATAACTTTATGACTATGCATTTTTGATGAATGCGAACAAAAAAACATGGTCGCATAAAGAGCTAGACCTAAAAGAGCTAGAAATGCCCGCCCGGCCAAACTTGGCACAAAAAAGGAAAGAGTGTTGCACTTTGATGTCGGAAGCCAAGATCCACACTTCGGATACCTGAGTCAGCGAAGTAGGTATCTACTAGTATTATAAGGTAACTAAAAAACTAAACTCATGAAACCAATTTAACTAAAAAACTTAGTTTATAAGGTAACATAGGTTAAGTTTAGTTTGTTTCTACTAACCACTTTTATGGACTTATGGTCTGCAATAAATAAAATTATTATTTGTAAGTATACATTTGGGCTACTCTGACCACTATGCGCCAGGCGAAGTGGCAGGAGCTGCTCCAGCAGAAGCACAGTCGGCTGGAGGTCAATGCGACGAGGATAGAAAGCGTAAATTATTATCATTATTAATATTATGTATGTGTAGTCACGGAAAATGGAGGATAGCAACGATTCAGTTAGTGTTGTGGACAATTCCACATATACCCCTCTAAAGGTCTGCCGTGGACCTTTGTCATAATTCTCATCCCGTATTTTTAAATAGCACGGTACACAAAATATTCATAAAGGTATAAAGTCGAAATGTTATTGGAATTAAAAGGTTTTCTTAACAGACCTAAATCTTTCTTGAGTTTCATAAGTAGAAATCACTGTATTTTTTTCAGGTATTTCAGAAGTACTTACCCTACAAATTTTATCAGTTTACAAATAGTTAAAAAATATAATCTATTTGCAAGGGTATACCATAAATCAAAAATACATCATTTATTAAATATTATTCACTAAACAGCTTATTTTTATAAGTTGCATCATCATAACTTACCAACAGGTGAGATGATGGGTTTAGAAATTAGGAATAAAAAAAAATTTAAAGTTGCAGTAAAACTTACTCTCTTGGAATTTCATAACACATACATATTTTATTTTTACAAGGTAATTGTATCAAATTATGACTTTCTAGCTTGCTATTTCATACAATTACAGAACAGATTTTTGTTTTTGTAGTGTTCTAGTCGTCAACTACCGGAATTTTCAAAATCACCGTAGCATAGATGAAAAAGTAAATTACATTATTCGAAGTAGGCGACTGTGTTCACTTTTCGAAGATTTTTTTTCCTACTTATTACGTTTCCTACCATTTGGAACGCGTAGTCCATATACCATTTGGAAGCGTTTGCGGAGAACAATCCAAAAAAACCGGCCAGGTACGAGTCGGACTCGCGCACCGAGGGTTCCGTATAAATTCATAATCACACATGTCTTGAACTCTATATTTTTTATATTTGAGTTGATTGAATGAAAGGTAATTTGCTGTTTACGATTTATGACGTATTAAAAAAAAACTACTTCAAAACTAATAAAAAAAAACCGGCCAAGTGCGAGTCGGACTCGCGCACCGAGGGTTTCGTATAAATTCATAATCACACATGTCTTGAACTCTATATTTTTAGAGTTCCGTAGCCAAATGGCAAAAAACGGAACCCTTATGGATTCGTCATGTCTGTCTGTCTGTCTGTCCGTCCGTATGTCACAGCCACTTTTTTCCGAAACTATAAGAACTATACTGTTGAAACTCGGTAGTAAATGTATTTTGTGAACCGCATTAAAATTTTCACACAAAAATAGAAAAAAAACAAAAAATTTTGGGGGATCCCCATACTTAGAACTGAAACTCAAAAATATTTTTTTCATCAAACCTATAGGTGTGGGATATCTATGGATAGGTCTTCAAAAATGATATTGAGGTTTCTAATATCATTTTTTTATAAACCGAATAGTTTGCGCGAGAGACACTTCCAAAGTGGTAAAATGTGTGTCCCCCCCTGTAACTGCTAAATTAAGAGAATGATAAAACTAGAAAAAATATATGATATACATTACCATGCAAACTTCCACCGAAAATTAGTTTGAACGAGATCTAGTAAGTAGTTTTTTTTTTTAATAAGTCATAAATAGTAAACAGCAAATTACCTTTCATTCAATCAACTCAAATATAAAAAAAAATTGAGTTCAAGACATGTGTGATTATGAATTTATACGGAACCCTCGGTGCGCGAGTCCGACTCGCACTTGGCCGGTTTTTTTTATATATTTGAGTTGATTGAATGAACATCTTCTTTTGTTTTATCTATAATCAGTTTCTGTATCCAAACCAAAACTATGGTAAAAGGGGACAGCGTCACACCTACCTATATATGCAGTTAAGACCATATGAGTGTACAAGTCCCGCGTGGTAGGGACTTTGTACTAGGCAGAAAAAAATATTGACGATTTAAAAGCATGCGTAAAGCATCTACTTAAATAAAAAACATTTTGAGTTTGAGTTTATGCATAGTTTTCAGTGAAAAACATGATATCGAGGGTTCACGGGCGACTTGTATTAAGCGACATTTTTAGAAATGTTCAGGAGACTGATTTAAAAAAATATTTCTTAGAAAAATAATCATTAAAACTTAACTTCGTAGTATTACATAGATTCTCGATATTCTTAATAATTTAAATATTATTCAGAAGTTATTTTTTGTGAGGTATTTTGTAAGAAAAAAAATTTTAAAGTAGAGGTAACCTGTGTTTCCAAAAATGTCGCTTAATACAAGTCGCCCGTGAACCCTCGATATATAATACATTATTATGTACTTATAAATTAGTTGTGTTATGTCACAGTTGTGTATAATAGGATTATGTTTCAGCTACCTTTAACAATAATGAAAATGAAAATATCGGCCCCTTCGTTTACGAGGTCATCTTTCTGTAGACATTTATTAAATAAAAAGATAACAAACAGTTATTAAACAAACAACCCCGGTTTGAACAAACATCTTGTATCGTATCCAAGTTTTATTTATCAACAGACCAAGCAAACATCGTCATATTAATGTAATTACTAGAGACTCGGGTAATATCATATATACATACAGAGTGTTAAAAAAGTGCGTTTGAGATTTTAGGGGTAGCTCAGAATCAAGTATAGAATAAAGGAAAAATAAATAAAAAAACCGATCGACAACTTTTTTTTCAGTTTCCCATACTAGTGAATCCAGAATTTGTATGGGAAACTGAAAAAAAAGTTGTAGATCGGATTTTTTTACATTTTTGCTGCATTCCATATTTGCTTCTGAGTAGCTCCTTAAAATCTCAAACGCACTTTTTTAAACACCTGTATGTATTGGAAATAATGTAAGAAACAATCATACACCCTGAGAAAATAATAAATACTGACAGCCGACTGCCTAAGCTAAAGATCGGTAATGTATTTATTTGAGTCGTATGTCAGTATGGTTTTTTTACTGCCCGTAACTGTTAAAGCGACTTGATGGATTTTATAGTGCGAGATGTTTAAACATTTGTCTTGATCCTCTGATTGTAAAAGATATTTCCCCTGATTATACAATCGGTTTGTTTCGCAAAATGAATTATAAATAGAACCTACATATACGATTGTTATACGTCCTCAGCAATTTTTTTATTGTAATTGGGTTCGATATTATTCGTATGCAACATGACTATACACTATACCAGGTAAGTTTATTTGAATTTATGTGTATAATCATTAAAATATCAAATCGCTACTAATGAAATTCTCAAATCTATTATATTTCGCCGGGTGCTAGAAACGTGAAAGGAAAAACATCGTTGAAAATGTCTGTCCATTTGAGTTAAGCACACTGTGGCACAGGTCACGTTTCGCTAAGTCCGTGGGTTTGGATCTACAATGCCTTTGTCATCTAACTGCTAACGATGTTGTACGACAGAATTCAAAACGATTTTTTTTAATTTAAATGGATGCTGTACACATTTTTTTAAAACGTCATTTCTTCGACTTTCGGAACTTAGCGAAGGGAGAAGAAACGTAGTATTAGCGAAGGGAGAAGAAACGTCGTATTTTCCAAAAATAAAACCAATCAAACACTTTCTTAATCATTATTTCGAATTCAGTTTATATCATTACTAGAATTCGGAGCTGAATGATCTATACATTTTCATCCATACATCTTTATCACGGACATAGTCTAGTGCTTCACACTAATAACCTTTGGAACACAGACATTTTTTCACATGACTTATTTTCTGATAAGCTAGTTAACTTATTTTATTTTGAAATAAAATTTAATACACTGCCCCATGAAGGTCTTATAATCCTATGGTAATTAATAAATTGTTTTTGTTAGAATTTCATCCACAATTGGTAAGCCTTCGGTATCATATCGATACTTCTGGGCTCAAAGGGCGTATACGCTAAATAAAACTTAGGCGTATACGCCCTTTGAGCCCAGAAGTATCGATATAAAGGCCTTTATACCGGTGGTGTGATGATGATAGAAGCGGGTGTACCAAGATTTCTCAACGTACTGTATCTTCACACAGGACAACATAAATGCTTTTAACACTGATGTTTGGCGGCGAGACTTAGATAAACCATGCGGTCTCAAAAAATTCCCTACCATCAAGCAAACCTAGTTCTACAAAATTGGACCCCGCCGGGAATCGATCCCGCGTGCCTAGCCACGACGCGACGGATGCATTTCAACTCGGCTTTTGTGGCATGATCTAGCAGGTAGCAAAGAAAGCGCGTTTCCTTTAGCACAGTTTAGTAGTGCCGTAGTGTTAAGCAGTAGAGCCACGGGTAACAAACACGCGTATTTAGAAAAAACGACGATTTGAAATAATGTGCAATGCATCTACATAAATTAAAAACATTTTGATTTCGATTTTTTGATTTTCGTATGTTTTCGTAAAATCTGAATGTAAAGTATGCTATTCATGGGTAATATTCAAAATATTCGTACAGTCGCCAAAAAGAAACAAAAACGAATAGCATAACAGAAATGTATGTCGTTACACAATATTAACAAAAATGAAATATACCTAAGGCTCGTGTTATATATAGTTTTGTAAAAAAAATCACACTCAAGTGTTTTTGGACATTACAAATGCAATTATTTTGATTGTTTAATACATAGGGTGTCCACTTTCTGGAAAAGTCTGGGAATCAGGGAAAAGTCAGGGAAGCTTTTGGTGGCAGGGAAAGTCAGTGAAATGACCTGGCGACCTGGAAAAGTCAGGGATATCTGAGTTTTCCCAAAGATCGTTAGTGAGGGAAACATCCATGCTCTAGTCTGATATTTCCTCGTCTCTGCTGATATTTAACCCAGACTTTTGAACGTTATAAGTGATCTACATCATGACTTCTCATTCCACAGCTTGAGGATTTTAGGTAAGAAGCACCTCTGAACTGAAACCTTATGGTTCGAGACCAATTTGGCTTTAGATGGTGGGAATAAATTCCACTCTGATGGCGAGTGGTGATAAAACTGTGCTGTAGGCATCATGGAGAACAGTTCCTCAGAACACATGCCGTTATATAAGCGGTAGAACACACAGAGAGAGCTGTAGTATCTCCGAAAGCTGAGGGGTTCTAGAACTCTGGTGAGCTTAGGGTTGTCAACAATTCTGACGCGTCGCTGGGAGGATTCGAAATTGAATGTTGCTAGAAATAACGAAACCTAGGATCCTGATGCTCGTAGTAACAGCAAGCGTTGTTCCTTGGAACTGAGGGGCTACAGTACAAGGGATTTGTGGCGGTGATGGCGCAGACTTGCGTCTTCGTGGGGTTACAGCGGACTAAGTTTAGTCTATCCCATTCGTAGATTTGCTCCAGAGAGTCTTCGACTTCAGAAACAAGCCTGGCACATCGATCTGTGAGATGTTTGTTCAACCGGTGTACGGCGCATCACCCGTACTGTTATCCGCATAGCAATGAATACCGCATATTTGTAGGAGTTCATTGATATGCAGAAAGAATAGGATATGGATTTAGTATAATTGCTAACAGTGTAACACATCAAAGCTGGTGATCCAATTGCACAATCCCACGGGTAGGCGTATGCTGGTAATTTCGATAAGAGTGCCTTATGCCCGACCCTGTTGAACGCCTTAGCTATATCGAGGTTGACTGCCAATGTCTCCCCTCGAGTTTCAATGGCTTCGGCCTAGCGGTATGTTAGGCAGACTAGAAGATCACCGGCTGACCGGCCATGACGAAACCCGTATTGGTGGTCACTAATAAGGTCATGTTCTTCTAGACATGCTAGGAGCTGCGTTTTAATCACACGCTCCATCACCTTTGAAAAAAGGGAGTTAATAGCTTTGGCCTAAAATTCGACGGGTCAGTTCTATGCCCCTTTTTGGAGACTGGTTGTAACTTTCCAGGATGTTGGCACATGGCCTGTGAAGTAGGAGAGTGCGTAAACTCTTCTCGTTACTAGAGTCTGGTCTACATACAGTAAATAGGGCTGTGAGACAGGTCATTAGCATAATGGGTGGGACATTTATACAAGGTGTTAATAAATTCGTTGTTATTACTTAAACTAGGGCTTCTACTCATGAAACTGAACAACTTTTCCAAAGGAACCTGTAGTGAATTCGCAAAAAGAAAATTTGGACTTCCTATACTAATTGGGCCAATCAGGTGACTGACTTGTTAGAAAAGTAAAAATTTTTTTTCACGAATTGACTATGGGCTCCTTGGGAAATATTGTTCAGTTTCACTAGTAGAAGCCCCAGTTTAAGGAATGATCACTAATTTCTTTACACCTTATACAGGATGTAGCAAAATTGGTGTAGGACCCGTTAACTGGGGATTCTACTCATGGCACTGAACAACTTTTGTTCTACGTCTTTGCTCAAATCCCAAAAAAATATTTTGGACTCTCCATACAATTGATCATCTGTTTTGCCATTTTTGTATGGAGAGTCCAACAATTTTTACTAATTTTACGTAAACATCCTAGTAACCATGAAACTAACCATAACTTACCATGTAACTATTTTTTTTTAGTATTATGTAGACAGCGTACTCACGTGCCCCCAATGTGCACGGGGGTTTGCCGCGAAAATTGGCTATATTAGCCATATTCGGGTGCACCAGCGCTAACAAGCCGACTAGGAGTCGAAGTGGTCGCCATGACCGAAATCGGTCGGATGGTTCATCAACCATGACAGAAAAAAATCTGTAGAACTTAATTATCAGAAAAAGGTCAAAGCGGACCAGACACTATCATTAATAATGACAGTATTTTTACATCAGTATATTGACATTCCATCGTTTAGTATACGTCAGACCATCATTCCAACCACTTCACTGTCAGTATAGTGTCAGTATATTGACATTACTTGAAAATACTGTCATTATTACTGATAGTGTCTGGTCCGCTAAAGAAAAAAATGTCTAACTTTTTTGTAACGCACGCGTCTTCTGGGACATACTTTTTTTTTTAGGGAAACAGTGGGGTTAAAAAGCAAAATAATTTAATTTATAAAATAAGCCTAATACATTTTGTTGTGAATGTATGGGTTTTGAATTATCTTAAATCCACCGTATACGCCCGTCGCGTCGCTCATATAAGTTCTTGTAAAAATATGCAGCTTTTATTATTACATACGTGGACATTTTATCATGTGGAAATTTACGATAATTTTGAACATTACCCTCATATGACTGCGGGTGATTTGAACATTACCCCAATGTAAGTGCGGGTGAACCTAAGTTGAATAACGGCAACCTAAGTAGTGACCTAACTCAAGAGTTCTTATCATTAAATAACAGTCGAAAAGCCGTGTTTGGATAGATATTTAATTTTCGGTCCAAACTTCGACTACCCAAGCTTCAAACATGAAATAATCTGATTAAAGGTAAGAAGTTTAGCCCCTCCCTCTGTAAAATCCATATACTTAGGGCTATTACGAAGCAGCGCATATGATATCCGTTAGAGCCACCCGTCCGTGGCGCGGATTTCCGGCGCGGAGATACACGTGAGGCTTTACTTTAAAACATCGTTTCAGTTTAGTTTTTCAGTAACGTAGATTATTCCGTGCTCTAAAGGTACATCGATATATATATCCCTCATTTATAGTGTTTTTAAGTTGTTGATCTGGAGATGTTTTCAGTCTCATGGTATACGTAACCAGCAATCTGTGGAGGCGTTCTAAAGGCGAAGGAAAGCGGAGTGTCGACCCACTAAACAACCAATTTGCGTTGGTTTATAAATTCAACTTAGTACTGCTCATTTGTGTGGATTTTCCTCCTTATTCTGTGACGTATGACGTCAATGCAATTAAATGGATGCTGAGCCAGCAAGATTACATAATAAGGCAGGGCATAAAAGGAATCATAAGATTTTTCTATTTATTCTGTGTTAATAAAGATTGTAATGTTTTTGCTGAACTACGTCCTCTATTTAGTAAAAAAATATATCTTTTCCTTTTCGAAATCTGAATAGTGTTTTAAGTGTAATGTTCTTTGTATATGTTCTTGTATATTTTTGCTATGATACTGAATAAATAATTTTAAAAAATAGTGAATCATTCTTTTTCCTATATTCTAACTTGATTCTGAGTAACCCCTTAACAAAGGCACTTTTTAACACCCTGTAGGAATAACGTAGGCAACTAACATAAACCTATTACGTAAAGCGTAAACGTGGGCAACGAGGCTACGTTATTTAATATCTGCTTCTAATAATAGCTTTTTACTATAACGCAAAATATAATATTAATATTCCGTGAAGTCCCCGAAGGCAATTCATGTCCCATCGTTGTCTGTAAATCTCCGAGGATAATCTTGAGGTTTTTTCCAGGACAATATGGCTTATTAGGGAAACGTAAGATCGTAATCAAATCAGTGTTCTAATAAGCATAAATTGGATGGGATTTGTAATTTTGAAATCCGCGGGAAACACCATTTTCTTTTTATTATATAAAAATAATAATCATAAGTTTCTTTCAAAATATACGTGCATTTTTTTTACAGTACCTTCGACTGGTGAAACTGAACTACTTTGCCCACAGAACTTATACTTAATTCGCGAATACTTTTTTATACGTCCCATACAAAGCTGGTGGTACATCATCAAATCGGACATATTTTTTTTACGAATAAAGTGTACGTCAGTTTCATGAGTAGAAGTCGTGGTTATATTTTTTCAGGCATTTCAAAAGGAAAAATAATAAAATATAAAGAGGCAAAAAATTACGGTTATGGACC
Organism: Coleophora deauratella; assembly: GCA_958295455.1. Classification (NCBI taxonomy): domain Eukaryota; kingdom Metazoa; phylum Arthropoda; class Insecta; order Lepidoptera; family Coleophoridae; genus Coleophora; species Coleophora deauratella. The sequence continues at coordinate 3,157,087 of OY282400.1, read as the reverse complement.
AGATTAGTTACTTGTCTTGCCAATCCTCCCTGTATACCGGCAGGCATTCAATCATTTCCAAAAAAAAACTCTTTATTACTGTTTGCATAAAGTACATTAATAATAATCAGCATGTCCTGTCGACAGTCATAGGCCTTCTCAAACTTCTTCCACTCCGTTATGTCTCTGGCTATCCTAAGCCGCAGTATTTAATCAGTCTTTCTGATGTCATCAGACAAACCTTTTAATTTTCCTCCCTCGTTTCCGTTTACCGTAACACCGACGGAAGCGACGAATCGAATACCTACATAACAACGTCCAAAAATTAGCATTTTTATTTAAGTGGTAATTCGAGCAGTGTTATAAAACAAACGAAAGATTCCGTTATTTATTTTTAGGATAAAGTAGGTTAATAGAAGACAAATAGATATATAGTGGATAATATATAGAAAATTTATTTTTCAATAAACAACAAATTTAAGCATAGTCAACAAAAAAATTTAAACACAATGAAAAGTTATGAACAAATGAAATAAACAAATTAACTTAATTTTAAACAAAAGATAATTAATGAAATTTTAAATAGATCCTGGACTCAGCATATGCCATAGATATACAAAATAAGATAAATAACTAAAAATTGAGATTGTTATATATATCCCGATGGTTTTAAATGGGGCAATCTAACCTTAAGCACACCCCTGACACTCCACACAAATTTTCCGAGTTATTAACCTATCACGACTCCCCTTTCTAAAACATACGAGAGAGAGAGTGAAAAATGAGTGACAGTCGTATAGATCATTATCGGATCATACCCTCAGGGGAGTGAGAGAGCAGCATGGGAGCATTTAAAACTATAATACACTGTGCCTTAAGTATCATCAAAAAGGGACTGAAAAGGTCTTTGAAGGATCGTCAAAGCATTGATTGTTCCCCTGGTGTTGCAAATGCCCATAGGTAGCGGTAACCACTTACCATCAGGTGGACCGTCAGCCTTTTACCATCCTACTTACTTAGTTAATACAAAAAACATATATTTGTTCTTATTCTTATATTATACTAGCTTCCGCTCGCGACTTCGTCTGCATGGACTTCAGAATTAGGGTCCAGAGAGAAATAAAATGTTAAGGAGGCGCCATCTAGTGAATAAGCGGAAATTTTGAGTTTTTAAGCATTCCTCCGGGAACCCTTAAGTTTACCGGGATAAAACGTATCCTATGTGTTAGCCGAGTGCTTTATCTATCTACCTACCAAATTTCATCCAAATTCGTTCAATAGTTTCGGCGTGAAAGCGAAACAAACAAACACACATCCATACTTTCGCATTTATAATATTATATTATATTATATTATATTATATTATATTATATTATATTATATTATATTATATTATATTATATTATATTATATTATATTATATTATATTATATTATATTATATTATATTATATTATATTATATTATATTATATTATATTATATTATATTATATTATATTATATTATATTAGTGAGATAAGTATAATTATTAAGTAAGATAAGATGCAGGTTTTAAACATATTATGTCATACAGAGACAATAAATTGTCTTTACGGCATCGTTCCACTTGCGGTGGCCACTCAATTTAATGTCATACTGTAAAAAGATCCCAAGTGTTCCGCAGTTTCTCTGTTTTGTATTTAGAATTGCGATCACGTAATAACATAGGATGTAACAAAGGCTGTAGCAATACTGTGTGGTGGCTTTATTATTCTTATTTTTTTCGAGCCGATGTTTCTTTTTTTTTTGTCTATCATTAAATAGTGTATTTTTTAAAATACTTTTTGGTGTGACTTTATTAACCTTCTTCTTTTATTTATTTTATTTAGTTTATTTAGTAAACAAACAGTCATTTACTTTTGGTATCGATGGTTCAAAGAAAACCAACCCAATCAGCATCTACGTTTTTTTAATTATCATAATTCATTTATTCACGCTTTCATGCATGGTGTAAAATAAACAGGTGTAAAAAATATAAAAAGGAGCACACATCGTCCCTCGCACGACTAACTCTCCTATCTCATTTTTCTCAAGTTCTTAAAAACAACCATATTCCAATGGGGAAGAAAACTGACAAAGCTCGCCGATAGAGGCGCTGATATCGCTTGACCCATACTAACTGTCAAAACGTATAGAAAAAATTGTTTACGTGAACTAAACATAAGATTATTTAAAAAATGTCGCGTTGTGTGGCGATTGGTTGCAATAATAATGGAAATCATTAATTTCCTAAAGATTCTCGGATGAAGAAGACGTGGGAAAAGTTACGTTTTCAATTATGTACTTTTCAACTTCGCCTTTAATTGAGGAACAGTCCAAGTCGCATACATTTTCCATTTAACAATTTTAGAGAAAAAATACTAATTTATAACACCTCGATAATAAAAACTACTTGAAAGTTGTTATGAGTCAAGCGTCCGTAGCGCCATCTGCAAATAGCTTTGCGTTTTCTTCCCCATTAGAAAAAGTTCAAACTCAAATCATCAAAAATCTGAGATAGGAGAGTTAGTTATGCGAGGGACGACATAACACCCTGTAAGAGCACTGCATTTGTGGCCCTCATAGGCCTTCAATAGTGCATGTGTCCAGCTACTTGAAGTAAGCCAGTAAATAGGTCATTGTTTATGAGTTTGCTCCACAAGTGCTTTATCCTGTATCAGACAAACCTTTCTGTTGCATCATCCAACCTGTGTCCGCAATCGATTCAGAGATTTCCAGATCGCCCACGGCTAGCCTAGTCCTACACAGGGCGAAAGACCTCCTGTGTGATGAAGGTTTCTGAGACTGGAAACGTCATTTTCCATAATCAATATAACCAGTATTTATGATGGGCTTTATTTTTAACCGAGTTGAAAAAGGAGGAGGTTCTCAATTCGACTGTATGTTTTTTTTGTATGTTTGTCACGCGATTACTCCGCCAATTATGAATTGATTTTGATGATTCCTTTTTTTGTTTGGTAGATTATACTTCAGAGGTGGTCCCATATAAATTTTATCGAAATTGATTCAGAGCTTTTTGAAAGTCTCAAACATAGCAAATGTTGTTTTTACGATTGAATTTGTTGTTTTTAACGTGTTCAGCGTTTTTAATTATTTTAATAAATCTTATCAATTTTTGTCTAGGACAACTGAAACTAAAAAAGAACCTTTCGTACAAATAGATCGGCTTATTGGGTAAAGTGTGGGAAATATTTTTTTTTCAATTTTCTTAAAATCGTAACATTTACCTACACTTACACCATTTTGTAACACCCTGTATACGTCCACCGTTTGAAATTTAGTGCACGGATTGTCTCTGTGATTTATAGCGGCCTGATTGCTCGCTTGTCATGGACAAGCCATCTCTGAGTAGGCTTTCAACGCGACGTAATCATGATTCGATCCTTTGACTTAATTCTAAATTAGTTTCCCATAAGAACAAGGTAAGGTTAATCTCCAATGGATATGTTATGAGCATTATAATCAGCCAAAAGAGGTCCACTGCTTAACGTTGTGGAAATCCTTAGGGGAGGCCTTTTTCCCTAAGAATTTCCACGATGACCAATCTTGCGCTGCCCGCGTCTTGCGGCTTTCCGCGACCTTCACCCGGTTATCGGTTCACCGAATGGGAGGCCTTGGAAACTTTATACAGGGTTTAAGGGTAGGTTTCCAAAAACTTTAAGGGCTTGCTCAGTAGACGAAACTGAACAACTTTCCACAAGAATTTTTTTCAGGAAACGAAAAAAAAAATTGGCTTCTCCATATAAACTGTCCAATCAAGATTACAATTTTGTATGGAGAAGCCGATCTTATTTTCGTTTCCTGAAAAAAATTCTTGTGGAAAGTTGTTCAGTTTCGTCTACTGAGCAAGCCCTTAAAGTTTTCGGAAACCTGTCCCTTACACCCTGTATATAGAGTGACTTTAAATTAGCTCTTGATACCGAAGGGTGTGCCAATGCTCATGATAACTAACAATTTTCCCTAAGGAACCCATCGGCCAAGTGCGAGTCGGACTCGCCCATGAAGGATTCCATAGCAGCAAGTAACATAATATAAAAGTTCTTGTAGTTCGTTGTAGGTAAATTGCGGTTTACGATTTATGACGTATTAAAAAAAACTAATTACTAGATCTCGTTCAAACCAATTTTCTGTGGAAGTTTGCATGGTAATGTACATCATATATTTTTTTTAGTTTTATCATTTTCTTATTTTAGAAGTTACGGGGGGGGACACATTTTACCACTTTGGAAGTGTCTCTCGCGCAAACTATTCAGTTTAGAAAAAAATGATATTAGAAAACTGAATATCATTTTTGAAGACCTATCCATAGATACCCCACACGTATGGGTTTGTTGAAAAAAACAATTTTGAGGTATGTGCTCCAGAGTTGGCTCCAGTTTTAACGCGCCTTCTTCGGCTCTCATACTCCACTGGCGTAGTCCCGAAGTCATGGAAGACAGCTTTGGTGCACCCGATCCCTAAAAAAGGTGACCGCTCGAATCCGTCCAACTACCGGCCGATAGCCATAACCTCCTTATTCTCAAAGATAATGGAGTCCATTATCAACAGCCAGCTCCTTCGGTATCTAGAGGACCGCCAGCTGCTTAGTGACAGACAGTACGGTTTCCGTAAGGGCCGGTCTTCTTGTCAGGTAGACAAGAAGATCACCAGCAACTACCAACGATGGTTGGGCACAGGCGATCGAGACTAAGGGGGAAGCTTTGGCCGTTAGTTTGGACATAGCGAAGGCCTTCGATCGGGTCTGGCACAAAGCACTTCTTGCGAAGCTTCCTTCTTATGGGCTTCCCGAGGAATTACGCAATTGGGTCACTAGTTTTCTTGCAGACAGAAGCATAAAGGTCGTAGTCGACGGTGCATGCTCAGATTCTATGTCTGTGAATGCTGGTGTCCCTCAAGGCTGTGTGCTTTCGCCTACACTGTTCCTTCTGCATATCAATGATATGCTGCAAATCAGCAGCACTCATTGTTATGCGGATGACAGCACAGGTGATGCCTTCTATACCGGCCGTGCCAACATTTCTCGGGAAAACGTCATCGAGAGCCGAAACAAACTTGTGTCGGAAATTGAGGCCTCTTTAAAGAAAGTCTCAGAATGGGGTCGACTTAATTTGGTCCAATTTAACCCCACTAAGACACAAGTTTGCGCGTTCACTGCCAAGAAAATGCCATTTGTCGTATCACCTCGTTTTGAGGACACTCCCCTAAATGCCTCTCCTAGTATCGGAATTCTTGGTGTCGACATATCAAGTGAAGTCCAGTTCCGTGGTCATCTAGAGGGTAAGGCTAAATTAGCCTCGAAGAAGCTTGGTGTGCTCAATAGATCGAGACGGTATTTCACTGCGGCGCATCGCCTGCAACTTTATAAGGCGCAGGTTCGGCCTCATATGGAATACTGTTCTCATCTCTGGGCAGGGGCACCCCAGTACCAGCTTCTCCCTCTGGACCGCATTCAACGGAGAGCAACTCGAATCATCGACTGCCAGGATATTTCAGATCAGCTTGACTCCCTGGCGCTGCGTAGAGATGTAGCCTCGCTCTGCATTCTCTATCGCATGTACAATGGGGAGTGCTCCGAGGAATTGTTCGGATTGATCCCTGCCGCCTCTTTCCGCCATAGTTCTACGCGACTACATATTCATCCCCATCACATAGATGGTTGGCAGTCCACAACTGTGCGTTTCACTAGAAACTTTCCTCCTCGCACAACCAAACTGTGGAATGATTTGTCGCCTGCGGTTTTCCGGACCGATACGACATTCAAACCTTCAAGAAAAGAGCGTACTCCCAAATCAAAGGCCGGCAACGCACTTGTGACTCCTCCGGTGTTGCGGGTGTCTATGGGCGGCGGTAATCGCTTACCATCAGGTGATCCGTCTGCTCGTTTGCCACCTCAGCCATAAAAACAAAAAAAAAAAGTTTCAGTTCTAAGTATGGGGAACCCCAAAATTTATTGTTTTTTTTTTCTATTTTTGTGTGAAAATCTTAATGCGGTTCACAGAATACATCTACTTACCAAGTTTCAACAGTATAGTTCTTATAGTTTCGGAAAAAAGTGGCTGTGACATACGGACGGACAGACAGACAGACAGACAGACATGACGAATCCATAAGGGTTCCGTTTTTTGCCATTTGGCTACGGAACCCTAAAAATTTGGACTCTTCATAATAATTTGGCCGGTCAGTTGATTGATTTGTATGGAGTCCAATTTTTTTTTCCATTTGACTATTGGTTCCTTAGGGAAAATTGTTTGTTACTACTAATGTAACTTATTTAAATACACCCTATATACATATTAAATCTTCATATAGGAAAGCGCAATAAATTAAGAATAAACAAAACTACCTAATTTACCGAAACAATCAAACTCAACTGCATAAAATGCATCAGTCTGAGGATACCTCACATTTCAAGTCATTTTGGTTATACCCGTACTAACCCCACTTGTAGGGCACGGGATGTTCCCATAACTCGGAAAAGTTAAGCAATACGTAGGATGCTCAGGAAGTCGTGACGTATATTTAAATGATGAGAGTTAAGCGAACGTTTTTATTTTTGTTATTAAGTAACATCTCTTACAGGACTATATACGTTTATTTCACCTTTCTGTAAATTCCGTGTAAGTACTTATTAATTTTCAAAGTTTCTGAGATGACGATATTGAGCAAACGAGACTATGTTGTCATTTTCTACTAAAATTTCAAGCCATGTTCGACAATACAAACAATGTTTTCACGAGATGTTTACAGTATTGGTTAATAAGCTCGTACTGTAAGGAATATAATAATAATAATAATATCTGGGACAAATCACACACGGTCATCTGGCCCCAAACTAGGATTCCCTGTATCTTGGGAACCAGATACTGATATACATACATATATACTTTTAAATACATACATATATAGATATAATACACCCAGACTCAGAGCAAACAATTCTGCTTATCACAGAAAAGTTTGCCCTGTGTGGGGATCGAACCCACGACTCTCGGATCAGAGGTCAGGAACGCTAGCCACTTAGCCACCGAGTCAGTCAGTTTTTACAGTTCAATCGTGGTGATTTTGAGCTAGATGACAACCCGAGGCCAGAGAGGTCTCTGGAGGGAGGTGGAAATTACAGTGTCAAAAAACAAAACTCTAGTGGAAAACCCTTTTAGAGAAAGATCAACGAATTACTTATCGCTAGTGTATGATCTTCTTTACACAAAAATATGACGGCTCGTTTAAATGTAAAAAAAGAATACTATAGAGTATTCATACCCATAGGGGTACCCCCCTCTTACAACGAGCATCAGAAGCAACGTTGTGTCGAATGGTCATAATTTGTGCTAAACGATTCGAACATGGCCGGACCAATAACACAGGTCCTGCAAAATTTACCTTTTGAAAAATTTTTTGTTTAAAAGGTATCTATATTACATAATTTTGGGGTGCAAAATTAGAATATCGTTTTAATTTTTTTCTATCACGTAAGGTATAATATATAAACAATAATAATAAATAAATAAATAATAATAATAATATAGGTTTATGTTTATATTAAAGATGAAAAAAATGATTTTTTATTGTGTTTATAACATTGTTTTTGTATATATATTTTTTAATACGTAATCAACTTACACATATAAATTCTTATGACATTAAGACTAAACTAAGGAAGAAAATAAAATGCTAGGAATCCTTGCCGTACCTCTTTCGCTTATCATTGAAGCTCCTTTTTAAAGATTTTCGCCTGCGTACATTTGTCTTACTGTCCCTCGTCAACATCCAACAACAGTCTACAATCATGTTAACATTTCGCCTTCTTTGGTAATGCCTTTCCAATATCTTTATATCTTGTTGGTATCTATCCCCTTGTTCGTCACTGAAACCTCCAAGATTTTTTGGAAAATAGTCTATGTGAGATTTTAGAAAAATTGCATCCCAATTTTTAAAATGTTTCTAACATGTTTTCCACTAATTGGAGCTTTTATTATTGCCCAGAATTTTATTACTAGCTTTTTTAAAGAAACTCGTGTTTTTTTTTTATTTAGAGTTCATTTTAGATTCGAAGTCTTCGTCAATTATGAGTTTTCAAAAATGTTGCCTACGAAAATTCTAATCGGCTTTTAAAAATTTATAGTTTATTACATAGATATTTAAAACACTCTCCGTGCTCTTTGATACTAATTTTATTTTTTTATGAGTTCAAGTTTAATATAAAGTAGACTTTTGTTAGATCAACCAAATTTTCACATTTCGTGTTTTAAGGATTTTTTTGCAGGCTAGCAGTCCTTTCTTATCTAGTGCAAATATTTGTATCGGCTATCCCACTCACACAAAAAACATGGAAATTTTGTATAGCCGCCATGTCGTTCAAGTAACATAGATATAACTTTAAATCACAACATACAACCCATTTGTGTATTATGTAGCAAGAATTAGGGCTAAACTTTATAACGTTTACTTTATTCTGTCACATTCAAGTGCTAAATGATATTTATAATCACACTAAGTCACATTTTACTACGTTTGTTTGATAAAAATCCTCAAGTAAAGTATTGTGATAATAGCATCTTGGTATTTGGATACTATTATTTATATTTATTAAGATTTCTAAAAAACCTTGCGTAATGGATTTTGTCAATTATTTTTCCGTTAATGAGCACCTCGAAATCTGTCAGAAATCATTGTTAAATTTCAGACAATTTTACCTATGTAATGTAATTTTATTTAACACAAGTGATGATATATGCATTTTTATAAGGCTCTTCCAATCAACTTTATTCTAAAGCAACACATAGTTCTTCGAGGATGAAGAGCCACCCACACAAGTTCGAAAACCAAAAACCGCCGATAAACGTATGTCATTTTTTTATTTGAATAATAAAAGGTTAAAAAAATTTGTTATACTTAAAAGAAACAGGACCTTTACTAGTCAATGACAACTGAGATAGGTCTAAATCAATCGCAGAACTACATAATCGATGACAGAAATCGAGACTCAGTTCGTGGTCCCTACATTACGATAATGCACAGACACATTAAGCGGGTGCTACTTCACAATTTCTGGCAGATATCCGGCATTAAAGTACTGGAATATCCTTCCATAGATCTGACCTCGCGTAGTGTGACTTCGATTTTTTTCGTTTTGTTAAAATCGTAAAAATAAACGCAAGTTTATGTCAAAAGAGCAGTAAGTTAGTACGTTTGAGGAAAAAACTTGAATTAATTCCTAAAGAAAAGTGGAACAGTTGGATTAATGAGTGGATTGTGCGTTTGATAAAAGGTATCAATAGTAACGGAGATTATTTAGCAAAAATATTTTATTTAATCACACGACAAGACCTCCTGAACACCCTACGTACATTACACACGGGGTTAAGTCCGATTTCGTGGAGATTGTCAGGATTGGCCAAGCCCAGCGTCAGGAATTTTCAAGATGCCTATCTCACAATAGCTTAACGATTGCTATCTTATACATAATAGCAACCGACATTAACGGCTTAACATGTCTTGCGATACACAAAAGCGGTCGGTCGAGATAATTCGACAGACATTCTAACACTAAGCAAGCATTAAGCCCTACCTGTGTTCGATATAGGCGATAGAAAACTATGAAAGGGGCAAGAACACTTCATAAACTTTCCTCCACTTGCGTAGTTCGGGTAAAGTACCGAATTCTGAACGGAAAAAAGCAAAATACAATTGCCGAAAAAAGAGGACAAACCTTTGACCGACAAAATAAAGTCTAAATCATTTTTAGGACTATTTTTGAACCCTAACCAAAACATCACACATCATGAAACTGAACTTTCCTTAAGGAACCTTTGGTCTATTCGCGAAAATTTGTACCATACCTACAAAATAAAGTAAAGCGATCATTTACACTGATTTACTTCAATATGTGGAAGCTTGTTATTAGCTTGTAGTTGTTACTTATGTATACAGTGTGTAAATAAGGCTGTGAGCTCCCCAAATAAAATAAACTGTTTTTTTTTGCGAATAAAACATAGATTCCTTGGGAAACTGTTCAGTTTAATGAGGAGAAGTGACTGATTTCTTTCGGCCGGAGCGAGGTCCAAAATAGCCCCGTTTAGCCTGCGAGCCTTTTAACTGATGATTCTACTCCTGAACCTGAACAACTTCTTCTAAATCCTTTCTGAAATGGCAAACTTTTTTTTATACTTTCATACACGTCGATAAGGTTGTGAGACAATTTTTTTTCGAAAACTCCAAATTATAGATCAAAACTTTCCTGAGTAGAATCATCAGTTATGAGGTGCAGACCAAGTCACTCTGTATATAACTAGTGATGGATTCCCTGCCTTTGTAATAAAGTAGTCCCATTCATTTGAAGACACTAAAGTCTTGATGCTTGGGTTCGATACTGACATAGCTGTTTTTGAGCTGTGAATCTGATTCATAGTGTAAGCAAGATTTTTTAAATGCAAAGTTAGTTAGTTAGTTACAGGTGAAGCTAATAAGAGTGCGTTAAAATAAAGTTGCGTCTATCAAAATGACGCATAAAAAGCGTGAAATCTTTGATGTTGTTATTATCGTAAAAAATACGATATTTACACGAGAGGTAATAAAAATTCTGCATTTTTGTAGCAGATGTGGAAGGGCAAATATGTATTTGTCTTTGATAGTAAGTTATCATCGTACACTTTTTTAATACATAAAAAGGTTATTGCAAAGGAGATGACATATCATCCGGTAGTTGACTGCCTGTCATTTAAGTAAATTTCAAAATTTTCTTCAAAAAATGTTTGAAATTGCGAACGATGAAATAATTATTCATTATAATAGTTTATTAATTATGAAATAATTATACAAAAAAATATATGTTTAATGTACGTCCAAGCGAATAAGATTTCTACAGTTGCAATGAAAGAGCTATTTAGTGAACAATATTTCATTCTCATCTGTAACTTCCATGTATAAAAAAAAATAGAATAATGTTTAAAACAAATTTAATAATAATATAAATATCTTCTTTTTCCTTTTTATCATCTTCTTAACTATATGGCTATTTAAAAATAAACAAAAGGAACAAAGAACCAAATGAACAATCGTTTCCTGCGTAAAAGAAGATCGGTAGCATGAAAGCCGCGTAAAATTTACATTACGTACTAATAATATTGTCTAAAAAATAAAAAATAGCCTGACCTGTGCTTCAGTTCCAGGGTCTCCAAGGAGTCTACGAGGATGGTCTTCGAGATGAGGAGCCTCTCATCCTGCAGCGCCGCCACAGTCTCACCCAGGGTCAGCATGGTCGCGGCCTGGTGCAAGTGAGAGGAACAATAATAGATAGAATTTGGGATATACAATTTTACATATAGAAATGTTTAAAAATAATGATTTGCAATACTTCCAATTTTAAACGGCTTACTTAACTATAAATATATACTATATATCTATATATACTGACTGACTCGGTGGCTAAGTGGTTAGCTATCCTGACCTCTGATCCGAGAGTCGTGGGTTCGATCCCCACACAGGGCAAACTTTTCTGTGATGAGCAGAATTGTTTGCTCTGAGTCTGGGTGTATTATATCTATATATGTATGTATTTAAAAGTATATGTGTATGTATATCAGTCTCTGGTTCCCAAGATACAGGGAATCCTAGTTTGGGGCCAGATGACCGTGTGTGATTTGTCCCAGATATTATGATTATGATAAAATTAATAATTTGCAATATAATTATATGACTTCCATCTTTTTTTTTAATAGCAGCTGCCTTGTTTACTCCAAAACTGGGAATCGAAAAATAATTTCTCGGGAGTAAGCGATAACGAATAATTTAGTTTTTGACTTAACTACATGTCACCTGATGGAAAGTAACGATAATACATAACGTATATTTAAGGATGGCACACAAAAACTCAAATAATACCTATTTACTCTCGCCTTGAAGATCCCGGATTATGGAATCGGGAAACACAGTTCGCAGATAAGGAGTTCCACTCCTTCGCAGTTCGCATAATAAACGAGAAAGCATAGCGCTTCGTGCGAATAGGTGGAGTGTCAACTAAAAAGGAATGATAATCCTCCCTGCGCCTAGTTGACCGACTGAAGGTGGAATGGAGCTGAGGATATAAGGCTCAAAAGACTATGATTAGATGGAAGAGGCGAGTCTCATGGCTCTACGTGTAAAATGAGTTTACTATTGTACTTATTTCGCAGCTGTTCGTATTTTTTCAAACATAGCATTGCTCAAATAAGATGATTTTTCATTACGACTGCTATAAAGCCAAGTTAAATGTTGTTGATATTATATTAGTATTAATTGGCCGTAGTTATCCCTAACTTACTTCATATCAGTTGGATCGTTATGGCATAACTAGGGCATAACGAATTTTGGAGGTAATTACAGTCATCATTATAGATAGTAATATATAATTATATCTTTTTCCACTTCAAGTCTAAGAGTCCAAAAAGCGTTTAAGCATCAAAAATGACAAACAAAAGCTTTCAAGGAGCATCTCCTGTCCTCGTATCGATTTTCAGCATCAATTATTAGCTGTTTCAGTTTGTCATCGCTCACGCCCGCCCCGAGAAATCTGCCGCCTCCTGAAATGTTTGCCTACTCATCGGACTTGAATCTAGGTCGAGGGTTTACTGAGCGATTCAGTTGTCTGTACGTTAAATATAATATAGCTACAGAAAAGCGGCTCCACGGGTAGTGTCTTCGACCTCCTAACCTTTGGTCCTAACGTTTTGGTTCAAATCCTGGTCAATGTACCAATGGGTTTTTATAAACTTCGTGCATTTTCATACCGACCGCTTTAACAGTGAAGGAAAATATCGCGAGGATACCCGCACATCTGATTTCTAGATGTGTATGATCATCGCGTTGCACACGTCCGTATGTGAAAATCTAAATGCCCTAACGTGACCGCGGGGGATACTAAATGCAACACCAGGCAACTGCCGTCTATACCATATGGATAGCACGGTTAAATTGTGCCATACGATAAGAAGAAGAACTCTTTAAAATGTTTGTTACTTATAATAATTTACAGTAAATGTTTTTGTTTCCCTTTATGATTATATTTATAAATACCTTTATGCGAGTACCCAAGCAGCGGTAACGCGCCGTTTACTAGTGAAGCTGCTGGACACTATTTATTTGTATGCTTAAACGTGCTATATGCATTTATTTTTGTAAACAAATAGTGAGTTTCATATCTCGTTGTATTATATAATTTATTGACTAGTTTTTATTCTCAGAATATATTAAGAACCAAATACTTCGTATTTTCTAAATAATAATAAATAATAAGAGACTGGTTATCCACAACACAGGGAACCCTGGTCTCCGGGTTACTTATTGTACACTGTATTAACTCTATCTTTAGTTCAATCAATATTTTTTTTACTTGTTTTTACTTTTACTTTTTTTTTAAGAAGATCTATCGCTCTTCGAGTAGAATCGATTGTCTGAAAGAATGCGCTAAATGATGACAAGTTGTGAAACATTAACTTCACAAACACATGAGCATCTCTGTAATATTTCCTTGTTGCTTTTTGTTATCGGTCATTAAGATATATTTTTTAATAATTTATTTTAATGTGATTAATATACAAAATATGAGGAAAAACTAAAACGTTACTTGTACTATGTACTTTCTTCTTTTCACTTTGTAGAGACACCTGCATATTTTAATTATTTAACTATAAATGCAAAAAAATGATTTTATGTTTTCCTAATTTAGCTAGCAGTTGCGATACTCAAAAATGATATACTTACATATAAGAAAGGCAATCCAATTCAATAAATAAACTGTACTATACTGTACAATTCTGCTTACTGTCTCAAGAAAGAATCTCTTTCACTCACCACTCCACCGACCACATAGTATGATATCTATTGGATCGCTCTACACCATCCAATAACTTTATATGCAGGTAACTGATTCACGCACTGAACCCTCGAGATTCCCGGACATAAACTGCTTAAGTTTATAAAGGGTGTTTGGTGATAAAATATAACCGTTATCATAACTACTCATAAAACTGAAAAATTCTGATTGTACGACATTTTTTTGCAGTATTAAACAAATTTCCTTTTCATGAATAGTGGAACGAATGTGGAATGAAACTGTGGAATGAATTGTCGCCTGCGGTATTTTCGGACCGATACGATACGATTCAAACATTCAAGAAAAGAGCATACTCCCATATCAAAGGCCGGCAACGTACTTGTGATTCCTCTGGTGTTGCGGGTGTCTATGGGCGGCGGTAATCGCTTACCATCAGGTGATCCGTCTGCTCGTTTGCCACCTCTGCCGTAAAAAAAATAATAGATGACACTTTTTATACATCTGTTCTGTTTCACTTCACACCCCGTAAACTTACGTGACTGCAATACCTATAATATCTCTAAATTCTTACTAGCAGTTGGGAGGCGGTGTTGATGTGTTGTTGGATTTGTCTAAAATCAAGTTGGTTTTTAATTTTCATAAAATGTATCCAAATAGATTAAGTCCGCTACCTATCTATAGATTCTTGGCGTTATACATAAATAAAAAAATGCAAAGTTTATGTTTCCAAATAAAAAAATATAAATATCAATATAAGGACAGTAGCTTTGTACATAATTGTACAAAAAGTGTAATTGTGTAAAGTTTAATAACTTTACTTATAACTATTTTAAATTATAATAAAGATCTCATTTATAATCGAATCATCAAATATCATAATTATTGCCCTAAGTTATGAATTATCATAAAACATAAGTGATCATTCAGAAAGTAACCGAATGCAATGAAATATAAAAAAAGTATATTTTACTAATATGTACATGCCACTTCTTGAGAGAATGTATTTTGTTCGACAGAATTACAAAGTTTTGATGAAGCTCGACAACACTTCTTATACGGAAGTAGGATGAAAGACATTTTAAAATTAAATTTATTACCGGCAACTTCAACAGGTTTCCAATGTTCGTAACTGCAGTTCAGTTACTTGGAAATTCCAATGAAGTGCCGCTGCCGCTGGGTCGATGCTAGTTTTACGTTAATTTCTGTCAATACTTATTTGGTATGAAAAACTTCATGAAAGGTTCTAGAATTGCATTTCGAAGGTTTGATTATTATTATAGGCAAGGAATTTTCAGTCAGACCAAGACATTTATTACTTTGGAGTTAAAACAAGGGAGAGAAGTGGAGTAGATAATACAATAAAAACAGAGCGAGCGAAACGAGCTCGGAATTTTCTAATGGCATTCCCATTGAAGGTCATCCTTCTTTTTGGTTTTTCGGTAAACGGGTTCGGTAAACTCACGCTTAATGGATAACCGACTTCCAAAAAAGGAGGTTCTCATTTCGATTATGTATGTTGCTTCACAATCAGCGAGGACATACTCGCTTTTTTATATGACTCTGAAGTGGCGCCATGAAATAATATTAAAATTGATTCAGTACATTTTAGCAATTAGACAAAAAAGCACAATGGGTACATGTCACTGCTATTCAATTCGGTTGTTTTAAAACGTTTTCAGATTATTTTTCATTTATTTTTCATTTATTTTTCTTTACTACCGAGTACCGAGGCGCCCCTGGGATTTCGACCTGTGGTACTGCAGGCCCTGTTTACGGGCCTTGATCGAAATGTTAACGTTGAATTTACTTTGATCTAATTTGAAGGGCTTTAGTTAATTAAAGGTTATATACGTTAGTAAATACGCATGAACGTGTTAAGGGATGGAAAGTAAGAACAAGGTTTCGATTCTGGTGCAATTTTGAATTTTATTATAGTTATGTTTGAACACAAAATTACTAGATTTTGCCACCTTGTTGTTTATAACAGTATGAGAGTCTCTAGAGCTATGCATTTTCCGAAAAACATCCAATGCTATGTCAAATTACAGTTCAGTAGTTTCTGCATAAAAGACTTGAGTACTCATTTTTTCTCTAACACCTCGATAATGCCTAACCTTCCTGATATATGGGAAGAGACCCATGCCCCTGCAGTGGGGACGTAATGGGTTGTTAACACCTCAGTAATTATGTATATTTTTGGGATAAAATTTATCTGTTGGTCTCCACCCTTTATAGTGGGGAATTTAGTGCAACACCTAGTATGGGAACCGTCTTATTTTGGATCCGGCGCTCAAACTTGGCATAGTTGTTCCCTAGGCTGTTCTGAGTAGATTAAGCCCGGGAGCCACCGGAAGCCATCCCCCGTTTGGCAGGGGGAGGGAGGGAAAGATGGTTTCTGCCGCGCTCCATTTGTGGGCTTATATCTCCAAAACTATTGGTACTAGAGCAAGTGAGATATCATTTTCGTATGATTAAAGGATAAGGAATTCATTTCTGTAACAAAAAAAATTCTTTCCATATATAAAAAAATAAATATTTGATAAAACGTATAAAACATGGCTACTTTTTTTCCACATATGGGTCGATTACGTTTTGATCGTCTTTGATATTAGCATGAAAAAATATATTCTGAAAGCCACACTTCTTAGAATTATAAAAATATAAATTTCATTAGAATAGCATAATAAACACTTAGTGAAAAAAAAATTTGATGCTCGGCAGAGTAGCATAAAAGGCGCGGTTTAAGTATCTGTTGTTCGTAAGTAAATAAAATGAATCATCTAGCGCCCAAACGACTGATAAGTAACACTGTATAAACAGGTACATAATATTATTATTTAAATATATCTCGCACGCACAAAATATTTGTCACGTAAAACAAAAAATATTTTTCCTTATAAAAACGTATTTAAGAAAATCCCCAAAACGTGACCATTTCTCATACGAATTATGGTGGTCTACTATGTAACTTGCGTGGTCACGTTGATCACCCAGGTTAACTGACTTCAGAAAAGGTCATACATAACCATAATGAGTTTGACTCTTATTTGCGCATTAATCTGGTAACCATTTCCGTGCTTCGCAAGCCACGTCAAATTATTTTCATGACAACTGATGAAGCTTCGACCAGCGCCTATACAACTCTAAAACCCCGAAAGCTTTCAGCTCGAGCTGCACAACCGCTTCGAATGCCTAGGAGAATGTGAAAATGTGGACGAATACAACGACAGGTTTATGGAAATTGTCCAAACGGCTGGGAATAAGGCCTTCAAAACAAGACGTTCAAAAAACATATCGGATCTCGGATCTCAACAGCTCATGGAGGAAAAACGGAGCCTGATTCTGAAATCCTCTGAAGATGCTTGTCAATATCGGTGACTAAACAGACAGATCTACAAGTCCTTGAGTCGCGATATACGCCAATTTAATACCAATCGTATTAAAGAGGCTATCGAGCGCAATAAAAGGTCAAAGGTATTGGCAAGGGACCGGTCTGCTGTCAAAGCCAAACTGACAAAGCTGAAGACCGAGGATGGTAGAATCGTGTCGTCCAAGCCCTAGCTGTTGGAAGAGGTTGAGAAATTCTACGGACAATTATACATGACTACATGCTTACCTGTCAGTAATCTGGCTGAAGATCCGAGAGCCGGATTGAACAGACACTATACCGAAGATATCCGAGACGTCAGCCTGTGCGAGATTAGAATGGCTTCTGGCTTAACAACAAGAAGGTACCGGGTGATGACGGAATTACGGCTGAGCTTCTGAAAGCAGGTGGAGAACCGGTACCTATAGCTCTTCAGAAGCTATTCGTTTCCGTCATTGTCGAGGTACAAACGCCTACAGCATGGCACAGAAGTGTGGTGGTGTGCTTCCTTAAGAAAGGTGTTATGACTCTGCTGAATTATTACAGACCCATCTCACTCCTGAGCCATATCTACAAGCCTTCCAGCCTCCCGAACAAGCTGGTTTCCGAAAAGGCTTCTGTACCAAAGACCACATACATGTTCTGCGGCCGATTATACCGAAGACCGAAGAGTATAATGGCGCTTGTGGACTATGAGAATTTTATTCGATCGAGACCTGGGCTGTGTTTCAGTCTCTCCAACGGTGCCAAATTGACTGATTGATTGACATCGAAGTGTTGAAGTGTTTGTATGAAAACGCCACCATGACGGTTCACCTCCAGGATCAGAATTCGAAACCTATCCGGCTGTAGCGTGGGGTGAGACAGGGAGACGTTTTATCTCCGAAACTGTTCACCGCTGCACTGGAAGACGTTTTCAAGCTTTTGGACTGGAGAGGACTCGACATCAACATCAATGGCGAATACATTACTCACCTTCGATTTGCTGACGATATCATGATCGTGGCTGAGACCTAGGAGGAACTAGGCGCAATGCTCGATAGACTCAGTAGAGTCTCCCAACAAGTGGGTCTTAAATGAACATGGATAAGACGAAAATCATGTCAAACGTCCGTGTTACACCCACTCCTCTGAAGGTTGGAGACTACACTCGAAGTTTTTGACGAATAATGTCTACCTGGGACAAACAGTCCAGTTAGGTAGGTCCAACTTCGAGAAAGAGATCAATCGTCGAGTCCAACTCGGCTGGGCAGCGTTCCGGAAACTCCGCAATATCTTCACGACCAAAATACCGCAGTGTCTCAAGATAAAGTCTTTGAACAGTATGTGTTGCCAGTGATGGGACGACATATGGATCCGAGACATGGTCCTTTACTATAGGCCTCATAAGAAGGCTCAAGGTCACCCAAAGTGCGATGGAGCGTGCTATGCTTGGTGTTTCCCTACGTGATCGAATCAGAAATTAAGAGATACCAACGTAGAAGAACTAAAGTTACCGACATAGCTCTCAGAATCGCTAGACTTAAGTGGCAGTGGGCAGGGCACATAGCTCGTAGAACAGATGGCCGTTGGGGCAGTAAAGTTCTCGAGTTGTGACCGCGCACCGGAAGATGCAGTGTGGGCAGGCCTCCAACTCCGTAGACCGACGACCTGGTGAAGGTTGCGGGCAGCCGCTGGATGCGAGCCGCACAGGACCGGTCGGTGTGGAAATCATTGGGGGAGGCCTTTGTCCAGCAGTGGGCGTCTTTCGGCTGATAGATAATAAACCACCATAATTCGTATGAGAAATAGTCACATTTTTCGGATTTTCTCATACTTAAATGTTTTTTAAAGGAAAATATTTTTTGTTCTACGTGACAAATATTTTGTGATTGCGAGAAATATTTAATAAATAATAATATTATGTACCTATTTATATCATGTTCTTCACAGTTATTTTTGGGCGCTAGATGATTCATTTTATTTACTTACGAACAACAGATACTAAAACCGCGCGTGTTAAGCTACTCCGCCGGTCAATTTTTTTTTTTTCACTAAGTATTTATTACGCTTTTCTAATGAAATTTATATTTTTATATCCTAGGAAATGTGGCTTTCAGAATATTTTTTTTTCATGCTAATATCCTATCCTATATCCTAGACCATTAAAAATTAATCGACACATGTGGAAAAAAACCACCCACACTTCTTTATCTACATATTGGGTCGCGCTTCTTTTGGGGCTTATATCTCCATAACTTTAGGTACTAGCGCAAGTCCGATATCATTTTTGGATATTTCAAGGATGACAGATTCATTTCTACAACAAAAAAAATACATTTCATAGAAAAAAAAGTAATAGAGCTGCTGAAATTTAGAACCTTTATGCCACGCTGCCACGCATTGGATTTTATTTTTTTCATTAAGTATTTATTATGCTATTCTAATGAAATTTATATTTTTATAATTCTAGGAAGTGTGGCTTTCAGAATATATTTTTTTTCATGCTTATATCTTAGACCATCAAAAATTTATCGACACATATGCAGAAAAAAGGTAGTCATGTTTTATACGTTTTATCAAACATTTCTTTTTTTATATATGGAAAGTCATTTTTTTGTTGCAGAAATACATTCGTTATCCTTTAATCATACGAAAATGATATCTCACTTGCCCTAGTACCAATAGTTTTGGAGATATAAGCCCACAAATGGAGCGCGGCAGAAACCATATTTCCTCCCCTCCCCCTGCCAAACGGGGGATGGCTCCCGGTGGCTCCCGGGCTTAATCCACTCAGAACAACCTAGGGAACAACTATACTAAGTTTGAGCGCCGGATCCAAAATAAAACGGTTCATCGCACTAGATCCCCGACTATTATTTATAATCTATGCTTCAAACACTTCCCTAAATGTTGAGTTTGTTCTGCGTGGTAGGGACTTTGTACTAGGTAGAAAAAATTACTATTTAAAAGAATGTGTAAAGCATCTACTTGTTAACAACTCATTACGTCCCCACTGCAGGGGCACGGATCTCTTCCCATAACTCGGGAAACATCTACAATAAAAACATTTTGAGTTTGATTTAAAAAAAAACTACGCAATCGTTTCAGAGAATGAAATAGCAATAGCTTGTTACGTTTCATCATTTATCAGACCCGAAGAGATAATTGACGGGATAGAATAAAATAAATTGATCCCATCGAGATGGAAACAAATTGATAGCATTTAGCCAATTATCTCTGTGCAAATATTAGATAATATAATTAATACTAACAAACGATTACATAATAGAATCTATGATACCTATAAACACAAAAGATTCATCATTTAGAATGAATATGAACTTTAGTAAGTGTAACTTTAAAAAATTACAAATATAAGGTGCTACTTTATTAGTGCCCGATATTTTAGTCAGTGCTCCTACTCCTGATTCTGATCAACTTTCCCCAAGGAACCCATAGTCAAATCGCAAAATTTTTTTTGGGCTCTTCATACTAATTTGGCCGCTCGGCTGATCGATTTGTATGAAGAGCTCAAATTTTTTTTTTCGATTTGACTATGGGTTTCTTGGGGAAAGTCGATTAGAATCAGGAGTAGAAGTGCTGAATAAAATATCGGGCACTAATAAAGTAGCACCTTATATAATTTCATAAAGAATTTGTTTATGTGATAGGTATTTTATATTTCATTAACTATAATAAACACTGTAAATAAGGTGCTACTTTATTAGTGCCCGATAGTCAGTGCTTCTACTCCTGATTCTGATCAACTTTCCCCAAGGAACCCATAGTCAATCCGCAAAAAAATTGTGGACTCTTCATACAAATCGATCAGCCGAGCGGCCAAATTAGTATGAAGAGTCCAAAAAATTGTTTTGCGATTTGACTATGGGTTCCTTGAGGAAAGTTGATGAAAATCAGGAGTAGAAGCACTGACTAAAATATCGAGCATGTAGCACATATACAGGCTGTTAAGAAAAGTTCGTTTGAAATTTTAAAGAGTTACTCAGAATCAAGTATAGAACCCATGAAAAATATTTAAAAAATCCGCTCTTCATTTTTTTTTTCAGATTCTAATACTAAATCTGAATAGTGAATCAAAAATTTGTATTAAAAACTCAAAAAAAAATTAAAAAGGGGTTTTTTCAATATTTTTCCTTGATTATATACTTGATTCTGAGTAACCCCCTGAGTAGTACAATAAAGAGACTACAAACCCCTTAAAATTTCAAACGCACTTTTTTTAACACCCTGTATATTAAACTTTAAATGAAAGAAGCATACTTATGATATTTTTACTTAACAAACAAGATATAACGATCACGATGTGTATTCGTGTAATATTGGGCGGTTGTCAATATTTTAAGAGTAAATTAAGACAGTAAGTAAAGAACGTGCAAAGCATCTCCTTAAATAAAAAACAATTTGATTTTGATTAGTAATACTTTGGTTACAGTGGCTTATGTAGGTATATTGTTTTTTTTTACATGAACGTAATTTTAAATTTTTGGAATGCTAGCAAAAATCCATACGAGCAATCAAACAGGCAACCAGGCAAGCCTATATGCAAGCAATCAATTATCCTATAATCAGGGTGCTCCTTTCCAAGCTCGATTAATACGTATAAGAACTTTTTAGGCGTCATCTTTTAAAATAACTATTAAATTGCTTATCTTCAACCTCTACAATAACGAATTAATATTCCACAGTCCTCGGTGCCATAATTCACGACTCATGGCCTGAATAACTGCCTCCTGACGGTGCAAAACTGAGTTAAATTTGAAACATAACAAGTACCACAAAGCAGCACGCTGGTAGAGTATGTCATAAAATCATGAAAACTACGAACTACGTGCGAACTACATATATTTCATATAGCAATCCCTAAATTTGAAATCTGTGTTGAATAAAAACGATTTATGAATCCGGCTGAAGGACTCGACTCCAGGCCAAGAAACTTAAAAAAAAAACCTTTTTCTTGAAATATCCTGAAATGCTGCAATTTATAAATGAACACAGCCCTCGTTTTTTTCACAGACTGCACCTACTACCCGTAGTTCAGGAAGTTTAAGCCATACTCTAAACACGGGGGCCGAGTCCGGATTGGCGGAGGTTGAGATTGATTTGTCGAAGTGGCCATCCCATTTCCTGTTAACCAATTTTATTAAAACTTGGCAGATGTTTAAAGTGATAAGCTGTACTCATTCGATGCTGGTAACTATTTACTGGGTGCAACAAAATAGATGTGGATGTCAACGGTGGCTTCTACTTATCACACTGAACAACGTTTTTGTTTTACGACTTTGATGAAATCGTAAAAAAATGGGGGACTCTCCATACAGAATTGACCAAACATTCAATCAATTCGTCTGAGTATGCTGAGTAACCCTTTGTCACACCCTGACAACATAACGTCACCTGAGTGCTTATTTGTTCAATGTCCTTAAAAAAATTTACAATCAAAAGAAGTACCTAATACTTGTTTTGCGGATAATTCCTTTATTAAACGTGCTTGTCGTTTTTATAATGACACAGCTAATGAAGTTGATTTATTCTCCGTTTCCCTAAATTGCTTCAAAAAGAAGCTTTTGTTAACTTAAACAATAGATATATTTGCTTATTTTGTGATGTGACTTGCTTCGGTTTAAGGTTTTCATAACAATTCTAATTCAAAAAGTGTACACAAATTACTTTTTCACAGACACAACTTTCAAAATTTTATTCAAAATTCAAAGATTAAATTCACATTTTATAAGGAATTTATTCCGAAGCAGGACGCAAATTTCTTTTTATAACTTAAATATAACTATAAATTTGATTATTGGTGACGATATAGTGAACTGTCCAGATTTAGTTACACCCGGGCCGGAAAGTGTTGCTTCTTTACATAGTAACAGTGGCGTAGACAAAACCGTTTGTCGCGTTCACCGAGAGAAAACATTCCCCTATCTTTAGCGAGGTTCACACTCTGTGAGCGGGTGGGTGAGCTGGCGGGCCGAGCGAAGTTAGTTTCATACTTGGGTTCACACCCGCGAACTAAGCTATGTAAACTACGCAAGCGACGTAAACGATACGAACGAACTACCCAACGATCCCAGCCACGATCCCAGCCAAGCTGTCGTACATTGCACGGGGGTATGGCAGGGTGAGGGCGAGCCCTGCGCGTAATGCCTTGCGGTTTCATTCATCATGGAAGAATTTGTCGAGTGCATTCGATGATTTCCATTTTCGATGTGAACCCACTTAGCTTATAAGCCCGCCCAGCTCGCATAGTTTAGCTCGCTTAGCTTCGCTCGCTCCCGGTATGAATTGCGCTTTTCTCACTTAGAGGTTTCTCACTTAGGCGTTAGAGCGAGACGGTCGCTCTATCGCCTTGTGTCACACGCGAGGAACGTCTACAATCTACATGCTACTGA
Organism: Coleophora deauratella; assembly: GCA_958295455.1. Lineage (NCBI taxonomy): Eukaryota > Metazoa > Arthropoda > Insecta > Lepidoptera > Coleophoridae > Coleophora > Coleophora deauratella. Next base: position 3,133,497 of record OY282400.1, on the reverse strand, counting down.
GGCCTTCACATCCTGACTCACCTCTGAGTTCAAGTAGAGCGATGAGTCCAGGGTCTGAGACAGCTGCGCCATGACGCTGCAGTTCTGCGCAACCAACGCCATGTGGGGTACGAAGCACAGCACCATCATTTGTAGCATGAATAGCCTGCGTCCGCGTCTGTAACAATAGGGTATTTGACAATATCAATAATGAATTGTAAAATATAATTCACTAAATAGCATTTCTCCTACAATTGCAAATATAACTTTTTTTACCCTCAATTTGTAAGCCTTTGGTATCATCTCACCCGATGGTAAGTGAAGATGATGCCTAAGATGGAAGCGGGCTTACCAAGATTCGACTTACTCGATTGATGTTTTCATCCATTTAGAATTTTATATTAATTAGAAACACGACATAAGTTTGTCAAAGACTATGACGTCACATGCTTGTAACGCAAACAATTTCAAACAAAATGTATGCGATGTTAAAGGGTGGAGAGCGAAGTGAAACAACAGGGTGTCGGATAAATACTAGTTATTTATTGGTTAATTAGTCCTTTATATAGAGGTTACACCTTAGGGGTAGATGACCAGGTTGGTATGTAGGTATAGGTGTGGTTTATCTATTGTTTATATTTAATATAATATTACAGTGTCCGTTTATGGGTAGCTCTCCAGTTACTATAACATGGTCGTATTACAATAACATGATCCTTATATGGAATCTTTAAATGTCATATTTCTTATTTGTTTCTATGTATCTAACTATACCTACACCACATGTAGTTTTTGACAGATGATAAAAAGTCACTCAAATGACTACTAGTCAAATACCTTATAGTGGATTGTACAGCCATGCTGTGGTACCTTCTCGCGAAACCTTTTATTTTTTTTTATTTAGGAAACAAACAGTCTTTTACATATGTTGCTAAAACTATTCAGTACTTATAGACCTATAGTTCCATAATTTTTCTTATGTATTAGGTACATATTGTATTTATATAGAGATAAAAAAGCAAAACAAATTGTTATATTTAAGTTATAAAAAGAAATTTGCGTCCTGCTTCGGAATAAATTCCTTATAAAATGTGAATTTAATCTTTGAATTTTGAATAAAATTTTGAAAGTTGAGTCTGTGAAAAAGTAATTTGTGTACACTTTTTGAATTAGAATTGTTATGAAAACCTTAAACCGAAGCAAGTCACATAACAAAATAAGCAAATATATCTATTGTTTAAGTTAACAAAAGCTTCTTTTTGAAGCAATTTAGGGAAACGGAGAATAAATCAACTTCATTAGCTGTGTCATTATAAAAACGACAAGCACGTTTAATAAAGGAATTATCCGCAAAACAAGTATTAGGTACTTCTTTTGATTATAAATAATTCTTTTACGACAGGTTCTTTCACGTCCACGAGGTACTTTAAAAGAAATGTTGTGCAGTAGTGCGGGGGCATCGACCATATTGTTAATAATTTTGTAAAGTAAAACGACATCAGCATAATTACGGCGATCGGTCAGAGAAATAATCCTGTGCCTATTCAAAGAGGACTCATAATCAGAGGAAGTATGACCAGTTCTATAATCAAGTGATTTCACAAATTTTCTTTGAAGGCGTTCAATTCTTTCTATATGGATTTTAAATACTGGGTGCCAAACCAAACTGTGCAAGCAAATTTTTGCCCTCTGGCATACACAGGATTGTCTTTAATCAACACAAAGAGGCAATTTATATTCCTGAACAATACAAAGACTAGGGGTAGTAATTAGGCTTGAGAAAAAATACACACATATACACAAAAGAATTTCCATTAAAGTTTTTAGTTAGAAATTCGAATTTTGCCATACTCTACTTTGTTTTTTTTTTTTTTTTTTTTTTTTTTTTTTTATGTGATAAGGAAGGCAAACGAGCAAGTGGGTCACCTGATGGTAAGTGATCACCACTGCCCATAGACACCTGCAACCCCGGGGGGGATTGCAGATGCGTTGCCAACCTAGAGGGCTAAGATGAAATGCCTCTTGTGCCTGTAATTTCCTCGGCAGTCTTACTCTCCACACCGGAACACAACAGTGCAAGCACTGCTGCTTTGCGGCAGGATTAGCGAGTAAGATGGTGGTAGCGATCCGGACGGACCTCGCACAAGGTCCTACCACCTGCAATATACTGCAATGGCATATACTGCAATGGGTGCTGTCTGAACGTACTCTCGGAACGCGCTACGGGACCAGTAACTACACTTCCAGTCAACTAAACTTCCAAAAAGAATTAATTAATTTCCTCCGGTTGCAATAACCATACTGACTTATTTAAAAATCAAGAGTAAATATTTAACTTATTTTTGTTCTCGTATTTATTTTATACGTTTAAAAAAGTCAGGTATGATCTTGCCATAATTCTTTTGAGGGCACTACTTATTAAATTAAAATAAATTATTATAGTAAACGTAATTATCAAAACTTATCAAAAAATATAAAACGCAGAAATATAAGTAATTTAAAGAAATATAGCAAGAAACTAAGAAAGGCCGCCAGGAAGCACATGCAGAATTGCCGTTTATTTATTTACTTATACATACTTATATAGTTGTTTTGTTTTTGTCTTCAAAGAATTCGGTAAGATTGTAATAGCACTTTTGGATAAGGATTTTCTTCAGTCGTTCAGTAAATATTTTATTTGAGTCTATGCTTTTTATGTCGTTTGGGATATTGTTATAGATTTTAATTACCATTGAATGGGGGCTAGTTGTAAATATATTCAGTTTTGAGAAATGTGTTTTTAATTTGTAAAGGTTACGATTGTTCCTTTTAATTGTTTCTAATGGGGTGTACAAGTTTTTATGAGCTCTAACAAATATGCAAGCTTCTAGAATGTAGATTAACGTTAGGGTTAGAATACCGAGCTTTATAAAATGGGGTCTGCAAGACTCCATTTGGTCTATTTGTGTTAAAATTCTAATGCATTTTTTTTGTAAAATAAAAATATCGTCTACGAATAACAGAGACGCGTTTACCTAAACCTAGTATAAGGTGCTACTTTATTAGTGCCCGATATTTTAGTCAGTGCTTCTACTCCTGATTCTGATAAACTTTCCCCAAGAAACACATAGTCAAATCGCAAAAAAAATATTTACTCCCAACTAACACAAATGGGTTGCGCAAGGGCTTTATAGCGTATCCGATTGCGTCTTATAGCTGTAACTTGTTAGTTCCATAGCGCGCTATGGAACCTTTATAAACCGCTTATGCCTCTATGGGGGCGTTAATTTTTGGCAGCCTACAGTTCTAGAAGAACTGCATAACAGTGATCGTAAAGTGCTTGAATAGCGAAAATTGCGGATGAAAGCTGTATTTCGGTTCCTGTAGCGCTTAAAGAACTCACGTTGGCTGCTTAATTGAACGAATAAGATTCTAAATCATTCACTCGATCAAAATCGTTCTTCTCATGAGGTTAGCAAAATATTCCAGAAGTGGTTGTGGGGTGATATTTATCTGTTTTAGTAGTAAGTTTTATTGTAGAATAAATAATGGCAATGAAATATTTGACATTTGACTTAAATAATGGTGGAGTTTTTGTGAACATATATTTATCCTGAAGTTTCGAATTGTTCGTGTGTAAAAACAGTTGGGAATTAAATTTATCGTGAAATATATGCGATGTTTTGGGTAAAAAATTAATGCGCCATCAATTAAGCGTAAAATTCGTAAAATTGATTCTTTTTTTTTTCTTTTCTTTTACATCTCAGTTTTGTTACTAATTACGCCTATTTAAGTTCGCTTGTGTTTATTATAAACACGAGAATCCATTATCAGGCCTCAACAAAATTATGTAGAGTGTTTATAGTAACAAATTTTAGAAAAACACATTAAATTCATTGCCAAAAATGGTGTTTTGCTGTTGCAGTCTTAGGTTCTAATTTTCACCACGATAGAACTCTTCTAGCACTATGAGCAATAAAAACTACTGTTGTATAGTTATTGTCTTCTTAACATGTCTATAGGATCGAAATTTGTGATTCAGGGAGCTAATCTGATATCATTTAAAGCTCAATACTGCACAGCACACATCCGAATTAGGGTTCTATTTAACACAGTGGTAAAACATTATTTTACATAAAACAAGGACTTTCCAATTTTAGCGGTATGTCAAATACCGAAAGTTACAGTTGATTGTAGTTTTTAATGATTTATCATTTTATTCTGGAGTAGTTAAGTTATATCTAGTTATTTCTTTTTTTCGTTCTGTAGTCAACAAGGAACCCTTATAGTTTCGCCATGTCCGTCTGTCTGTCGGTCTATCTGTACGCGGCTTAACTAGAGACTACTATTAGTACTAGAGAGCTGTATTTGGCACGGATATGTATATTAATCACGCCGACAAAGTGGTAAAATAAAATATAGAATTTTTTTTTTCAGGGTACCTCCCTTACACGTGAAGTGGGGATGATTTTTTTCTCGACTATCCAATGGTGTGTGATATCGTTGGATCGGTCTTTTAAAAATATTGTGGGTTTGCGAAAATCATTTTTCGATTCAGGGATCCGTTTTCGAAATATTAGGCTTTAAAGTGCACATTTTTGTTAAAGTCGGCAGTAGTATATAATATAACAAAATTAAAAGAAAAACTATCACTTTTAAGACTTTACAAGTTAACGAGTAGTAGTCAATTTTGTAGCAGTGTTTGTTTAAGTACTACGGAACCGTACACTGCGCGTGGCCGGACACACACTTGACCGCTTTTTATGTTTCTTGTATCAGTTTAATGGAGTTGGCACATAAAGCTATAATTTTCTATTTTTAAACACTATAGACCGTATAATAGTTCCAAAACGTGGTTTATGCCTGAATGTCATAGACTGACTGCCTGAATGTTATAGACTTATATTGCACAAAAGCAACTGCTCGCTCTAAAAGAGTGAAAAGCACGTGTTTTAGAAATAAATCAGTTCTAGTTTTCTATCCCATACAGCTGTAAGTGCCAAAATGCACCAAATAAGCTCTGACTTAGTCAGGAGTGGTAAAAGAGATACAATTTTCACCACTGCATGATCAAGAGTGGCAAAAGGGATACAAATGTAACCATAGCACAGCTGTTAGAGCCATAAGGTGTCTCAAAAGGTGTTAAAGCTGCAGTCAAGGTTTAACGCTTTTATCACTGTTTTAGAACTCAAGGCTAAATGCGACGTCGTTATACCACCGCTATGCTCCTCAAAGTTCTAACAAAAGCTGCAATTTCCACTAATGTGTTAGTTGGGTTACTTACTTACTTACAAAAAAAAATTTGGACTCTTCATACTAATTTGATGAATTTGGCCGCTCTGCTGATCGACTTGCATGAAGAGTCCAAAAATAAAAAGCGGCCAAGAGCAAGTCGGACTCGCCCATGAAGGGTTCCGTGGCAGCAAGTAACATAATATAAAAGTTCTTGTAGTTCGTTGTAGGTAAATTGCGGTTTACGATTTATGACGTATTAAAAAAAAACTACTTACTAGATCTCGTTCAAACCAATTTTCAGTGGAAGTTTGCATGGTAATGTACATCATATATATATTTTAGTCTTATCATTCTCTTATTTTAGAAGTTACGGGGGGGGGACACATTTTACCACTTTGGAAGTGTCTCTCGCGCAAACTATTCAGTTTAAAAAAAATTATATTAGAAACCTCAATATCATTTTTGAAAACCTATCCATAGATATCCCACATGTATGTATGGGTTCGATGAAAAAAAAATTTTTGAGTTTCAGTTCTAAGTATGGGGAACCCCCAAAATTTATTGTTTTTTTTCTATTTTTGTGTGAAAATCTTAATGCGGTTCACAGAATACATCTACTTACCAAGTTTCAATAGGATAGTTCTTTTAGTTTCGGAAAAAAGTGGCTGTGACATACGGACGGACGGACAGACAGACAGACAGACATGACGAATCCATAAAGGTTCCGTTTTTTGCCATTTGGCTACGGAACCCTAAAAATGTTGCGATTTGACTATGGGTTCCTTGGGGAAAGTTGATCAGAATCAGGAGTAGAAGCACTGACTAAAATATCGGGCACTAATAAAGTAGCACCTTATACAGCGGGTGTAATTCTACTAATCGTACTGAACAATTTTTGTTCTACAAGTTTGCTCAAACGGCAAAAAAAAATTTTGGTCTCTCCATACAAAAATGGCAAAACTTTATCTATTAGTATGGAGAGTCCAATTTTTTTTGCTATTTGAGCAAAGTCGTAGAACTAAAGTTATTCAGTACGATAGGTAGAATCCCCGGTTAACGGACTTGGCTAGAAGATGAAACGAATCTAGAAGATGAAATTTAAAAGTACCGTCTTGAGAAACAAATCGAAAATGTAAATAAAAATGAAAAGCCTAGTTATTTCTACAATAATGAACATATTATGTGTAATAATAATGTTTTCACAAGTCTGATTAGTATCCCATTTTTTACTACTGACAAGAACAAGGTACTGTGTGCATAACAATGTTTATTTTATTAGGTATTACTGATTTTAAGGAGCTTTGACTTTTCTTGAGAATTGACAGGCATCAAAATAGAGGCGTGTTTGCAGTAATAAATACTGTTTTTGGTCTGAGCAGCGAAAGGTTTGGGAGAAAATAGGTATGCACAGCGCGATTTAACAACATAGACACAATGAATCTTTTAATCTGAAACGAATAACCTCTTTAAAAGTTCTTTGTGAAAAAATCCAATTCAAATGTTAAAAATTACAGTCGGTTTGGTTATTCGATCAGAGAAAGAGCGTTTTTATATTGGACATCATCGGATCCGATGACGATGACGATGATGATATCCAATCATCGTCTACTATCGCTTTGCTGGTCAGTGGAAACCTTCTTTTATATCCACAATTGGTAAGCCCTTGGCATTATCTCACTTAGTGGTAAGTGATGATAATGCCGAAGATATAAGCGGGCTTACCAAGATTCCCTAATGCAATGGGGAGTTAGCTATCTTCTCTCCATGACGGAACACATCAATGCTATTAAACATTGATGTTTAGCAGCAAGACTTAGATAGGGATGGTGGTAGCTAGCTAGGCGGGCTCTGAAAATACCCTACCACTGACCAAACCGAGTCCTACAACGTTGGACCCTGCTGAGAATCGTACCCGCGACCTCTCGATGTGAAGCAAGCAGAGTAGCCACTAGACCACAAAAGCGGTTGATATATGACTACTGATCCAAGAATCATGGGTTCGATCCCCACCCAGGGCAAAAATGTCTGTGATGAGCAGATTTGTTTGCTCTGTGTCTGGGTGTATTTTACCTATATAAGGTGCTACTTTATTAGTGCCCGATATTTTAGTCAGTGCTTCTACTCCTGATTCTGATCAACTTTCCCCAAGGAACCCATAGTCAAATCGAAAAAAAATTTTTGGACTCTTCATACAATAATCGATCAGCCGAGCGGCCAAATTAGTATGAAGAGTCCAAAAAATTTTTTGCGATTTGACTATGGGTTCCTTGGGGAAAGTTGATCAGAATCAGGAGTAGGAGCACTGACTAAAATATCGGGCACTAATAAAGTAGCACCTTATATATGTAGGTATGTATTTAAATGTATATGTGTATGTATATCAGTCTCTGGTTCCCATAGTACAGGGAATCCTAGTATGGGGCCAGAAGACCGTGTGTGATTTGTCCCGGATATTATATTTTCTCATACATTTCACATTTATGCCGGACCGGTGGAAAAACGCTCAAACGCATAAATTCCACCAGCAGCAGAGTTTACATTACAATGTTGCTGCAAGTTTTAAAATTCAACAGAACTCTGTTTTTAAAAGGCAAAGAAATACAAAATGGAAAAGCTTGGTACATCAATTATGATGAACAAAAACGTATAATTACGCCGCAATGGGACTTTTACTAGTAAAATAAAATATTCATTATTATTTGGCTTTGTCATGAATCCAGTATAGGTTTTTTGGACTGGAAGTTTCTTATAAGTCCCAATATCGTCCCCACTGCAGGGGCACGGGTCCCTTCCAATACCTCTGGAAGATAAGGCCACACTTTATACACAGGGGCTAAGTCTGGATTGCTGGAGGTTTCGAGGCTAGTGGCTAACCCCAGTGTCAGAAGTTATTAAGCTGCTTATAAGGCCGTACATACATAAACATTTCTCGTAATTGTTCACCCGAGAGTCAAAATACTTCACTTTGAAACTTTGTTAAAAAAATAAACTTTATTGGGTTTTTATAGATTTTACATAAAAATACTAAATCTAAAATAATAGCTAAGAGAGGTGTGCACCTCTCGAAGACGTGGAGTAGAATGGCCACGAGTCCCGTAGTCTGGTGTCTTTTATATGCCACTGTTGCTAGCGTAGCTGTGGGTCTTCAATGCGAGCCTCTCATGCTTGGAGGTCCACGGTGCTATCACCAAGTGTCCGATGTTCCGATAATCGTCCATTGTCTCGTTGCCGTCACTCGATATTCCAGCATCAGGTGAGTTTATTAGAGTTATTATATTTTTATGGTTATTGTCTGAAGGCGGTCGTTGACTGTCCCCCTCCAATTTTGAAGTCCATGGTTTTAAACAGACCTTGGATCGGAAAAATTTGAAAAGAGCATAAGTGAAGATCAGTATGATTATGATGCTTATTAAACCATATTGTACCACATTGTGTTTTTCTTGAGTTTCTAGTTTTTGTATTTGTTTCAGATGCTTAAGTTTAGATGAAATCTTCTCCACATCGTAAGTGAGTTCTATTTCAGGAACTTCTTCAGTAGTGTTAAACGAGATTTTAGTTATAATAACTTTTTGTTGTGATTCTTTTGTCTGGAACCTTTTTACACCTGCCAGAGTAATCTCACAGTTCTCTCCATTTAGTATATATGAACCTCGTATCCAGTTTGTTTCTTCATGCTTTCCACACTTAATTTGGGCTTCAGTAGTTTTGTTTACGTAGATAACCAATGTTTTCGGCGAAACTTCTTGTAGTTCTTCCATGGGACATTTTATCTGTGCTATAGTACATTTGTTGGTGTCCGTCTTAAATAATAACTCGGTTTCACAGATATCTTTTTGTAGAACGCTGCCTTTGCATATTAGTTCATTTAGCTCCATGCAGTCGTCAACCTCGAATACTTCCGCTTCGGTAAATGCCAAGATTGCCTTTCGTACAATAGGATAGGTACAGGTTGGGGAGTTTTGGATAATGGGTACAATTTTTCTTGTTTTATATATCTGAGGCTTAACTAAAGGTATTTCTAAAATAAAATATACAATATTATCTATTATTCTACTTTTAACATTAATAAAAGGCTCTATATCATTAATGTTGTTCGATAGCATTACATTATTTTTTATTACACTTAAGGTATCTTGGAGTACATGTGATTGTATAATACTATAATGATACATATTGTGTTCAGCAAAGGTTATAGCTGTGGATAATCTTTCTGCTACATCCTGTAAAGTCTGGGCTTGTAACAATAAACTAATAGCTATCCTCTCTTTAGCTCGTTTACTATTTATTTGTAAAAATTGATTATCTATTGTTTGCTGAATATTAGTTATCTTTTTAATTTGACTATTAAATTCTTCTAATGCTTCATCAGTTACAGATATTTGTTTATTATAAGCAACTCTTAGGGTTTCTAAATCTTTTTGAATCATAACAAGGTCATCTTGATCTAAATTTCCAGTAATTGCCTTAATTACGGAACCTAATCCATTTATCAAACCTCTTTTTACTCTAGACTGTACATTTAAATGATTACATATTTCCTCTATATGACTTAAAATAATATTTATCCTATCGTATATATGTCTTACATCTTCTAATTCGGGTCCTAGCATAAAATGATTAACAGTTTTTCTAAGCCATTTATAATTATCTATAATAGGGTTTATCTCTAATTTATGAATAATAGTCCACTTTCCTTCAATGATCCTAGTGGGTTTCATTTCAACTAAAATTACATGTTCTTCATGACTTAGCTCTCGGAACTTGTATCCGACGATTGGGAGGAGCCTGTAACATAAAGTTCCTCGATATGATACGTACGACCGTTACTAAGTTTATACTTGTTATTCGGCTCTACGCTCATTATAGTATAGGGGCCTAGGTATCTGACTTTTGTTTTATGTCTTTCAGCTTGGCTATTTTTTAAATAAGCTGTCATGCCTACTTTGAATACTTTCGGTGATTTAATTCGTTTATTAATTCTTTCGTTTCGTTTTCGTTTTTGTTCTACTAACAGGTCATGTACATTTTTATTTAGTTGATTTGCAAATTGTTTTTGTTGTGTTGTATATTCTTGAATTGCAGCTCTCATATTGTCGAAACTTCGTAATTTGGGTTTCCTCCCGAAATGGACTTGAAACGGTGTCATATTAATTGCACTATGTGTGGTGTTATTATATGCATGTACTATGAAGTTTATCTTTTGATTTTGATCCAAATCGGAGTCTCTTTGAAGTCTGTATAATTCTTGGATAGTACTGTGTAACCTTTCGATGTCAGAGTTGGACTTGTGGTGTTGTGGTGATGTCGTGTGGTTAGTTATGTCGTATGTTTGAAATAGTTCATTCAAAATCTCACTACATAATGATTGCTCTCCATCATGTACGATTTTATTTGGTGCTCCAATTAATGCAAATATTTCGGCTAATGTGTCGTAGACCTTACTTTTTTCAGCGGGCTTTATTATTGCGTATTTAGAGAATTTATCTATTATTGTGAGGTACCATTGTCTTTCTAATGACATGAAATCGATATGCCATACTTGCATAGGCTCTTGTGGCGTTTCTGTCTCGGTAGACAATGTAACATTAGGATGCCTATTATATTTTTCTTTCTTACAGGGTTCGCATTGTAAAACGTATTTTTTAATTTGTTTTCTCATATTTTCCCAATAGTATTTTTCACGAAGTTGTTTATAAAGACTTTCAATTCCAGCATGCCTATTATTTTGTAAATGATACTCTTTGATTAATTTTAACTGCTCTTCCTTATCATTTATCTCAACCAATGATTTTGTATATCTTACAGGTTTAATTTTTGTGTGATCAAAATGTTTGCGGTAAATTTCGGACACTTTGTAATAAAGGTCATCATTTGGTATTATGAAGGCGTATTTATCTCCAGATAAATATTCTAGCATGAATTCTTTAATAGTTTCTTCTTCCTTATCTGGCGGGATATAAAAATACCAAATGCCATTTGCTTTACAAGCTTTTTTGAACGGGGCCATTTCGAAGACGACGCGCCTTAATCTTTTTGGTGGATATGCATGAATAATAGGTATTCCTCCGTCGCTATCATTTTGATTTGAATGAACTGTGCCTCCTGACTGATCGGCTACTACTAAGACAGGGGAACTTCTACCAGGGTTAACCCGCAGTGAGTCGTTACTTTCGGTGTCAGATAGTGCTAAGTCATCTTCTAAGTTTACATCTGTTGAATCACCATCCGTGTGGTATATTTCTATTCGGCTTAAAGCGTCTGCGACATAGTTAGTTTTACCTTTTACGTGTTCTATTTTATAATCATAGTCTTGTAGCTTTAATTTCCAACGCGTAAGTCGTTGATTTGGTTCTTTTAGTTTAGATAGCCATATTAATGCTTTATGATCTGTTTGTAGTATGAATTTTCGTCCATAAACGTAAGGCCTAAACTGAGTAATCGCCCATAAAATACCAAGCAATTCTTTTTCGGTTGTATTATATCGTTGTTCTGTTTGACTTAACGTTCTGGAAGCATATGCAATGGGATGACTTTCTTGACTTAGAACTGCTCCTAACGCTATATCTGAGGCATCGGTGGTTATTACAAACGTTTTTTCAAAGTCCGGGAATGCTAAAATTGGGGCATTCGTTAATAAACGCTTACAAGTTCTTATTGCCTCTAAATACTTTGTATCGTTAGTATCTATAACAGCATTTTTCTTTGTCGCTTCAGTTAGTGGTTTTATAATTTGACTTAGGTTAGGAACGAACTTCCTATAATAACCAATTAATCCCAAAAAGGCTCTTACTTCTTTTAATGTTTTTGGAACTGGGAACTTTTGAATTGCCTCTATTTTCTTTTGATTTGGCTTAAGGCCCTCTTTATTTAACACATGCCCTAAAAACTCAATTTCTTTTTGCATGAATACACATTTATTTTTGTTTACTTTTAGATTCGCGCGTCTTAGTGCTTCGAAAACTCTTTGCAGTCTGTTAACGTGATCTTGCTTGCTTTTTGAATAGATAATTATATCATCAAGATATACTAAGCATATGTTATTTTGTATCTCTTCTTTAAGTACAGTGTTCATCATTCGTTGGAACGTCGCTGGCGCGTTTTTTAATCCAAATGGCATCCGTAAAAACTCGTAATGCCCATCTGGTGTACTAAATGCTGTTTTTTCAATTGAGTTATCATCCATCATAATTTGGTGATAGCCGGAAGTTAAATCAAGAGTCGTAAAAAATTCGTTTCCTTGTAATTTAGAAAATAGTTCCTCAATATTTGGTAATGGGAATTTATCAGATTTAGTCTTTTCATTTAAACGCCTATAATCTATCACCATTCTCCATTTCTTTGTACCACTTTGGTCTAATTTCTTTGGCACTAAATGTACTGGCGACGACCATGGTGATTCGGATGGACTAATTATTTTTTCATCTAATAATTTTCCTATTTGTTTCCGAATTTCTTGTTGCTGAATTTGAGGTAGTCTAAAAGGTTTTTGGTAAATGGGTTCAGTATCAATTAAACTAATATGGTGTTTTATGTGAGTAGTCGCGCTATTAGTGACATCTTCAGTAAACAGGTCATTATAAGTCTCACAGAGATCTTCTATATTTAATTTAGTTTCGTCGGTCATATGAAAAATAAGAAGCTGTCGATCTGGCATAGACAGTTTACGCTCCTTAAGGTCAATAGTTGCATTAATTTGTTCTATCATGTCGGTACCCATTAATATGTCATACTTGTCACTAAAATCAAAGACATGAAATTTCATTGGGCCTTTATCTTCACCAAAATAGCGGCACCAGAATGGAGTTTCAATCACGCCATTATGGGAAGTAATTCCATGTGAAGTTCGTACAATAAACTTTTCGGGTCTCCAATAATGGGAAAAGTATTCTTTTTGTGCTTTATTAGTTATAAAAGATCTTTGGCTACCGGTGTCTATAAGTATTTTTAATTTTGGGTTATTTGTTTCGAAGTATGGAAGATAGGATTTGAAATGATTAAATTCTATGATGTGTTGTTTTGATCTTGACCTTTCTGAAAATTTTGTGTCCCATGAGGGCTCTGTTGATCGTCTACCGAATAATCGTCAGTGTCACATTGGCTTTGGTATTCGTAGTTATTTTCGTAGCCTACTAACTCAGGACCATGTTCATACTGGTCAAATTGTTCAAACTGGCCCTCTTCATCTGGGTAATGGAATAATTCTTCGGCTACTAAACCCCTTCCCAAATTTATTTGACCAGGTCTTAATGGCTGTGGAGCGGTACGCATGCTCACGTCACCTGTCTGTATCTTAGGTGGTTGTTGTGTATGTTGGTGTTGTGTTTGGTTTCTGTTTTCAAAGTACCTGTGTAGTTGTCTATTGAACACATTATTATGAGTGTTGGGTGTCCACGGGTATCGAGTGTGGAATGGTGTATGGTTCTGTTTAAGATTGTATTGCGCATTGTTGAGGCGCTGGTTAATTGACCTCTGTGTCATAGGATATGAGTGTTTTTGTACCAAGCCCTGAGGTCTGGGTGGCATGTTGAATTGAGGCGTCATGTACTGAGGGTATGACTGGTTTATTACACGCGGTGCTGGTAGTATGTTAGAGAATTTTTGTTTAATATTATCGAACCTACCTTCCGCTTCTAATTGGAGGATTTTTTGTACTGTTTCATTGAAGCTACAGTTACTTACATACACCTGATCGTGATAGGGTAGACTATTCCGTAGAGTATTTTGGGCGGTATTTATATATGGCTCCATAACCTCATCAACTAACTTCCCATTGTTATATTTGTCGTGTAGTTTGCTTTTTATAAAAAATAGTTTTTGTTTTAATTCGAAGATTAATTCTTTATATGATGCTCGTTTCTTAACGTTAGCTAGTTCTACTAGAAGTGTATTAAACTCTCTATTATCACCACATTCGGCTTTTAAAGTGGCTTCTATTGTTTCCCAATTAAACCTATGATCAATCATTGAAATGATTAATGCAGCCTTTCCGGTTAACTTACTTAATAATAACATAACATTTTGTGGAGTACTAGTAGGAGGTTACTATATCTAGCCACTGTCGTGCACTATTAATATAATTATAAATTGTGAATGGATCGCCATCATACGAAGGTACGAATCCTATTAGTTTGCAAGGGTCCATAATGGTCGCTTGCTGTGGTTGGTTAGGTACCGGCGGTACGTAACCTAGGTTATCCTCGTTACTATGACCAGGATTGGCATTCATTCTATCTACCTCTCTATATACAAATTTCGGGGGTCTTAGGAGTGGAATTTTGGAAGAAAAAGGATGTACTAATTGGCAAAAAACTCACAGTTGGCTCCAGGTCCAGGCGAATATGATCCAGCGTAGCATTGGTATTGACTTATTTGTTGTTCGAGTTGCCCAGGTGGTAAAGACTTGAGAGTCTCGCAAAGCCGATAAGATGAGCGAATCAGGAACGTCTCGTAATTCTGGAACTCACGTCGACTTGCTCCACTGGGCCCCACGTTGGGCGCCAGTCAAAATACTTCACTTTGAAACTTTGTTAAAAAAATAAACTTTATTGGGTTTTTATAGATTTTACATAAAAATACTAAATCTAAAATAATAGCTAAGAGAGGTGTGCACCTCTCGAAGACGTGGAGTAGAATGGCCACGAGTCCCGTAGTCTGGTGTCTTTTATATGCCACTGTTGCTAGCGTAGCTGTGGGTCTTCAATGCGAGCCTCTCATGCTTGGAGGTCCACGGTGCTATCACCAAGTGTCCGATGTTCCGATAATCGTCCATTGTCTCGTTGCCGTCACTCGATATTCCAGCATCAGGTGAGTTTATTAGAGTTATTATATTTTTATGGTTATTGTCTGAAGGCGGTCGTTGACTCGAGTATAAGAGTTTCAAGAAGTAAGAAAGTATACAGGGTATAAAGGACAGTTATCCGGAAACTTTAAGGGCTTGCTCAGTAGACGAAACTGAACAACTTTCCACAAGAATTTTTTCAGGAAACGAAAAAAAAACCCTTAAAAAAGCCCTTAAAGTTTTCGGAAACCTGTCCCTTACACCCTGTATGGACTAAATTCTTCTACGAAGGCAATATACAGGTGTTAAAAAAGTGCATTTGTTTTAAGGGGTTACTCAGAATCAAGTAGGAAAAAAATCGAAACATTTTTTTTCAGATTCCCATACTAAATCTGAATAGTGTCAAAAATTTGTATGAAAAACTGAAAAAAAAATTGAAAATTGTTTTTTTCAATATTTTTTCTGTATTCAATACCTGATTCAGAGTAACCATAGTAAATCTAAATAGTGAATCAAGAATTTGTATGAGAAACTGAAATAACTAATTTTTGATCAGTATTTTTCCTGTACTAAATACTTGATTCTGAGTAACCCCTTACAATTTCAAACACCCTTTTTTAACACCCTGTACATAAAGTGACGAAGGAAAGTATCTAATATTCCTATACTGCATAGAAAATATTAAATTCGTGTCTTGCTTACTCGTACGTGTCACTACTACCAGAAAAGAAATATATCCTACTCCGTATTATGTATTATATTGGTACTCCACTCTCTAAATCTACTTGTAAGGCAAATATTGTAAGTCTATTAGACCTAAGGACGACCAGGAGTTAAAAAATCCACTTATGCTGCTCAAAGTATGAACAACCCTCTCCAAGGAGCCGATATTGTTAATAAATTACCAAAGTAAACCCGTTTAAATAACCGGCGACTTCGCCCGTATGGAAGTTGGGTTGCCTTCACGACTTGCAAAGTTATTTGTTCCCTAGCAGATTAACTAAATTATTATACTCGTGGTACGTATAAGAACGCAAGTTTCCAGAGGTTCATATTACCTATAACCGAGTCCTAGGTAAGATCAGCAAATTCGTAGAATTTCAAGTTAGAATCTCTCGGAAGCGAGCGAAGCGAGTCGACTGTGACGGTTAAGTTCTAAAGAACAATGTTTTTTACAGTCTTCGTTAGTTTGATATCAGAACCACTCTACCTGTCTCGCAGTTAAAAGAACGCGTGTTCCAAATTATGAAATAATACTCACAATCAGTACTTTATCAGCTTAAATGTAATGAAATATCATTGAAATACACTGATAGACAAAAAAATTGGATCAAGGTTTGTTACACGACATTTGAAAAAAAAAACTGAATTTATCAAAAAAAATTAACTAAACCAAAATTATAAGAACTGTGTGTTTACTATTTATGATTTTAGTTTGGTGGTTGTCTAGTTTTTTGTTTTTAGTGTTTAGCCGTTTTGTAGACTGAGTTATTTTTTCAAAAGTCGGGCAACAAACCGTGAGTAGTTTTTTTTTAGTCCACAGTGTATATAGAACGAGAACGGGACAGATAAAACTTGTGCTATAAAATGCTATAATAGAATTAAAAATAAAAGAAATGTACTTACCTATATGTATGGTACATAATAGGTTACTTACATTTATGGTAAAGTTTTAAGTTTATGCATATTTATGTCTTTACCCGTTGTGAAACTTTAGCTATAAATACCGCACGCAGTCTCGGTAGTTATAAGATGACATTTTGTCACTGTACGTCTCACTATGATAGAGTGGTGGCAAATGATGGCTATGTTGTGTATAGTTCATTCCAATCAAAAAAAAAAAGCAAAAGGTAAACAAAGATAGTATGCAAATGCATCTGACGTTGACATGTGTCAGTTCCATAGAAGGTTTGTATACCTTTTGTTTTTTTTTTATTGAAATGTTCTATAGGCTCGATTCAGTATCATGCGATTAAGATTGACAGTTACACTAAGTGGTAGTCTCACTAGATCACTTTTCACGAATTCACGGTAGATTGTTTTTGTCGAGAAAGCATGTATGAAAATCGATTTCCACTGACCGGGAAGGCGACGACAGACGATTACTTCCGCCGGAGCCGGCCAGCGGAAAAAGGTTCATTGGTTGGAACTTGGTAGGCAAAAATCGGAGCTCACGCGCAGACTGGGGCAACTCGGAATATAAAAAGCGGTGTCTTTCATGAAACTTCATGAAAGTGAAAAAATTGTCATGGTGGGTATACTAGTTTTATTGCCACGTACGTTTCATACATTCAGAAAATCTGTTCCAAAGTACGATATTAAACGTTTTTCCACTAACTGTCACGACGAGCACTTCGTCTCGCAAAAAAATGACTTTTCATATAAATTGTTCGGCCAATCAACCAATTTTGAATGGAGAGGCCAAAAAAAATTTAAGAATTCAATATGGCCTCCTTGGGAAAAGTTCAGTTCCATGAGTCGAACTCTACTAAAGTTTCTGGCAGTGGTATTTTTACAACCTGTTTGCAGTTCAAAACCTATCGTACACATTGTACAATTTAATCATACAGTATTGAAATACCAAAGAGAATTTAAGCATTTATATCTGGCCAGTTCGATCATCCACGCTACTACAAGATACTTCGTCACACTACGGTGGCAATGTACGTGGAACCGACCGCTCTTAGATTTACGAGGGTGACGTGACGGTGGATGGGTCACCGGTTATTGCAGGAGTGGTATCCCGAGACACTTGCGATTGTAAATTATACCAACTTCACTTACCTCGTAAAGTGTGCGGTGTGGAAATAAAGCTTTCTCTTAAAACGCTACACACACAGAGGCGGTGCTAAAGCGTTCCGGGAGCGGTATTTTTTGTAATGTTCGGTTTACTATGAAACCCTTCACACCAAAACCGGGCGGGCGCTCTAAGTTCTGCCTTCGGAACATTATCGCCCGGTGGCCGCCTCTGTGTGTGTGGCGCTTTATTCTTTCATATATTTTACCCTACTGCCCTAGAAGGTGGGTTACGTTTTTAAGTGTGTATGTATGTTCAATAGTGTTTGTTGCAATAACGCATAATAAGAATGAAGTTACAATAGGAAATAAGATACAATTAAATGAAGCCGGTTAAAATAACGAAATAAGTATGTGTGTTTGTTTATTTGGCTGATCCGAAGAAAATATTGTAACAAATCTGAACCAAAAATATTAAACATAAATAATAATAATATATAATATAATAATAATAATATCTGGGACAAATCACACACGATCATCTGGCCCCAAACTAGGATTCCCTGTATCTTGGGAACCAGAGACTGATATACATACACAAATACTTTTTAAATACATACATATATAGATATAATACACCCAGACTCAGAGCAAACAATTCTGCTCATCACAGAATAGTTTGCCCTGTGTGGGGATCGAACCCACGACTCTCGGATCAGAGGTCAGGATCGCTCACCACTTAGCTACCGAGTCAGTCCTATAAATATTTTGACCATCCAAAATCCAAGAAGATATACAGGATGATCGCGGACCAAATTTTAACTGTGGCTTCCAGTCATGGAACTGAACAACTTTATCTAAGGAATCAATTCAATCGGAGCAAAAAAAAATTGGAATTTCCATACAAAGCTACTCAGTTCATCGATTTGTATGAAGAGTCCAAAATTTTTTTGCTCCGATTGAATTGATTCCTTAGAGAAAATTGTTCAGTTCCATGAGCAGAAACCACAGTTTTTTTTCCGATTTCAATTTCACCCCGAATGTGCATATGAGAGGTGGTACAGACTAAACTGCTGAACCAATTTAATAAAAGTAAAACCCCTTTTAAGTTCAGTTTCACTTTCATTCCAGAATGATCGACGCTTACTATAAGGTCCAAGTTCGCTCATTGATTATCAAGAAATATGAAAACTTTCCCTGGGTTTAAAAATTCAAAAAGGTTTATTTTAAGTATATTGCTGTACGTACACATTCTTTTAAATCGTCATTTTATTTCTACCTAAGGTTCCAGAAGAAAACTCGGATAACCTTGATTATTCGGGTTATTTCGAAATTTAATATAAATGTGTATTATTTCATGTGTAATATATTTTTCTTAAGGGTGCGCTGAACGTATTTTTTTTTCTATTATTTGTTAATTGATCTAAGTTTTCTTTAAAAAGTAACACGGTACTAAATAGGTATTGTCTTAAAAATCTGCCGGTTAATTTTTCAGAGAAGATATTAGATTTTCACGAACTCCAGGATCGTCCTAAAGAAATATAGGTTGAAACCCCGTATTTGCTTCAAAAATGGAATAAGTTTCGAATTTACATTTTCAAACAAACTTCCAAGTCTAATAGAATTTTCTCGCGCTGCGTTTAATCATCGAAATTCCACTTTTGAATGCCAATATCAGTAGTGACGTGCGGTCGGAATGGACCGCAGCGCACATCACATGAAATAAGATTATAGCATTTGCAAAAGGTTTTGCTAGAGAATCTCGTTTCATCCATAAAAGTGTTTTTCGTTTATTTAAAAAGTGGTAGAACAGAGGTTTATTACAAATAAGGATTTGTGTGAAAGGACCTTATTTCGTCTTATGTTTTATGTAAATCTTTACCGGAATAACAGAGAACTATCTAGTATCTGTACTATACTAACTTATACTACCTACATCGTATATAAAGTTTTAGTAACGTACAAGGTCTCATTAAAATCATGAATCCCTTTTTTGAGATTATTTTTCTCAATAATTGTGTAGTAAACCGTAACCCACAAACGTCTCTCACAAAGGACCGTAAAAAATTAACCTTTTTATATAATATGTAACTCTTGATGTATATGTACTAATAATGCCCTTTGTGAAAGAGAAAAACGTCATAATAAGAAGAAAATATAATTCTTTTTAATAATACTATGGTGCTGAAAAAATACGTTAAAAATATTAAACGCTAGAGATAACTAAGCAATATTATCATAGCACATTTTTTATGCAAATCCGTCTAGTTTCATTAGCACTAACGGCTACAGCGCAATGCCGAACCCACACGCACGCACGCATGCACGCACGCATGCACACACACACATACACACACACACACACACACACACACACACACACACACACACACACACACACACACACACACACACACACACACACACACACACACACACACACACACACACACACACACAGAGGGAGAGAGAGAGAGAGAGATTTTTTGACTCTACTAAAGCCAATCAATTAATCCGAATAAAAAACTTGAAGTCTGATATTTTTGCCCTGGAAACAATATCTTACTCCTTAGCTCTCTACTCGCTTCTGAAAGTAAAAGCGAAGTAATCAAAGTGGCTACTAAACAATTTAGAAGGGAAACTCCAATACCCTGGCGATATAAATAAGTTAGCTACGTGAAAATTTACGATTCGGCCGTCTCAACGGATCAGAAAATACAAACACGAATAGGTATGTTACGAGCTGCTACATTGACCGGGCAGTATTGTTACGAACCGGTCATCTCACTATCTCACTTATATTATAAATGCGAAAGTATGGATATTTATTTGTTTGTTGTTTTGTTTGTTCCACTTTTAACATCTTATTTCTCTCTGGACCTAATTCTGATCTCCACGCAGATGAAATCGCGGGCGGAAGCTAGTTATGAATAATGGTCAAGAACAAATCAAAATATAAAACGTTATGGTAACACGCGTAGGTAAAAGTAAGTCAGTGCCAAAAAAACACTAAAATATTACAAATATTTTTTTAAATAAAACTAATACCACTGTAGAACTCACCTTATACTGTTTATTAAAATATTGTCGTCGATTCATTACTTTCGGTATAAAAATATCCGTATTTTATTTTCAATCCCTATCTTCTTATCGTGTTGCGTAATCAGTCGTCTATACCCAAGGTATAGGCGGCGGCGGCTGCCTGGTCCTAGCATTACCCGCCCGCACTCACGTGTTGTAGGGCATTCAGATTTAAAACGTACGGACGTGTGTAACGCGACCTAATTAATATACAATAATATTAATTAAAGGGGTAGATGACTGCTATTCATCTGAGTTACTTTTTATCAAATGTCAAACACGACTGTTTGTTCAAAAAAAAATTGAAATAGCAATCTATGACGTCATAATTTAGTACATTAATTTACTTAATGCACTTTGAACTCAATTTTGATTTATCTCAGTATCTGTCAGATGTCATATGTGATAATCCGCTCCAGTGACCATCCACTCATCTACTAAGATCTATCGACAAGTTCCATTAGTTTTATATTTAGATTCAATATCAAATTATTTACCTATCTTTATGAAATACCATAGTTTCAGTTTCAACATTATCTGATACATAGGGATTTAAGCCTCAGATTCTCATATAACAAGAAATGTTACTTCGCAGCAAGGGTACCGTGTGTGATTTGTCCGGAAAAGTAATGTAAATTAACAACCAACAACCCATATTCCGGCAACGCACTTGTATGGTTCATTCCAATCAAAAAAAAGCAAAACGTAAACAAACTTACTATGGATCTTGACACATGTCAATGTCATCTGCATACTATGTTTGTTTACCTTTTGCTTTTTTTTGATTGGAATGAAGAGCTTTGGTGTTGCGGGTGTCTATGGGCGGCGGTAATCGCTTACCATCAGGTGATCCGTCTGCTCGTTTGCCAGCTATGCCATAAAAATAAAATAAAAATATCGTCCCCACAGCTCAGGGAGGTTAGGACATACTCTACACACGGGGGCCAAGTCCAGTTTGGTGGAGGCTGCGGGCCTAGTGGCCAACCCCAGTGTCAGAAGTTTTCAAGCCTATAGGCCTCGGATTTGGTTTAACGACTGACATGCCATTTGCAGCAAAATGTTTTCTGTTCATCGGAGCTTTGTTATTACCATCCCTAGCCATAAAATGCGAATAACGCTAAAACCATTGCACCAATATACTCGTATTTTCAATATTCAAATTGAAAGCTGCCTTCAAAATTAAAGAAACCTCGTTCAAATCGGCCCACCCAATTCTGTAAACAGCTGATCATTTTGTATAGAATTCAGACCGAAGTCGTAGAATAAAGAATCTTTTTTTTTATGTTCACGTAATTTTTACGGTTCTATATGTACACTAGGGTGTAATTATTATTAGCAAATTGTTTATTTATTAGAGAGAAAAAATAGGTCCTAGATTTCTAATAAAAACATTAACATTTCAATATCGCTTCTGAGTATTTTCCTGAATATTATTTCAATTATTGGTCGAAAATGACAAGAATTTCCTGTTACTTATTACTTATGTAAGAGGAAAATATCGTATTCCAATTCAATATCTCTATAAATAGTAATATTTTGCATTCAGTCGTAAATAAATTCGGGATCGTAGGAAATTACATAATTATTTACGGAACCTTGATTTCGATTGCCGGGTTACGATTGAATGAGCTTATATGATTAGGATGTTACGAACGAATATCTTCGCTTCCGTGAGTTCCAAAAATATAACTAAAAAACTAAAAACTAACGAACAATTTTTTTAGGATTTACGTATAGTTCATTCCAATAAAAAAAAGGCAAAACGTAAACAAACATAGTATGCAGATGACATTGACATGTGTCAGTTCCATAGTAAGTTTGTTTACGTTTTGCTTTTTTTGATTGGAATGAACTATGGAATTGCTAGTAGGACCGTGTCCCTTTTTACTTTTGAGCGATAAAGGAGTAAAACCACTAGCTGAACCGATTTTGTTGAAAGGTACGGAGAAAGCTTGAAGCTTGAACAAGCTTAATTTTTTTGCTCAAGTATTTTTTTAGAATCCACCCACGGATCTTGTGTCCACGAGCACAGTCAATTGGACTTGAAAATCCTTTTTTTAATTTTGCACGAAACAATTTTATCGGCACGGCCTCCACTATTTTTATTTTTATTACGAGGTTCCATGTATACTCGTATCTTACTCCTATACAGCAAACATCTGCATGATCCTACTCTTCTTGTACGTAACGACAACGTATCGTATTGGAATTCCATTGAACATAAATTATCTCTGTACTAGTTCGGTTCGTAATAAGAAAATTCCACGATCCCGTGTGGAGTAGGGATGGTTATAGACTTACTTGGGACTTTCTGGATTTGACAGGAAAATGAAAATTGTTCACCAAAATATGTCCAACCAATATGCGATCGTGGCTCAGTTCGGCTTGCATGGTCGTGTCAATCACATATGTTAACTGACTACAGACACGATTGTCATCTGGCTAGGTTTTACCATTTAGGTAGTCGCATTTATTTCGAGCGTTTAGAGCAAAGTAGTGATAAAAAGGGGCCACTCAAACACCAAATTGTGTTATAAGGGTGATATAAAAGCAACGCGGGGGCTGGCGTCACTGACTCTGAAATATAACCGATATATCACCAAATAGTGATAACGTTGCTAAAATAAAACCCTCATATCACCAAATGGTGTTAAAACTGGGGCCATTTCGCGGTGCTATACACGTTTCTATCACTGATATATCACCACACTTTGCTAGTTGGAGATTAGTTCGCTAGACACGTTAAGACCATTGCAGAGGCGTTTAGCTTCTAAACTTCTGACGTGGCTAGCTACAACCTCCACCAATCGTCCCCATATATGGAGAGCCTCTCTAAGGCATAAAAATCAAGTACTTTTTAAGTTTCTAGTCAGATATCTGACGTCATGCTTACACATGTATACCTGTAGCTGAACCAAAGTGTCACGTCAGGTCAGTGTGAATGGTCCCATATAAGCAAAAATATACTCGCTTAGGCTCTTACTAATCGTCCGACCACAGAGTCGTTGGTCTGAATAGAGCCTATAAAAGAGCGCCAAATAGTAGCACAATAAATGACTAAACATGCCGATGGAAGGTCCAGTAAACAACCTTTATTTCGGACATAGATCTACGATTAACTCGGATTAATGCATACGGCTCTCTTCACCTAACTCGGGAAGGTAAGGCCATACTCCACACACAGGGGCCAAATCCGGATTGATGGAGGTTGTGGGATTAGTGGCCAACCCCAGTGTCAGAACTTTTCAAGCCGCCTGTAAGGCTACTGACCTGGTTTAACTACTGCCATGATAGTGAAAGCAGCCGGCACCAACGGCTTAACGTGCCTTGCGAAGCACGGAAATGATCGACATTTGTACTAACAGTCAAGCCCATCCAGGTTATGACTGTGTTTGTAGTTATTTAACCTGCGTGATCGACGCGACCACGCAAGCCGCACTAACCCAAGACGGCTCAACTCATGTACCGTACAAGAAGTTATTTTAATTAACATGAAAAAAGAAAAAAGATAAGAACTGTTTAAAAGGAACTGAACTGAAGTTTGATGTTTATAGCCAATGTAAACTCTCGAAAGAACTGGTAATATAAATAGACGAACGTCATCTCGGCGACCTATCTCCAACACAAAACCTATTAGACCGAACGCTACGCAGCTACTAACAAAGTAAATACCGACCTTAACGGCTCGGGTGGCTACCTTTAAAAAACGATGTCAGCAACTGAAAGGAAACATTTTGAAATGTGTCTGAATCACTTGTGTCCTTTAACCTCCCGAAGAAGAAACGAACTTGCCCGAAAAACATGTGCGTTACTTCGCCGACAGACTTTTATGATGGTGCCGAAAATAAATGTTATCTATGTCTATCACATTTCCTATCAAGCCTAGGCTGATATGTAACGAATTCAGGTAAACAAGGCTGAGGTGTCATCACTACATATGTAGTATAAAACAAAGTCGCTTCTCGCTGTCTGTCTGTCCCTATGTATGCTTTGATCTTTAAACTACGCAACGGATTTTGATGCGTTATTTTTTATAGTGATTCAAGAGGAAGGTTTATATGTAGATAATACATTGCACCCATGCGAAGCCGGGGCCGGTCGCTAGTCAGCTATAATCGCAAGCACAAGGACGCTGCCCTGTTTCGACTGATCACAAAGTCCTTCGTCCCTGTGTACTGGATTTGGCTGGGCAAAATATAATGCTATTTTCAATCAAACTTATCGCCGGCGCTTGCCAGTTCTCTTGGGGCATGGACAAAGGGGTCAGTCCTTTATCACATGCTATGACAACTCTATGCAAATCACTGTCGACTTTCGCCAGGAAATAGCATCGGAGGCTGCATATATCACGGTTGTACATTTGTTTTGCACATAGAAGGCCACGGCCGCCATTCTTCCGCGGAATATACAGCCTCATCAAGTCATCACTGACGACCTCGGATGATGCATCCTGTGGAGTGTCATAGTAGTGCAGACCTTCCGATCCAGGGCATCCAATTCAGTCTGTGTCCATCTGAGTATGCCGAAGGTGTGAGAAGAACGGGGATAACCCAAGCATTGAATGCACGTATCTTGTTAACGCCCGACAAATAGCTATAAAAACTTTTGTCAGGCGTGTTTGTAGGTATTTGTAGTTAGTAGCGCAGGACTTAAAGTAGCCCTTAAAAATTTTTTTTTGTCTAAGCAGTCGGTTGAGAAGCAGGCCTCTGTAACTTGGGTGACGTTTTACATCGCTCTCCTCAAAGACATCGATCCATTCAAGTTAAATGTAAAAATCAGGAGGTTAAACAAAAATAGTATTTTTCCTGGTTATCTAAAATACCAGTAGTTTAGAGACGAATCATTGATAGTGCAGGACACTACTGATTATAATATAATTTAGTCATGTACACAATTTAAAATAAATAAAAACTAAATATGTTAGGACTTCTGGTACGACCTATAATTAATAAAAAATAAATATTATTAATTAATATTGTAATTGTAATAATTATTATTAAAAATAATATTGTTTTATGTCTAATGTTTATGTACATATGTGTAGTTTATTGTAGAATAGAAAAACACAAATTTTAAAAATAATTAAATATTTTTCGAGATGATAACTTTTTTCTCCGATCATGATTTGTACTGTGACTCCTGCAGCCTTCACTTGGAGGTTTTCAATAAATTAAATCAATGTACTGATATTAAATCACACACAAAAAATGGAGGTTACATTTTTTAAATTTTAATTGACATAACACATAAGTTAACACATCTACAAGGGCAAAAGCAAGTTATTTTATAGGTTGAGAGACTTACTGAGAAGCTGGGTTTATGTGGAGACAGCCGACCTTGACGGAGACGAGCTGCTCGTTCCTCTCGGAGCCCGAGGGTGTGGTGCAGCGGGACGGGCCGCTCTCCACCTTCAGGGTGTTGGACGTCATGCTGGAGACAAAATTATAAGAAAAATAAATAAAAATCTAAAATTGAAAATGATAACGACTTCAAAAGAGTTTACTGCGCTCAAGTTTGGATGACTCGGATAATTATGCATGGGTGCAGATATGTACTTCTTTTGAAGTCGTTTTAAAATGTTTATATTGAATATCCTATTATTATTAGCATATTTCCTTAGTTATTGCTTATCTACAATTTATAAGCCCTTGGTATTATCTGATGATAAATAATGATGATGATGCTGCAGAGAGATGGAAACGGGCTAACTAACACAATAGGGAACTGGCTATTTTATCTCCCTATTAACATTGATGTTTGACGACAAGACTTAGGTAGTCGGTGGAAACTTGCCAGGCGGGCTCTGAAAATGCCCTACCACCAACCAAACCGAGTCTCTCAAAATTGGACCTCGCCGAAAATCGAACAGGCGGGCGGCGCGGCGGCGATGTCAAGCGCACGGTCTAGCTAAGGGGTCGTCCATTAATCACGTGATGTTTTTAGTAACTTTTTAGACACCCCCCTCTTCCCTGGTGATATGTGGTGAGGTTTTAGACTACCCCCCCCCCCCTACCCAAAATCACGTGTATTTTTTGGTACAATATATTCTATAAATTCACGTATAATGTAATTTTATTCTGGAAAATTAAGCACCATGATGAAAATTCCAGACAGACATTAAGGTTGCAGGTTGTTTCTGACTGCTTGAAGCCGTTTTGAACCTTGGGATGAGTTAAAAACGTAACAACAACAGTCTGACATTTGGAACTTACTCTGGAAATTACGCGTTCAACGAAAAAATTAATACACATGATATCTCACTACACCCCCCCGCCCCCCATTTATATTTCGTGATTTTCTCCGAACCCCCTCCCCCCCCCCTTTTGAGCCTCACGTGATTAATGGATGACCCCTAACTAGACTGGCCTGGCATTACCGCCCTTAGATGATTTTGCCCTCCGACATTGCATTCTCGTCCATACAAAAGACATCAACGAGTGACATAGTACTCACATCAGTAGTAGTACCTAGTAGTTATTATCTGAGTACCAGCTATAATATCGAAAATCACTGTCTAAACTTTGTTGTACTAATATTTTATTTTTTATTTTGTTTTGGTTTAGTATTTGGTTGGGTATTTGACTACAATGAAAATATATGTAGATCAAATTATTGTTAGCTTAACAATAAACATTTTTTAAACTAACCAGCAATTTTCATAGAAATTGCAAATGTTTTATGCTTTTTGAGATATGTTTCTGAAACCTGTCAACTAGCTTATTCCAAAACGCCTGCATCATAATATTACGGTGATTCTTAACAATATTGGATGAAAAAATATTCAGTATTTTTAGTCTAATCAATGGTTTGTATTGTACATAACATAAATTTCGAATTATCTGTAATTTAAATACGTTATTACTAGTCCTTCTGTCCACAATCCAATCACAGAAAAAACTTCCTAAGTATCTTTAAAGTAAGATTTGTTTCACCCGTGTAATGGTAAACTAACAATCCCGTGTGACGTCAGCCGTAACCCTAAACGTCAATATTATATAACATTGGTTGTAGGTTGCTGGTTTGAAATAATCAAAAGCCGTGAAGAGCTACAAAACAAGGCGTTAGAATAATGGAGGTTATATAGGTTACCAATCCGAACTTGGGCCCCGCGTGTGGAGTACCGTCTAATCTTCCCGGGATATGGATATAGGAAGAGACCCGTCCCCAGCAGTGGGGACGCTATTTTTTGCTAACGACGATAAGTTAGATTGCAAAGGTAAGGAGCTCGTCATAATTTTCAAGGCTCTTTCAGACCCTGATGAGTCTTTACTTAGAAACAACATCTTTGGGGTTATATCATGATAATTAAATGACGGAAATAAAATCTGAAAACCGTTAATTACACGACGATATGAAATGACTGACCAATGAAGTAACTTAAAGAATGAAAGTACACCTGACGGCAATTATAAAGTGGTTCCAAGATCTCAATGTACTAGTAGGCGATAGCGAGTGGCGAATGCAATGTCGCGACAAACAACTAAAATAATAAAAAGTTCTACGGATTTTACAAGATTCATTATAAGAAATTGATTTCATAATCGAAATAATACATATATGCACTGAAAATGCTTTATGGAGGACCTCTTCATGTAATTAATTTTCTTCCAAGCCACCAACGCTATGACTCGAGATTAATTTATTTTTCAGAAGAAAATTGTGTAAAAATGTAGGCCACACCAGACGTGCTTACTCGTAGGCAATCTAATTGTGTCTCCGGTTTTCGTGGGATGAAGACGGTGAAAAAAGCAATTTTCAGTGTTTTATTCATTCAAAAGTCATACTCGCTCACTTTGTTTCAAATCATTTTCAAATGAAAATGCCTGTTGTTTAAAAAAAGACCTTACGATACTTATTTTGATTATGTGGTATATTTAAAAAAACTTTACTGCGGCAAACAACTACAGCAAAGTATCATTGTATAATTGACCACGCTGAATACGTTAAAAACAACCGACTTCAATCGCAACAACTCCAATTTTGCTATGTTTTTGTTGATTTTCTCAAAAACTGCTGAATCGATTTCGATAAAATTTATGTGGGACCACCACAAATCGGTTCAGGCGTCTTCGAGTAATCGGTGAACATACATAAAAAAAAAAGATTCCGACGAATTGAGAACCTCCTCCTTTTTTTTGAAGTCGGTTAAAAAAGCGCTTTAATTTACTTTTAAAAAATTATAACACGATCCGTTTTTATTTTTGTGGGTATACATGTATGTATGTATTTATTTTCTACAAGTTTTCCAAGAAATCGAGTCTCATAATATTGTTTATGGAAATGTACACAAGTAAACCTTAATGAAAATTAAAGCCAATTTTGGCATAATTCTCGTCGTGCTCTTTTAAATGACGTCGTAAGTGCCAACTGCTATTCTCATTACAAAAGGGGTTATCATTTCGTTTGTGAAGGCTTGACAAAAGTCAGGATATTTTTAGTCTTTTTTTAGGGTTCCGTAGCTAAATGGCAAAAAACGGAACCCTTATGGATTCGTCATGTCTGTCTGTCTGTCTGTCTGTCTGTCCGTCCGTATGTCACAGCCACTTTTTTCCGAAACTATAAGAACTATACTGATGAAACTTAGTAAGTAGATGTATTCTGTGAACCGCATTAAGATTTTCACACAAAAATAGAAAAAAGACAATAAATTTTGGGGGTTCCCCATACTTAAAATTGAAACTCAAACATTTTTTTTCATCAAACCCATACGTGTGGGGTATCCATGGATAGGTTTTCAAAAATGATATTGAGGTTTCTAATATCATTTTTTTCTAAACTGAATAGTTTGCGCGAGAGACACTTCCAAAGTGGTAAAATGTGTGTCCCCCCCCTGTAACTTCTGAAATAAGAGAATGATAAAACTAAAAAATATATATAAGGTGCTACTTTATTAGTGCCCGATATTTTAGTCAGTGCTTCTACTCCTGATTCTGATCAACTTTCCCCAAGGAACCCATAGTCAAATCGCATAAAATTTTTGGACTCTTCATACAAATCGATCAGCCGAGCGGCCAAATTAGTATGAAGAGCCCAAAAAATTTTTTGCGATTTGACTATGGGTTCCTTGGGGAAAGTTGATCAGAATCAGGAGTAGGAGCACTGACTAAAATATCGGGCACTAATAAAGTAGCACCTTATATAATGTACATTACCATGCAAACTTCCACCGAAAATTGGTTTGAACGAGATCTAGAAAGTAGTTTTTTTTTTTAATACGTCATAAATCGTAAAACGCAATTTACCTACAACGAACTACAAGAACTTTTATATTATGTTACTTGCTGCTACGGAACTCTTCATGGGCGAGTCCGACTCGCACTTGGCCGCTTTTTGTTTTAAAAAAAGCATAGTTTTCGCACAGGTACATTATGATCCCGTGCGTTAGCTTTGTAAAACTTACGTTGCATTTGGGATTTAAATAAAAAGTGGCCAAGTGCGAGTCGGACTCGCCCATGAAGAGTTCCGTAGCAGCAAGTAACATAATATAAAAGTTCTTGTAGTTCGTTGTAGGTAAATTGCGGTTTACGATTTATGACGTATTAAAAAAAACTTCTTACTAGATCTTGTTCAAACCAATTTTCGGTGGAAGTTTGCATGGTAATGTACATTATATATATTTTTTAGTTTTATCATTCTCTTATTTCAGAAGTTACAGGGGGGGACACACACATTTTACCACTTTGGAAGTGTCTCTCGCGCAAACTATTCAGTTTAGAAAAAAATGATATTAGAAACCTCAATATCATTTTTGAAAACCTATCCATGGATACCCCACACGTATGGGTTTGATGAAAAAAAATGTTTGAGTTTCAGTTATAAGTATGGGGAACCCCCAAAATTTATTGTCTTTTTTCTATTTTTGTGTGAAAATCTTAATGCGGTTCACAGAATACATCTACTTACCAAGTTTCAATAGTATAGTTCTTATAGTTTCGGAAATAAGTGGCTGTGACACACGGACGGACAGACAGACAGACAGACAGACATGACGAATCCATAAGGGTTCCGTTTTTTGCCATTTGGCTACGGAACCCTAAAAATCCAGGATTGTCTGAACTAATCCGGATGAATTTTAACCCTATTCCCATAAGAGTAAAGTTAGAAATGCCAGCCAAGGTAAAGATATTACGAAATACTCATTTTCTGTCTATTTAAAGGTGGTCTGCGAATTATAAAACAATATTTGAAACAGATATTTGTTTCACAGTGAAATTAATTTTATCACTTTTGGAGTTAAAATACAATATTTTTAGATTACGTAACGATTGGAAAGCTACCTTCTTAATATAAAAGTAATTAAAAAAAAAAACAATTTCGCCAACATTTAGTTTAGGTAGCTACAAGCAGTAAAGAAGCCAAACATGGCGAATTGTTCCTGCGGTTTCTTTTAAACTTTTCCAGCACTTTTATTTGTATGTTGTTGACGAATTTGATATTACTTGTTCGAAACGGGAATGAGACTCGGGGAGAGTGTTTTTCTATTTCCACCTACAACGAACGGATGACAAATAAGAATTTCATCGCAGCCTACACTTACTGGAAGTGGGTCGCCAGGAGCTTATTACGTAAAAGCTTTACATTTTTAATAAATTATCATTTTTAGGGTTCCGTACCTCAAAAGGAAAATATGAACCCTTATAGGATCAATTAGTGGTCGGTCTGTCCGTCTGTCTGTCTGTCTGTCAAGACCCTTTTTCTCAGGAACGCGTCGACGTATCAAGTTTAAATTTATATTAAATACTCCGGCCTGCCTGCAATCCTTTGAAGTTGTGAAAAAATCAAACTGCTATGCCAACGCAATCAAGAGATACGGCCGTTTATGCCGCACATTTGAACGTTCGCATTGGAATCAAAACCTATGCAGCGGTTCCCAAAAGGTGTTTCGCGGAGCGCTAGGGTTCTGTAAAAGGGTCACAGGGGTTCCGCGAGATAGGCTTAATTTCGTAGCTACAAAGAGACACGCTGCATTTTATTGGTCAGTTCGGTATAATTCAGTACGGATCTGTGCAACACAACGTATGCCAACTTTTTCGCGCATACGCGGTACAAACATAGCACATACAAAAATTCCAATCATCAAAATCAAACTTGAATGAGTTTTGGATTAGACTTAAAAATGAATATCCCACACAAGTTCTTTCTCAGAGCTCATTTATCTGATGTAATTAAAATATCCTATGGGACTCCAGGTCTGTTGTAGTATTATAATTATGTGTATGTAACACTACTTATATGACTGTATGTTCCCTGAATAAATAAAATAATAAAAAAAACCTCCAGTCACTGAGAAGGCCATATCATGGTTCTATTTTTTTTTTTTTTATGGCAGATGTGGCAAACGAGCAGACGGATCACCTGATGGTAAGCGATTACCAGAAGCGCAACACCAGAAGAGTCACAAGTGCCAATTTTTCGCACATACACATCTTAATAATATGTTATGCTTATTTGTATTTTTAATTGCATTTTTTTTGTTGTTTTACATTTATTTATGATGCCATAAATAAAGATTGTCTATGTCTCAGTGCGTTGCCGGCCTTTGATATGGGAGTACGCTCTTTTCTTGAAGGTTTGAATGTCGTAACGGTCCGGAAATACCGTAGGCGACAATTCATTCCACAGTTCATTTACTTCCGTTTCTGTAACTTACCGATGCGAGACTGGCTTTTCAGCTTACGCCTATACTACTTCGTATTCAGCTGTCGGATATTAATTTATTTTATTTAGTACAGTAAATATTTTTAAATTAAAATTTTCTTTTCAACAGTTGAGTGTGCAAAAATTTTTAGTTACTTACATCACAATTTTTTTTTTGCTTTTGCACGTTGCCAAATTTCATGATTCTAGGTCAACGGGAACTACCCTATAGGTTTTGATTCCCATGCGAATGTCCAAATATGCGATATAAACGGCCGTATCTCTTGATTGCGTTGGCATAGAAGTTCGA
This sequence comes from Coleophora deauratella, assembly GCA_958295455.1. Classification (NCBI taxonomy): domain Eukaryota; kingdom Metazoa; phylum Arthropoda; class Insecta; order Lepidoptera; family Coleophoridae; genus Coleophora; species Coleophora deauratella. Next base: position 3,100,762 of record OY282400.1, on the reverse strand, counting down.
TTTTTTCACAGTTTCAAGGGATTGAAGACCTGAGAATTTGATACAGAGTTCAATACATGTGTGATTAATGATTATGGATTTATACGGAACCCTCGGTGCGCGAGTCCGACTCGCACTTGGCCGGTTTTTTCCATACAGACTAGTTACTTATTAAATCGGCGTTACGTTGTTGATCATAAATAGGCAACTTAGTGCGTCATCCAATGTTTTTTTTTGTAATTTCAGTAAGTCTTATGTTAGGATGAAAGTGGTTCAGTATTAATATTACAATGAGTAGGTAGAAACCCCAGTTTACGGGTCCTAAAATATATAATATTTTTTCCCCATTGTACTTATACAGATTGTTATAAAAAGTGCGTTCAAAATTTTAATAGGTTACGCGGAATCAAGTACGGACTACAGGAGAATACGAAAGAAAATCCGTTCATATTTTTTACAGTTTCCCTTATAAATTGTTCAGATTTAGTATAGGAAACTAAAAAAATATTTAAATCGGATTTTTTCAATATTTTTCCTGTATTTTATAGGTACTTGATTCTGAATAAAGTTTCAAACGCTCTTTTTTTACACCCTGTATAGGTGACGCGTGTTTTTGTATTTTGCCTAATAATCAGGTGTTACACAAAATTACGGAGTTACTTAGCCTATACTTATCCTATTTCTGCTTACAATAGTTAATTCAGGGTTATTTTTGGATCCCCCACCAAAACTTCAGAGTAGCTTCTACTCATGAAACTGAGCAACTTTCCCCAAATACAGCTCGCGTCACGTAAAAAGAGCGCTGGCGGGCGTTCCGTGGGCAGAACAGTTCACTCTGACAATAGGATAGCTTAATATAAATCGCGTAAGTGTGAAAGAGAGGGTACTAAACAATTGCTGTCAGAGTGCATCCTCGGAACGCCAGCCAGCGCTCTTTTTACGTGACGCGAACTATAACCAATGGTCAATTTGCAATGTATAGTAGAGACAATATTTTACTTAGCTCTACTTGGACTGAGATAATTAGGTATATCTTTCTCTGATTATGGTAATGATACTCAGACTAAGAAAATTCTTTATTTTGTAAAGATAGGTATGCGAATAGTCCCGTGCCCCAGTAGTGTTGACCCGAGACCAAAAAAAGTCTTTTAGTGCAAAGCCTAGTATGGGAACCGTTTTATTTTGGATCCGGCGCTCAAACTTGGCACAGTTGTTCCCTAGGCTGTTCTGAGTGGATTAAGCCCGGGAGCCATCGGGAGCCATCCCCCGTTTGGCAGGGGAAGGGGGGGAAAGTATGTTTCTGCCGCGCTCCATTTATGGGCTTATATCTCCAAAACTATTGGCACTAGGGCAAGTGAGATATCATTTTCGTATGATTAAAGGATGAAAAATTCATTTCTGTAACAAAAATAATAACTTTCCATACATAAAAAAAGAAATATTTAATAAAACGTGTAAAACACGACGACCTTTTTTCCGCATATGTGTCGATTAATTTTTAATGGTCTAAGATATTAGCATGAAAAAAATATATTCTGAAAGCCACACTTCCTAGAAATATAAAAATATAAATTTCATTAGAATAGCATAATAAATACTTAGTGAAAAAAATATAATTCAATGTATGGCGTAAAACGCTGCGGTCCGCGCGGTTCTAAATTTCAGCAGTTATATTTCTTTTTTTTCTTCGAAAAGTATTTTCTTTTGTTGCAGAAATGAATTTATCATCCTTGAAATATCCGAAAATGATATCGGACTTGCCCTAGTACCTATATTTATGGAGATATAAGCCTCAAAAGAAGCGCGACCCAACAAGTAGATAATGAAGTGTAGGTGGTTTTTTCCACATATGTGTCGATTAACTTTTAATAGTCTAAGATATTAGCAAGAAAAAAATATATTCTGAAAGTCACATTTCCTAGAATTATAAAAATATAAATTTCATTAGAATGGCGTAATAAATACTTAGTAAAAAAATATATCATTTAATGCTCGGCAGAGTAGCATAAAACGCGCGGTTTTAGTATCTGTTGTTCGTAAGTAAATAAAATGAATCATCTAGCATCCAAAAATGACTGTTAAATAACATAATATAAATAGGTACATAATATTATTATTTAAATATTTCTCGCACGCACAAAATATTTGTCCCGTAAAACAAAAAATATTTTCCTTATAAAAACGTACGTAACTATTTCTCATACGAATTATGGTGGTCTACTGTCTAACTTGCGTGGTCGCCTTGATCACCCAGGTTAATTGACTTCAGATAACGTCATACATACATAACCATAATGAGTTGACTCTTATTGGCGCATTAATCTTGTAACCGTTTACGTGCTCCGCAAGCCACGTCAAATTATTTTCTTAACAACTGATGCAGTCCTCGCTCGGACCAGTGCCTATACAACTCTAAAACCTCGAAAGCTTGCAGCTCGAGTTGCACAACCGCTTCGAATGCGGAAGGTTTGTGGATATTGTCCAAACGGCTGAGAATAAAGTCTCAACATCAGACATTCAAAAAGAACATCTCGGATCTCGGACCAGCGAGCTCATGGAGAACAGACAGAGCTTGATTCTGAAATCTTCTGAAGATGCTTGTCAATATCGGCGACTAAACAGACAGATCTCCAAGTCCTTGATCCGCGATATACGTAAATTTAATACCAATCGTATTAAAGAGGCTATCGAGCGCAATAAAAGGTCAAAAGTATTCGCAAGGGATCTGTCTGCTGGTCAAAGCCAACTGACAAAGCTGTAGACACCCCGAGCTGTTGGAAGAGGTTAAGAAGTTCTACGGACAATTATACACGACTACATGCTTACCTGTCGTCAGTAATCTTGCTGAAGATCCGGGAGCCGGATTGACCCGACACTATACCGAAGATATCCTAGATTTCAGCCTGTGTGAAATTAGAATGGCTCACAAACAGCTTAAGAACAACAAGGCACTGAGTGATGATGGAATTACGGCTTAGCTTCTGAAAGCAGGTGGAGAACCGGTAGTTTTATCTCTTCAGAAGCTATTTAATTCCGTCATGCTCGAGGAACGAACGCCTACAGCATGGCACAGAAGTGTGGTGGTGCTCTTCTTCAAGAATAAGAAGGGTGATAAGATAAGACAAGCTGTTTTCGATAGTCATTACGACTCGTCTAGAACGCAGGTTTGACAACTTTTAGCCTCCCGAACAAGCCGGTTTACGAAAATGCTTCAGTGCCGTAGACCACATACCTACATAATGGCTTTTGTGGACTATGAGAAAGCATTTCAATTCGATCGAGACCTGGGCTGTGTAACAGTCTCTCCAACGGTGCCAAAATGACTATCGATACATCGAAGTGTTGAATTGTTTGTATGAAAACGCCACCATGTCCGTCCACCTCCAGGATCAGAATTCAAAACCTATTCGGCTGTAGCGTGGGATGAGACGACTGGAAGACGTTTTCAAGCTTTTGGACTGAAGAAGACTCGGCATCAACATCAATGGTGAGTACATCACTCACCTTCGATCTGCTGACGATATTGTGATCATGGCTGAGACCTTGGAGGACCTAGGCGCAATGCTCGATAGACTCAGTAGTCTCCCAACAAGTGGGTCTTAAAATGAACGTGGATAAGACGAAAATTATGTCAAACGTCCGTGTTACATACACTCCTCTGAAGGTTGGAGACTCTACACTCGTAGTTGTTGAAGAATATGTATACCTCGGACAAACAGTCCCGTCAGGTAGGCCCAACTTCGAGAAAGAGATCAATAGTCGAATCCAACTCAGCTGGGCAGCTCCGCAATATGTTCACGTCCAAAATACCGCAGTGTCTCAAGACTAAAGTCTTTGACCAGGGTGTTGCCAGCGATGACATATGGATCCGACACATGGTCGCTTACTATGGGCCTCATAAGAAGGCTCAAGGTCAAAGGGCGGTGGAGCGTGCTATGCTTGGTGTTTCCCTACGTGATCGAATCAGAAATGAGGAGATACGTAGGAGAACTAAAGTTACCGACATAGCTCTCATAATTGCTAGACTTAAGTGGCAGCGGGCAGGGCACATAGCTCGTCGAACAGATGGCCGTTGGGGCAGTAAAGTTCTCGAGTGGCGGCCGCGCACCGGAAGACGCAGTGTGGGCAGGCATCCGGCTCGGTGGACCGACGACCTGGTGAAGGTTGCGGGAAGCCGCTGGATGCGAGCCGCACAGGACCGGTCGGTGTGGAAATCCTTGGGGATCAAATTATATTTTTTTCACTAAGTATTTATTATGCTATTCTAATGAAATTTATATTTTTATAATCCTAGGAAATGAATATATTTTTTTCATGCTAATATCTTAGACCATTAAAAGTTAATCGACGCATATGTGGAAAAAACCACCCACACTTCATTATCTACTTGTTGAGTCGCTCTTTTTTGGGGCTTATATCTCCATAACTATAGGTATAAGGGCAAGTCCGATATCATTTTCAGATATTTCAAGGATGAAAAATTCATTTCTGCAACAAAAGAACATACTTTTTGTAGAAAAAAAGAAAGAAATATAACTTCTGAAAGTTAGATCCACGCGGACCGCGCGTTTTATGCTACACTGCCACGCATTGAATTATATTTTTTTTCACTAAGTATTTATTATGCTATTCTAATAAAATTTATATTTTTATAATTCTAGAAAGTGTGGCTTTCAGAATATATTTTTTTCATGCTAATATCTTAGACCATTAAAAATTAATCGACACATATGCGGAAAAAAGGTCGTCGTTTTTTACACGTTTTATCAAATATTTCTTTTTTTATGTATGGAAAGTTATTATTTTTGTTACAGAAATGAATTTTTCATCCTTTAATCATACGAAAATGATATCTCACTTGCCCTAGTGCCAATAGTTTTGGAGATAGAAGCCCATAAATGGAGCGCGGCAGAAACATACTTTCCCCCCCTCCCCCTGCCAAACGGGGGATGGCTCCCGATGGCTCCCGGGCTTTATCCACTCAAGACGGCCTAGGGAACAACTATGCCAAGTTTGAGCGCCGGATCCAAAATAAAACGGTTCCTTGCACTAAATCCCCGACTAATTTATTTGGTAGTGACGATATAAGTTGTCAACGAACGGTGTTGCGATTTCATAAAAAAATTATAATAAAAGAAGTGTCATGACTAGACGGCGTACTAAAATTATAGTTAACATATTTTAATTCCATTATAGAGTAGACTAGACTCAGTATCAACAGATACGTGACTAATTCCCGTAGGACAAGATATCAGTGAGAGAACCTATTAGACGTAATCTGTGATCGTGGTTTATTGCGGCTTTCGTGGTCGTGTAGATCCCTAAAGTTAGCTGACTACAGACACTGCCATAACTTGGATGGGTTTGTTAGTGGCATTAATTGTATTATCTTATACGAAGACGGTTTCCGAGCTTTGCAAAGTACGGCAGCGGTTGCTTGCTATGCATGGGGCCGTCCATTAATCACGTGATGTTATTTAGCAACTTTTCAGACCCCCCTCCCCCCTGGTGATACGTGGTGAGGTTACTACTCCACCACCCCCTACCCAAAATCATGTGTATTTTTTGGTACAAAATATTATCTGTAAATACAGGTATAATTTAATTTAATTCTGGAAAATTAAGCACCATGATAAAAAATTCCAGAGAGTCATTAAGGTTGCAGGTTGTTTCTGACTGCCTAAAGCCGTTTCGAACCTTGGGAAGAGTTAAAAACAACATAACAATAACAGTCCGACGTTTGGAAATTACTGTAGAAATCGCACGTTCAACGAAAAAATAAATACACGTGATATCTCAGTACACCCTTGTGATATTTCGTGATTTTTTCTGAACCCCCTCCCCCCCTCTTTTGAACCTCACGTGATTAATGGTCGACCCCTATCACTAGACGGCAGTAGTGAAACCAAAGATTCGATTGGTAAAACCATGTCAGAATTGTTTGAGGTCTTATAGGCGGCTTGTAAACTTCTGACACGGGCTGCCCATAGCCCCACAACCTCCACCAATCCAGTCTTGCCCCAGTCTGTGGAGTAACCTAACCTAACCTTCCCGAGCTATGGGGAGAGACCTGGCTATAAACCACCATCTTACTCTTGCCTCCAAACATCAATGTTAATTACATTGATGTGTTCTAGCATGGAGAAAGGTAGCCAGTTCCCCATTGTGTTGGGGAATCTTGGTAAGCCCACGCTCATTTTTCGGCATCATCACCACAGGTACCGTCAGACGAGATAATGCCAAGGGCTTATGCTTATGTACCAATTGTGGAGACCCGTGCCCAGGCAATGAGGAAGCGTGACCTCGTTAGGCAGTGCTAGACAAATTACCTACATTATTTATTATTATTATTATTATTTTCTCACTAATTGTATAAATGCGAAAGTATGGATGTTTGTTTGTTTGTTCCGCTTTCACGCTGAAACTACTGAACGGATTGGGGAGAAATTTGGTAGGTAGATAAATAAAGCACTCGGTTAATACTTTTAAGTAAATGCTGGAAAACAACATAGTAGACATAGTTTAAGGAGGATCTGGATATAACATTCCCATGCCATCCTCAAGAACCGTCACAAATACAGTATCCACGCGGGCGGAGCCGCGGGCAACAGCTAGTAATAAATAAGACAATGCGTTATTGTTGTATAGTACCTATGCAGTGAGCTATGATTCAATTATCATACTGCCCTTGATAAGATAGAAGGCCGCAAATTATATGGAGTGTGCGTATACTTTGCGGCCTTCTTTGTTATGAGAACAATACGTGTTTGTAATATTCTGTCCAATATTTAGCTTTGTCTCTGGCTTTAGCATCGAAAAATCTCTGGCTTTATATGATTAGATAATGATAACACATTTACGTCATTGCAATTGATCTGTGTAGGTTGGGGTTCCGAGAATAACACGCACAATTTCACACAATGCAGCATCGGCCCATTAGCTCAGTTGGTTAGAGCGTCGTGCTAATAACGCGAAGGTCGCGGGTTCGATCCTCTCATGGGCCACTGATACTCTTTTTTTATATTTAATTATAAAAAAATATATATACAAGCTGTTCTACCATATACGCATATAGGTACCTACTTTATTTGGTTCCACTACTATTTAAATAATTGTTAAATATTTTTGGGTCCCTATCAAAGCAGTATAACAAATTGTTTTGCACTTAACCCGACTGACAGTCAGGATATGCTATTATTGTTCACATTTGCCATAAAAAAAACACTTGTATAACTAGGATTTCTTTTTAACCGACTTCAAAAAAAGGAGGAGGTTCTCAATTCGTCGGAATCTTTTTATTTTATTTTATTTTTATGTATATTCACCGATTACTCGAAGACGCCTGAACCGATTTGGAAAATTCTTTTGTTTTTTAAATGGTATTATACTTCATAGGTGGTCTCATATAGATTTTATCGAAATCGATTTAGCGGTTTTTGAGAAAATCAACAAAAACATAGCAAAATTGGAGTTGTTGCGATTGAAGTCGGTTGTTTTTAACGTATTCAGCGTGGTCAATTAAGCAAGCACAGAGGTTTCTAAGATTAAACAAGGTTTATATGATTAAACCTCTGTGGTTTAAGTATACTTAGATAAACTTATTCTGTTTATTGCCCCTAAAATTGCATACCTAAACTTCGTTTATTTGCCTGTTAATTTGTCTAAACCAGTGTTTTTCAACCTGTGGGTCGCGACCCCCCCACCAGGGGGGTCGCGAAGCCTTTCTCAAGGGGTCGCGGGTAAAAGAAAAAGTAGTGTTTGTAGGTCTTACACTACAATGAAAAAATACGATTTTAGTGAAAAGGCTGAGCCTGTTTATTTTTGAACAATTTGTCAAAACGCGGTTCTATTTTGGAGACGATAATAACTTAATATTTTTCTACTTGAAGAAAATTATAAACGTAGTCTTTCAAATCACTGACATTTTGTATGTTTATGGGCGTAAGAGGTCGCAAGAATTTTTTAACTTGTAAGGGGGTCGGGTAATGAAAAAGGTTGAAAAACACTGGTCTAAACTAAACCATTTAAACAGCTTAACAGATTTCGTAGAGCGAGTTACGATAGATTCATCCGAAATTAAACCCCTTGAGTGTCGCAGGGCACGTACGTACCATGTACATTGTACATTGTACATGTACATTGTACATGTACATTGTACATGTACATACCATGTACATTGTACATGGTACATGTACATTGTACATGTACATACCATGTACATTGTACATGGTATGCAGTCAACTTTTTAATATTATTTTACCAGATTTTACTAACTTTTTAATAATAATTTTATGTCGTATAAAGGAAAGCGTCCAAAATATTTTCAGGAAGCAATAACATACGAATGGCTAACTAAAATAACTTATGTACCTAAGTCAATTAACCTTCTTGAAGTACCTAAGTAAGTACTTACCTAATCTTAAATCTCCAGCCACTTCACAGCTACATTTAACAAATATAAACGAACGATTTTTTTTTACAAGAATGTTAAATTCTAGCGTCGGATTTACATCTAACGATATTTCAGTCTCTTTAATTTATGTCTACGTTCTCAGCAAAATGTACTTACATCTTATTTCATTACAGACTGAAATTTCATGAAACTCACAAGTTTACTTACAATTTATTAAATTAAATTGTTTATAAATATAAATTTTAAGTAAAAAAGAAAACGTTTTAATCGGCACTAGTCGGATATTTAAACGAGTATCTCTGAAGTGTCTTCTGCTAAAAAATATGTATTTTCAATTTGACCAACGCATGAAAGCACGAATCACTTATTTATCCTCAGCTATTAACCGAATGAGTAACTACCGAATCATTTGAGTAAATCAATAAACATTGCATTTACACTTAATAACAGTAGGTGTTTATTCACAAAATGGTTAAATTTGTACTAGTAATGAACGAAAATCGAAATCAACAGGTGGCTACTTGGCGGCACAAGCGCCTGCCAGTAAATTCAGAGCAAGACTGCCGCCCGGGATGAATGGAGAGTTGCTTGCGCTCTCTCGCCAGGGGCTTGACCCCGTATCAGACTAGTATTGTATAGTACCCTCGTAGCAGAGAACTTATTGGAGTTGGGGACATCTAGTTTTGGACCTGACCTTCCAAACTTATATGTCGTGTCAATAACCTAACCAGTAAAACAAAAAAACCTACTGTATAAATAAATTGTACGAAGGTATCATAGGTGTCTGTCCAGGAAATAAGAGCAAAGAGTAGAGGTATGTCATAGAAGACTATGAACCGTAGATAAAATGTCTTTTATCGCACTCCAGATCAAGCTATTTTGATTTTTATGCAAAGTATGTCCGTCGTCGATTTACATTACATTACACATTTACATTACATGGTTGGATTTATAAATACAATATATTGTTTATTTCATTTTTGATATTAATTTCAAAGGTACCTATGTGACATTGTTTTGTATTCTTTTGTTCCATTGATTATTCCATTTCAAAAATATATTTTCTAATTTTGTATGCCACTTTTGTTACAGTATACGACGCAGGCTATATTTTATTTTACCATGATATCTTTATAATGTACGATCTTGTTTGCAACAAAACATATTTTGTATTATTAAATTAGTATAAAAATGAATATATTAAAGAATAACAAATTCATAAGTCACTGTTTTTGTATTTGTATTTGTTTTAAATTAAAAGTATCTAAATTAGATATTCAGATGACTAGCAAGTGGTCTAGTGGTTGTCTGCTTGCTTCAAATCAGGAGGTCATAAGCTCGATTTCCGGCACGGGTCCATCTTTGTAGGACCCAGTTTGGTGGGTGGTAGGGCATTTTCGAAGACCGCTTGACTAGGTACCACCATTTTATCTAACAATAAGTCTTGCGGCCAAACATCAATATTAATAGCAATGATGTGTTCCGGCATGGAGACATGATACCCAGTTCACCATTGCGTTGAGGAATCTTGATAAACCAGCTTCCATCTTCGGCATAATCATCAGTATCAGTATCATCACTTACCATCAAGAGAGAAAATGGCAAGGGCTTACCAATTGTGAATGAAGCCTGCGGTCATGAAGAGAGGTATCACGGACTTTAGTATCAGGATACTCTCAGACAGCATGGCCGTACTACTTGCTCTGGAGAATAACACCATAAACTCCAGTTTAATCAACGAATGTCACTTAGCACTGGAGCGAATAGCCTCTGTAAACAGGGTCACCCTGCAGTGGATTAAGGGACATAGCAATTCATTAGGAAACGATGCAGCTGATGAGCTGGCTAAAAGGGGTTCTGAAACTACGGTAGCTGGCCCCGTGCCACTCCTGCCGATCCCTTTTAGACAAATGCGCTCATGGATAAGGCTGCAAACCGATCACCAACATAACACCAGATAGACCGATTTAACTAGCTGCAGGCAGTCAAAGATGGTGTTGACACAGGTCGTGCCAAGATTGACTCGAAAACTGCTCAGCCTAGACCGCCGCGATCTCCGAATAGTTGTAGGAACTATTACTGGGCACTTACCCTTTAATAAACAGCTATTTACAATGAACGTTACAGACAGCCCGCTGTGCAGAGGCTGTCTCGAAACAGAGGAAACAGTCAGCCACGTGATCCTGGAATGCACTGGTCTGGCCGAACAACGGACAAAAATCCTTCAAGATGTAAGGTCGCTCCGAGAAGCCTGTGAATGTCCCAGGAGACTTCTGTGCTTCTGGAAGGAGTTGGGTTGGCTGGACTAGCCGACCATGCCTACACGTATAAAGGACCAAATTGAGTCTAAATACGGAAATAGGAGTCCAGTAAAATACAAATACAAAATACAAATACCAATTGTGAATTTAAAAAAATAGCCTGTTTTGATTTTTGATCCCTTGCGTTCCTGACTCAAACCTAAGAATGTATGGCCTGTCCATACGAAGTAATGTATATGTCTTTGGTGCTTAGTTATTCAGCGGCCTTAGCATAAGATAACAGTGAAAGCGAACGGTTTTAGGGTTATATGAAATGTTATTGCTTTCTTAAGTAAATGAATTTTAATATATTTATGAGTGCTATATTAATATTAGTTGCCATGTATGTGAGTACTGGTCACGTTTATTTTCAATTCACTAAGTAAACCTATCATATAATGTCGTAATATTTACTTACTAAAGTAAGTACTCAGACTCTTGTCATAGGTAAAATAAAGGGTGGGGTGTTTTCTCATGAAATCGTTTTACAGCGACTTGAAAACTTTTTGCTACGATGAGATTTTGTAAAATATTTGCTAAATATATAAAAAAATAAATGATACCCGACACACGTTACTAAATAGCCAATGTAAGTTGTATGGAGAGATATATTTATTTAACGGAATCATAGAACAAGTCTCTCAAGTCCATGAGTACGCGCCCTTAGATACTATAAATGTGAGCACTTATTACAGGCCCACGGACTGTTCTTTTTTATAAAAAAAAAATCAACAGATATTTTATGTACTAAACAGTACCCATCGCAATGTTTATCGAAAAAATACTTTATCGGTGACAACAAGGAGAGCTGACAATTAGCCAAGGGTTAGGATACACTTGTAGTATCTAACTAGGGTACCTCAATTTCTTTTTTTGGAAAAAGTAAGTACACACTCGCGAGCTGCTTGCAGGTCACACATCCTCAAAGACATTCATAAAATCATCCATTCTTCGCAAATTGATTTTAAAACGTTTTTTTTTGAGGAAAGTTTGAAAATTTCCAGAAAGCTCTAGTTTGAAAAATTTAATTCAATTGAAAGTTTAATTGAAAGCTCTAGTTTGAAAAATTCCAGATGATTTTGTAAGACAACCATCATTAAACAAAGTATAAAAGATATTTTCAAAGGTCACTTTTGGTGGAACAACAATAACCAAATATGTATATTATGTATTTATACAAATCTAATAACAATACAATATTATTATAAAACCTATCTGGAAATGATGAAGAAGATAGAATTTTAACAATCTTACCGACCAAATCCAAAACTGACACTTCATCCTAATTTTATTTACAGTGAAATGAAATGCCATAAATCACGATTCCCACCCTTCATTCAATTTCCACGGAAAACGCGAAAATACCTCTGCAACTAAACTGTCAACGAGGACATTAATGGACAGTAATTTTCATCGCTTCGACAATTCAAATTTAATAATGGGAAAGCCGTAGAGATCGTTATCCAAATCGGCCGCGGAATCCTATTTGTTTACATCTCAGATTCGAGGCCGGAACCCACTAACTTTGTCACGTCTCAGTGGTCCATTCTAATATTCCCTAAAATGATAAAACTGTTAACAACCAAATAACAACAAAAAATATTATAGTCCCCACTGCAGGGGCACGGTTCTCTTACTATATCTCGGGAAGGTAGGCCATACTCCACACACGGGGGCCAAATTCGGATTGGTGGAGGTTGTGGGGCTAGTGGCCAACCCCAATGTCAGAAGTTTTCAAAACGCCTATAAGGTCTCTATGGCGCCGCCTATAAGGACTGCCATTAGTGATAGAAACCTTAAAATAAAATTAATAACTGTCAGGACTTAAACTATGACAACTGTACATATGACTCTGAACAGCTTGACAAAAAGAAAACAATAGCCTACACATAAGATACTTCGCTGATTCAGCAAACAGAAGTGGATTTTGACCAGAACAAGTTCTTGTTGGGCAGCTATTTATTTATTTATAACAGGAACTGATCCAAGAGTCGTGGGTTCGATCCCCACACAGGGCAAACTTTTCTGTGATGAGCAGAATTGTTTGCTCTGAGTCTGGGTGTATATCTATATATGTATGTATGTATTTAAAAGTAACTACAGGCCGATAGCCATAACCCCCTTATTCTCAAAGATAATGGAGTCCATTATCAATAGCCAGCTCCTTCGGTATCTAGAGGACCGCCAGCTGCTTAGCGACCGACAGTACGGTTTCCGTAAGGGCCGGTCCGCTGGTGATCTTCTTGTCTACCTGACACATCGTTGGGCACAGGCGATCGAGACTAAGGGGGAAGCATTGGCGGTTAGTTTGGACATAGCGAAGGCCTTCGATCGGGTTTGGCACAAAGCACTTCTTGCGAAGCTTCCTTCTTATGGGCTTCCCGAGGAATTATGCAAATGGGTCACTAGTTTTCTTGCAGACAGAGGCATAAAGGTCGTAGTCGACGGTGCATGCTCAGATTCTATGTCTGTGAATGCTGGTGTCCCTCAAGGCTGTGTGCTTTCGCCTACACTGTTCCTTCTGCATATCAATGATATGCTGCAAATCAGCAGCACTCATTGTTATGCGGATGACAGCACAGGTGATGCCTTTTATACCGGCCGTGCTAACATTTCTCGGGAAAACGTCATCGAGAGCCGAAACAAACTTGTGTCAGAAATTGAGGACTCTTTAAAGAAAGTCTCAGAATGGGGTCGGATTAACTTGGTCCAATTTAACCCCACTAAGACACAGGTTTGCGCGTTCACTGCCAAGAAAATGCCATTTGTCGTATCACCTCGTTTTGAGGACACTCCCCTTAATGCCTCAGCTAGTATCGGAATCCTTGGTGTCGACATATCGAGTGAAGTCCAGTTCCGTGGTCATCTAGAGGGTAAGGCTAAATTAGCCTCGAAGAAGCTTGGTGTCCTCAATAGATCGAGACGGTATTTCACTGCGGCCCATCGCCTGCAACTTTATAAGGCGCAGGTTCGGCCTCACATGGAATACTGTTCTCATCTCTGGGCAGGGGCACCCCAGTACCAGCTTCTCCCTCTGGACCGTATTCAACGGAGAGCAACTCGAATCGTCGGCTGCCAGGATATCTCAGATCGGCTTGATTCCTTGGCGCTGCGTAGAGATGTAGCCTCGCTCTGCATTCTCTATCGCATGTACAATGGGGAGTGCTCCGAGGAATTGTTCGGATTGATCCCTGCCGCCTCTTTTCGCCATCGTTCTACGCGACAATATATTCATCCCCATCACATAGATGGTTGGCAGTCCACAACTGTGCGTTTCACTAGAAACTTTCTGCCTCGCACAACCAAACTATGGAATGAATTGTCGCCTGCGGTATTTCCGGACCGATACGACATTCAAACCTTCAAGAAAAGAGCGTACTCCCATATCAAAGGCCGGCAACGCACTTGTGACTCCTCTGGTGTTGCGGGTGTCTATGGGCGGCGGTAATCGCTTACCATCAGGTGATCCGTCTGCTCGTTTGCCACCTATGCCATAAAAAAAAAAAAAAAAAAAAAAAAAAAAGTATATGTGTATGTATATTGTATGTATATCAGTCTCTGGTTCCCAAGATACTGGAAATCCTAGTTTGGGGCCAGATGATCGTGTGTGATTTGTCCCAAATATTATTATTATATTATTAAGATGTTTCGGAGCAATGTGGAAGAAGCCTTGTACTATCGATTCGGTGTCTGTCGTTTGAACCTTCGAATAAATTAAGTACTCGAGAATCATTTTCATATTCATTGAATAATTTCCTATTCTATTATCGGGCAACCAATTTGAAGTGTTCTTTCAAAATATAAGGTATATTTTATAGATTTTGTTAAACTGAAAAAATCTCTCAAGGAGCCCATAATAAACAAAACATAATAGTTACTTACCGTTTTTTTATTTGTGTCAGTATTCTAAACCAACTTAAGGTTTTTCCTAAGTTTACAATCCTTAGTGGTGATGCCAGGTTTTATCAGTTGGGTTTTAATTCAAGTTTCCGAATAATATTTTTGTAAAAAGTTTTTTAATTTTTTTTAAATATCCAAGTATGTATATAATTTGTCCGAATATACTTATTAGTATACCTACTTATATTTAAATGGTTCATTCAAACAAATAAAATAAAACGCGAAAAAAATTAAATGCGAAAAAAGAAGAATTATTTTTACTGAAAAATAAATCTACTAAACGAGCTGAATTTAGTGCGATTTTCAATACACAAATTGTTTTAACTGCGCCATATATTCCGGTCCCTTTGAATTGCTTTATTGATGCTTTATCGCTTTATTTTAATACTTCGTTTCGGTGAATTTAATCTCTTAAATTTCACCGTTTTACAATTTAATTTCGTTGTATTAAAATACAACTTAACAACGGGCAGAGTCTATGAATATATTATTTATTGGCTTAATTCACCCCGGTTAAAATAAGAGACCAAAATTGGTCAATTAAAAATGGCAATTAAAAATTATTTGACTTAAAGGCTTTTGTGACCTACTTTTGTTGACGAGAGCCTAGACTTTGAGAGGAGTAAAAGAAAAGTAATCGCTACACATTTTCTTGTTAGTAGGTAGGTGAAGCAAAAAAAACAGTTTTTTTTATATTTTAAGTTCGTCATACTAAAATCAACCTGGATTCAGGAATACTCGGTCCAGTTTTCGACAGGTTCAACAAAAAAAAACTCACGACACTAATCATGAAACTGAACAACTTTTTTCAAAAATCCAGCGATCATTTCAAATACTTATTTAAACAACTGAAGTCACTATTTGATTTTATTTTCTTATACAGGCTGTTAAAAAAGCGCGTTAAGCGGTTTACTCAGAATTAAGGATAGAATACAGGAAAAATAATATTGAAATAATCCGATCTACATTTATTTTCTTCAGTATCCCATACTAAATCTGAATAGTGAATCAAGAATTTGTATGGGAAACTGAAAAACTCTAGAATTTGTATGGGAAACTGAAAAAAGTAATTCTGCCGTGCTTACGATAAGAGCACTAAGGCCCGTATTTATAAAAGTTACTCAAGTAAGACTCAAATGGCTACTTGGTTGAGACGAATTTGAGACGCGATTCGGAACTCGAGATGGTTGCTGATTTATAAATCGATTTTGAGACGAACTTGAGTAAGTTCAGATTTCAATTTCGAATTTTAGCGCCATGTCAAAAAGAGTGAATGACTGAATGAACGAATTGAAACATTTCCGTTTCCATCAGATTTTATTTACGAATTTATATTTTTTTATCGTTTTAAATATGCGTTATTTTAATTAAATAATACGTTTATTAATAAGTTAATATGAAACAACTTAAATATAACCAATTTTAATTATATTTAATTATTATTGTTTGTACTTAAAACTAATAAAAATGTTTACTTCGTGACAAAGACAATCCTCCGAAATGAAACGTAGTTCTACAGATACAAACAAACGTCAAATTTAGTAGGACATATTTTCTCAATTCCATGCCTCTCAGTATGCCAAAAATCAACACATTTATCAATAATAAACCATACTGCTAATGGTTTTTGTCGATTTATTTTCTAACACTGAAGTTTTCATAAGATGTAATCGAAATTTCTACACTGTACAATTTTCTCCATAAATTAATAACTATCACTTTTACGTATTTTTCTTGAATCATAGCATACAGATCATGAAAACGCTACTACTGTGTCAATTGTTCATAAATTTTCGCGTATTTTTTTCGAAATTCACTATTACGCCATGTCAATTGATAATAAAATAGTTACTTAAGTCACCAGCAACCCTGACTTGACTTTTGACAATCTTAAATCGGACATAAGTAGCCATCTGAGATCTGAGTTCTGTTTATAAATACGCGAGCTCCTCAACTAAGGTTGCGGATTGCAATCCGACCCTTAAGTTACGTCTATAAATTAAAACCTAATCTCAAAAAAGAACACAAGACCTGAGATGAATTTGAGTAACGTTTATAAATACGGGCCATCTGTTTCGTGGAATTAACTAAGAAGAAGAAGAAGAAGAAGAAGAAGAAGAAGAAGAAGAAGAAGAAGAAGAAGAAGAAGAAGAAGAAGAAGAAGAAGAAGAAGAAGAAGAAGAAGAAGAAGACGACGACGATGACGATGACGATGACGATGACGATGACGATGATGATTATAATAATAATAATAATGATAATGATAATGATAATGATAATGATAATGATGATGATAATGATAATGATAATGATAATGATGATAATAATAATGATAATGATACTCATATACTCACCTTATACTCAGAATCACCAAACGGTATTCGCTGAAGGTCATACAGGTATATGCGCCGACCGCGGAACACCCCGACGAAGAGGTGGAGGCTATGTATGAGGATATCTCCAGAGCCATACATAGCTCCAGGACCCATTTCACCGTTGTGATGGGGGACTTCAACGCGAAACTAGGCAAACGAAGGGACAACGAGCTGAGAGTGGGGAAATTTGGATACGGAGAGAGGAATGCGCGGGGTCAGCTGCTGGCTGGCTTTATGGAGAAGGAGGGCCTCTTCATGATGAACTCCTTCTTCAAAAAGTCAAAACACCGCAAGTGGACATGGCTGCATCCCAGTGGCGTAATAAAAAATAAGATTGACTTCATCTTGTCGACAAAAAGGCAAATATTCAATGATGTCTCTGTGATCAACTCGCTGAAGACAGGAAGCGATCACCGAATGGTAAGAGGCACATTGAATCTAAAAACAAAGCTAGAAAGATGTCGACTGATGAAGTCCACGCTCCGACCAGCGCCTATCCAACTCCAAAACCCCGAAAGCTTTCAACTCGAGTTGCACAACCGCTTCGAATGCCTAGGAGAATGCGAAAATGTGGACAATTATAACGACAGGTTCATGGAAATTGTCCAAACGGCTGGGAATAAGGCCTTCAAAACCGGCCGTTTAAAAAGAACATCTCGTATCTCGGACCTCACCAGCGAGCTCATGGAGGAAAGACGAAGCCTGATTCTGAAATCCTCTGAAGATGCTTGTCAGTATCGGCGACTAAACAGACAGATCTCCAAGTCCTTGACCCGTGATATACGCCAATTTAATACCAATCGTATTAAAGAGGCTATCGAGCGCAATAAAGGGTCAAAAGTATTCGCAAGGGATCTGTCTGCTGGTCAAAGCCAACTGACAAAGCTGAAGACCGAGGATGGCAGAGTCGTGTCGTCCAAGCCCGAGCTGTTGGAAGAGGTTGAGAAATTCTACGGACAATTATACATGACTACACGCTTACCTCTCAGCAATCTGGCTGAAGACCCGAGAGCCAGATTGTCCCGACACTATACCGAAGATATCCCAGACGTCAGCCTGTGCGAGATTAGAATGGCTCTCAAACAGCTTAAGAACAACAAGGCACCGGGTGATGATGGAATTACGGCTGAGCTTCTGAAAGCAGGTGGAGAACCGGTACTTATAGCTCTTCAGAAGCTATTTAATTCCGTCATGCTCGAGGGACGAACGCCTACAGCATGGCACAGGAGTGTGGTGGTGCTCTTCTTCAAGAAGGGTGATAAGTCTCTGCTGAAGAATTACAGACCCATCTCACT